>JAGIQG010000038.1:12702642-13396521 GCA_024679065.1 Sphyrna mokarran | reverse complement strand
TGAGCATGTTCACTTGTAAAGTTTGTTTGATTCACTTATCTAAACGCTAATAACTTGGGAGTTAATTTGTTGTGAAAGTTGTGGGCTCTGGACAGTGTTAACAACATTACAACAACTGACAGGATTTCTATTTTCCCCAGTATTTACTTATTTGGAACTGCAGGCGATAAAACGCTTCGAAGAGGAACACATAAAACGCATGTTTTTATGTGCACATCATGTTCTTCAGAAATAAATTTTGGTGAAAGTGGATGAAATGATGGAGATGCTAATGATATAATTTGATAATCTGGAAGAAAATCGCTGGAGTTGCTTCTCACACATACTTCGGGTTCATTGTGTTAATTGAGTCACAAGAGAACACAGCATGTGTATTTCAGTAGGCGACAGATTATGAGCTGTGAGAATGAAAAGTTACATTTTTTTATGCAGCTAAGAATAGCTTCAAGTATTAAATATGTTGGAGGAATAAACTTATCTGTTCAGCACCTTTTGGCGAATAATCCCCCCAAATCCAACTTTATTTCCCTCTTCCATGTGTACCAATTATTTATTATTGTTCTGTGCATAACTCTGAACATAAAATGGGGTAATTGTAACAAATTGGAACAAGATTTTATATGAGAATGTTACTTATGAATTGCTACCAGTTAAATTGAATTTACTAAAATACAATTACCTGATTGGTCTCCCTCTCAATTTATGCAATGATATATTTTACTTAATACAAAGGTTGTTAAGCCAAGAAATGACAAAGAGGGAGCAAAAAGTGTTTGCTCCTCAATCGAATGGTTGAGATGGCTGTTTCTCAGGGGGAGCTGATCCTTGTGCAGTGGTTGGTCTGAAATTAGAGCGTATTATTGGCTGTAACGGCTGTCCTACAGCTCTTAGATTGCCCGATGTGCGAACGGGTTAGTGGGCGGAGCTCCGGGTCGCTTCAGGGATGATTTATTAGCATCGGGTGTCCTGATTGGCTCACATGACTGTCAAACAGAGCCACCAATGTCGAATTGGAAAACCCCCGTTGTTAGTCAAAGTAGGGAGACCAATGATCGCCCGATGCATCCATCAGTCAGTTATGGACGTTTGATTGTGATGTTTAGTTAGTGATCTCCTCACTGATTGACTGAGGCGTTAAGGTGAACAAACCACCTTCTGATTGGTCGACAGGATCGTTTGGCAATCCAGTCTCGGACTGGCTATGGTGCTCAGTTAGCAATTCTGGTCTCTGATTGGCAGACGTGTTTAGTCCGCAATATTTTCTCTGATTGGCTGAGGTGATCATTTAGCAATCACATTTCCGATTGGCTGATTCGGCTGTTTTGGTACCCAATCCCTGGCTGAGATGGTTGCTTAGCAATCCAGACTTTGGTTGACTTGGGTGGTCAGTTAGCGACCCAGGCCTCTGATTGGCTGATGTGGTCAGTTAGCAATCCCGGCCCCTGATTCGGTGTCAGCCAGTTTTGTTTCTTCCTTAATTCAATAACTGAGATAACCGGATATTTCAACGCGATTCTGATCTGCTCCCTGAATTTGGGCTGTGTCACCACGTAAATAAATGTGTTTGTGCAGCAATTCAAATCCTGCATCATAAATCCAACGAATTGAAAATTGTATTCAGCGTAAGTGATGGACGTTACTGCTCTCAAGTCCAAATAGAAAAATTTGATAACAGACAGCGACCAAAGGAGAATGAATGCTCCAGATATGCTGAAGAGTAAAATCATGGACTTCCTTCTGTTCTCCATCTCGAGGTCTCTGTGATTGTCTCCCTTTCTCTGAGCCTTCAGTTCCTTCCGGACTCGACTGGTCACTAAAATGCATCTGACTGTCAGGGCGTTCATCAACAGGATTAAAAAAAATGGGAGCAATGGAGTTAAAACCTGATTAAGTGAAGAAAACCCAACCCATCCCGGATCGGTATGGGAGCTCAATTTTGCAACACAGAACCAATCCACATTGTCAATTGTAAAGTAATGGGGGATGTTCTTTGCGAGGAGCAGGATGCTTGTTGATATGAGAACCACAGTCGCGGTTTTCCCGGTGCAATATTTAGTTCTTAGTTTCTGGCAGCAAATGGCGATGAATCGATCAAAGGAGAAAGTGACGGTGAACCAGACAGAACAGTCTCTGGCTGCGGCCTGCAGGACAGAATGAACGCTACACACAGGGGTGAGCCACAGGAAATTCCAGGGGAAATAATAAATATTTATGTAGTTCAGGATGGGTTGAATGATGATGAAGAGCAGATCCGCCACTGCCATGGCAACCAGGTAGCAAGTGGTGCAAGTGGAGAGGCCACACTTTCCCCGGCTCAGGATCATAATTCCCAGGAAATTAACTGTCAGAGAGAGAAAAAAGGATAAGAGCCGGGAAATTAGTGTGTAAACATTTTCCACATCTGATCCGAAAGTAAGATGAGCATCAATCAAATTGGGAGGGGCTCCTGGTATGGCCGTGTTGCTGGAAGAACATAGAACATAGAACATAGAACATTACAGCGCAGAACAGGCCCTTCGGCCTTCGATATTGCTCCGACCAATTAAGAAAAAGCAATGACCCTCTAACCTAAACCATTCCCTTTTCATCCATAAACTTATCTACTAACCTCTTAAACGCCACCAAACCTGGCGCATCTACAATTGCAGCAGGCAAGGCATTCCATGCCCTTACCACCCTCTGGGTAAAGAACCTACCTCTGACATCCGTCCTATAACTACCACCCTTTAATTTAAAGCTATGTCCCCTCGTGTTAGCTTTCTCCATCCTAGGAAAAAGGCTACCACTGTCCACCCTATCTAAACCTCTAATCATCTCATATGTTTCAATAAGGTCTCCTCTTAGTCGCCTTCTTTCCAACGAAAACAACCTCAAATCCCTCAGCCTCTCTTCATAAGACCTGCCCTCCATACCAGGCAACATCCTGGTAAACCTCCTCTGTACCCTCTCCAATGCCTCCACATCTTTCTTATAATGCAGGCACCAGAACTGTACACAATACTCCAAGTGCGGCCGCACTAGAGTTTTGTACAGTTGCAAACATGATGTTGCGGCTCCGAAATTCAATCCCCCTACCAATAAAAGCTAAGAGCTAAAGAAGAGATTAACAGTGCAGATTGGAAAGTATCCAGTGTAACACGGCTGGTTAAACAGTGGCTGGGGGACAGAAACCTGTCAATTCCACATCTCCCACTTTGATGGAGAAAATCTGCCATTTCCCTTCATTCAAATATTCCTGGAAGGTCGCTTTTCTCACCTAATTTGTTTTACTGGATCCACTCCGACTGGACTTGTCTCCCAATTAGAAGCAAACTGGACAGGAATATAGCAGAGATTTTCCATGGAATCTGCCACCCAATCCTGCACCCAATTATCAAAGTCCACTCCAGGTTGAATAGTTCCCTGGACTGGATATGTGCTGGAGTTGGATATCAGTTCATGATTACGCTATTAATACCACCCCCCCCGTCCCAAGATGTTCCCCCTGTCATGTTTCTTCCCCCCAGATTGTTTTGTTTCTCTTTTCAAGAATCTTTCCTCTGTCTGTCACTTTTTCCATACATATCCCTCTCTCTCTCTCTGCTCGCCTCTCCCCCTTTGCTTATCTGCTCTGATCATCCACTTCCTCCCACTTTGCAATTTTCTTCCCCTATCTCCCGATTTCTCTCCCATCCAATTTGTTTCCGTTCCTCACTCTCATTTGAGCATCCTCTCTTTGACTGTCTGTCTCTCGCCACTATTTTCACTCTCGCTTTCTCCCCAAATCTATTCATATCTCTCTCCAGCATCTTCCTCCCTCTCTTTCTCCACATATTTGTCTATCGGACTCCAGCACTTCACCCTCTGTCTCACCCCTATCTCTCCGTTTTTCACCAACATGTCTACATCTCTCTCGTTTTCTCCCATATATTTATTTCTACACCTCTCTATTTCCCCCATTTCTGCCTATCTCACTTAATATCTGTCTCTCTCTCTCTCACCCTCTCTCCACACATTCCCCCCCCCCCCCCCCCACCACCACTTCATGACAGTTTATTGCCAAGTGCTGCATTTTGGTCAGATAAATATATTTCCCAATTAATATAGATATAAATCAAATGTTTCGCTGTTCAGTTGATAGCAATCATAAATCGCTTGAGACAGCAAAACAGTTGAAATGGAACCATAACAATCGGTATAAAAATATTGCACTTAATTTCGCGGTTAAGGAAACGTGAATAAATCACAAAAATATTTTGGAACAAATATACAAAATATTGTTTGTTGTTTAAATGTCAGGAAGGAGATTACACCTGTCTCTTTTCAATACAAAGCAGAGCTATCGAGGAATCTCACATCAGACACTGACCAGCAAATGTCGTTAAAACAAAGCCAAACCCTTCTATGTTTTCCAGCTGTTCCAAAGGTAAACCACAAGAGACAACTCAATAGAATCGAGATTTCACTCACCAATTTAAAATCAATATTTCAAACTGAACCAACTTATTGAATTTCTGTTCTTTTCCCAAACACAATACAATTCTACATGGACAGATAGAGACAGAACCTGATGGAATATTTAGATCAGATATTCCACTCAGCTGATAGAACCACAATCAGTGCAATTATACACTGGAAAATAGGCTTTTTAATACATTTTCACTGCTGTCAAATACTCATCTCTGGTTAAACAAAGAACAAAGAACAAAACATCACGGGAAACAGGCCCTTCGGCCCAACGAGCCCGTGCTGCCACCCCGATGTTCCCACCTCTACCTGCGATCCCTGTCCATGTTTATAGATCTGTGGATTAAAAACCAAATTTGAGACAATTTAGGGAGAATTTGTTTTGCCAATTAGCCTAAGAGCACATCTTTGGGATGTGGGAGGAAACTGGAGCACCGGAGAAAACCCACGCAAGCACGGGGAGAATGCGCAAACTCCCACAGACACAGGCCCAAATCCATGTATCTGCACAGCACAGTGATAGTCACTGAGCTGTCGTGTTGCCCATCAAATGGTCCAGGTCAAGCGTACGCTAACAATGTGAAGCACTAGGATACTCTCGAAAAAAAAATCCAAGAGTTAGTGATCCACACTCAAAGTTTTATTTGATTTTTACTCCCAGTAAATGTTATATCAGAGAGATCACCTGCATTGAACTCCGTCTAACAATAAACCACCAGATAAACTACAATAACTGTATTGATCACTGAGTCTAGGAATTACATGATGTGAAGATGCCGGAGTTGGACTGGGATAAAACACAAAGAAATCCCACAACATCAGTTTAAAATCCAAACAGGTTTGTTTGTAGCAAACGCCACAAGCTTTCGGGACAGCCCTTCCCCTTCTTCAGGTAGCTGGGAGTTCTTCACCTCTCACAGTACTCTTCATCCTTCTCCTTGTCTCTCCTTCCCTCGCTCTGTCTCTCTCCCTCAGAATTCCCAGCCACCTGGCGAAGGGGACAGGCTGTCCCAAAAGCTTGTGGCATTTGCTACAAACAAACCTGTTTGGACTTTAACGATTTCTTTGTGTCTGTGAAGGACATGCAGAGAGTTGAGGAAAATGATTGAAACCGCAGAGGTAATTCGAGACACTTTCTTGAAATGGATTCCCTTGTTCTGTATCACAGCAATCGCGAGATGAGCATGAAATATTTTCATTCAGATGTTAAAATCAGAGTGTCGCTGGCACACCGATTTACACAAATGTCATCATCTCTTACCAGGAACACCAATGCTGGCAATGATTGGGTAGAAAATTTTCTGAGCCATTGCAATTGGAAGATTCATTTTCAATGTGAAGTGTTGATTCCCTCCGTGATGTTCTGCAGCCTCTCTGCGTTCAACACTGTGGTTACACACTGCCAAAGCCTTTGATTTATACACTGCAGAATCACCTCAGGGACATTGAGGGAGCAATACGGTTGGAGCCTTTTGTTTGAGAAATGAACAAACAGATTACAACATTGAGTTCACTGATGGAAAATATTTATTTTTAGATTGAGTTACCTCTTTCCAAACATTGGATTCTGCTGGTCACACTTAGCAACTGGTAATAAGAGGGAAGGTGCTGTGCATGCAGAACACCATCAGTCCCATCTCGAGATATTAGATTGTTTTAGTGAAATCTCTCACCGGACTGTGACCGTAATTAAATTCTAATTATCCTGTTTCTCTCTATATGGTCTTTAACTGTAGGCAAAATTTATATACTTTCAGTGGGTTTTGGAAGAAGATAAATTGCAAAATTCAGCTAATCAATGACACAGAACTACAAAGACAATTATTTTACCCCTGAATATAATGCCCAATGAGAAAATAGTTTTGAAAGCAATGGGAAATCTCTGAAAATTCGGACCCTGCAGCAGATACAAAAGCCTTTACAGCAGCAAAAAAGAGATTGAACTGTGACAAGTGCCGAGCTGACACTGGCCCCGCTTCTGTTACACAACCTGGTTACTGGATTTAAAAAGGTTGAGATGTGGAGAGAGGGAGGGCGAGAGATAGAGTGTGTTGAAACTACACCAGATGAGAGGCTCTTAAAATTAATGGATGAAAGGAAAGTGAAAAGAGAAAGGTAGATTGAAAGCTAGAGAGGGAATGCGTGAGGGCGCAATGAGCTGGGAACAAATACTGTGAGAGGAACGTTATTTAAAAGAGGAACTTCTACTGAGAAGGAGGTCAGCTCTATCTTAAAAGACTTGGTGCTGTGCTCACATTAGATAACTCAGCGGGAGTATTGTCTCCTCTTCTGGGTTCCAACTTTAGACAAGAGGCAAAGGCATTTGTGAGAGAAATGAAGCAGGGGTGTAACAGTAAAGGGGCAACTGGAGTGAGAGAGAGGAAGACAACTGGGTTGACATGGATACAGAGGGGTAAAAGATCGAGGAATACAAATGAGATGAATTAGTGAGAGATACAATTGGAATGAGAGTGGAAGATATGGGCAGAGAGAGTAAGACAGAGAGATTCGTTGAGTGAGAGCCTTTGATTGGGAGAGGGATAGAGGTGGGTTCAAATAGAGAAATGGAGGGCATCGAGAACAGAGGGGGGGCAAATCGGGGACAGGGGAGACGGGATGAGGGAACCAGGGACTGGGTGAAGGTGGTACACTCTGGGTGATGGAGGAAAGGTCTGGGCGAGGAAGGGAGAGCCCGATGAAGGAGGGACGGGGCAAAGATGGAAGTGAAAGGGGAGATGTCGTGAGATTTGACAAAGTCCCTCATGGGAGGTTAGTTAAAAAAGGTCAAGGCTAATGGGATACAAGGACAGGTAGCTAGATGGATAAGTAACTGGCTTGGTAATAGGAGACAGAGAGTAATAGTGGAAGGGTGTTTTTCTAGCTGGAGGTTGGTCACTAGTGGTGTGCCGCAGGGCTTGGTACTGGGACCTCTTCTATTTGTAATATATATAAATGACTTGGAAGAGGGAGTAAGTGGAGTGATCAGCAAGTTTGCCGACGATACAAAGATGGCTGGACTTGCGGATAGTGAGGAGCATTGTCAGGCAATACAGCAGGACATAGATAGGCTGGTAGCTTGGGCAGATAGATGGCAGATGGAATTCAATCCTGATAAACGTGAGGTGATGCATTTCAGGAGAAAGAATGTAGGGGGGAGGTATATGATAAAGGGTAGACCTATTAAGAGTATAGAAACGCAGAGGGACCTGGGGGTGCAGGTGAACAAGTCTCTGAAGGTGGCAGAGCAAGTGGAGAAGGTTGTGAAGGAAGCATATAGTATGTTAGCCTTTATAGGAAGGGGTATAGAGTACAAGAGCTGGCCTTTAATGTTGCAGTTGTATAAAACGTTGGTTAGACCTCATTTGGAATACTGCATCCAGTTCTGGTCGCCTTACTACCGGAAGGACACGGAGACTCTAGAGAGAGTGCAGAGGAGGTTTACCAGGGTGCTGCCTGGTATGGAAGTTCTGAGTTACCAGGAGAGGTTAGGCAAATTGGGACTGTTTTCCTTAGAAAGACGTAGACTTAGAGGAGATCTAATAGAGGTGTACAAGATTATGAGGGGTATAGATAGGGTAAACAGGGTTAAGCTTTTTCCTAGGATGGACTCGAATGGCACGAGGGGTCACGGGCTTAGGGTGAGGGGGGTAAGGTATAATTTGGATGCTAGAGGGAGTTTTTTCACACAGAGGGTGGTGGGGGTATGGAATGCGCTGACAAGTGGTGGAGGCAGGCACTCTGGAGTTATTTAAGAAATACTTAGATGGGCACATGAACAGAATGGGAATGGAGGGGTATAGAAAACTGATTAAAATAGGGATCATGAGCCTTGGGAGTCCCTGGGAAGTGTGTAAATAGATGATGATATTGATGTACTTGTTTTTATCCTACAGGTGCTTTGGTCCACTTTGTTATCTCACAAGGGGCATACACGCGATGGGTCGTGAGAGGGCTGCTCTTGGATTTTTCGAGAGTATCCTCGTGCTTCACGTCGTTAGTGAACGCTTGACCTGGACCATTTGATGGGCAACACAACAGCTCAGTGACTATCGTTGTGCTGTGCAGATACATGGATTTGGGCCTGTGTCTGTGGGAGTTTGTGCATTCTCCCCGTGCTTGCGTGGGTTTTCTCCGGGTGCTCCGGTTTCCTCCCACATCCCAAAGATCTATCTTTTAAGATAGAGCTGACCTCCTTCTCAGTAGAAGTTCCTCTTTTAAATAACATTCCTCTCACAGTATTTGCTCCCAGCTCATTGCGCCCTCACACATTCCCTCTCTAGCTTTCAATCTACCTTTCTCTTTTCACTTTCCTCTCTGAGGCTGATTGGCCTCCCTGATTTAGGGAGAAATAAATTCTCCCTAAATTGTCTCACAAATTTGGTTCCAATGCAGATGTCTATAAGCATAGACAGGGATCACAGATAGAGGTGAGAACATCGAGGTGGCAGCGCGGGCTCGTTGGGCCAAAGGGCCTGTTTCCCGTGCTGTTTTGTTCTTTGTTCTTTGAAATATACGCAGACATAGGGAGAATATGCAAACTCTATACAGATAGGGAGGGCGGAATTGAAGCCAGGTCCCCAGTGTTGTGAGACAGCAGTGCTAACCACTGGCATATTGTGCCATCCTGTCTTTCTGTTTTTTTTTTGCTTAGAAATCTTTGAAGACTGCAACTTGATTCATAATCCTCGGACGAGGGATTTTTCTTCAAACGAAAATGAGCGTTGCTGCATCGGCTTCACCCACATAAGCTGTTGCCTTTTACACCAATCGAGGTTTAACTTTTATTTTAGGTCCTCGTGTAAACCGGTTCCTGTTAGGTTCAGGGGTGTTCCTGGAGTTTGATACCCCGGAGTTAAATTAGCTTCACATTACAATTAGTCGCAACCATTTGAACCCATTGATGGGCGACAAAGAGAAAATTAAAAATCTGGGACATGAAGCGGTCCAAATGTTTTGTTTTCACTCCAAAGTAATAGGGTTAGTACGCACAGTGATGAAGCTAAATAAAAACGAAAAATACTCTCAGAGGCCGTTGTAGTTTAGATATCGGAAGCTAAAAGACAATATTTTTCTACCCATCTCAAAATTCCTTCCCCGTTTTGTATCTGCCTCCAGCTTTTCTGCTTTAATTTCTGGATTCCTTCCTCCTTATGTATCTTTTTTAGTTCTGTTATCCTTCTCAATGCGTCTCACCTTTTCTCCCCTGATCTACCTCTCGCCAACTGCTTTCTCACTCTCTTCATTTTTCTTCCTCAACTTCCAGATTTTTCTTTCAGCACCCTTCGGCCCACCTACCGACCAGGCCTATCTGTAACTCCCAATCCCATTAAATCCCGTATACTCATCCAGAAGTCTCTTAAAAGACCCCAGCGAGTTCACCTCTACCACCACTGATGGCAGCCGATTCCATTCACTCACCACCCTCTGAGTGAAAAACTTACCCCTAACATTTCCTCTGTACTTGCCCCCCAGCACCTTAAATCTGCTCAAACCATCTGAAACATTCGCTACTTGTCACTCTTTTTTTTAGAGCAACACAGCACGGGAAACAGTCCCTTCGGCCCAACGAGCCCGCGCCGCCGTCATAACTATATAGTAACAATCCCATTATCCTATTCTAATTTTAGGTTATTCCTAATATGGAAGAGTCTCAATGTAGGGACAATTTGTTTCCCAATCAGCCTAAGAGCGAATTTTTGGGATGTGGGAGGAAACCAGAGCGCCCAGAGAAAACCCACGCAACCACGGGGAGAACGCGCAAACTCCCGCAGACACCGGCCCAATTCCAAGTGTCTGCACAGCTACAGCGATAGTCACTGAGCTGTCAAGGTGCCCTTCAGATGGTCCAGATAAAGCACTCATTTACGACATGAAGCACCAGGCAACCCATGAATCAACATCCAAGAGCTGTCCTCGCACCACCTGCCGAATGCATGCTCATTGTTGGTCAAGTATGGACCGAATTACCTGTGGGAAAAAAAAGCCGTAGTTAAACAGTCCTACTATATCCCTCTATCTGCATACCGCTCATGTGGCTGTACAAGAGACCCTTAAACAGCCCCAGCGTGCCTGCTCCCACCACCTTACTCGGCAGTGCATTCCACACCCCCACTACCCTTTGTGTGAAAAACTGCCCTCTCATATTCGTCTTATACATAGCCCCCCTCACCCTAAGGCCATGACCCCTCGTCCTATCCATTTCTGAAGGTGGAAAAAGTTTACCACCGTTTACTCTATCTATACCCCTTATAATCTTATACACCTCTATTAGATCCCCTCTAAGCCTCTTTCTCACACACTTAGACATTTTACATATATCTGTTTATCTACCTCCAGCATTTCCGGCTCTCTGTCTCTGTAGCTCTTTTTGTGTGCATCTTTAGACCTTGAATCGTGTTCTGCAACGTGCAATGTAACTTGTCATTATTATAAAACAGGAATAGTTCATCTCTTGTTTCAGCAGAGTGGATGCGAGAAAGGGATAGAAACAGTGATGTGGACGGAGATAACAAAAGCGAGAAGAACGGATGGAGAATTGGGGCGGAGAGGGAGAAAGACCTAGATGTGAACCTCTATCTTTTCTCTGGGTGGGAGAGGTAGAACCAGAGCAGGAAAGGGACAAAGAAACTGAGACAAGAGGAGATTGAAGGCAGTGGCGTGTGAAAAGGGAAAAGGGTGAGAGAGGGAATTGTGTACAAAAATGTGTACTGAAAGGACCAACAATTCCTCCCAAAATGAAAAAGGAGATTGAGCAGCTTCTGGAGAGTGAGAGGAGGCCTTTAATAAAGTGCAACATGAAAATCAAACCAGTTCCGCGATTCAGAGAGGGAACTGTTAATTTCGGCTTGTTAAATCCTTGGTGCCACGTATGAAGTTCTTTCTTGTGTGATTTGGAAGATTACTGTAGTCGGTCCCAGCCTCTGTCACCTCAGCTTTCTCACTCACCATCCATGTATTTCAACGTTTAAGATCATAGAAACCCTACAGTGCAGAAAGAGGCCCTTCGGCCCATCGAGTCTGCACTGAACACAATCCCACCCCCAATGCCACCCACTAATCCCTCTAACCTGGACACTAAGGGGCAATTTCTTAGCAATGGCTAATCAAACTAACCTTGCACATCTTTAGACTGTGGGAGGAAACCCACGCAGACACGAGGAGAATGTGCAAACTACACACATTCAGTGACCCGAGCCGGGAATCGAACCCAGGACCCTGGAGCTGTGAAGCAGCAGCGCTAACCCACTGTGCTACCCTGCCGGCCTTTCATCTTGGAACTATTGTAATAGTCAATGCCAGTGTGATTTGTTGTTCTTTCGTGGAGGTGTGAGAAGAAGGTTGAGGAGACAACGGGTGGTTCCCTTGTCTCTCTCACTCGTTGCAACCCTGACTGGGCTGGGGGCGGAGGGGAAGTTCTGTTTCCTTGCAGGGCTGGAGGGGAGAAATTGGTGTTTTCTCCCACGTTTTAATGTAGCCTCTGGGACTAGTCCTCAATCTATGGACTAATCCAGGGGCCTACAGAATGCCTGTGGCTTCCCGAACAGTATCCAAGCTGAATTGGAAGAACTCAATGGGAAAATAAATCCTGGGAGGCAGCAACCAGAATTATTTCTGCTCATGGTGCAATTGTGGAATTTCCTGAACTTTGTCTCCCACCGTTCCCCTTTGATTGTGGCTCATCAGGGAGGGAGAGCGACAGGGGAAAGAGTAAACAAAATAGACAGAGAGAGAGGACAAGCAGGGACAGAAGGTACCAGATACTTAGGGTGACCTTTACTGTGCAGTCACAGCACAGCTCCCACTTAGGGAGGTACTGTATAGGGTACTGGTGAGGCCGCAGCTGGAGTACTGTGTGCAGTTTTGGTGGCCGCATTCGAGGAAGGATATATTGGCCTTGGAGGGGGTGCAGAGAAGGTTTACTAGGCTGATACCAGAGATAAGGGCGTTGGATTATGAGGAGAGACTGAATAGGCTAGGTTTGTACTCTTTGGAGTTTAGAAGGTTGAGAGGGGATCTTATAGAGACGTATAAGATAATGAAGGGGATGGATAGGGTAGAGGTTGAGAGACTCTTCCTGCTTAACAAAGATAGCAGGACTAGAGGGCACAGCCTCAAGATTAGAGGGGGGGGTTCAGATCAGAGTTGAGGAGGGGTTTCTTCACGCAAAGGGTGGTGAATCTTTGGAATTCTCTGCCTGATGAGGTGGTGGAGGCTTCCTCACTGAATATGTTCAAGTTAAGAGTGGATAGGTTTTTAATTGACAGGAGAATTAAGGGTTACGGGAAGAAAGCGGGAAAGTGGTACTGAACCACTACAGATCAGCCATGATCTTATTGAATGGCGGGGCAGATTGGACGGGCTGGATGGCCTACTCCTGCTCCTATTTCTTATGTTCTTAACCATAGAACCCTACAGTGCAGACGGAGGCCCTTCAGCCCATCGAGTCTGCACTGAACAGAATCCCACCTGGGCCCTACCCCCATATCCCACCCACTAATCCCTGTAACCTGGACACTAAGGGGCAATTTCTTAGCATGGCCAATCAACCTAACCCGCACATCTTTGGACTGTGGGAGGGAACAGGAGCACCCAGAGGAAACCCACGCAGACACGGGGAAAATGTGCAAACTCCACACAGAGTGACCCAAGCTGGGAATCGAACCCTGGACCCTGGAGCTGTGAAGCAGCACTGCTAACCACTGTGCTACCGTGCCACCCATGAGATTGTACATTGAGGGTGACATAGAGGCTGTCACAATGGATGGGAGGTCTCCAATGTTTATTCTCTGGCCGGCCACTGGGAAAAAAGCTCCCCCCCCGCCTCAAAACTCCTCTGCTCCCCATCTCACCAGATTGATGTGTTTAATAAATTGAGCAGTGGGATGGTCAGGTTTTAGTACTGGTGATGTTGTCTAAGTTGGTGTTTCTCTCGCCCCAATTAGAATGTCAATTTCAGTGCTTTTAGGCTGATTGGTGTTAACAAATTGTCCCTAAATTGGACCTCCCTTAATCTGATGCACTTATAATTCTCTAAATTTGCACCCCTTTATTGTGGAGTCCAAGAGACGTAGACAAAAGTCGTAGGTAGAAGAAGGAAGGGAATGAGCCACTCACTGAGTGTTAAAATGGGCGGTGTGGGCTTGTAGGGCCGAAGGGCCTGTTTCCTGTGCTGTGTTGTTCCTTGCCCTTTGAGCAAAACGAGTCCTGGGGCCCTTCTGTGTGTACCTTGCTTCAATAATATTTTTCATATTTAAATCAATTTCCAATTTGCCTTTTTCTGTCTCAAAGGAGACTTGATTTTGAATGACAACGCACACAGATTCATTTTGCCGCTGGGGACAAGAGATTGAACCTGAGTTAAAATATTGATGAAAGTCAATCTGCTTTTGTCATTCATTCTTATGCACAGATAATAGACCTGCGTGGGTTTTACACCGAGGGTCTTTGAGGGATTTGTTATTCATAAGAAATGGAAGCCCAGGTATACAGAGGAGATGGTGGAGGTGGGGTGCATTTGAAAGGAAGGGAAGTTTATAATGTAGGGTTCATGTTCAGAGCAAGATTTGTACAGGGAAAGGAGGCAATGTACAAAGAACAAAGAACAAAGAGCAACACAGCACGGGAAACAGGCCCTTCGGCCCAACGAGCCCACGCCACCATCCTAACGTCTTAATGACATATCCTTGACTTTAGGCTATGCCTATTGTTGAAGATTCCCATATAGGGACCAATATAGGGACAATTTGTTACCCAATCAGCCTAAGAGCACATTTTTCGGATGTGGGAGGAAACCGGAGCACCCGGAGAAAACCCACGCAACCACGGGGAGAACGCGCAAACTCCCGCAGACACAGGCCCAAATCCATGTGTCTGCACAACAACAGCGATAGTCTCTGAGCTGTCATGTTGCCCATCAGATGGTCCAGTTTAAGCATACACTGACGACGTGAAGCACTAGGCAACTCCTGAAGCAACCTCCAAGAGCAGCTCTCGCACGACATGCCGCATGCATGCCCCTTGTTGGTCAACAAGTATAAGAAATTGTGAGAAGAAAATCCGAGGAGGTGTAATGGCTTTCGGAAGAGGGGTGTCTGAAAACCTGTCATACAAAATGCTGCTCAGAGCTAGGGAAATTAGTTGATTAAAACCAAACATTCAAAATGGACATACGATAGAATCCAACTTGACAACAGATGCGTTTCCGGGGGAGGAATCAACGGGAGGGCTCTGATTAGAGGAAGTAGCAGATAAATAGTTGGGGGCTGTTCTCTTTGCTTAACGTTCAATGAATCACCAAGAGATAAGAAATGCAAAATGTTTAGGCATTTCGAGACCAAACAATACTTGGGGAGGGGAGGGAGTGAATGAGAGTACAGTTCAAATAAATGAAATGTTCCTTTACGATACTTTTTGTTTGCAGAGACAATGCAGAGAGAGTGAGATTGAAGTTCAGCTCCTTGCGATGGACACTTACCGAGCATCTCTGCAGAGCGGGAGAGAACGGGAATGCAGGACAGATGAATGCAATTTACCTTCACCAAGTTTCATTGCAGAGAGGGGGAGAACATTTTAAGCAACGTGCATTTACCAAGTATTCATGCAGAGAGGGAGAGGTGTAGCAGCTCAGATACATGCAATGCATCTTTGCCAAGTATCTCTGCAGGGAGGGAGAGAGATAGAACAGTTCAAATAAGTGCTATGTACCTTTGACAGGCATCTCTGCGGAGACAGAGAAAGAGTGCAAGAGAACAAGAATGCAGTTAAACTAAATGCAATATACCTTTACCAAGCACCTCTGCAGAGAGAGAATAACAGACCAGTTCAGGTAAATGCCAGGCACCTTTACAAAAGCAGAGTGCGAGAGAGAATGAGCATGCTATTCAGATAAATGGAATGTGCCTTTCCCAAGCATTTGTTCAGAGAGGTAGAGAGAGAGAGTGAGGGAACAGTTCAAAAAATGCATTTTACTTTTACCAAACGTCTTGGAACAGAAAGAGAGAGAGAGAATGAGGGATAAGTTTGAATAGATGTAATTTATCTTCATCAAGCATTACCTCGATCAATTTACCTTGATCAAATGTTGTGAGGAATAGATAAGGTGGAGGCTATTTCCCAGGACTGAAATGGTCACTACGAGAGGACACAGGTTTAAGGTGCTGGGGAGTAGGTACAGAGGAGATGTCAGGGGTAAGTTTTTCACTCAGAGGGTGGTGAGTGAGTGGAATCGGCTGCCGTCAGTGGTGGTGGTGGGGGCAAACTCGCTGGGGTCTTTTAAAAGACTTCTGGATGAATACGTGAGATTTAACGGTATTGAGAGTTATAGATAGTTCTGTGGCCTAGTAGGTATGGGTAGATCGGCGCATCTCGTGGGCCGAAGGGCCTGTTTGTGCTGTAGTGTTCTAAGTTCTAAGCATCTCTGCAAACAGAGAGGGAGAATAAGAGAGCAGTTCAGATGAATGCATTTTATTTTTACCAAACATCCTTGAACACAAAGGGAGAGAGAGAAAATGAAAGATAAGTTTGCATCGATGCCATGTACCTTTACAAACCATTCCTGCAAACAGATAGAGGGAATAAGAGAGCAGTTTGAACAACTGCAGAGAGAGAGAAAAAAATTGAGCGTGCAGTTCAGTGAAAAGGAATGTTCTTTTTGCCAAGGATCTCGACAGGGAGAGACGGAATGAGAGAGCAGTCTAGTTAAATGCAATGTGCATTTACTAAGCATCGCTGCAGAGAGAGAGGAGCACCAGGGACTCTGGTTCAATTCCCGGCTTGGGTCACTGCCAGAGCAGAGTTTGCATGTTCTCCCCATGTCTGCGTAGATTTCCTCCGGGTGCTCCGGTTTCCTCCCACAACCCAAATATGTGTCAGTTTGACTGATTGGCCATGCTGAATAGACCCTCGTTTTGGGGGCATTAGCAGGGTAACTGTGTGGGGCAATGGGGAGAGGGTAGGATTGTTGTGTTTGCAGGTTCGATGGGCTGAACATCCTCTTTTGGGACTGTAAGGATTCTGTGATTGTATGAGAACAGTTCCGATTAATGCAATATGTTTCCCAAGCATCCCTGTGGGGAGAGAGAAAGAGAAATTTTGAGCAATGCAATGTACCTTTACGAAGCATCTGGGCAGAGAGCAGTAAATGAGAAATCAGTTCAGATAAGGGCAATGCAAATCCTGTGGATAAGGAGAGAGTGAGAGTGTGGTTCTGGTAACTCAACCGACTATCAGCGCTACCAAATTAACTGTGCCAGACGGCCTTCAGAGAGTGGAGCTTTCCAATTGGTTGAGCTGGCTGTTTGACAGCAGGAGCTGCTTCCTGCTTGGCTTGGGCAGCATTTTGCTTGACAGCCTGTGATTGGCAGTTAATAAGTGTCACCAGCTCCCCAATTCGCCAAAGCGGCTGCCAGAAAGCGAACTGAGCTCCCGGATTGGTTCTTGGGGGGAGCGATTCATCCACAGCTGGCATCTTGATTGGTTGACAAGCTATGGGTCAGAAATCAGTATCCGGTTGGCTTACACGTGCTCAGTAAAAGTGTGAAGACCATTGATTGGCTGATATGCCTGCCAGTCAGAGTGGGGCATTCCTGATTGGCTGAACTGGTCATTTGGAAATCTAATCTCTCATTGGCGGAGGCAGTCAATTAGCAAACCCATTTTTGATTGGCTGAGGCTTTCAATTAATAATCCAGTCTTTGATTGACTGAGACAGTTTATTAGCACTCCTCGTTTCTGATTGGCTGAAGCCGTCGGATAATAATTCAGTCTCTGATTGACTCCGCCAGTTATTTAGCAATTCAATCTTTTATTGGATGATGCGGTCAGTTAGCGATCTCTATCTCTGATTTGCAGTCAGTCAGTTCTGGTGATTCATGAGTTGGATAATTGATGTAATCGGATATTTCGCCATGATTTTGATCTGCTCCCGGAATTTGGATTGAGTCACCGCATAAATAAATGTGTTTGTGCAGCAATTTAGGTTGCGCAGCATAAACCCGACTTGTTGAAATGTATATTCAGGATCAGTGAGGGAAATTAAGCCTCTCGCATCCGCATAGAAAAAAAATATCACCGACACCGACCAGAAGAGAATGAAAGCTCCGGATATGCTGAAGAGTAAAATCATTGACTTTCTTCTGCTCTCCATCTCGGGGTCTCTGACATTCTCTCCCTTACTCCGAGCCCTCAGCCCCTTTCGGACCCGACTGGTCACTAAAATGTGTTCGACTATCAGAGTGTTAATCAACAGGATTAAACTGAATGGAAGCAAGGGGTTTAAAAGCTGATCAAACCAGGAATATCCAACCCAGCCGGGATCCGTCCAAACACTTGTCTTTGTGTTACAGCCCCACTGGACATCGTCGATTATCCATGCGGGTTCATATGCAAAATACCAGGGGATGTTTTTCGCAGAGAACAGGATGCCGGTTGTTGCTAAAACCACAGCCGCAGTTTTCCCGGTGCAATATTTAGTTTTCAGTTTTTGGCAGCGAATGGCCACAAATCGATCAAAGGAGAAAGTGACGGTGAACCAGACAGAATAGTCCGTGGCTGCAGCCCCCAGGAAATACTTAACGCGACACATAGGGGTCAGGTAGAGGATGCTCGTGGGGAAATAATAATCATTTATGAAATTGAGGATGGGATTAATGATGATGAACAGTAGATCCGCTGCTGCCATGGCAACAAGGTAACAAGTGGTGCAGGTAGAGAGGCCACACTTTCCCCGGCTCAGGATCACAATTCCCAGGAAATTCACTGTCAGAGAAAAAAAGGATAAGAGCCGGGAAGTTAATGAGTAAATATTCTCCATTTCTGAAGCGATAATAAGAAGATTTCAACATCAATCAGTCAGGGGTTCCTGCTGTGACTTTGTATTTTGAATTTAGATATCTATCACCTTGGTGACAGAAATAGTTGTGCATTACTCGCAACTGGAGTACTGCGTGCAGTTTTGGTCCCCGTATTTGCAGAAGGATATATTGGCCTTGGAGGGAGTGCAGAGAAGGTTCACAAGGCTGATACCGGAGATGAGGGGGTTAGGGTTATAAGGAGAGATTGAATAAACTGGGCCTGTACTCGTTAGACTTTAGAAGGCTGAGGGGGGGATCTTATAGAGACTTACAAGATAATGAAGCGGCTAGATTGGGTAGAGGTAGAGAGATTCTTCCCGCTTAGAAAGGATAGCAGAACTAGACGGCACAGCCTCAAAATAAGAGGGGGCAGTTTAGATCAGAGTTGAGGAGGAACTTCTTCACTCAAAGGATGGTGAATTTTTGGAATTCTCTGCCCGTTGGAGTGGTGGAGGCTATATATTTAAAGTCATGGGTAGATAGATTTCTGACAGACTAGGGAATTAATATGGGGAGAAAGCGGGAAAGTGGAACTGATCCACTTCAGATCAGCCATGATCTTATTGAATGGTGGGGCAGGCTCGAGGGGCTGGATGGCCGACTCCTGCTCCTAGTTCTGATGTTCTTTTGGATCCCCTTAAACTGAGAACCAATCCCTTTGGAAGACATTATAACCTGAGACTCCCAGGAATTATATATTGACAAGTATATTCATCTATTGATTGATTTCAGGAATGCCAGAGAGCTTTTCTCCAGAGACTACAAGCTGGGCAGTGACCCCAAGCTGAAGACATAAGTACAGTGTCTCTTCCCAGCCCCTCACAGCAGAGCGATTTGGAGTTATTGGCGATGGGGGTGGAAAATATTGTATAAAGGGCAAAGAACAACACAGCACAGGAAACAGGCCCTTCGGCCCCACAGGTCACGTCACCCATTTTAACACTCAGTGAGTGCCTCATTCCAATTCTTCTTCTACCTACAACTTTTGTCTACACCTCTTGCACTCCACAATAAAGGGGGTTCAAATTTAGAGAATTATATGTGCACCAGATTAAAGGAGGTCTAATTTAGGGACATTTTGTTAACACCAATCAGCTTAAAAGCACGTTTTTTGGGGTGTGGGAGGAAACCAGAGCACCCGGAGAAAACCTACGCAAGCACGGGGAGAATGTGCAAACTCCCACAGACACCGACCCAAGTCAGGGATCCGACCCGGGTCCTTGTATCTGCACAGCAAACAGTGATAGTCACTGAGCTGTCGTGTTGCCCGTCAGTTGGTCCAGTTTAAGTGTACACTAACGACGTGAAGCACTAGGCAACTCTCGCAGCAACATCCAAGAGCAGCCCTCGCTCGACCCACTGCATGTATGCCCCTTGTTGGTCAACAAGGCAGATCGATCCTTTCAAGGAGTACCTTACGAGCCTAGTTGAGTTCTTCGAAAATGTGACTGAACACATTGATGAAGGAAAGGCGGTGGACATAGTGTACATGGACTTTAGTAAGGTGTTTGATAAGGTCCCCCATGCAAGGCTTCTGGGGAAGGTGAGAGGGCATGGGATCCAAGGGGCTTTGGCCTCGTGGATCCAGAACTGGCTTGCCAGCAGAAGGCAGAGAGTGGTTGTGGATGGGTCTTGTTCTGCATGGAAGTCGGTAACCAGTGGAGTGCCCCAGGGATCTGTTCTGGGACCCCTGCTGTTTGTCATTTTCATAAATGACCTGGATGAGGAAGTGGAGGGATGGGTTAGTAAGTTCGCCGACGATACAAAGGTCGGTGGTGTTGTGGATGGTCTGGAGGGATGCCAAAAGTTGCAGCGGGACATAGACAGGATGCAAGACTGGGCGGAGAAGTGGCAGATGGACTTCAACGCAGATAAATGTGTAGTGGTCCATTTTGGCAGGAATAATGGGATGAAGGAGTACAATATAAGGGGTAGGAGTCTTAGCTGTGTTGTAGAGCAGAAGGATCTCGGGGTCCGGGTCCATAGGACTCTTAAATCGGCCTCGCAGGTGGAGGAAGTGGTCAAGAAGGCGTACGGTGTACTGGCCTTCATTAATCGAGGAATAGAGTTTAGGAATCAGGAGGTAATGATGCAGCTCTATAAGACTCTTGTCAGACCCCACTTGGAGTATTGTGCGCAGTCTGGTCGCCTCCACTATAGGAAGGATGTAGAGGCTATTGAGAGAGTGCAGAGGAGATTTACAAGGATACTGCCTGGATGGGAGCCAGCCTTATGAAGATAGGTTGAGGGAGCTGGGACTCTTCTCACTGGAGAGAGTAGTTTGAGAGGCGACCTGATAGAGGTTTATAAAAATGTTGAGAGGAATAGATAGAGTGGACTCTCAGAGACTATTTCCCGAGCTGAAATGGTCACTACGAGAGGACACAGATTAAGTGCAGGCAAGCAAATAAAGAGGGGATGTTAGGGGTAAATTTTTCACTCAGAGGGTGGTGAGTGAATGGAATCGGCTGCCGTGGGAGGTTGTTGAGGCAAACTCGCTGGGGTCTTTTAAAAGACTTCTGGATGAATATATGGAAACGAATTGGATAGGGGGTTATAGATAGGTCTGTGGATTGGTAGATGTGATCGGCGAAACTCGTGGGCTGAAGGGCCTGTTTGTGCTGCATTGTTCTATGTTCTATGAGTATCACTCCTTTCAAGACATAACACACAAGCAAGAAGCAGGCAGAGAGAAAGAGTTCGGAGGGATTGTGTAAGAGATGGTGGAGATGGATGAAGAGGGCAGAACCTAGATAAGAACACCCATCTGAATAAGTTTGAGCGATAGTGGCAAAAAGGGGAAAAAGAATGGAGTTGGTGAAACAGGGAGTGTTAAAGGGAAAAGCGGAGGAGGAGATCGATGGAGAGAAAGGGAGACAGAATTTGAGGGTCCCCAGTATGTAGTCACTGGCTCAATTCACACCCTCTCAGATAGTCTGACTAGTGGAGAAAAATCCTGGTCGGGTGATCTTAACAAGTAGAACATAGAACACTACAGCACAGAACAGGCCCTTTGGCCTTCGATGTTGCGCCGACCAATATAAAAAGCAATGCCCCTCCAAACTAAACCATTCCCTTCTCTTCCATATACTTATCAACTAACCTCTTAAACGCCACCAAACTTGGCGCATCTACAACTGCTGCAGGCAGGGCATTCCACTCCCGAACCACCCTTTGGGTAAAGAACCTACCTCTGATATCCGTCCTATAACTATCACCCCTTAATTTAAAGCTGTGTCCCCTCGTGCTAGCTTTCTCCATCCTAGGAAAAAGGCTATCACTGTCCACCCTATCTAAACCTCTAATCATCTTATATGTTTCAATTAGGTC
This sequence comes from Sphyrna mokarran, assembly GCA_024679065.1. Taxonomy (NCBI): domain Eukaryota; kingdom Metazoa; phylum Chordata; class Chondrichthyes; order Carcharhiniformes; family Carcharhinidae; genus Sphyrna; species Sphyrna mokarran. Next base: position 13,374,895 of record JAGIQG010000038.1, on the reverse strand, counting down.
CCCTCTTAGCCGCCTCCTTTCTAACGAAAACAACCTCAAATCACTCAGCCTCTCTTCATAAGACCTGCCCTCCATACCAGGCAACATCTGGTAAACCTCCTCTGTACCCTCTCCAATGCCTCCACATCTTTCTTATAATGTGGGGACCAGAACTGCACACAATACTCCAAGTGCGGCCGCACTAGAGTTTGTACAGTTGCAACATGACGTTGCGGCTCCGAAATTCAATCCCCCTACCAATAAAAGCCAAGACTCCATATGCCTTCCTAACAACCTTCTCGACCTGACTGCCTACTTTCAGGGATCTATGCACATAAACACCAAGATCCCTCTGTTCATCTAGACTACTAAGAATCCTACCATTTGCCCTATACTCTACAAATTTATTATTTCTGCCATAGTGCATTACCTCACACTTTTCCACATTAAACTCCATTTGCCACCTCTCGGCCCAGCTCTGCAACTTGTCCAAGTCCCTCTGCAAACTATAACACCCCTCTTCACTATCTACCACTCCACCGACTTCAGTGTCATCTGCAAATTTACTAATCCATCCCTCAATACCCTCATCCAGATCATTTATAAAAATTACAAACAGCAGGGGCCCCAAAACAGACCCCTGAGGCACACCACTTGTCACCGAACTCCAAGATGAATATCTCCCATCAACCACCACCCTCTGTCTTCTATCCGCTAGCCAATTCCTAACCCAATTAGCTAAATCACCTTCTATCCCATACATCTGCATTTTCTGCAGAAGTCTTCCATGGGCCACCTTATCAAACGCCTTACTAAAGTCCATATATACCACATCAACCGCCTTAACCCCATCCACCTCCTTAGTCACTTTTTCAAAAAACTCAATGAGGTTAGTAAGGCACGACCTACCCTTCACAAAACCATGCTGACTATCCCCAATCAATTCATTTCTCTCTAAATAACTATAAATCCGATCCCTAATTATTCTCTCCAATACTTTGCCCACAACAGAAGTAAGACTCACTGGCCTATAATTCCCTGGAAGGTCTCTCTTCCCCTTCTTGAACAACGGGACCACATTCGCTATCCTCCAGTCCTCCGGAACCACACCCGTAACCAACGACGACCTGAAGATCAGAGCCAGAGGCTCTGCAATCTCCTCTCTTGCCTCCCAGAGAATCCTAGGGTAAATCCCGTCCGGCCCAGGGGACTTATCCAACTTCAAACCCTCAAGAATATCTAGCACATCCTCCCTATCTACTTCAATACCTTCCAGTTTGCTACCCTGTACCTCAGTGTTCTCCATAACTACATTTACATCACCCTGCGTGAATACCGAAGAGAAATATTTATTCAGTACCTCTCCAATCTCTTCAGGCTCCACGCACAACTTCCCACTGCTGTCTATGACTGGCCCTAGTCTTGTCCTAACCAATCTTCTATTCTTAACATATCTAAAGAAAGCTTTAGGATTCTCCTTAATCCTATCAGCCAAAGTCTTCTCGTGTCCTCTCTTAGCTCTCCTCAATTCACTCTTTAGCTCCCTCCTGGCTAATCTATAGCTATCAATTGCACTAACCGAGCCTTCAAGCCTCATCCTGACATAAGCCTCCTTTTTCCTTTTAACCAGCAAATCAACTTTTTTTGTACACCAAGGTTCTCTTACTCGACCATTTCCTCCTCGCCTGACAGGGACATGCTTATCAAGGACTCGCAGCAGTCCAGAAAGAGAGAGTTACGCTGGGAAGGGCAAGATGGAGGCATTTCCATTCAGTTTTAGATGATTATCCTGGTGGATCTATCTCTCTTTCTCCATTTCATTTCCTTTTTTCTCTCTGCTTGATTGGAAGAATTGGAGGAGAGACCGAGAGAGGCTGAGGAGGGCTGAGAGAGGAGAGGTACAGAATCATACATTCTTGCAGGGAAGAGGAAGGTTTGCGTCCCATCATGTTCCCCATTTTGGAAGCGCCTTTTGGAAGACCTAAATACTGTGACATGCCATCGATGTAATTTTAATTTTTTTTTTAAATTCTGCCACCCTAGACCTCTGCCCGTCACCTTGAAACGATATCGAGGGTGGCACAGTGGCACAGTAGTTAGCACTGCTGAATCACAGCACCAGGGACCTGGGTTCGATTCCTGGGTCGTTGCCTGTGCGTAGAGAGAGAGGGGTTCGTTGATCATTTACCGAGGACATTTTAGAGATTTAATTGGTTAAACAATGAGCACAGGGTCAGGGAGAAGATCGAGGGAGAGGAGGAAGGAACCAGAGGTCTTCTGATAGGACGGAAGTGATTATATGACAGAGGGAATGATGCTAAGAAACAAGGCGACACAGTGGTTGACAAAGGGACCCGGGTTCGATTCCCGGCTCGGGTCTTATGTGGAGTTTGCACATTCTCCCCGTGTCTTCGTGGGTTTCCTCGGGGTGCTCCAGTTTCCAACGATGTGCAGGTTACGTGGATTGGCCATGCTAAAATTGCCCCTGAGTGTGAATGGGCCAACCAAGATAAATGCATAGGGTGTGGTGGGATTGTGGTCGATGCCTCCTTTTGCCCTATATCCCACTCGTGATTGACCCTTCAAGGAGTAGCAGTTCTCTTTCCGATCTCTCCCATACCCCTTGCCATCTTGTGCCCCTCAGTCAGGTCACCCACCAGTCTTGAATGCTCTAGTGAAAACAACCAGCGCCTGTGGAACATTTCTTCATAACTTCAATGCTCCATCCCAGATAGGATCCCGGTGAATCTCTTCTGCATCCCCTCCCCTGCCATCACATCGTTCCAGCAATGTGGCGGCCAGAACTGGACAAAGTACTCCAGCTGTGGCCTCACCAACTCTAACATGACTTCCCTGCTTTTTGTAATTCATGCATCGATTGATAAAGGCAAGTGTTTTTTTCTCTCACGACCCAATCCGCTTCCATCATTCCATTCAGAGCTTTGTGGACAAACATGCCAATATTCCCTTGTTCCAGAGAACTTCCTAGTGTCCTGCCATTCATTGAGTACTTCCTTGTCAAATTACTCATTCCGTAATGCATCAACTCACATGTTTCAGAGTTAACTCTCATAGAATCATAGAACCCTATAATAAAGAAAGAGGCCCTTCGGCCCATCGAGTCTGCACCGAACACAATCCCACCCAGGCCCTATCCCCGTATCCCTACATATTTTACCCGCTAATCCCTCTAACCTGGACACTAAGGGGCAATTTCTTAGCACGGCCAATCAACCTAACCCGCACATCTTTGCACTGCCACTTATCTGCCTATTTGACTCATACACACGGTGGGTGGTGCGAGGGCTGCTCTTGGATGTTGCTTCGAGAGTTGCCTAGTGCTTCACGTCGTTAGGGTACGCTTAACCTGGACCATTTGACAGACAGCTCACGGATTTGGGTGGGAGTTTGCACATTCTCCCCGTGACTGCGTGGGTTTTCTCCAGGTGCTCCAGTTTCCTCCCACACCCCAAAAACGTGCTCTTAGGCTGATTTTTGTTAACAAATTGTCCCTAAATTTAGTCTTCCTTCAATCTTCCCCAATAGGTGTAGACAAAGGTAGAGGAGGGCACTCACAATGTTAAAATGGGCGGCGTGGGCTGAAGGGCCTGTTTTCCCGTGCTGTGTTGTTCTTTGAATCATAGCAATTTTAAATTTCAAAGATCAAACGAAACTGAGAACGAGAATGTCCATACTTGAAGAATACAAGTCAATACAATAACACCATAAATTATAAACTTGCAAATCGGGTATACGATTAGGAAATTATTTTCATCCTAGCTCAGTGCCAGGGGCTGCATTTTGATCAGAACAATATGTTCTGATCAATAACTCGATGGTAATCATCCCGACATTTTTTTTTCGTGGGTCGGAATGGGAGAATCTTGTTTTGGCCATTTCATGGGATTCGGGGCAATTTTAGCATGGCCAATCCACATAACCCCCACATCGTTGGAAACTGCAGCATCCAGAGGAAACCCACGCAGACACGGGGAGAATGTGCAAACTCCACATAATGCGTTCCTGACCCGTGCACATCTCCCACGGCCGGAGAACAGGGGAAATTGGGGCTACGCCGAACGGAAGTCATTTAACTCACATTATCAGATCCGGCACGGAATTCGCTCGGCCCAATAGCATCTCCCACTCCGCCAAGAGTATTTCACTTTGATGAGGATTAGACGAAATCCATACACGTGGGGAACTAGCGGGGTGAAGACGGGGCAATTGGATCCTCGGGCAGTGGAGGGGGTGGTGGCCTCTGGCATGGGTATCAGACAGTGCCAAAGGGGGTGGGGCTAAGGGAACAGGTCTGTGATCTGGAAGCAGGGCCTAGGGGGCAAGACCTAGGGAATGAGGCGAGGAGAAAGGGCTGAACCAAGGAGGACTTGAATATATTCAGCGAGGTAGCCCCCACCACTTCAACAGGCAGAGAATTCCAAAGATTCACCACCCTTTGCATGAAGAAACCCCTCGGCAACTCTGATCTGAACTGCCCACCCCTAATCTTGAGGCTATGCCCTCTAGTCCTGCTATCTTTGCTAAGCGGGAAGAGTCTCTCAACCTCTACCCTATCCATCCCCTTCATTATCTTATATGTCTCTATAAGATCCCCTCTCAGCCTTCTAAACTCCAAAGAGTACAAACCTAGCCTATTTAGTCAATCCTCATAATCCAATGCCCTCATCTCCAGTATCAGCCTAGTAAACCTTCTCTGCACCCCCTCCAAGGCCAATATAACATTCCTTGAATGCGGGGACCAAAACTGCACACAGTACTCCAGCTGCGGCCTCACCAGCACCCCATACAGCTGTAACAGAACCTCTCTACTTTTATATTCTATCCCCCTGGCTATAAAGGCCAACATTACATTCGCTTTCTTGATCACCTGCAGACTGTGTTTTTTGCGATTCGTGCACAATGACCCCCAGGTCCCTCTGCACCGTCGCATGCTGCAGCTTTTCGCCTTTTAAATAATAATCCTTCTTACCATTATTCCTACCAAAGTGGATAACCTCACACTTCCTAACATTATACTCCATCTGCCAGGTCCTCGCTCACTCACTCAACCATCCAGATCCCTCTGCAGGCTTTCCACACCTTCCACGCAATTTGATTTTCCACTTATCTTCGCACACATACCTCCTACAATAACTTGTTCACAGGTACCAAATATTCCACTCCTGCTAGTGATCCACAGACAAACTTTGCGAATCCGACTGAATGTTATATTGAAGATGTTGCCTCATTGAGGCCCAATCTCACGGTGTACCAGATTACAGGGAATGCAATAATTTAATTGACCTGTGAGCCCATGAGTTCCTTAAAGAGATTTTTTTTCATGAAAAGGATTAAAACCAAGCCAATCCAAAGTTAAAAGACAGAGACAGCGATATGCAACGCAAATCTCAATTGAACCAATTTATTTAACTCCAGTTGCCTAAAACACAAGTCTACAGAGACAGAGAGTGCCGAAAACTGATGGACATTGTGATCAAATATTCCACTCAGGTGAAGGGACCACAATCTAAGCAATACTACACTGAAAATAGACCTTTTAATACTTGTTTGTTGAACAAAGAACAAAGGACAAAACAGCACGGGAAACAGGCCCTTCGGCCCAACGAACCCGCGCTGCCACCCCAATGTTCCCACCGCTACCCGTGATCCCTGTCTATGTTTATAGATCTATGGATTAAAAACCAAATTTGAGACAATTAGGGAGAATTTGTTTTGCCAATTAGCCTAAGAGCACATCTTTGGGATGTGGGAGGAAACCGGAGCACCCGGAGAAAACCAACGCAAGCACGGGGAGAATGCGCAAACTCCCACAGACACAGGCCCAAATCCATGTATCTGCACAGCACAGCGATAGTCACTGAGCTGTCGTGTTGCCCATCAAATGTCCAGGTCAAGCGTACACTAACGACGTGAAGCACTAGGATACTCTCAAAAAAAATCCAAGAGCAGCCCTCTCACGACCCATCGCGTGTATGCCCCTTGTTAGACAACAAAGTGGACCAAAGCACCTGTAGGATAAAAACAAGTACAGCAATATCATCATCTATTTACACACTTCCCAGGGACTCCCAAGGCTTCATGATCCCTATTTTAAATCAGTTTTCTATACCCCTCCATTCCTATTCTGTTCACATATTCCTCCCTGATTGCGATCCACGCTCAAAGTTTGATTCTATTCTTATTCGCTGTAATTTTAATTTCAGAGAGATTGCCTGCACTGAGATCAGACCTGGCAATGCACAGGATTCCATTAGATACAGGACCTTCATTGATCACCGAATCTATGAATCACGTGCAGAGATTTGTCAGTTGATGGAAAGGATTAAAACAATAGTGATAGTTGAGGCGGCACCGTCGCACAGTGGGTTAACACTGCTGCTTCACGGGTCCCGGATTCGATTCCCAGCTCGGGTCACTGTCTGCGTGGAGTCTGCACATTCTCCTCGTGTCTGCGTGGGTTTCCTCCCACAGTCCAAAGATGTGCGGGGTTAGGTTGATTGGCCATGCTAAGAAATTGCCCCTTAGTTGTGGAGGTTTGAGGGGATTAGAACAGAAAAAGAACAAAACAGCACGGGAAACAGGCCCTTTGGCCCAACAAGCCCGCGCCGCCACCTGAATGTTCCCACCTCTATCCATGATCCCTGTCTATGTTTATAGATCTATGGATTAAAAACCAAATTTGAGACAATTTAGGGAGAATTTGTTTTGCCAATTAGCCTAAGAGCACATCTTTGGATGTGGGAGGAAACCGGAGCACCCAGAGAAAACCCACGCAAGCACGGGGAGAATGCGCAAACTCCCACAGACACAGCCCAAATCCATGTATCTGCACAGCACAGCGATAGTCACTGAGCTGCCGTGTTGCCCATCAAATGGTCCAGGTCAAGCGTACATTAACGACGTGAAGCACTAGGATACTCTCGAAAAAAATCCAAGAGCAGCCCTCTCACGACCCATCGCGTATGTGCCCCTTGTTAGACAACAAGATGGACCAAAGCACCTGTAGGATAAAAACAAGTACATCAATGTCACCAACTATTTACACACTTCCCAGGGATTAGTGGGTGGGATATGGGGGTAGGGCCTGGGTGAGATTCTGGTTACTGCAGACTCGATGGGCCAAAGGGCCTCTTTCTGCACTGTAGGGTTTGTATGATTGCAAGCCAATTGGTTTAAATACATTACCCCAATCATCTCACATCTGTCTAACAGTGAGGACACGCTGAGTAAGAAAGATTTTCAGAGTTTAAAATCAGAAAGCTGCTCACACACACATTAACACAACCTCAATGGTTATAATCGCTTACCAGGAACACCAACAATTGCAACAATTGGGTAGAATATTTTCTCAGCCACGTCAATCGGATACAGCATTTTCAGTGTGAAGTGGTGAGTCCCTTCCTGCTGCTGGCAGCTTCTAAAACTCTGAGCTTCCATATTCCCAAAACCTTTAATTTATGCACTGCCGAATCACCTTAGGGACGCTGTGGCTGCAACGTGGTTTTTTTAAATAAATATCTGAATAAACACGTTACGACATTGAGTTCAATAACGAAAAGTGATTATTTTCAGAGTGAGTTTTACCTCATCCCAAAAAATTGGGCAATGTTTGATCACATGTATCAAAGGAAAGATTAATACAACATTATAGCACAAACAGGCCCTTCGGCCCACAAGTTGCGCCAATCATATCCCTACCTACCAGGCCTATCTATAACCCTCAATCCCATTAAATCCCATGTACTCATCCAGAAGTCTCTTAAAAGACCCCAGCGAGTTCACCTCTACCACCACCGATGGCAGCCGATTCCACTCTCTCACCTCCCTCTGAGTGAAAAACTTACCTCTAACATCTCCTCTGTACCTGCTCCCCAGCACCTTAAACCTGTGTCCTCTCGTAGTGACCATTTCAGCCCTGGGAAATAGCCTCCGAGAATCCACCCTATCTATACCTCTCAACATTTTATAAATCTCTATCAGGGTCGCCTCTCAACCTTCGTCTCTCCAGGGAGAAGAGACCCAGCTCCCTCAACCTATCTTCATAAGGCCTGCCTCCCAATCCAGGCAACATCCTTGTAAATCTCCTCTGCACCCTCTCAATAGCTTCCACGTCCTTCCTATAGTGAGGCGACCAGAACTGCACACAATACTCCAAGTGGGGTCTGACAAGGGTCTTATAAAATTGCAGCATTACCCCCTGACTCCTAAACTCAATCCCTCGATTAATGAAGGCCAGTACATCACTCAAACAATATCAGTGCCATTTTTATATCTCAGATTGTTTTAGTGTTATCTGTCACTGGACTGTGACTATTTGATAATCTAATTGTCGGTGTGTTTCTATGCGGATGGTTCTATTGCAATCTAAGAGGTTGTTGTGTCATTGCGATATTCTGCAATGTGATTTAAGTGAGTATCATTTGCAAAATTCTATAAGTCAATAATCCGGAGCTATTTAATGTCCAGAGAAAATTACTCCACCCCTGAATCTAACGCAAAAATGAGAAAACACTTCGAAACAATGAGACATCTCAGAAAATTCAGACTCTGCACGGATACAAACACATCACCTCATAGAACAATAAAACACATATTTAAGTGTGCTGCTTAGAAAGGATAGCAGGACTAGAGGGCACAGCCTCAAAATAAGAGGGGGGCAGTTTAGTCGGAGTTGAGGAGCAACTTCTTCACTCAGAGAGTGGTGAGTCTCTGGAATTCTCTGCCCATTGAAGTGGTGGAGGCTACCTCGCTGAATATATTGAAGTCACGGGTAGATAGATTTCTGATCGATAAGGGAATTAAGGGTTATGGGGAGAAAGCGGGAAAATGAAACTGACCCACTTCAGATCAGCCATGGTCTTATGAATGGCGGGGCAGGCTCGAGAGAGCCAACTCCTGCTCCTATTTCTTATGTTAAGTAATGCACAGAGTCCAACTGATACCTCTCTTCATCTGATACATAACGCTAAACTAAGAAAGAAATGTGGATTGAGTAATTGAGAGAGAGAGAGAAGGACAGAGGGGACCAAAATGCAAGAGAGGCTGACACAGGACAGGTTGGTAGGCTGGGAAAATTAATGGATAAGAGCAACAGAATGGCGAGAGATGGGGCGGGGATGGAGATGTGGTGCCAAGGACAGGGCGAGAGAGTAAGCGAGGGAAAGACAGAGCGAATGAGGGCGAAACGGAGAGGGAGTGAGGGACTGAGAGAAGGGGAAGGGACAGATGGGGTAAGGGGTGGGGAGAAGTGTGATGGAATGGAGTGGCAAAGTGGGACGAGAGAGTGAGAGGTGGGAAAAAGAGGGAGAAAAAGTGCGAGTGAGGGAAAGATGGGGTGAGAGAGAGAGAGAGAGAGTGAGGGAGCGAGCAAGGGATGGGGGGAAGGTGTGAAGAATGCAGAGTTGTGACAATAAATTGGAGATTAAATTTAACTCTGTGTGGTTATACACTTTGGAAGGAGTTCTTTGATAAAGATGTATTCAGTTAATGTCAATAAACGATGATAGTTTGTGGAAGAATGTGACTTTGATGCGATTGTCCACAAACCTATCATGGTGGAAGGGATTGTTAGAAGAGTGGTGAAAAAAACATCTGGAACTCTTCCCGTTCTCAATTGAAGCATACATTAGAAAAGCAGGGAAGGAACTCTAGAGTTGTATACAACTTTGTGGGGCCGCAGCGAGAGCATTGTGTGCAGTTCTAGTCGCCTCATTGTAGGACGGATGTCAATACAGTGGACGGGAGTACCGAGGAGATTCATAAGAACATAAGAAATAGGAGCAGAAGTAGGCTATCCAGCCCCTCGAGCCTGCCCCGCCATTCAATAAGATCATTGCTGATCTGAAGTGGGTCTGTTCCATTTTCCTGCTTTCTCCCCTTAACCCTTAATTCCCTTGTCTATCAGAAATCTATTTCCCTGTGACTTAAATATATTCAGCGAGGTAGCCTCTACCACTTCAATGGGCAGAGAATTCCAGAGATTCACCACTCTTTGAGTGAAGAAGTTCCTCCTCAACTCTGTTCTAAACTATACCCCCCTTATTTTGAGGCTGTGCCCTCTGAGTTCTGTTTTCCTTTCTAAGCGGGAAGAATCTCTCTACCTCTACCCTATCCAGCCCCTTCATTATCTTGTAAGTCTCTATAAGATCCCCCCTCAGCCTTCTAAACTCTAACGAGTATGGACAGAGTCTATTCAATCTCTCTTCATAAGCTAACCCCTTCATCTCTGGTATCAACCTGGTGAACCTTCTCTGCACTCCCTGCAAGGCCAATATATCCTTTCGCAAATAAGGGGACCAAAATTGCACACAGTACTCCAGTTGCGGCCTCACCAGTGCCCTGTACAGTTGCAGCAAGACTTCCCTGCTTTTATATTCTATCCCCCTCGCGATAAAGGCCAACATCCCATTCGCCTTCTTGATCACCTGCTGCACCTGCAGACTGGGTATTTGCGATTCGTGCACAAGGACACCCAGGTCCCTCTGCACTTTTGCATGTTGCAGCACCCTTTAAATAATATTCCCTCCTATTATTTCTACAAAGTGGATAACCTCACATTTGATTTACCTGGAGAGAGACGCTGGAGAGAAGTTTGGTTGGCTTCGGTTGCTGATGTTGGAGCGGAGAAGACTGAGGGGCAACCTGTTGTAGGTGTTCAAGATTACGAGGGACATAGTCAGAGTGTGTACTTCGAAGCTTTTCCCCTTAGTTGAAAGGCCAGTCACGAGGGGACCTCAAGGTGAGGGGGTATGTGAGAAAAAGTTTTTTTTATTCAGAGTCCTGACTGTCTGGAACACGCTGCCTGGGAGGATAGTAGAGGTGGGGATTGCCTCGCAACCTTTAAAAAGTACCTGCTTGAACACATTCAGGGTCACGGATCATGTACTGACAGATGGGATGAGCTGGGAGTTGATGTGTTTCTCAGATGTTTGTGTGGACTCAACGGGCGGAAGGGACTTCTCTGCACTGTATCGTTCTATAATTCTACGATTCTAATGGCAAGGGGCAATGGCTTGATGGCGTAGACAAACGTCGTAGGTAGAAGAAGGATTGGAATGAGGCACTCACTGAATGTTAAAATGGGCGGCACGGGCTTGTAGGGCCGAAGGGCCTGTTTCCTGTGCTGTGTTGTTCTTTGTCCCCTGGGAGATGATCATTGCGTGACACATGACTGGTGTCAATATTACTTGACGTTCTCTGACAAGATTTTGACCAGCTTGTATTAGATTTAGACCTGGAAGTTTTCAATACCAGGAAACTTCAGCAAACAGGTATCTGATGGTCAGCGGCTGACAGGGAGCATAGATCGGTCGCAAACATTTCTTTTTCCTCTGTCCTGTGATGAATTGCCTCTCCATTTCACTCTCGAAAATGAGCTCATCGATTTCTATCCAACGCATCGCATTTTGATCTCTTTCGTAGGGTTGACCTCAAACGTTGAGTTGGATGCGACAGAAGTTGCAGATCCTGGAGTGCCTGGAACTAACCATCAGTGAAGCCCCAAACTAAGCACATGCACCCTCCTCATTGAAATCGAACTCTGAACGGTCCCACAATGTTCACTGAAATCTCACCCTAACTCTCTCTGTCATTACGAAATGCCATCTCACAATAAACTCCCCCATTACTCGCAATGCAACCTGACAATTAGCAGCCCTACTATCCTGACTGAAACTCCAACTAAGCAACCCTACTCTCCTCACTGAAATCTCACTCTCAGCAACCCAAATGTCTTTCTGAAAATCTCACAGTAAACAGCCCCGAACAGCCTCAGTAAAATCATAGAAACCTTACAGTGCAGAAACAGGCCCTTCGGCCCATCGAGTCTGCACCGAACACAACCCCACCTAGGCCCTACCCCCATATCCCTACCCACTAATCCCTCTAACCTAAGCATCCCCGGATACTAAGGGGCAATTTCTTACCATGGCCAATCAACCGCACATCTTTGGACTGTGGGAGGAAACCGGAGGAAATCCACACAGACACGAGAAGAATGTGCAAACTCCACACAGACAGTGAGCCGTGCCAGGAATCAAACCCAGGGACCCTGGAGCTGTGAAGCAGCAGTGCTAACCCACTGTGCTATAGTTCCAACCTCGTAAAGTCTCACACTAAACAGCCCTTGACGTCCTCACTAATATTACGCTCCTAACAACCCCTTGCTCTCGCGCTCTCGGAATCATGGAGTGTTTGCAACTAACTGAAGAATTGCAAATGCGAGTGAGACAGACGGAGTTGGCTATTTGAAATCCTGGAATATGACTAACTACCCTTACTGGAACTCAGATTGATGCATAATCCTGGAATCTTGTCTAATTGAAGCGCCAACTTCCGCCATCTGGAAGTGATGTCACAGGCAATGAAATAAGGGGATCACTGGCTTGTGATCTGTTGCACGCACAAACATTGTTCTAAATAACGAGAAGCAATTATCCCCTGTGATCTGTATTGAGAGAGCAACTGACTCTTTATTCTCAACTGCCAAACACAGAGGATGAAGTGAAAATCCTCATTAATTATATTAATTTTTCTGTAAAAGTGATGATCACCTTTTTCCTCAGAGAAAAGGCAAATCAGATGCTTGTTCCCCAAAGAAAGAAGAACTACTCTGGAATGGGAAGACAACACATTACTGCCAGTAATTGAATACAGCACTGCAAACTGAACAAAATGTATTGAAATGATTGTGTGCGGGGAACAAAGTGATAGAAGTGATCTGTAATACAATATCTGTATTCATCTGAATGCACAACAGGACAACTCAGTGAGACCACGGTAGAAGGTAACTTTTTTCACTGCATGTGTTGTGGAGTTCATAAACGTGTGCAAAATGTCCATAAAGAATGGTTATCAGGATGTGAAAGAGTTCTAAAAATTGTAAGAGGGAATAAACAATGTGTGATCCTTTTAACAGCGGTTTTGTTCTGAAATGTTTAAAATGCAGAGTACACAAATGAAACTTTGTGTACCTGCTCCTGGTCCTGGCGAAATGCGCCATTTACAGGTCCAGGCAGTCAGCGATCACAGGGGGGAAAGGGGGGGTCGTCCATCCCGACGATTTGCCCCTCTACCACAGCTACATTGGTGGCCAGGTGTCCCTGGGGATGGAGCATGCGGTGTCCACGGGCACAGTTGGTGCTATCCACGCCCTCTGGGCACTGCAGGGGCTGGGGTGTATTATAGGCCCCGATAGTCACCTTTTGATTTCATGTTTTACGTTTCCTTTCAACTTTGAACATAACATAAGAACATAAGAAATAGGAGCAGGAGTCGGCCATCCAGCCCCTCGAGCCTGCCCCGCCATTCAATAAGATCATGGCTGATCTGAAGTGGATCAGTTCCACTGACCTGCTTTCTCCCCATAACCCTTAATCCCCTTATCGATCAGAAATCCATCTACCCGTGACTTCAATATATTCAGCGAGGGAGCCCCCACCACTTCAATGGGCAGAGAATTCCAGAGACTCACCACTCTTTGAGTGAAGAAGTTCCTCCTCAACTCTGTTCTAAACTGCCCCCTCTTATTTTGAGGCCGTGCCCTCTAGTTCTGTTTTCCTTTCTAAGCGGGAAGAATCTCTCTACCTCTACCCAATCCATCCCCTTCATTATCTTATACCTCTCTATAAGATCCCCCCTCAGCCTTCTAAACCCTAACGAGTACAGGCCCAGTCTATTCAATCTCTCCTCATAACCCTAACCCCCTCATCTCCGGTATCAGCCTGGTGAACCTTCTCTGCACTCCCTCCAAGGCCAATATATCCTTCCTCGAATGTGGTGAGCAAAACTGCACACAGTACTCCAATTGCAGCCTCTCCAGTGCCCTGTACAGTTGCAGCAAGACCCCCTGCTTTTATATTCTATCCCCCTCACTATAAAAGCCAACATTCCCTTCACCTTCTTGATCACCTGCTACACCTGCAGACTGGGTTTTTGTGATTCGTGCACAAGGACACCCAGATCCCTCTGCACTGTAGCATTTCGTATTTAAATAATAATCCCTCCTACTATTATTTCTACCAAAGTGGATAACCTCACACTTGCTAACATTATACTCCATCTGCCAGATCCTCGCTCACTCACTCAACCATCCAGATCCCTCTGCAGGCTTTCCACACCCTTCACACAATTCACTTTCCCACTCATCTTCGTGTCACCAGCAAATTTCGACACCCTGCACTCAACCCTTTCCTCCAGATCGTCTATGTAAATGGTAAGCAGTTGAGGTCCCCAGCACTGATCCCTGGGGCACTCCACTAGTCACCAACTGCCAATCAGAATAGCACTCATTGGTTTCTGTTTGGGCTGTTCCCCCCTTCCTTTTTGGGGGGGGGGGGTGGTCCTTTTAATTTGTCCCTAAGTTAATTTAAATTCATTTACTTGCTTAATTATTGTCAATCTCAAGTTAACCCGGAACAGGAGTGTTAATAGGTCATCGTAGACAAGCAAAGCAACTGCCTTGAGGGAAGTTGAATGGGAACTTCACCAGCTGAGCCAGGGGTTCAACCATATGCAGGGCTAAACTACCCTGAAGCAGTTAAAGGCAGTTAAGGGCAGATAGATTAGTTAAAGCAGTTAATTCTTAAATCTGCCGGGTCGTAAAAATAATTCAACCTCTAACGAGAAAAATATACCAGATCAGACAACATTTACAGACAGCGGAGGAGCAATGAATAACTCAGAAAGCTTCCAAAACAACAAGTCGTGGTAGGGGGGGTTCTTTTAGGTCAAACCAGGTAAACAAACTCAAATTAAATTAGGGCAAAGTAAAAAGGGGCGGCTCCCCAAAAGGAAAGGGGAACAGCCCGAACAAAAAGTACAAAGGAAACTTAAGACCCGTCAAATCAAAATGTGATTGTCGGGATTTATGATTCACCCCATCCCCTGCGGTGCCCAGCGGGCACGGAAATAAAGCAAGTCAATTGTATAATTTCTTTGAGATTGACTAAAACTTTTTTTTAATTACTGAATGGTTCTTGTTTTAATTAAAAAGATTTTCAATCGAAAACTTTCTTAAATGCAAATGTTACTCATTCGTTTCGGGTCCCGGTTATTTAAATAAAACAACTTATTAATTCTTCTCTGAAAGCTATTAGGAATGGATTAACAGACCTTCTAAATTAAGCTTTAATTTGATGTCAATTATTCAGTGGAAGTCACTGATAAATGAAGAGTTTGCTGTTTTATTGTTAGATGGTTCGGTGTGAAGCTGGATCAAATAAACAAAGTTATTTCCATGAAGAAGGAGAACCCGTGTCTCCTTCACAGCAACTGAGAAGCTGAGATAGTGGTAGCAGAGGCTGCAAGTTGCAACTTTTAGAGAGGAGAAAATACAAAGGAAAACTTCACGCAAATTCTAAATCAACCAAGGAGTGAGTAGGAGACAACAAAATGGGCTGAACCCAGAATAAAAATGTTAGGATGCGTCTATCAACGATTATATCCAGAGACTGAACCTTATGATCGATGGAGAAGTGAAATCATTTTGCGGACTCTAGTACCTGCTTTGGGGAAAAGGAAAAACCAGGCATGGCAGTGGGTCTTTCTTTACCTTCATAGGAGTAAAATCAGACATTGAAATAGGAGTCGGCCATCCAGCCTCTCGAGCCTGCCCCACCATTCAATAAGATCATGGCTGATCTGAAGTGGGTCAGTTCCACTTTCCCACCTGCTCCCCATAACCCGTAATTCCCTTGTCTTTCAGAAATCTGTCTACCCGTGACTTAAATATATTCAGCGAGGTAGCCTCCACCACTTCAATGGGCAGAGAATTCCAGAGATTCGCCACTCTTTGAGTGAAGAAGTTCCTCCTCAACTCTGTTCTGAACTGCCCCTCCCCCTTATTTTGAGGCCGTGCCCTTTAGTTCTGGTTTCCTTTCTAAGCGGGAAGAATCTCTCTACCTCTACCCTATCCATCCCCTTCATTATCTTGTAAGACTCTATAAGATCCCGCCTCAGCCTTCTAAACTCCAACGAGTACAGGCCCAGTCTACTCAATCTCTCCTCATAAACTACTTATTTACCAAATTGGAGTTGGAACAGTACAGTAGCACAGTGATTAGCATTGCTGCTTCACAGCTCCAGCGACCTGGGTTCGATTACCGGCTCGGGTCCCTGCCTGTGTGGAGTTTGCATATTCTCCTTGTGTCTGCGTGGGTTTCCTCTGGTGTCCTCCCACAGTCCAAAGATGTGTGGGTTAGCTTGATTGGCCATGCTAAGAAACTGCTCCTTAGTGTCCAAAGATGAGTAGGTTAGATGGGTATAATATATGGGGGTTGGGCCTGGGTGGGATCGTGTTCGGTGCAGACTCGATGGGCCGAAGGGTCTTTTTCTGCACTGTGGGGTTTCTATGGAGCATTTGAACTCGGATGAAGGCCTGGACAATTTAGTAAATTTCATGGGTAAGGTTTATCAAAAGTATGACTTAAGTGCGTCTGAAGCCCAGTCAGAAATTGATAGATTTCGGAAGTCAGAAGATATTTCTATTGAAGTGTGTTTGATGGAATTCAGGAGACTATATAGAAGCTAGCAAAAAACACCGCTTGGAATTTCCCCAGTCCGTGTTGCCATTTAAGTTATCGGACTGTGTGCTAAAGTGACCAATACGGATAGGCTCCTGGTTTTAACACGAGTTAATTTTGCACATAATAAACTGCTCTTGGATGTTGCTTCGAGAGTTGCCTACTGCTTCACGTCGTTAGTGTACGCTTAAACTGGACCATCTAATGGGCAACACGACAGCTCAGTGACTATCACTGTTTGCTATGCTGATAAGCGGATTTGGGGCCTGTGTCTGTGGGAGTTTGCACATTCTCTCCGTGCTTGCGTGGGTTTTCTCCAGGTGCTCCGGTTTCCTCCCAAAAACGTGCTCTTAGGCTGATTGGTGTTAACAAATTGTCCCTAAATTAGTCTTCCCTCAATCTTCCCCGATAGGTGTAGACAAAGTTCATAGATAGAGGAGGAAACTCACAATGTTAAAATGGTGACGTGGGCTCGTTGGGCCGAAGGCCTGTTTCCCGTTGTTTTTTGTTCTTGTTGTTCTTTATTCGATCAGATTACAGAGTTTTTTCTTAGAGAGAAACATGCCATCCCCTACGCCTCTTATGGGTCAGTCAGTGGTGAAGCAGAATGTGGAAGATACACTATTAGCAGGATTGCAAGATCGTGCAGGCTACGAGAGTTGCCAGGAAATTGGGACCCAAATATTATGAGGATAGAAACCTCTTACTTACAGGAGGAGGAAAGAGATGGAGAATGGTAACAGGAAAATGAACCGCAGAAATGTCCAAGGCATGATAAATTGCTATTTCCGGTGTGACTCTAAATTTCATTCTGCTTTTGATGTCCAAAACTATTTAATAGAGTGTTTGAAACAAGGCAGTAAGAATCTAAAAGATAGTGAGCAGAAAGACGGCATTGTCTTATTGACAAGATATTTCACTCCTGCATTGAGAGTTTTGGTTGCGTAGTCTTTCAATTGCCCTATTCTGAACATTGGCTGCAAATCTCTGGAATTGACTGGCTAAAATTTTACCTGGTCTTGAAATGATAATCAGAACAGGGTTAAAAAACTTGAAAGTTCCAGGTACGATAATACCCCGAAGTCACTAAAAAGAGTGGAGATCCCTTGGAATATTGCCAAAGTGAATCATTTCATTCACACAGATGTTGTGGGAAGTGAAATATCTCTGCTTCTGACTCAACCGCGGAAGAACAAAGACCAACACAGCACAGGAAACAGGCCCTTCGGCCCAACGAGCCCGCACCACCCATTTTAACATTGTGAGTGCCCTCCTCTACCTTTGTCTACGCCTATTGGACTCCACAATAAAGGAATTAGAACCGGATTGAGGGAAGACTAATTTAGGGACAATTTGTTAACCCCCATCAGCCTAAGAGCACGTTTTTGGGAGGAAACCAGAGCACCCGGAGAAAACCCATGCAAGTACGGGGAGAATGTGCAAACTCCCGCAGACACAGGCCCAAATCCATGTATCTGCACAGCACAGCGATAGTCACTGAGCTATTGTGTTGCCCATCAGTTGGTCCAGTTTAAGTGTACACTAACGGCATGAAGCAGTAGGATACTCTCAAAGCAACATCCAAGAGCAGCCATCGCATGACCCACCGCGTGTATGCACTTTGTTGGTCAACAAGGCGGACTGAAAGCACACATGAAACTGGATCTGGAAAATGATAAGGCAGCAGTTTTTTTTTATTGGGAAAAACGATGGACTTACACTTAACACAGTCGGGACGCTATTGCATTCCGTTAATGAAAAACATTTTTCAGGTAAAGAGGTTAAGGAAGTGTTATTAGCAGCCGGAAATGGTTCTTTGGTTGTTTAAAAAGCTCATATTGAAATTGTATAAGCAATTTGCACACCCATCTCCTCGGAGGCTGAGAAATATATTAACGCCTGCAGGGGGAAGAGATGAAGATTGTACTAAGCTGATAGAACAGGCTAGTGATCAGTGTGAGGTTTCTCAGGAGTGCAGAAGGAATCATCACAATCGATGGTAACTCCACCTTTGACTCGAGATTTTAACAACATGGATCTGAGATAAAACAAACGAAATATTTATTTCGCACTTTGTAAACTTAATGACCAGATTTAGTCAATCAACGTTGTAAAGAAAAGAGAGAAATTCTGGATTAAATCATGGAAAGGTGGATCGGAATGGGACCACCAGCAAAATTCCTGACAGACAATTGGAGGGGCGGGGTGGATTTTCTAGTGATGTGTTTAGCGATATGTGTGAAAAGATGAATATCGTAGTTATGAACATGGCTGTGGAAATGCCTTGGGAGAGAAAGCACACTGTAATAGGTGACATGCCCCGGAAAATCCTGGTAGATAGGCCCAACTGCGAGTTAAAATCAGCCTTAGCATGGGCGATACATGCAAAGAATTCATTGCAGATGAACGGGGGTTAAAATCTGCAACAATTAGTGTTGGGTAGGACCCCTAAACTTCCATCTGTTTTGAATGGTCAGCTTCCAGTTTGGGAAGAGATGCCAATTAACTCAGCCTTTGAGCATTCAAATGCATTGCAGATAAGCAGAAGAGCATTTTGGGGAGCAAAAGGACACTGAGAGAGCTTTAAAGCACAATGTACGGCCATCAAATACCATTTCTCAGTGAGTAGTAGACTATAAACGTGACAGTTTTAGTGAATGGAAAGGCCCAGGGAAGGTTATAAGGTGGCGAAATGATTGTTTTGCAACATGGCAATCAGACTGTTAGGGTCAAGAATAATGAGGTACAGTATACAAAATTGCAAATTCAGAGTAGAGAAACCAGGGTCATCTGATACTCACACGCTACAGAACGATGAGAACCAGTTAACTGAAATAGGCAGGGTACACATCCAGGAACACAATACTTGCCATGAAGGAGGCCATTTTTTACGAAAGAGTCGCAACTAAAATTTGGTGCAAAGCCGAAATATTTGCCTGAAGGGCCCAAAGGGAGGATGCAACCATCATTCATAGAGCAGGGAAGGACAATGGAAAATATAAACACAGAATACAAGACAGGATGTCATGGATGGGGATTTTGCGTTTCAATTGTGGAGGGTACAAAACGTGCCGCCAGCTCAGACAGTAAGTCTGATAGTGAAGGTGATCACAGGAAGTGGTCGAGAATTATTGACAGAATATCCCACTGCAGGGGAGGGAGGGCAAGCAGTGGTAGCAGAGAACAAGATATCAGGCAGCAAAGTGGGCATAGAGGTCGTCTACAAACACAACTAGGAGTAGAAGCCCTTGAGGTTATGGTGGTTCCTAATGAATTTGATGAGAAAGTTATAAAAGATGCCAAACAGCAGGGTTGGAGTGAATTTGGGCTATGCAACGGGTATAGATCTCTATCTCACAGATGGACTTCCACGGGAAAGAGTGCTTCCTGGTGGAACTTATGAGGCAAAGGACAGGCTTGTGGCAAAGGGATTTGAAGAAAACGTAGACAACAAGGATGGATTCGACTATGAAAGGTTATTTTAAAGATCATCTTGGTTAGGTAGAAAAGCACTGGAATAGAAATCTATAGATATAAAAGCTACATTTTTTGTTTCTGTCCTGCAGGACTAACACAGAATGGATACAACAGCAGTTCAATAAATGTGTATATGGGTTAAATGATCTAAAGTTTGGTATTTTTTCCGGTGAGGTTGGTTTTCTTAAAGTTAGGCAGTTGCCCGTTGAAAGCAGATCCTGCAATGTTTCGCTGGCATTATGAAAAAAAAAACTTTCCGGTATGTTTATGAGGCACGTCGATGATTTTTTTTTGTGGGGCGTAGTAGAAATTTCGAAGCTTTGGTAATCTCCGGGCTGAGGAATTAATTCAGGGTTGGAAGTCAGGCTCCAGGAGCTTTCAAATATATTGGGACTGGCAATCTGATAGACTGAGTCAGGTGTCAGCAGTCTCATTCAGAGACTATCAGTCCAATAACAATTAGTCATGGTCGGGTTTCACAAAAGGATGTTCAAAGACGGAAGAAAAAGGAGCTCCAAAGTTTGATAGAACGTAAGAAATAGGAGCAGCAGTAGGCCATCCAACCTCTCGAGCCTGCCCCGCCATTCAGTAAGATCATGGCTGATCTGAAGTGGATCAGTTCCACTTTCCCGCTTTCTCCCCATAACCCTTAATTCCCTCGTCCATCAGAAATCTATCTACCCGTGACTTAAATAGATTCAGCGAGGTAGCATCCACCACTTCAATGAGCAGAGAATTCCAAGGATTCACTACCCTCTGAGAGAAGAAGTTCCTCCCCAACTCTGTCCTAAACTTCACCCCCTCCCCCTGTTATTTTGAGGCTGTGCCCTCTGGTTCTGCTATCCTTTCTAAGCGGGAAGAATCTCTCTACCTCTACCCTATCCATCCCCTTCATTATCTTATATGTCTCTATAAAATCCCCCCTCAGCCTTCTAAACTCCAATGAATACAGGCCCAATCTACTCAATCTCTCCTCATAAGCCAACCCCCTCATCTCCGGTATCAGCCTGGTGAACCTTCTGCATAGGGCAGCTGAATTAGGTGGTAAATAGACCAAACCGGATGTTAGAACATTACAGCGTAGTACAGGCCCTTCGGCCCTCTGTTGTGCCAACCAGTAGAACCAATCTAATGACCCTCTAACCTAAATTATTCCAATGTTATCCATATGCCTATCTACTGACCATTTGAACGTCCTTAAACTTGACGAGTCCACAATTGCTGTAGGCAGGGCATTCCATGCCCTTACTACCCTCTGAATAAAGAACCCACCTCCATCCTATAATCATCACCCCTCAATTTAAAGCTATGTCCCCTCGTGTTAGCCATTACCATCCGAGGAAAAAGGCTCTCACTTGTCCACCCTATCTAACCCTCTTGTATGCCTCAATTAGATCACCTCTTAACCTTCTTCTTTCTAACAAAAACAACCTCGAGTCCCTCAGCCTTTCCCCATAAGACCTTCCCACCATACCAGGCAACATCCTAGTAAACCTCCTCTGTGCCCTTTCCAATGCCTCCACATCTTTCTTATAATGTGGTGACCAGAACTGTACGCAATACTCCAAGCGTGACCGCATCAGAGTTTTGTACAGTTGCAACGTGATCTCATGGCTCCAAAATTCAATCCCTCTACCAATAAAAGCTAACACACCGTACTCCTTCTTAACAACCTTATCAAGCTGGGTGCCAACTTTCAGGGATCTATGCACATGTATAGATCTCTCTTCTCGCCAACACTTTGCTTTGGTGTCGGAGAATTGAGTACATGATCCTACGTTGCAAAGTGTGATGAGAGCAAACAAAATATTGTCCAAACTAAAAATCCAGGAGTGTGTTTTGAGGTTCCTGTTTTTGGGTGATCTTAGGTATTTGAAACTCAGTTTGCAGTGATACATCCTGTGTGGGAGGTTTTAAAATGTCTTGTTTGGTGGGGGGCGGGGGGTTGGAGAATGTTGCCCCCCCACCCCACCCCCCATGTGTGGGGAAACAAAGAAAATGAGAGTGGGAAAAGCACATTGGCTGTTGAGAGTGGATACGGCCTTTTACACATGCCAGATATTATCAGAAATTTTGGGATTAGGGGATTCAGGTGAACTATCCACTTAATGGCACATTGACAATCAAAACCTGTGGCAAAAAATGAACAGGTTAGACATTCTCAAATAATTAAGCAGTACACAGCGCGAGGTGGAGGAGATTAACCTCTATGTCACATCACATGCATGAGGTTCAATCAGGTGCATTCATCTCTCATTTGTCGAAACCATTTCTTAGTAGGCAGAGGGATTCTTCCCACTTAGAAAGGAAACCAGAACTAGAGGGCACAGCCTCAAAATAAGAGGGGGACAGTTTAGATCGGAGTTGAGGAGGAACTTCTTCACTCAAAGGGTGGTGAGTCTCTGGAATTCTCTGCCCATAGGCAGTCAAGTCGAGAAGGTTGTTAAGAAGGCATATGGAGTCTTAGCTTTTATTGGTAGGGGGATTGAATTTCGGAGCCACAACGTAATGTTGCAACTGTACAAAACTCTAGTGCGGCCGCACTTGGAGTATTGTGTACAGTTCTGGTCCCCGCATTATAAGAAAGATGTGGAGGCATTGGAGAGGGTACAGAGGAGGTTTACCAGGATGTTGCCTGTATGGAGGGCAGGTCTTATGAAGAGAGGCTGAGGGATTTGAGGTTGTTTTCGTTAGAAAGGAGGCGGCTAAGAGGGGACCTAATCGAAACATATAAGATGATTAGAGGTTTGATAGGGTGGACAGTGATAGCCTTTTTCCTAGGATGGAGAAAGCTAGCACGAGGGGACACAGCTTTAAATTAAGGGGTGATAGTTATAGGACGGATATCAGAGGCAGGTTCTTTACCCAAAAGGTGGTTCGGGAGTGGAATGCCCTGCCTGCAGCGGTTGTAGATGCGCCAAGTTTGGTGGCGTTTAAGAGGTTAGTTGATAAGTATATGGAAGAGAAGGAATGGTTTAGTTTGGAGGGGCATTGCTTTTTATATTGGTCGGCGCAACATCGAAGGCCGAAGGGCCTGTTCTGTGCTGTAATGTTCTATGTTCTATTGAAGTGGTGGAGGATACCTCATTGAAAATATTTAAGTCACGGGTGGATAGATTTCTGATAGACAAGGGAATTAATGGTCAGAAAGCAGGAGAGTGGAACTGATCCACTTCAGATCAGCCACGATCTTATTGAATGGCAGGGCAGGCTCAAAGGGCTGGATGGCCGACTCCTGCTTCTATTTCTTATATTCTTATTTCTGACAAAGCTACTTGATAAAGCTAAAATTTTATATATATTCCAAGGGTTTCAATTAATGTGAACAATGATCATTTTGAAACTAAAACATAAGTTTTTAGGTGTTTGTTTGCAGTGTTAAAATGTTTGACCAGAAGAGTATAAGGTCAATCTCATACACACCTATTAAAGGAAGTGATAAAAAATAGTGATTTTTGAATTTTCTTGCGGGTAGGTAATGTACCACCATTATCCCAAAAATGTGCTCTTAGGCTGATTGGGTAACAAATTATCCCTATATTGGTCCCTATATGGGAATCTTCAACAATAGGCATAGCCTAAAGTCAGGGATATGTCATTAGGGCGTTAGGACGGCGGCATGGGCTCGTTGGGCCGAAGGGCCTGTTTCCCCGTGCTGTGTTGCTCTTTGTTGTTGTATCTGGATTGCCATACATGTAACTTAGAATGCACAAAAAAATGATTGACGCTATTTTGACTTTCAACGTGGTGCAGGTTTCATCTCAGTTTAACCAAACTGTATAAAAATGAATGTGAAGTGTTGTAGGTAAAATAATACCTGTGAGACAGTGAGTCAAAATACGGTGGTTTTTATTACAAAACTCTGGCGTCTTATTCCAGAATTTTGGGAGAATCTGCTTCCTTACAATGGATTACCAGACTTCTCATAGAATACAAACACCTGCCAGACCTCCTGTTCTTCCTTCTTGGGTTGTGATGCAGTCCCAGAGTTAATCAGGAATTACAATCCTGCAATCCCTTCTGCAGCAGTACTGGCATCCCTGCCTTTGAAGTTACTTGTGTGATTGTAGCTATCCCAGCAGGACTCTTCCTGTTAAAAGCCGGTATCACAATCTGCCATCAGCAGCTGTCAAAAGCCGGTATTGTAAACTACCAGAGAATTATCGTAGAACCTTACAGTGCAGAAAGAGGCCCTTCGAGTCTGCACTGAACACAATCCCACCCAGCCCCTACCCCCATATATTATACCCACTAATCCCTCTAACCTACACATCCCTGAGACACTAAGGCACAATTTCTTAGCAATGGCCAATCAACCCAAACTGCACATCATTTGGACTGTGGGAGGAAACCTACGCAGACACGAGGAGAATGTGCAAACTCCACACAGACAGTGACCTGAGCCAGGAATCGAATTCAGGACCCTGGAGCTGTGAAGCAGCAGTGCTAACCCACCGTGCTACCATTTGTGTAATGATGACTACTAACACAAATAGGTAAGATTTACAATGTCTACAAAATAACAGCCACATTAAACTCTCTGTCTTTATAAAAATGAGAATTAAAGCATGTAAGACATGAACAAATAACTTATATTACTGCCAGGAACGGTATAAGCTTAAGGAGATCAGCCATGAGGAAGGGTTATGTTTGTGACATATTCTAGGTAAAAAAAAACCATTAACCCTTTCCCTTCAGGTTCAAAATGCATTCACCTTTTCCCTCCTTCATGAATGAATGAAACCGCAGTACTGTGTTGAACTAGCCACAGGCATTATCACAGCAAAATTAAAACCTTGGACCCAGAAGAATTCTCCTGGTAATTTCAGGGGGCTTGTATCAAATTTTTCTGCTGTCTCAGAGATGACTCACTGAAGAGTCCGGCACATAGGGGCTCACACAATCAAACATTTATTGATATTGCCCCTATTGTTGGCGAGCAGAGAGATCTCGGTGTACACGTGCATAGCTCCCTGAAAGTTGGCACCCAGGTTGATAAGGTTGTTAAGAAGGCGTACGGTGTGTTGGCTTTTATTGGAAGGGGGATTGAATTTCGGAGCCCTGAGATCATGTTGCAACTGTACAAAACTCTGATGTGGCCGCACTTGGAGTATTGCGTACAGTTCTGGTCACCACATTATAAGAAAGATGTGGAGACATTGGGAAGGGTGCAGAGGAGGTTTACCAGGATGTTGCCTGGTATGGTGGGAAGGTCTTATGAGGAACTTGGGGCTGTTTTCGTTAAAAAGAAGAAGGCTAAGAGGTGACCTAATTGAGACATACAAGATGATCAGAGGGTTAGATAGGGTGGACAGTGAGAGTCTTTTTCCTCAGGTGGAGATGGCTAACACGAGGGGACATAGCTTTAAACTGAGGCATGGTAATTATAGGACGGAGGTGGGTTCTTTACTCAGAGGGTAGTAAGGGCGTGGAATGCCCTGCCTACAGCAGTTGCGGACTCGCCAACTTTAAGGGCGTTCAAATGGTCAGTGGATAGGCATATGGATAACATTGGAATAGTTTAGGTTAGAGGGTCATTAGATTGGTTCCACTGGTCGGTGCAACATCGAGGGCCGAAGGGCCTGTACTACGCTGTAATGTTCTATGTTCTATGTTCTAAAAACACCAGCAATATCCCTGGGCGATTGTCACTGCAGCGCTGATGACACAATAGCCCACAGATGGGATGGCATTGCTCTCCAGAGCTCAACGTTGTCTCTGGACCCCATGGAGTGTCCGATCATCAAAACATAAATAGACAAGCAAACAGCCTGATGGTGACAAAATTCCGCCGTCGCAAAACACAATCCATGCTCCGCCAATCTCCAGCTGTCTGCCTCTCCCAATGATCTTCATGCAGAAGTGCCAACCTCGTTCTTCAACCCAACCTCTTCCTGAGGTTTGGTCATCAAGGATGACAATCAACAGCCAATTCCAATCACTCAACTTCTTATAAACCGTAGAGTCCTACAGTGCAAAAAGAGGCCCTTCGGCCCATCGAGCCTGCACTGACAACAATCCCACCCAGGCCCTACCCCCATTTCTCTACATATTATTACCCACTAATCCCTCTAAACTAAGCATCTAAGGAGCAATTTCTTAGCAATTTCTTAATCCGCACATCTTTGGACTGTGGGAGGAAACCAGAGGAAACCCATGCACACACGGGAGAACATACAAACTTCCCACAGACAGTGACCCGAGCCGGGAATCGAATCCAGGACCCTGCAGCTGTGAAACAGCAGTGCTAACCCACTGTGCTACCACGCCGTAACCCTGTGTCATTAGGGAACAGCTGATGACACAGGCTACTCTAAGCCTTTGAGCTCTGGCAAATCCTACCGAAAAAGTATCGAACGCCTGTGTGCCAGACTGTGCTATTCTTTCGCAATTTATAACAACACAGTGGCAAGCCTGACATCAACCGTATGATGTGAACAGAGATAGACCTTGTACAGAAGATAATAGGACAGGGGAATTCAAATAGGGCCATCATTGCTCAGTGTACAGTCCATCACCAGTCAATCAGTGTACAGTCAGTACATTGATCAGTGTACAGCCCATCAATGTACATCAAAGTACATCAATCAATGTACATCAATCAGTGTACATCAATGTACATCAGTCATCAATGTACATCAATATATATCAATCATCAATGTACATCAATCAATGTACATCAATCATCAATGTACATCAATATACATCAATCAATGTACATCAATGTATATCAGCGTACATCAATCAGTGTACATCAATATACATCATCATCAATGTACGTCAATCATCAATGTATATCAGTGTACATCAATGTATATCAGTGTACATCAATCAGTGTACATCAATATACATCATCATCAATGTACGCCAATCATCAATGTATATCAGTGTACATCAATGTACATCAATCAGTATACAATCCATCATCAGTCAATTCGTAGAAGAAGTGGTCAACAGTGTTCTCAGATGGAACTTGCTTCGCAATAACCAGTTCACGACAATCACTGTGGTTTCCGGGAGAGAGGCTTTGACTCAAACAAAGAGAGATGGGCTGATAGTGACTATCCTTCATATCCTGGCAGCTTATTGGTGACTGTGGCACGAATATGTCCAAGCAGAGCTGTAGTCAATGGTAATCTGTTGTGCAGAGTGCGTTGTTTTGGGGGCAATATGCAGCTGAGAGTCATACTTGGAAGAAAGGAATTGTTTCTGGTCGTTGGAGATCAGTTTATTCCAATCGTCTCCTGCTGCTTCATCAGCGACCTTTCTTCCAGCACGAGATCCGAACAGGCGCTGTTACCGGATATATATTCAGCACTTTCACTGGCTCCTTAAATATTGACAAAATCGCAGCTGTAAAACACACAGCCCATCTCTACGCTTACAAATGGCAAGGAATAAATAGACCCAAACAAAAATGTTTGTCAATAGCCCTCTCTAACACAGGATGGATCACCTCTGATCATCCAAAGGGGTTAGGTTGATTGGCCATGCTAAGAAATTGCCCCTTAGTGTCCAGGGATGCGGAGGTTAGAGGGATTAGTGGGTAGAATATATGGGGGTAGGGTCAGGGTGGGATTGTGTTCGGTGCAGACTCGATGGGCCGAAGGGCCTCTTTCTGCACTCTATGATCCTATGACTCAAAGGCATTAGCATCGCGGAATGTGTCACCTACATAAGGCTACAACGAACACAGAAAATAAAATAAAGTTGGAGCTGATTTTGGCCACCCAATCTCAAATGAATGAGGGTTATAGTAAAGGACTGAGGACACAGCCTTGTGAGAAACCACTGTGGAACATAATCGGGGAGAAAGTGTTGTGTACTATCCTGACTTTTTGGTTTCCAAAGACTAGAGGCCAGTCAGAGACTAGGTGGGGGGAACCGATTCCTCGTCCACAGAGATTGGAGACAGGTTGCTTTGGGTTGATGATGTTGAAGACTCAACAAATAGGAGTCTGAGGTATGTTTCCTTGTTATCCGCGTGTTGCAGGCTTGACTATTGATCCAGGGAGATGGCTGGGACTTTTGCAGTGATATGTGAAATGTCGTGCGCTCAGGCACCAGTGTTGATGCGTGTTAGGACTAACCTTTCCAGACGGGGGGTAATAGAGCAAGCTGGCAACAGTAATCAAGGCAAACTGGCTAGTTTTCTTGTTCAGCTCAGTGTAAGGAGAGATCAAAGGTCTGTGTGATTACCCTTGTCTGCGCAGAATCCGAATGCTCGTTCTCCGTGGGTTAGTTTTCAAGAAGGTTCATCAGAAGTCTACGGTGGTCACCTCCATGGTTGGTTGGACCGAAGCTGTTGGGGCACTTGGCGTCTTCTCGCCGACGTCCTGCTCAAAACGGGCATGGAATGAGCCTCATCGGGAAGGGGTGCACTATTTCCAGCGACTCTGCACACCTTCCCCTCCTAGTCTGTTACATCACGCAGATCTTGCCAGCATCAGTGGGCGTGACTGAACTAGGACTCTATAAGAACATAAGAAATAGGAGCAGGAGTCGGTCATCCAGCCCTTCGAGCCTGCCCCGCCATTCAATAAGATCACGGCTGATCTGAAGTGGATCAGTCCCACTTTCCCGCTTCCTCCCCTTAATTCCCTTGTCTATCAGAAATCTATCTACGCATGACTTAAATATATTCAGCGAGGGAGCCTCCATCACTTCAATGGGCAGAGAATTCCAGAGATTCACCATCCTTTGAGTGAAGAAGTTCCTCCTCAACTCTGATCTAAACTGTTCCCCCCCCCTTATTTTGAGGCTGTGCCTCTAGTTCTGTTTTCCTTTCTAAGCGGGAAGAATCTCTCTACCTCTACCCAATCCATCCCCTTCATTATCTCTATAAGATCCCCCCTCAGCCTTCTAAACTCCAACGAGTACAGGCCCAGTCTATTCAATCTCTCTTCATAAGCTAACCCCCTCATCTCCGGTATCAGCCTGGTGAACATTCTCTGCACTCCCTCCAAGGCCAATATATCCTTCCGCAAATAAGGGGACCAAAACTGCACACAGTACTCCAGTTGCAGCCTCACCAGTGCCCTGTACAGTTGCAGCAAGACCTACCTGCTTTTATATTCTACCCCCCTCGCTATAAAGGCCAACATTCCATTCGCCTTCTTGGTGCTTGGGTCCACCTTGTTGTCTGGCAAGGGGGCATACACGCGATGGGTCAGATACATGGATTTGGGCCTGTGTCTTTGGGAGTTTGCACATTCTCCCCGTGCTTGCGTGGGTTTTCTCCGGGTGCTCCGGTTTCCTCCTGCAACCCTAAAGATGTGCTCTTAGGCTGATTAGTGTAACAAATTGTCCCTAAATTAGTTTCCCTTCAATCTGGTTTCCAATGCCAGAAGCGTAGACAAGAGTCATGGGTGGTAGAGGGAACTCACGCTGTTAAAATGGGTGGCGCGGGCCGAAGGGCCTGTTTCCCCTGCGGCGTTGTTCTTTGGATATGCTTCTTAGGCACACAGCCTTCTTCCCGATGAAGTATGTTACTCTAGTGGCTACACTCATTCAGGTACTTCACTGAGTTCTTAAACATTGGCCAGTCCGCTTACTCAAAGTTGTCAGATCATCTGATTCCTTAACGTGTGGAGATTATCTCAGAAAAAAATGCCAATCGATGTACAAAGCTTCTGAATCTGGCTGCTGATATGGTGCCACTCATCTAAACATTGCACCAACAAGGAAACACATTCTATTTAAATGCGTATGTGCATGAACAAAGAACAACACAGCCCATTTTAACATTGTGAGTTCCCTCTTCCACCCATGGCCCTTGTCTACGCTTATGGCATTGGAAACCAGATTGAGGGGAGACTAATTTAGGGACAATTTATTTCACCAGTCAGCCTGAGAGCACATCTTTGGGGTGTAGGAGGAAACCAGAGAAAACCCACGCAAGCACGGGGAGAACATAGAACATAGAACATAGAACACTACAGCACAAACAGGCCCTTCGGCCCACAAGTTGTGCCGAACACATCAAAAACCTACCCAGCCATAGACCTATCTATAACCCCCAATCCCATTGGATCCCATATACTCATCCAGAAGTCTTTTAAAAAGACCCCAGCGAGTTCGCCTCGACCACCACCGACAGCAGCCGATTCCATTCACTCACCACCCTCTGAGTGAGAAACTTTCCCCTAGCATCCCCTCTGTACTTGCTTCCCTGCACCTTAAATCTGTGCCTTCTCGTCGCGACCATTTCAGCCCTGGGAAATAGTCTCTGAGAGTCCACCCTATCTATTCCTCTCAACATCTTGTAAACCTCTATCAGGTCGCCTCTCAACTTTCGTCTCTCCAGGGAGAACAGTCCCAGCTCCCTCAACCTGTCTGCATAAGGCATGCCTCCCAATCCAGGCAACATCCTTGTAAATCTCCTCTGCACCCTTTCAATAGCTTCCACGTCCTTCCTATAGTGAGGCGACCAGAACTGCGCACAGTACTCCAAGTGTGGTCTGACAAGGGTCCTATAAAGCTGCAGCATTACCTCCTGACTCCTGAACTCAATTCCTCGATGAATGAAGGCCAGTACACCGTAAGCTTTCTTAACCACATCCTCCACCTCGGAGGCCGATTTGAGAGTCTTATGGACCCGGACCCCAAGATCCCTCTGCTCTTCCACACAGCTAAGACTCCTACCTTTGATAGTGTACTCATTCATCCCCTTGGATCTGCCAAAATGGACCACAACACATTTATCCGCATTGAAGTCCATCTGCCACTTCTCCGCCCAGTCTTGCATCCTGTCGATGTCATGCTGCAACTTCTGACATCCCTCCAGACCATCCACAACACCTTCTGACATCCCTCCAGACCATCCACAACAATGTGCAAACTCCCACAGACACTGGCCCAAATCCATGTATCTGCATAGCAAACAGTGATAGTCACTGAGCTCTCGTGTTGCCCGTCCAGTTTTAGCGTACACTAACGACGTGAAGCATTAGGCAACTCTCGAAAAATCCAAGAGCAGCCCTCACACTCCCCACCATGTGTATGCCCCTTGTTGGACAAGAAGGCGAACCGAATCATCTAATGGATTAAAAGAGAAAAACATCAGCAACACGCACATTTTATGCATTAGTGTCACTCATCTGAACAGCAAGGAAACAAATTATATTTAAATGTATACGTGCATGGAAGAGGCGAAGAACAATCCAATAATATAATCGTAGTTACATTAATGATTGCAAAACAGAAGCAGAACACATGGAGACACAGAAATGAGAGGGTTCTCAGCATGGATCAGAACTGGGGAGGCACAGTGGGTTAGCACTGATGCTTCACAACTCTTGGGTTCGATTTCCAGCTCGGGTCACCGTCTGTGTGGAGTTTGCACATTCTCCTCGTGTCTGCGTGGGTTTCCTCCGGTTTCCTCCCACTGTCCAAAGATGTGCAGGTTAGATTGATTGGCCGTACTAAGAAATTTCCCCTTAGTGTCCAGGGATGTGTAGGTTAGAGGGATTAGTGGGTATAATATGTAGGGATATGGGGCTAGGGCTTGGGTGGGACTGTGTTCGGTGGCAGTGCCTCTTTCTTCACTGTAGGGCTTGGAAGATTTGTGTTGGCAACCCTATTCGCTAATTCTTGTTTCTCTAAGAGCTCCAACAAAAATAAAAACATGTATTGACCTGAACGCTGGTCAAAATTGATTGACGGGCTTTTAAGGTTCTGGGGTGGTGGGGGGACATTTCTGCAGAAACAGAGTAATTTCAGTGTCATATACAAAATAAAATAGTTTGTTTTAATGAATTTACTCGACGGAATGAGATCCTGGCCTGATCTAGTCTACAGTTGAGTCCACTAACGTGAGTCCACTAACGTGGGTCCCCCTGACGTATTCCAGTTGGTTACCAGGAGCCCACAGCCCAATATTACTCGGCATTATCTGTGACGATTGGATATAAAACGGGCTGAGCAACACGATTCCGTCATTTGGGGTTCAACGTGGGTGATGTGCAATGGGGAAAGGTAAACATACACGTATTTGATGTACACTATCTCTTTAGGGACATTAAACGTGTTGCATTATGGTCGGAGGCACTCCATCATTCCTAATTTCCGGTGAGATGCAGGCTCCATGATTTGGTCCATAGTCAAGAATGGAATTTGTGATTTTTTTAGCCAGTGACAAAGAAGGGGCGGGGGTGGGGGGTGGGGGTGATATATTCCTAATGCAGGTTACTGAGGGGCTTCGATGGGAATCTCCAAGTGATTCTGGTCCCTTTCTTCTGATGCAATTGTCTTCAAAGCAGTGGTTGCTGCTTTGGGGAGTGCAGACTCAGTGCCAGTCCAGGAGGGTGGGGTAGTGTGGTGTGAGAATAGACAACGTGAAGTGTCTCAGATCGAGTTGGCATCTTCTTTTAGGGGAGATTTGCAGCCTTTTTGTTTTGCCCGTGTGAAGCTGGGAGATTAGATCATGAATTTGGAGATTTCTTTTCCCCCCAGAGCAGCTTTTCTGGGACAAACTTACAACTTAGCCATTTCGATCCGTTTTGGCGGACGGTTTACAGCCCGGTGTGATTGTCAAGAGGAAGATAAACCCCCATGCTGGATTGCCCACCCTTATGCTGGACATTACCGGAGGGATTCCCCAGGGAATCTGAGGGACCAGTGCTGTTGTGTGTTATGACTAACCTTCCCAACCACGAAGGGGAGAAGTGGTGGTGGTGGTGGTGGGGGGGGCACAGTGGGACGCACACGTCCCAGTAGGAGAAGCGTGCCTTGGCACTCTGATCCCTGGCACGCAGACCCTTGGCACGCTGGCAAGATGGACATTCTGTGGAGCCCCATTATTGGGATTAACCTTATATGTTGGGGTGGGGGTGGTTTCCGTGATGCTTGTGGTGGGGCTGCTCCGATGCTTGTGTTGGGGGTGGGGGGTGGTGAAGAGTGGATTTTCCATTCAACACGCCCTTTACGCATCTAACCCTAACCCCAGCGAATCTTTGGATGACCCCGAAATTTGACACGGGGCAAGCCAGATATTCAGAGCCAGTTGCAAGCACGCCAGCTCCGATTTGAGGCTTGGCTCCCTGTCTGAGCAGAGACATACTGCCTCTGCCTGTCTAAGTTTCCTCTGAGTTTCTTCCTTCTACAACGCAGAGTCACTGAGCAGAGAGGGATAGCCAAGTCCCGCACACATAGGATGGCTTCAACTTGTTTTCATGTCGGGCTAACCTCCCACGGCTTGCCTGGCTTGCAAAAATCTCACTCGCTGTCCTGGCTGGAGACAATACACATCTCTGTAACCAATTTGGAGACACCGGCATTGCACTGGGGTAGGCACAGTCAGTAGTCTCAGGTTAAAGTCCAATATTGGTAGCACGAGCTTTGGGATCACTGCCCCCATCATGGGGTGAGTGCGGGATTTGCAATGTCAAGTTGTGGGATTGCTTGAACTTTTGAACTTAACAGAGAGCTTGCTGGCGGAGGAGATGCAGCACACAGATCGAGATTCAGAGCGTTCAAAGAGCAAAATAGCACTGGGAAACAGGCTCTTCGGCCCAACGAGCCCGTGCCGCCACCCCGATGTTCCCACCCGTCATCCCTGTCTATCTTTATAGATCTGTGGATTGGAACCAAATTTGAGAGACAATTTAGAGAGGATTTGTTCTGCCAATCAGCCTAAGAGCTTTGGGATGTGGGAGGAAACCAGAGCACCCGGAGAAAACCCACGCAAGCACGGGGAGAATGTGCAAACTCCCACAGACACAGGCCCAAATCCATGTATCTGCACAGCACAGCGATAGTCACTGAGCTGTCGTGTTGCCCATCAAATGGTCCAGGTCAAGCGTACACAACGACGTGAAGCACTAGGATACTCTCAAAATCCAAGAGCAACCCATCGCGTGTCCCTTGTCAGACAACAAGGCAGACCGAATTGGAAAGACAGAAGGTTCATTTTTTTTTTGATGAGTGAGGTTAGTAATTTGTTTCATTGATTTCTCTCTCCATGAGCTTCCCCCAGTGCCTGTCTCCTGCATGGAATCCAAGATGGTATTATTATTACACGATCGTAGCTTTAACATTGCTGTCAAAGGAAGCTTTTCACTCAGGGCTGTTTCTCCCCCGGGGTTACACGGCCTGACACTAACTTACACCATCTGTTGTTTTTGACACTTTCCAATTCCCTGGCGACCAACCTTCCAGCCAAACAGAAGAACATTTGCTCCTGTTTGACACGTCAGTTTACCTTCGCTGAAGATTTCAATGGACACTGATCCTTCAGGAAGGAAATGAACCCGGGTTTCCAAAACCCCAATATTTTTTTTGCCTCTTTGTGAAACCGGTGCTGATGTGTCACATATTCTTCCCGAGAAAGCAGATGGATGGGCATTTTCACAAACCGTATGCTCCTTGGACCGTGTTCAAATGTGTAAAGGATGAGCGTGCTGGTCACACAAATATTTCAACTGCCCTCAGACAGAACCCAGGACATGACTTTTCTCAAAGCATCATCACAGCACAGGGTATTAAATCCCAGAGCTAATTATTCTGCTGGTTTTCTGATCGTTAATTTAATTAAGACACCCAACACCTTTTTTTTAATATGGAGATGATCCAGAATATCATAGAATCATAGAACCCTACAGTGCAGAAAGAGGCCCTTCGGCCCATCGAGTCTGCACCAAACACAACCCCACCCAAGCGCTACCCCCATATCCCTACATATTAAACCAGCTACCCCTCTATCCTACACATCCCAGGACACTAAGGGGCAATTTTAGCCTGGCTAATCAACCTAACTCACACATCTTTGGACTGTGGGAGGAAACCGGAGCACCCGGAGAGAACCCACGCAGACACGAGGAGAATGTGCAGACTCCATACTGACCCGAGCTGGGAATCGAACCTGGGTCCCTGGAGCTGTGAAGCAGCAGTGCTGACCGCTGTGCTACCGTGCCACTCCCAACTTATCATAGGCTCTTTGTCCAGCAAGTTCTTTGGTTGATACTGAGGCAGTGTTCATTTAGTATCTGGTTCCATGCGTAGAACTCAACAATCCTTGATTGGACTAACCCTGGCTATTCTCTTGCTCT
Organism: Sphyrna mokarran; assembly: GCA_024679065.1. Lineage (NCBI taxonomy): Eukaryota > Metazoa > Chordata > Chondrichthyes > Carcharhiniformes > Carcharhinidae > Sphyrna > Sphyrna mokarran. Next base: position 13,339,851 of record JAGIQG010000038.1, on the reverse strand, counting down.
TTATATTTATATAACACATACTCTCTGCGTGTTAATACTCCGAACATTTCCACCATTTAATATACAATTCCTTCACGCATTACCTCACAGACTCAAATCCACCTGCCATTTCTCTGCTCAGTCTCCAACTGATTTTTGTCTTGTTGTGTCCTCTTCACTCTCGGCAACCACCAATTTTTGTATCATCTGCAAACTTACTAATTAGAGTATTTTTAGAGTTTATTTTTCAGTCACAAGTAAGGCTTACATTAACACTGCAATGGAGTTACTGTGAAATTCCCCAAGCCGCCAAAGTCTGGCACTGTTTGGGGAAGGATATATTGGCCTTGGAGGGAGTGCAGAGAAGGTTCACCAGGCTGATATCGGAGATGAGGGGGGTTAGCTTATGAAGGGAGATTGAATAGAGTGGGTCTGTACTCATTGGAGTTTAGAAGGCTGAGGGGGGATCTTATAGAGATAATGAAGGGGATGGATAGGGTAGAGGTAGAGAGATTTTTCCCACTTAGAAAGGATAGCAGGACTAGAGGGCACAGCCTCAAAATAAGGGGGGGGGGGGGTTTAGATGGGAGGAGGAACTTCTTCACTCAAAGGGTGGTGGATCTCTGGAATTCTCTGCCCGTTGAAGTGGTGGGGGCTCCCTCGCTGAATATATTTAAGTGGATAGGTTTCTGATAGACAAAGGAATTAAGGGTTATGGGGAGAAAGCAGGAATTGATCCACTTCAGATCAGCCATGATCTTATTGAATGAGGAGGGCAGGCCCGAGACGCTAGATGGCCTACTCTTGCTCCTACTGCTTATGTTCTTATGGAAGCTTTCACATGTGAGGCGAATGGGGTAAGCTATCCCACGGGAGCACTGCGATGCCGACTAAGAAACAGTTCTGGTTTTCTGGAGGAGCAACTAAACTGGTTCCACAATTACCCAGAGCAGTTTCTATTTATATTGTCTCCGGCCTGGTTCCCCTCTCAAAATGAATCTACGTTCTACTGCATTAAATTTTACTGATCGCATGTTCGGGAAAAGCTATTTTATGGTGTTGAAATTGAGTCAATTGAACATTTGGCAGTATTTGGATTTGATATTGCTGTTGAAAATTCAGTGCTTTGGACCGCTCATGAATGACATTGGCTTGCTCTTGGATGTTGCTTCGAGAGTTGCCTAGTGCTTCAGTCGTTAGTGTACGCTTAAACTGGACCAACTGATGTGCAACACGACACCTCAGTGACTATCACTGTTTGCTGCGCAGATACAGGGACCCGGGTCTGATCTCCAGCTTGGATCAATGTTTGTGGGAGTTTGTGCAAACTCCCACAAACACAGGCCCAAATCCATGTATCTGCACAGCACAGCGATAGTCACTGAGCTTGCAAAGAACAAGAACAAAGAACAAAACAGCACAGGAAACAGGCCCTTCGGCCTAACGAGCCCGCACCGCCACCCCGATGTTCCCACCTCTACCCGTGATCCCTGTCCATGTTTGTAGATCTATGGATTAAAAACCAAATTTGAGACAATTTAGGGAGAATTTTTTTTGCCAATTAGCCTAAGAGCACATCTTTGGGATGTGGGAGGAAACCGGAGCACCCGGAGAAAACCCACGCAAGCACGGGGAGAATGCGCAAACTCCCACAGACACAGGCCCAAATCCATGTATCTGCACAGCACAGCGATAGTCACTGAGCTGTCGTGTTGCCCATCAAATGGTCCAGGTCAAGCGTACACTAACGATGTGAAGCACTAGGATACTCTCAAAAAATCCAAGAGCAGCCCTCTCACGACCCATCGCGTGTATGCCCCTTGTTAGACAACAAGGCGGACCAAAGCACCTGTAGGATAAAAACAAGTACATCAATATCATCATCTATTTACACACTTCCCAGGGACTCCCAAGGCTCATGATCCCTATTTTAAATCAGTTTTCTATACCCCTCCATTCCCATTCTGTTCATGTGCCCATCTAAGTATTTCTTAAATAACTCCAGAGTGCCTGCCTCCACCACTTTACTTGGCAGCGCATTCCATACCCCCACCACCCTCTGTGTGAAAAAACTCCCTCTAGCATCCAAATTATACCTTACCCCCCTCATCCTAAGCCCGTGACCCCTCGTGCTATTTGAGTCCATCCTAGGAAAAAGCTTAACTCTGTTTACTCCATCTATACCCCTCATAATCTTGCACACTTGCGTGGGTTTTCTCCGGGTGCTCCGGTTTCCTCCCACACCCCAAAAACATGCTTTTATGCTGATTGGTATTAATAAATTGTCCCTAAATTAGTTTTCCCTTAATCTGGCGCACATATAATTCCCTAAATTTGCACCCTCTTTATTGTGGAGTCCACTAGATGTAGCCAAAAATATCGACAATCGACGAAAGACTTGAATAAGGCACTGAATGAGTGTTAAAATGGGCAGCACAGGCTTGTAGAGCCGAAGGGCCTGTTTCCTGTGCTGTACTGTTCTTTGTTCTTTGACACCAGCAGAATCATTCGTTGTCACATCTGGGATTACATAGAAACGTAGAAAAACTACAGCACAAACTGGCCCTTCGGCCACAAGTTGCTCAGAACATGTCTCTACCTACTAGGCTCACCTCTATCTTATTAAGTCCCACGTACTCATCCAAAAGCCTCCTAAAAGAACCTATCGAATTTGCTTCCACCACCACTGTTGGTAGCCGATTCCATTCACTCACCACCCTCTGAGTGAAAAACTTACCCCTAACATCTCCTCTGTACTTGCCCCCTAGCACCTTAAACCTGTGTCCTCTTGTGGCAACCATTTCAGCCCTGGGAAAAAGCCTCTGAGAATCCACCCTATCTATTCACACCTTATAAACCTCTATCAGGTCGTCTCTCAACCTTTGTCTCTCCAGGGAGAAAAGACCAAGCTCTCTGTTGTATGTTTATTGATGTCTCTTTTCTTACACCACGGGCGATTCGGTCTGCCTTGTTGTCCAACAAGGGGCATACACGCGGCGGGTCGTGCGAGAGCTGCTCTTGGATGTTGCTTTGAGAGTTGCCTGGTGCTTCACATCGTTAGTGTACGCTTAAACTGGACCAACTGATGGGCAACACGACAGCTCAGTGACTATCACTGTTGCTGTGCAGATACAGGGACCCGGGTCTGATCTCTGGTTTGGGTCAACATCTCTGGGAGTTTCCCCATGCTTGCGTGGGTTTTCTCCAGTTTCCTCCCAAAAACGTGCTTTTAGGCTCATTGGTATAAATAAATTGTCCCTAAATTGGATCTCCCTTAATCTGTGATACATATAATTCTCTAAATTTGCACCCTTTTACTGTGGAGTCCATGAGATGTAGACAAAAGTCTTAGGTAGAAGAAGGATTGGAATGAGTGTTCCACTGAGGGTTAAAATGGGTGGTGCAGGCTTGTAGGGGCGAAGGGCCTGTTTCCTGTGCTGTGTTGTTCTTTGTTCTCTCAACCTGCCCTCATAAGGCATGCCGCCCAATCCAGGCAACATCCTTGTTAAATCTAAATTGCCAGTGAACAGAATCAATAGAGAAGGATTGGGTCATAATCCCATTGAGTCTTTTCCGCCACTGAATATTTCATGGTGATATTGATCATGCTGGCTCCAGCTTAACAATACCATGGGCCTCAGCCTCAACAGCCCACCTTATCCCGATAACCCTTCGAGTTTAAAAATCCTTCCAGCTCAGCCTTCAACATTCTCATTGAGCGAGGATCCGCTGAGATCACGGCTGTGGAATTCCAAAGGGGCTTTGGGGAGCTGGTGTTGTCACCTCTCGTTATTCTAATCTCCCGGCAGATCAGACCACCGAATATCTCCTCCTGTGACACCGTCTCATCTCAATCCGTCTCATCTCAAGGATCAATCAATCTTGGTGTTTACACCAAGGAACTAAAGGGAGCGGAAATAACAGCAGCAGGAGGCTCCGAGGATAAATTGAATGTTTTTAAGGCAAAGATAGCTAAATTTTTGAGCAGTTAAGGAATTAAGGGTTACGGTGAGCAGGCGGGTAAGTGGAGCTGAGTCCACAAAGATCACGCATGATCTTATTGAATGGTGGAGCAGCTCCAAGTTCATATGTTCTTATAATGAGTGTCCTGGGGAAATGAGTATGAATCCCCCAGTCCCAGGGGAACTGACCATCCCTCTCTAATTCCCAAATAGAAAATGCTGCCAATAATCAGCAACTCAGCCTGAGACTGTGGCCCCGCCCACCATCTGAAACTGTCACAATGCCTGGCTGACTGACAGCAGCTCCAGACCAATAGGAAGAGAAGGGGCGGGGCTGGAGGATCGAGCGGGAGCGGCTGGTCCTCCAACCAATCGGAGTGAATGAGGGGGCGGGGCTGGGAGTGGAGCATGCGCAGTGTCAGTAATGGAGATCGAGAGGTGCATCTTTGTTGGATGCTGTATAAGTAAGTGCAGAAAACGACAAGACTGAGGAGGCGGTGGATCCGGCGGGTAGGCGGAGAGGATTAGTAAACATGTTCTGTCAACCGCAAACCCGGAAAAAGTACTTCCCGTCGTCAGTTTTCCCGTTTCCATCGAGCGCGGACTCAGATTTCTCCCAGTTTCTGAACCGGGTTGAAAGCCGCCATCTTTATTGGGGGCAATCCGCTGAGGAGCGCATGCGTGGCTGCCATCTTTGTAGGGGTAATGTGAGAACAACTTGTCCATCAAGGTGCTTCATACTCTGATGAGGCAAAACAAAATAACCCTGTATGTACAAGGCAGTGACTATATCTGTATTTATATTGTGTCTTTAACATCATAAAACTTCACAAATTATTTCACAGAAGTGTGAGAAAATAACACATGACGCTGGTATTAGGGCAGGTGACCAAAACCTTAGTCAAAAGAGGGAGGTTTAAAGAAGAATATTAGAGGAAAGCGAGGTGGACAGGTTTAGGGAGGAAATTCCAGACCTTGTGCTCCAGGGAAATGAAGACATATACCAACGGTGGAGCAATTCAAATCAGGAAAGTTCAAGAGGCCAGAATTAGATGAATGTAGCCATCTTGGAGAGTGTATGTCTGGAGCAGATGACAGAGCAAGGGATGGTCACAAACATGGAGGAAAACGAGGATGAAAATTGTAAACTTTTGGTGTACTCAGCATTTTGTAGGTCAGTGAATGCAGGGATGATGGGTGAACAAGTCTTGGTGCAAGTAAACACATGGGCAGCATAGTTTTGGATAACCTCAAGATTACGGGGAGGTCGTAGAGTGGGATTTTGGCTGGGATAGTTAGGTTAGGATAATTAAGTCTAGAGCTAACAAAGAAATGGATCAGAATTTCTGTAGCAGTTGAAAGAGACTGGGATGGGAGTTGGGTGATATTGCTGAGTTGAAAATAAGCGGTCTTGGTGATGATGTGGAAATTCATCTTGCATTAAATAGTGACAGCAAAGTTGAAAAGTTTAAAGTGTGCTTGCATCCCCAGAGAGCGATGAAATTGGTGGCTAGGGAGGGGAGTTTATAGTGGGGCTTGAAGAGAATGGTTCCAATCTTCCTGATATATGAGTGGAGGAATTTTCTGCTTGTCCAGTACCTGATATCAATGTGTGCCCAGATTGTGTAACAGATTACTTTTCCTGAATGATATTAGGAACCCATTGGGTTTTTACATCAATCCAGCAGCTTTCATTGTCACTTTGTCCTCGCGTCAGCTTCACAAATTACCAGATTCATTCAGGTTAATTTCACAGTCTGTGTTTTTGTGGTGTTCTCTCACTCTTTTTCTATTTCAGTTCAATTTCACAGGATAACAGAAGGGGAGGACTTGCAGTCAGGAAACTGAAACCAAGGATCACACCAGGATCTGTCAAAGCTGCCCAATATTTTGTAACCTGAATATCATCAGATTTTGAACATGGAAGGAAAAAGCACCGTTCACAATGTGGAGAAACCGTACGCGTGTTCTGTGTGTGGACGAGGCTTCAGCCGACCATCTTACTTGTCAAAACACAAGCGCAACCACACTGAGGAGAAACCGTGGAAATGTGCGGATTGTGGGAAGGGATTCAATTACCCGTCCGAACTGGAAACTCATCGACGGCGGCACTCTGGAGAGAGGCCCTTCTCCTGCTCTACTTGTGGGAAAGGATTCACTGATTCCTCAAACCTCCTGAAACACCAGCGAGTTCACACCGGAGTGAGACCATTCACCTGCTCTGAGTGTACAAAAGCATTTGCACAACTATCCCACTTGCTGACGCACCAGCGAGTTCACACAGGGGAACGGCCATTCATCTGCTCTGTGTGTGGTTTGAGATTTGCGGATTCCTCCACCCTGCTGAAACACCAGCGAGTTCACAGTGGGGAGAGAGCTTTTAAATGCCCAGAATGTGGGAAGTGCTACAAAAGCTCTTGGGAACTGATGTCCCACCAACGTGTTCACAGTGATGAGAGACCGTTCAGGTGCTCTCAGTGTGGAAATGGCTTCAGGTGGTCCTCTCAGCTCACTGCACATGAAAGAGTTCACACTGGGGAGAAGCCATTCACCTGCTCTCAGTGCGAGAAGGGATTCACTCAGTTATCCCACTTGCTGAGACACCAGCGTGTTCACACTGGGGAGAGGCCGTTCACTTGCTCTGACTGCGGGAAGGGATTCACTACCTCATCCAATCTGCAGACACACCAGCGACTTCACAAGAATGCACAGTAATTGGATTTTGCTGCTAACCATATCCAGGATTCAACCATGTTCATTGGGATCTGTTTCTGTGATGTTAAAAATCCCAAGTATTAATATTTTGAATAAAGTCAAATAAATTAGCCTTTAAATCACTGTATTTTTTTAATATCTCTAATACAAGTTAGTTTCTTTTGAAGATCTCTCCCCTGTCTACTCCATCCTCACCTCCAACAAGTGTAGGAATTCATGGAGCTTCTTTGTCACTGACATAGAGACAATCCCATCAGCTGCCTCTGCTGTTTCCCTCCCTTCCAAATAGCTCACTGGGAAAAAGTATCTCAAAAGCTCCCCCCTTGTCTCAGTCCTGAACTTACACCTTTCTCCAGTTTCTCTCCCATCTCCTCGCAGTGCTCATCTTGTCCATGAGACCCACCTCCAGTTTCCGTGACCCTCTTCTCACTGAAATGCTGATCATCCAACTTCCCCCTGTTCACTGAAAATGTTAACAGATCCCTCCTCCCACTTTTAAATCTTCCTAAATAAGCAAACCCTGGATTCCACAATCATTGCAAACTACTGTCTTCATCTCCAACCTCCTTTCCCTCTCCGAACTCCATGAAATGTTATCATCTCCCAAATCCATGCCCATCTTTCCCTCCAATCAGGTTTCTGCCCTGCCACAGTACTGAAACAACTCTTATCAAATCTACCAATGACCAGAGTGTGACAAAGGTAAACTATCCCTTCTTCTCCTCCACCTATCTGTAGCCTTGGACAAGGTTGACCACCCCATTCTGCTTCAACACCTCTCCAGCTGGGTGGGGCTGCTCTCTCCTGGTTCTGTTCTTCTCTATCTACTCGTAGAGAATTACTTGTAATGTCTCCAACTCTGTTGTCCTCAAAGGATCCAGCCTTGAATCCCTCCTCTCCCGCCCTCCTATTTGTGTGGAGTTTTCAAGTTTTCCCTGTGTTTGTGTGGATTTCCTCCGGGTGCTCTGGTTTCCTCCTCCAGGTGTGCTGGTTAAGTGCATTGACCTTGCTAAATTCTCCCTTGGTGTACCCAAACAGGTGCCAGAGTGTAGCAACTAAAGATTTTTCACAGTAACTTCATTGCAATGTTGATGTAAGTCTACTTGCAACACAATAAATAAAGTTTAAACTATTTCTCACCTTCAAATTCAAATTCAGCATGAGAAACACAGTGCCAGTTTTCACATGCACGCTTGATGACATCCAGCTTTATCTCGGCACCATTTCTCTCATTTCTCAACTTGTTTTTCATCCATTTTGGTTGGAATAAGAGCAAAATGAACAATTATTTAAATGGTAAAACACTGCAGACCTGGGTGTCCTTGTGCACGAATTGTCAAAAGTTGGTTCACATGTAGCAGGTAATTAAAAGGCAACTGGAATTTTGTCCTTCATTGCTAGAGAGATGGAGTTTAAAACTAGGGAAGTTCTGTTGCAGCTGCATAAAGTGCTGGTGAGACCACAGCTGGAATACTGTGTACAGTTTTGGTCTCCTTACTTGAGAAAGGATATACTGGCACTGGAGGGGGTGCAGAGGAGATTCACGAGGTTAATTCCAGAGTTGAGAAGGTTGGCTTATGAGGAGAGACTGAGTAGACTGGGACTATACACATTGGAATTCAGAAGAATGAGGGGAGATCTTATAGAAACATATAAGATTATGAAGGGGATAGATAAGGTAGAAGCAGGGGGGCAATTTCCATTGAAACTAGAATGAGGGGGCATAGCCTCAAAATAAGTTGGAGCAGATTTAGGACTGAGTTGAGGAGGAACTTCTTCACCCAAAGGGTTGTGAATCTGAAATTTCCTGCCCAGTGAAGCAATTGAGGCTCCTTCATTGAATGTTTTTAAGGCAAGGATAGATAACTTTTTGAATGGTAAAGGAATTAAAAGTTATGTTGAGCAGGCGGGTAAGTGGAGCTGAGTCCACGAAAAGATCAGCCATAATCTTATCGAATAGCAGAGCAGGCGCAAGGGATCTCATTCTTATATTCTCTTGAATTGTACAAACTATAAGAATGTCTGCCCAGTGATAGTATATTATATTTGTAAATTTTCTTTCTATATCTTCAAAGGCCCAGTAGATTCCCTGGTGATCTAGTGGTTAGGATCCAGTGCTTTCATCTCCATAGCCCGGATCGATTCCTGGTCAGAGAATGAAATTTTTAATTGCTCTCACACGAACTGTGGAAGTGAACCTGAATTATTTCAAAACACCTCTGGCAGAATCAGTGGAGTGAGAGTTTTAGTTTCCAGCCAAATCTAGAACAAATACAGAGTCTTCACGGGGAAGACAGTCATGGATAGCAAAGCACTGACGATCATATAAAGTAGAACTTGGGTGGTAATGGGTTAGAGTTTGCCATTTACACTGACACAGAACGCCCAGATCTGGGTTCAAATTTTGGGTGAAATGCAAGAAAACTGCTCACTGAATTTACTCAGTCTCATGAAGTCACAGTAGCTGAATGCAGAGAAGAAGGTGATTTTGCTGCAATGGGATATAAGGTGACCGAATTATTGTGAAGGCAGCAGCAGTGAGGATGAACATGAAATAAAGTTACGCCAACAAGGAATGATTGGACAAGCTTAAAACGTATTCTCTGAGGAATGGGGGCTGACCTGATCTAATTGTGCCCTTTCAGATGGGTCACAGAATAACAAGTGAAATGTATTTCAATTTGTGAATGGAGGAGGATCAATATAAGAAAACTGGGTTACTTTATCTCGTGCTGTGGAGATGCCAGTGTTGGACTGGGGTAGACACAGTAAGAAGTCTCACAACACCAGGTTAAAGTCCAACAGGTTTATTTGGTAGTAAGCACCACTAGATTTCAGAGCGCTGCTCCTACTCAGTCTCTCCTCATAATTCAACCCTCTCAACTCTGGAATCAACCTCACGAATCTCCTCTGCACCCCCTCCAGTGCCAGTATATCCTTTCTCAAGTAAGGAGACCAAAACTGTACACAGTATTTCAGCTGTGGTCTCACCAGCACCTTATACAGCTGTTACAGAACTTCCCTATTTTTAAACTCCGTCTCTCTAGCAATGAATGTCAAAATTCCAGTGGGGAGTTCTGATCACAAACAGAGCATATAAAGGCACACACAGTTTACAGAATACTGATTAGAATGTGAATCTTTACACCTAATCAAGTCTTAAAGGTGCAGACAATGTGAGTGGAGATAGCATTAAGCATAGGTTAAGGAGAGGTGTATTGTCTCCAGACAGGACAGGAAGTGAAATGTTGCAAGTCCAGGCAAGTCATGGGGGTTACAGATAGTGTGACATTAGCCCAAGATCCCAGTTGAGGCCATCCTCATGTGTGTGGAACTTGGCTATCAGTTTCTGGTCAGCGACTCTGCGCTGTCGTATGTCGTGAAGGCCACTTTCGTTTACCCAAAGATCAGAGGCCAAATGCCCGAGACCACTGAAGTCTCCACCAACAGGAAGGGAACAGTCTTGTCTGGTGATTGTCGAGTGATGTTCATTCATCTGTTGTCATAGCGTCTGCATGGTCTCCCCAATGTATCATGCTTTGGGACATCCTTTCCTGCAGTGTATCAGATAGACAAGTTGGTCTAGTTGCAAGAGTACGTACCGTGTACCTGGTGGATGGTGATCTCACGTGAGATGATAGCATCTGTGTCGATGATCCGGCATGTCTTGCAGAGTTGTTCTCCTGAAGGCTGGGTAGTTTGCTGCAGACACTGGTCTGTTTGAGTTGTGCAGTTGTTTGAAAACAAGAAGTGGGGGTGTGGGGATGGCCCTGGCGAGATGTTCGTCTTCATCAATGACATGTTGAAGGCTCCGGAGAAGATGTCGTAGCTTCTCCACTCTGGGGAAGTACAGGATGATGAAGGGTATTCTGTCCACTATATCCCGTGTTGTCTTCTGAGGAGGTCGATGCAGTTTTTCACTGTGGCACATCGGAACTGTTGATCGATGAGTCAAACGCCATATCCTGTTCTTATGAGGGCATCTTTCATCATCTGGAGGTGTGTGTTGCAATCCTCCTCATCTGAGCAGATCTTGTGTACACAGACGGTTGTCCGTATGGGATGACTTCTTTAATGTGTTTAGGGTGGAAGCTGGAGAAGTGGAGCATCGTGAGGTTATCTGTGGGCTTGCGGTACAGCGAGGTGCTGAGGATACTGTCCTTGATGGAGATGCATGTGTCCAAGAATGCAACTGATTCCGGAGAATAGTCCATGGTGAGTCTGATGATGGGATGGAACTTGTTGATATCATCATACAGTTGTTTCAGTGATTGTTCACCATGAGTCCAAAGGAAGAAAATATCACTGATTATCCGGTGTATAGCATCAATTGAAGGTCCTGTGTGTGAAGTCTTGTTTGAGCCTATGCATGAAGATGTTGGCATATTGAAGTGCGAATTTGGTCTCCATGGCTGTTCTGTGTGTCTGGATGAAGAACTGGTTGTTGAAGGTGAAGACATTGTGGTCCAAGATGAAGTGGATGAGTTGTAAAATTGCATCTAGAAACTGGCATTGTTGTTGGCATTGAATACTGAGGCAGTTGCAATGCCATCGTCGTGGGAAATGTTGGTGTAGACAGCCGAGAGATCCATCGTGATGAGGAGTACTCCTGGTTCAACTGCTCCATGTGTTCAGTTTCTGTATGAAGTCCGTAGTGTCGCGACAAAAGCTGGGGGTTTTGTACAATGGGTTTCAGGATGCCCTCGACATAGCTGGAGAGGTTCTCACACAGGGTCCCATTGCCTGATACGATGGGATAGCCAGATGTGTTTGCCTTGTGTATCCTTGGGAGGCAGTAGAGATCTCCAATGTGGGGAGTACATGGAATGAGAGCCTGGAGGGTGCTCTGAAGGTCCGGATCAAAGATCTTGATCAGAGTATTGAGTTGATGGCTGTGTTCTTTGGTCAGATCTGTGGGTAACTGCCTGTAGTGTTTCTCATTGGTCAGTTGTCGGTACACTTCTTTGCAGTAATCCATTCTGTTCAGAACGACGGTCGCCCCTCCTTTGCCTGCTGGTTTGATGACAATGTCATGATTGGTCTCGAGAGTGCGAATGGCGTTGCGTTGTGCTTGGGTCATGTTCAAGGCTGTCTTGTGAGTGTGGTTGATGTATCTAGTGTTGGCGCACCTCCTGATGGCTTGGGCATACATGCCCAGTCGAGGGCAGTGACCTTCCAGAGGAGTCCAATTGGACCCTTTCCTCTTCAGTTGCTGCACTGCGGATTTCTCTGTCGGCTGTTCCGGTTCATTGGCTGTCTCATTGTGTTGGTCTCTTGGGGTTTGTGGAAGAACTCCCGCAGCCTCATTCGCCTGATGAATTCCTCGGTGTCAGCTGCAAGACTGATGGGATTCATGTTGTTGATGGGACAGAAATTGAGCCCTCGGCTGATCTTGGGTTCGTGTCACACTATCTGTAACCCCTATGACTTGCCTGGGCTTGCAACATCTCTTACTGTCCTGGCTGGAGATAATACACATCTTTTTAACCTATCCTTAATGCTATCTCCACTCACATTGTCTGCACCTTTTAAGACTTGATTAGGTGTAAAGACTTGCATTCCAATCAGTATTCTGGGAACTGCGTGTGCCTTTATACGCCCTGTTTGTGATCAGAACTCCCCACTCACGTGACGAAGGAGCAGTGCTCTGAAAGCTAGTGGTGTTTACTATCAAATAAACCTGTTGGACTTTAACCTGGTGTTGTGAGCTTCTTACTGTATCTACTCTATCTCCACACACACAACCAGATCTGCTGTGCATTCGTAGTATTTTCTGCCATTATTTCAGATATCTAACATATGCATTATTTCATTTCTTTTGGCCTGAACTGTGTTGTGAATCTGGAATACCTCACGAGTTGTGTAGAGATCCATGAATGAGCTGGTAACCCAGGGGTAAAATCCCACTATGCAAAGAATGTTCACCAGCTGAAAGTGGAAAGGGATTCATTCAGTCATCCCACTCAATGACACAGAGAGAGAGCATTCAGACGTGTGCAAAGGAATTTATTCAGTTTGCTCACCAATTTCCTCACCCGGGGAAGGTGCAAAGAGGTTGAGTTGGATGATCAGTCATGAACACAAAAAATAGTGGCACAGACTCGAAAGACTTCCTCCTGCTCTTGTTATCAATGTTTCTATGTTAACACCCCAGCTATAAAAGATCAAAGGATTTAATGCATTCTTATTGTTGTGACATGGTTTAATCACAGAGACCCTGAAGTGTACAAGGATGGCATTCGGCCCATCAAGCCTGCACTGACAACAATTCCCCTGACACTAAGAGGCAACTTATCTAGCCCAATTCACTTAAACTACACAGGAAACTGCAGCACTCAGAGGAAACTCATGCAGACACGGGGAGAATGTGCAAACTCCACACAGACAGCGACCAGAGGCTGGAATTGAACCTGGGTCCCTGGTGCTGAGGCAGCAGTGCTAACCCACTGTGTCATCCTTAGCCATATTAGTCCATGTGTTTGGACAAAAAAAAAATGTTTGTTACACAACATGAGACTCAAATGAGTTCACCTTTAATGGTAGAAGTTTATTTTACTATAAATTGCACCCTGGACTATGGTGCCTGTGGACTTTACCTGCATTTTGGCTTAATTTCATAATTGTATACCGTAGGGTTTTGGCTGTAGTGGTAACCAAACCACAAAACATGATGATCTTTTCCATAATAACGTCTATTATGGAATAACTATTTTACCCAGCATTTGTAGTCAATCACAACGTGATCTATCCTTGGGGGATGGTTCCTTATCAGCAGCAACAAGACGGTCATATCGGGCTCCGTGTCTTCAGAGAAATGAATCATTCTGGATGGGTAATGGAGGCGGAGCAGCTTCATAAACACCCAATGGCTGACACCAAACCTGAATCCTTACCATTCGGTGCTGCGTTTGCTCTAATTGGGACTGCAGTTGCCTGAGTTGGAGGCCCTGAGTTACAGACCACATTTTTATAGGGGCAATGGGCAGCAGGGCACATGCATGCTTATCCTGCTCCAGGCAGCAGGAGAGATGTTGTAAATTTTTTATCCTGGACGCACACTGGGCGCTGTTGCTGCTCTGGCCTGGCGCTTGGGGCATATGGTTCTAGCCCCTGGTTCCATCCCATTCTCTGCCTGGAGTGCCTCTCTCTGGAAGGAGTGATGGTTTAGATCCCAGTGCAGGCGTTACTTGGAGCTGTTTGTTGTTTCGATATCTGGCAAAGTTTCCAGGCCTGCAACTTCCAAAGCCAACACTAGGCCTCAGTAAATTCTTCCTCCCAAGCTTTCCTTTGATTCCTGTCTGACGGTCAAAGGGTGTTTCGATCTGTCTTATTTGGAATTTGTGAGGGAAGCAACAGAGAAATTGATGGGGAACAACTGGGGGGAAGCCTGCTCCCCCCATTCATTATCATAGTTGATCATCCAACTCAATAGCAAGGCACCCCTCCCCTCCCCTTCCCATCCCACTCCACCCCACATTATTTGATCTCTTTACCCCAAAAGCAACATCTAACGCTTTCTTGAGAAGATAGTGCATTGGCTTATACTTTCTGTAAAAGTGAATTCTACAGGCTCAGCATTCGCTGATGAAGATATTTCTCACTATTTCAGTCCTAAAAAGCTTACGCCTTATTTTTAGATCATGACCCATGGGTCTGGATACTTCCTTTAACCACAACCCCTTCCCACTTCTGAATTTTATGACTGCACTGACCCTCATTAAAGGCACCGTGATGTTTTCCAAATTCTCTGTACAGTAACTCAAAATGAATGAATTTACAAATGGAACATGAAGTGTCAGATTCTGAAATACTTTGCAGTCACTTCAGTGAAACTTTATGAATCAGTATGGTATGAATGAACTTTGAATGTCACTGAGTTCAATCATTTCTGACACAGCAGCAGCAACATTTGGTAAATGTAGAACCCACAAAAAAAGACTTGTTTGAAACTCACTCAGCAAAGATAACGTTGGTCATTGAAATAAAATGCAAAAGACACCTGACGCACAGCACAAAACCAACAGCTGGACTCTGCCTACCTTGAAACGACAGCAAGAGGTCTGACAACACCAGTTTTAAATCCAACCGATTTATTTGATAGTAAACTCGCAAGTTTTCGGCTATTATATAGCCTTCTTCAGGTAAATGAGGTGTTCTGGTCTTCAATAGCACACATATCAACACAGACAGTTTACAGATTGCTGATTAGAATGCAAATCTTTACACCTAACCTGCTATTCAAGTCTTAAAGTGGCTAACAATGGTGAGTGGAAGGAGCACTGAGCACAGGTTAAAGAGATGTGTATTGTCTCCAGGCAGCACAGTAAGTGAGGTTTTTTGCTAACCCAGGCAAATCATGGGGGTTACAGATAGTGTGACAATGAAGCCAAGATCCCTGTTAAGACCGTCCTCACGTGTGTGGAGCTTTAGAACACCTCATTCGCCTGATGAAGGCTATAATAGCCGAAAGCTTGCGAGTTTACTATCAAATAAATCAGTTGGATTTAAAACTGGTGTTGTCAGACCTCTTGCTGCGTTTACCCCAGTCCAACACCGGCATCTCTACATCACACCTTGAAACTAGCCAACGCAGCAGGTGTAAAAGATCAGGAGATAAATAAATACAGGATTAGCCTATGTCAAGAAATCCAAACTGCCTTTGGCAACCAATATCTCCATGCTGTGAATGGCAGGAACAAGAGGGTGTTTGGTGCTATCATCAGTAATGTTACCTCCCTGAGACTGGCAGGTGAGTGAATTACTCACCAATAGAAAAGAACAGATGTCCCTCTGGGTTATACATTGTTATGAGCTTTACTGCTGTGGGACAGATATCTTCCAGTCTCTGACATTCTTCTGCAGTTTCCTACCATGGGTAAATTGGGCGAGGAAGCCTCATCACTTGAGCTAGAAAAGGCCACTGATCGCTGAGTGAGCAGAAAGGCAACCAGCAAAGATGGAATTCCAACTGAACTGTTCCATCCCAGAAAATCCCCATTTACTGCCACACCATCATCACCTCCTGCTCCTTCTCTGCTGGAGGGTAGGATTCATTCCGCAAGAGATGTGTGACACAAAAATCATCACACTACAGAAAAAAGAAAGGTAACAGAGGAGATTGCAACAACCACAGGAACATCTAACTCCTCAGCTGGGAAGTCCTTTGCTAGTAGAGGCAATATTCCATCTACTCACAGCCCGAGTGCGTCCAGAAGCACAGCGTGGTTTCTGTGCTGTGTGATCTACAGCGGACATGGTCTTCTCCATACACTGTACATAAGAAATCTACAATTGAGATTTAATCAAAAACACTGCCAGCTTCTGTGCTGAGAAAAGTGAAACTGAGTTTAAGTAAAGCTTTCAGTTTGAAGTACACTTTACTGGTATAATTGTAAAAGGCACCAAAAATTTCATTCCCTGAAGATAAGCTTCAGCCTTGAGGTTATGTTTCAGAGCTCAGAAGCTTTGGGAACCCGCACTGTCTTGAACATCTCAGGAGGTTGAAGCTTCTGTTTACCACTGGAAGTTAACTTTTCTAGTCTCATTTTTCTTCAGTTTACATGCAATGATTCTGAAAGACACCTGAAGAAATCAAAAAAAACATTTGGGTAAAGCAGAACAAAAATCAAAAAAAAGTTGTTGAAATTTTCTGTTGAAGACGAAACGAGTCACATCTTTGATCTGAAAATAAAGTTGACACAGTCATGTGTATTTGCGAATGTTTGCTTCACCCTTTACAAATAAGTAGAGATGTTAACTCTTCCCACTGACAGCATGGGACATTTAAACTGAAGATTTAGCTTCATCCCATCTGTTATCATTCAAGACAAAACGCCTGAGAATGGGGGAATATGAGAGTCAAAACTAATTGTAATTATCTGTACTTCGATCTCTGATCTACAAAGACCATCTCATACAATTGTTTAATTGGACAGGAAAGTGCCTGCATCCTCCTAAAACAAATAGAATGACTCCAACATTCATGGGTCAGTCTTCTGTTTAATTCATTCATAAGATGTGGGCATCGCTGGTTAGGACAGCATTCATTATCCAGCCCTAATTGCACTTGGGGAGGTGGTGGTGAGCTGCCTTCTTGATCCGCTGCAGTCTCTGTGGTGTAATCTTGATAATGATTAACAGCAAAATTCAGTCAACGCAATTACTTGTGAACTTTATGGTGTCTCAGTTGCGGAAATGACTGAATGAATCCCCGCACACACACAGAATGGTCTCTCAGAAGTACGGACATGATGGTATTCCAGTTAATGAAATCAATTTTGAGGCATATGAGTAGCCCGTTCTTTAGTGTGAACTTGCTGGTGTCTCAGTAGGTTGGATGACTGAGTGAAGCCCTTTCCACAAACAGAGCAGGTGAATGGCTTCTCTCCAGTGTGACTGCGCTTGTGTACCAGGAGGTCATTTGATCTCCTGAACCGTGCCTCACAGTGAGGGCACCCAAATGGTCTCACATCAGTGTGAATACGTTGATGGGACTTCAGGTCCTGGGAACTTCCATAGGACTTCCCACAGTCGGTACATATAAACAAGGTCTCGGCTGTGTGAACGTGCTGGTGTCTCAGTAGGTAGGATGACCTAGCGAATCTCTTCCCACACTCGGTGCAGATGAACGGTTTCTCCCCAGTGTGAACTTGCTGGTGTGTCATCAGGTCAAATGACTGAGTGAATTCTTTCCCACACTTGGAGCAGATAAACGACTTCTCCTGACTGTGCTGTTTCTTGTGCGTCTGCAGGTTTGTCAAATTAATAAACCCCATCCCACACTCAGAGCAGGTAAATGGTCTCTCCCCAGTGTGAATTCTCTTGTGTGTCTGCAGATGGGATGATTGAGTGAATCCCTTCCCACAATCAGAGCAGGTGAACGGTCTCTCCCCAGAGTGAACTCGTAGGTGTTTCTGCAGAGCAGATGACTGAGTGAATCCCTTCCCACACTTGGGGCAGATGATTGGCCTCTCCCCAGTGTGAGTGCGTCGATGAGTTTTCAGGCCAGAAGGATAATTGAATCCCTTCCCACAGTCTACACATTTCCACGGTTTCTCCACAACACGAACAGTGCTTTTCCCTTCCATGTTCAAAATCCAGTAATTTTCTGACCCTGATGGATCAAGTGACTCTTGTTAAATATTGATGTTTAGATCGAGTTTCCAGTCCTCATTAAATATCCTGCTAAAAATAAAACAGTCAGTATCAGTACAGGTTATAAACTGAGAAGATACAAAGATTGCATTTGCTTTGAGTTTTATGTGTAAATGCTCCCCTTCTAATTCCATGTAAAAGGAGTTTCCATTATTTGGACTGAGAGAGGAAACAGGAGCACATGGAAGAAACCCACACAGACAGAGCTTCAAGTCTTTATGTGTCCAGATCACAAACAACCTGTCCGACTCTCTCCATGCCGACACTGTAGTTAGAAAAGCACACCAACACCACCACTTCATTAGGAGACCATGAAAATTTGGCATGTCCACTTCAACTCTCACCAACTTTCACAGATGCACCACAAAGTATTATTTTTGGTTGCATCACAGCTTGACATGGCTCCTACTCTGTCCAAAGACTTAGAGAGTCAGAGGTTTACAGCATGGAAACAGGCCCTTCAGCCCAACATATCCATGCTGCCATTTTTTTTTAAAAAACGTTGAAGCTTGTCCCGATGGGCACTTGGCCCATATCCCTCTATACCCATCTTACTCACGTAACTGTCTAAATACTTTTTAAAAGGCAGAATTGTACCCATCTCTACTACTACCTCTGACACCTTGTTCCAGACACTCACTACCCTCTGTGTGTAAATAAATTGCCCCTCTGGACCCTTTTGTATCTCTCCCCTCTCACCTTAAACCTATGCCCTCTAGTTTTGGACTCCCCTATCTTTCGAAAAGATATTGACTATCTACACCCCTGACTCTATAAGATCACCCCTAAGCCTCCTACACTTCAGAGAACAAGTCCCAGTCTATCCCACCCCTCCTTATAACTCAATCCATCAAGTCCCGGTAGCATCCTAGTAAATCTTTTCTGCACTATTTCTAGTTTAATAATATACTTTCTACAATAGGGTGACCACAACTGTACACAGTATTTCCAAGTATGGCCTTACCAATGTCTTGTACAACTTCAACAAGACGTTTCAACTCCTGTGTTCAACATTCTCACCGATGAAACCAAGCATACTGAATGCCTTCTTCATCACTTTATTCACCCGTGACTCCATTTGCAAGCTCAGGCAAGTCATGGGGATTACAGATAGTATGACATGAACCCAAGATCCCAGTTGAGACCATTCTCTTGTGTGTGGAACTTGGCTATCGGTCTCTGCTCAGCCACTCTGTGTTGTTCTAGATCTTTTTGTTCTATAGGTCTACGCAGCACTCTACTATTAACTGAGTAAGTCCTGCCCTGGTTCAACCTACCAAAATGCATCACCTTGCATTTAGCTAAATTAAACTCCATATGCCATTCAGCAGCCCACTGCCTGAATTGATTAATGGACTAGACTTGTAAACAAAGCCCAATCGATCGCTCAAACCAGCCTCCCATCCACTGACACCGTCTACACGAAGAGCAGCCAATATAATCACACACTCCATGCACACTGGACATACTCTCTTCCACCAAAGACACAAATGTTTCTGACATGTATCATACAACAAAAAAGTTGATCTTGGTGGGCTGAATGGCCTCCTTCTGCACTATGGGGATTCTGTAGTAACAGTTGGTTGACACAGTGCTCAGTCGTGCTTCATACGAAACACAACCAGACCTATGAGACAATCTCCAAAATCCTCATCCTCCACCATCTAAAAGGACCAACAAAGCTGGTGAATGTGAATCAGACTTGGAGAGGAACTGATTTATCTGACATCCAGAATTGGGGGAGCAGAAATTTACTGCATTTAAATTTTGGGTTGACTGAGTCCCCACTGAAAACTTCACTCCCTGATAACCATCCGAGGTGGAACCAGACTGTTCACATGTCGAAGTAGTTTCATTCACAAGCTGCGCCCATTGAGAAGATAGTAAGAAGTCTCACAACACCAGGTTAAAGTCCAACAGGTTTATTTGGTAGCAAAAGCCACTAGCTTTCGGAGCACTGCTCCTTCATCAATGAGTTCTGTTCACAAACAAGGCATATAAAGACACAAACTCAATTTACAAAATAATGGTTGGAATGCAAGTCTTTACAGGTAATCAAGTCTTAAAAGGTGCAGACAATGTGAATGGAGAGAGGGTTAAGCACAGGTTAAAGAGAAGCATACTATCTCCAGACAGGACAGTTAATAAGATTTTGCAAGCTCAGGCAAGTCGTAGGGATTACAGATAGTGTGACAATAACCCAAGATCCCAGTTGAGACCATTCTCGTGTGTGGAACTTGGCTATCAAACACTGCTCAGCGATTCTGTGTTTTTGCGTGTCATGAAGGCTGCCTTGGACAATGCTTACCCGAAGATCAGAGACTGAATGCCCGTGACCACTGAAGTGTTCTCCAACAGGAAGAGAACACTTTTGCCTGGTGATTGTCAAGTGGTGTTCATTCATCCGCCGTTGTAGCATCTGCACGGTCTCCCCAACGTACCATGTTTTGGGATATCGTGTCCTGCAGCGTATCAGGCAAACAACGTTGGCCGAGTTGCAAGACCTTTCATCCCGACCTTCAGAGCACCCTCCGTGCTCTCATCAAAAGTACTCCATGCGTTGGAGATCTCTACTGCCTCCCGAAAATATACAAGGCAAACACACCCAGCCGTCCCATCGTATTGGGCAATGGAACCCTGTGTGACAACATCTCCAGCTATGTCGAGGGCATCCTGAAACCCATTGTACAAAGACCCCCAGCTTTTGTCGCGACACTACGGACTTCCTACAGAAACTCAGCACATATGGAGCAGTTGAACCAGGAGCACTCCTCATCACAATGAATGTCTTGGCACTGTACACCAGCATCCTCCACATGATGGCACTGCTGCAACTGCCTCAGTACTCAATGCCAACAACTGCCAGTCTCCAGATGCAATTTTACAACTCATCCGCTTCATCTTGGACCACAATGTCTTCATATTCAACAACCAGTTTTTCATCCAGACACACAGAACAGCCATGTGGACCAAATTCGCACCTCAACATGCCAACATCTTCATGCACAGGTTCGAACAAGACCTCTTCACCACACAGGACCTTCAACCGATGCTATACACTAGATATATCAGTGACATTTTCTTCCTTTGGATTCATGATAAACAATCACTGAAACAACCATACAACATCATCAAGTTCCATCCCACCGTCAGACTCACCGTGGAGTGCTCTCCGGAATCGGTTGCATTCGTGGACACATGCATCTCTATCAAGGATGGTCACCTCAGCACTTCATTGTACCCCAAGTCCATCTCACGATGCTCCATTTCTCCAGCTTCCATCTTAAACACGTTAAAAGAAGCCATTCCTTAAGAACAAGCCTTCCATATATACAGATGAGAATCACAACAGACACTTCCAGACGCTGAAAGATGCTCTCATAAGAACACGATATGGTGTTCAACTCATCAATCGACAGCTCCAACGTGTCACAGTGAAAAATCACACTGGCCTCCTCAGAAGACAAACACGGGAGACGGTGGATAGAGCACTCTTTGTTGTCCAATATTTCCTTGGAACGGAGAAGCTATGACATCTTGACCAGAACCTTCAACGTGTCATTGATGAAAGTAAATGTTGCGCCAAAACCATCCCCACACACCCACTTCTTGCCAAACAACTGCACAACTTCAAACAGACCATTATCCACAGCAAACTACCCAGCCTTCAGGGCAACAGTGACCACGATACCACAGCAACTTCTGCAAGATATGCCTGATCATTGACATGGATACCATCGTCCCACATGACAACACCATCCACGAGGTGCATACTGTTGCAACATTGTCTACCTGATATAGTTCATGTCACACTATTTATAACCCTTGCAACATCTCACTTACTGTCTTGTCTGAAGAAAATACACATCTCATTAACCCACGCTTAATACTATCTCCACTCACATTACCTGTAAAAACACTCGCGTTCCAATCATGATTCTGTAAATTGAGTTTGTGTCTTTATATGCCCTGTTTGTGAACAGAACTCCCACTTACCTGAAGAAGGTGCAGCGCTCCAAAAGCTAGTGGCTTTTGCCACCAAATCAACCTGTTGGACTTTAACCTGGTATTATGAGACTTCTTACTGCGTTTACGCCAGTCCAACGTCGGTACCCATTGAAAAGAACATTGCCCCTCACAGACATAGCGACCACGCTTGCGCCAAATCGCACATTGCCCCTCACAAAGGATTCACGGCGGCGCATGCGTTGTCGGACGCGTAGCCCGCTGCTAAAATGGCGGACGTGAATTCAAGTTTTGGGGAAAAACTGCGGCTCCGCTGTGGACAACCGGGGACCAGGAAGAAGATTTTCGGGATTTTGCAACTTACAGGACGTGTTTACGAAGCCTTTCCGTCCAGCCGCCAGACCTCTCGCTCCTGTTCACAATCGTTCACCAAGTCGAGCGCATCCCAGAAAAACATCGCTCCATCGCCACAACTCACACTGCGCATACTCGACTCCAGGCCCCGCCCCTCATTCACTCCGATTGGTTGAAGGAGTGGCCCCGCCCCTTCTCTTCCTATTGGCCTGGAGCTGCTGTCAATCAGCCGGGCATTGCGAGGTGTCAGGGTGAAAGGTCAGAGGATGCAGGCCGGTTGGGCAACCACTGTTGGCCCCAGAGACCCAGGTTCAATTCCGGCCTCTGGTCACTGTCTGTGTGGAGTTTGCACTTTCTCCCCGCGACTGTGTGGGTTTCCTCTCACAGTCAAACGTGCAGGTTAGATTGATTGGCCATGCCAAATGGACTGTAGGATCAGGTGGATTAGCAGGATAAAAGTGTGGGGTTACGGGAATAGAACTTGTTGTGAGTGTGGTCAGTACAGACTCAATAAACCAAATGGCCTCCTTCTGTACTGTACACCTATGCCCCTATGATTCTATGAATGAAGAAACATTCATCAAGAGCAAGTTTCCACACATTGTATCAGCTAAGGTTTCTCGTTTGATGCTGAAAGTAAGTTTCATTAACTCGGGCATTGTATTAATGAGGTTTAGTGAGTGGATATATTTGCATTTTCTGTCTGCATTTTCCTGTGCTCCGTGTAATGGGAGAACTAACCCAGGTTGGAGCAGTAACAAATATTGATCATTAAATGTGAAGTTTTGATCTTTTCCTCATTATGAATTTTACATTTTGAATCATTGTCCAATTCCCTCGTGAAGAAAAGAGATGCAGGAGCTTCTGAAGTGTCCATGCATAGTGTGTGAAAATTAACAATGTTCCTCTGACCCAATGACATGAAGAGCTAAAATCGACATTATTATGCAGTTTTTGAGAAAGCAAGACATCTGGATATAAATTGTCCCATTAAGACGCAGCACGAGTTCATGAAGGGCAGGTCACTTTTGACTAATTTGGTGGAATTCTTTGACAAAATTATGTACACAGTGGATAATGGGGAATCTGTGGATGTCGGGTATCTGGATTTTGAGAAGGCATTGACAAGGTGCCGCATTAAAAGCTGCTGCATAAGATAAAGATGCTATGGGTAATGTAGTTACGGGTAATATATTAGCATGGAAAGAGGATTGACTAACTAATAGAAAGCAAAGAGTGGGAGTAAATGGGTGTTTTTTCTGGTTGGCGATCAGTGACAAAAAATTGATTTGCAGGTGCAGCAAGTAATTAAAAGGCAAATAGAATTTTGTCCTTCATTGTTAGAGGGATGGAGTTAAAAACAGCGAGGTTATGTTACAGCTGTATAAGGTGCTGGTGAGGCCACACCTGGAGTACTGTATACAGTTTTGGTCTCCTTATTTGAAAAAGGATATACTGGCACTGAAGGGGGTGCAGAGGAGATTCACTCGGTTGAATTCTGGACTTGAGAGGGTTGGATTATGAGGAGAGACTGAGTAGACTGGGACTCATTAAAATTCAGAAGAATGAGAGACGATCTTATATAAATAGATAAGATTATGAAGGGAATAGATAAGATAGAAGCAGGGAAGTTGTTTCCACTGCAGGTGAAACTAGAAATTGGAACTCACTTCCAGAAAAGGCAGTAGAAGCAGAGACTTTAAATATTCTTAAGGCAGAGCGAGTTAATCAGGACTTTAACGAGATGGTTAAAGTTTATCACGGGTTGGTGAGAATGTGCTGTTGGATGTTCTAACCTGGTCAGCCATGCTCTTATTGAATAGCAGAGCAGGGTCGAGGAGTCTGCTCCTACTCCTGGTCCTAATTCATATGCAGCTTGTGTTAGAAATATTAAACAGAGTCAACACACTGAGTGTTTTGCACAAAGTTAATTTATTTCACTTTTATGCATAATATTTTCCCTATAACTAGATTGAAGTCTATCAGCAGGAGGAGACCCCAGTGAAAAGAGTTGAGTCCTGGGTGTGCTAAAAACACAGATCAATCAGTGTGGTTGTATGTTAACACACTGTTTAGTATGTAGATGGAACAAAATGAGTGAATCCATTTGCACCCTTGGACCAGGTAATGGTCTTTCCTGTGTGGCTTGTCTTCAAGTTGGATGAATTAATGAATCCCTTCCCTTACTGGGAATAAGTGAACAGCTTCTCAGAGTGACTATGCTCATGTGCAGTGAGTTGAGATGCCCACAAACTGAGTCCCACAGCGAAAGCACCAGAATGATCTCTCGTCAGTGCGAACACATTGATGAGACACATGGTTCCCAGAACTTCCAAAGCATTTTTCACAATGTGTACATTTAAAAGGTATCAGTGTGAGCTCGCTGGTGTCTCCGCAGGTTGGATGAATCAGTGAATCTCTTCCCGCACTCAGAGCAGACAAATGGTCTCTCTCCAGTGTGAGTGCGCTGATGTTTAGTGAGGTCAGATGACCATCTGAACCCACTCCCGCACAGGGTGCACATGAAAGGTCTCTCTTCAGTGTGAATGCGTCGATGTTTGGCGAGGTCAGATGATCGCTTGAACCCAGTCTCACAATGAGAGCACCTGAACGGTCTCTCATCAGTGTGAACGCGTTGATGGAACATGAGGCTCTCTGAACTTTTAAACCATTTTCCACACTCCAGACATTGAAAAGGTCTTAGCTCAGTATGTACTTGCTGATGTCTCAGCAGCTGGAATGCGGTAGTGAATCCTTTTCCACACTTCGAGCAGATGAACAGCCTCTCCCCAGTGTGAACTTGCTGGTGTGACAATAGGGAGCAGAAATGAGTGAATCCCTTCCCGCACTGGGAGCAGTTGAATGGTCTCTCTCCAGTGTGAATTCGCTGGTGTGTCAACAGGTTGGATAACTGAGTGAATTCTTTTCTACACTCGGTGCAGGTGAATGGTCTCTCCCCAGTGTGAGTGCGCCAATGTCTTTCCAGGTCAGACGGGTAATTGAATCCTTTCCCACAATCCCCACACTTCCACGATTTCTCCCCATTGCATTTATGTCTTAATAGCCCAGATGCTTGGCTGAAGCCTCGTCCACACACACAACACACGTACGGGTTCTCCCAACTGTGAACGGTGCTTTTTCCTTCCATGTTCAAAATTCAATGATTTGAGGTTACGATGAATTCAGAAACTCACAAATCCTGATGTGATGCTTGGTTTCAGTTTCCTGAGTGCAAATCCTCTCATTCTAATACCCTGGGAAATTGATTTAGAACAGGAAAAAGAGGGGGGTAAGAGAGGACCCAAAAAAGAAACAGAGGCAGGTTGTGAAATTAAGCTGAATAAATCTGGTAATTTGGCACTCAGAAAAAGTGACCATGAAAGCTGTTGTATTATTGTACATACACAACTGGTTCCCCAATGTCCTTCAGGAAAGGAAACCTGCCTCCTGGTCCAAGCCTATGAGAGTGTGGTTTGTACGTGAGCAGTGAGAAAAATGGGAGAGGCAAGGTGCAAAGGGGGGGATTTTATATCTCAACAGGACTTTGACAATCTCTTAAACCTTCAGTGAAGGAGCACATCTGCATATGTATGTGAATACCATCACCTCACATTAACACACCACATTGCTTGGTGTAAAATCAAAATACAACGGATGCTGAAAATCAAAAATTGAATTAAAAAAACACCAGAAATGCTGAGTAGATCAGGATGTATCTGTGGAGTGAGCAAACAGAGTTAACATTCCAGTGCGTGAAGGATGAATTTCAGAGAATTAAAATGGTGCAGGATTTGATGGTCAATATAAGTTCAGAAGTAGAACAGAATTGGACTATTGAGCAGGAAAAGCAATTCCTGACTATGAAAAATAGTGCAAAGATAAAGCTGGTAAATCTGCAGCACTTGGTCATGGTATGGGCAGTACTGGAAACCTCATTTAGACAGGAATGTTGCAGTGGAGAGTGGGCCAGGGTAAGATGCTCTTTCATAGTCAGTCCACACTCGATGGGCAGAATGGCCTATGCGATGGAGAGATTCTAGGTCCTCAACAGCAACCAGTAACAACAAATGCTGGGCAAGCACCAATACCCACATCCCATGGAATTAATAGGCTAACAACAAAATAAAGAAAAACTCATAGGCATCCTACAGTGCAAAACAGGCCATTTGGTCCATCAAGTGTGAACTGACTCTCTAACAGAGTATCTGTGAAGCTCTCTCCCACACCCTATCCATGTAAACATTTACCGTAGCTAATCCCCCTAATCTATATATTTTGACACACTGAGGGGCAATTTAGCATAACCAATCCACTCAGCATGCACATCTTTGGAAAATGGGAGGAAACCGGAACATCCGGAGGAAACCCACACAGACACAGGGAAAATGTGCAAAGTCCACACAGACAGTCACCCAAGGACGTTTTTAAACCCAAGTCCCTGGAGATGTGAGGCAGCTAAACTCTGTGCTGGATTAAGGTACACAGATTTTAGGTAAGACCCACAAGGGGGATGTGAGGAAGATATTCTACACAGTGCCTGATAATGACCTGACCTCTATACTTAAAGGTTGATCAGAATCAGGTCTTAACTGTCAAGATTTTGGTGTGGTATCTAGCTTGAGTTTCACAACTGCAAAATCTCCTCTTCTACCTCCGTGTAAATGCAATTAACAAAATGAATCGCTTGTCAGTTTAGATAGAAATTGAGGAGATACAAACATTTGTCTTGGTTTGAGTTTTGTGTGTGTAAATGCTCCCCTGTAAAAAGCCATCAATGTGGGTCCAGCAGAGAAATTCAAAACACTCTCTCCTCCTGTTGCCTGGAGCGGGATGAATGCACATTGCCCCTGTAAAGATGGTGGCCATTAACCCAGGTTTGGTGAAAGGAAAAATCCAGACTTTCTCTCTCTGCAACTCAAGACTGGAACCTTGCTCTTTGGGGCAGTGAGCAGCGCATTGCCCACTCCACTGGCTCCAATCCTTGCCCACCCATTGACTGTGTTAGTTTTCTCCACACGATATCCACACCCCAATTAACATTGTTCAATGCTGGATGCAATTAAGAGAAATATAAAATCATTGTAGTTACAAATGAACTTGTTGGGTTGTCAGCAACACATGCCTAAATCCATTCCTACATTTCGAGCAGGTGAACAGTCTCTCCCCAATGTGAACCCCTCATGCACACTGAGATTCAATAATTGCCTGATCCCAGTCCCACAATGAGAGTACTTGAACGGTCTCTCATCAGTGTGAACATGTTAAACATAGAAAAATACAGAAACTCTACAAATGTGTAAGGAGACAATTCAGCCTATCAAGCCTGCACCAACAACAGTTCACCTAGGCCCTATCACCATAATCCCACATTTACCTTATTAATCCCCCTAACCTACACATCCCAGAACACTAAGTGGCAATTTAGCATGGCCAATCCACCCAACCCACAAATCTTTGGACTACAAGAGGAAACTGGAGCAAACGGAGGAAACCCACACAGATACGGGGAGAACATGCGAACTTCCCATTGACAGTGACCCAAGCCGGGAATCAAATCCAGGTCCCTGAAACATTGATAGAACATTAATTCCTTAGAATTTTTAAAGTACTTCCCACAGTCTGGGCATTTATAAGATCTCACATCAGCGTGAACCTGTTGGTGCGTCAGCAGTGGGATGACTGAATGAAACCCTTCCCGTAAATGGAGTAGATGAACGACCTTTCCCACTGTGAACTCCTGGTGTTTCAGCAGGTTGGATGACCAAGTAAACCCCTTCCCACACTTTGGGTAAGTGAATGGTCTCTCATTGGTGAGAAATTGCTGGTGTTGTAGTCGCCCTGACGGTCGAGTGAATCTCTGCCCACACATGGAGCAGGTGAGTGATCTGTCCCCAGTGTGAAGTCACTGATGTATCAACAGGTTGGATGATCGAGAGAACCCTTTTCCCCATATGGAGCAAGTGAATGGCTTCTCTCCGGTGTGACTATGCCAATGAAATTCCAGATCAGATGGGGTTCCATCTCCTTTCCCACAAAGGACGTATTTCCATGGTTTCTTCAGAGTGTGGACAGTGCCCTCTCCTTCCATGTTTAGGATTTGATGGTATTCAAGAATGATAAATGGGGCGACTATCAGATCCTGATGTGATGTTTGGTTTCAGTTTCTCAACTGCAAATCCTCCCCCTCTAACACCGTGTGAAATCGATTTAAAACAGAAAAAGGGGAGTGAGAGGGAACTCACAAATACAATGACAGAATATGAAGCTGAGCTGAATGAATCTGGTAATTTTGGGGGAAAAAGTGACAATGAAAGCTGATGGATTGTTTGAAAAAATCCAATGTGTTTACTAATGTCCTCTGAGCTCGCACAACCCCCTGGATTCTCTCACAGGACAGAAAGAGGAAGAAGATACACTGATTTAAAGAGATAAGAGAGACAGAAGTGAAGAAAAGAGTTTGCATATATCCACAATGAAATCAATTTTTCACAGAATCACCAAAACTCTCAACCTCCACCACCACCACCAAGAAGGAGCAGCAGGTTCCCCTGTATATCACACACTGTCCTGACTTCAACTACAGGAGAAAAAGAAGTATTGAAATCAAGTAGGGGAGAAAAAAGGAGTTTTATCCACCTGTATATTGGGAAGACTGCCTACTTCCACCTCAGTAACATGGCCTACATCTACTCCAGTCTCATCTCATCTGCTGCTGGAACTTATCCATTCTTTTGTTACCTCTAGATTGAACTACCTTAATGAAATCCCAGCTGGACTCTCACATTCAACCTCCCCTGTAATGAGGTCACCCAAAATTCTGCAGTCATACCAAGTCTTGTTTACCAATCACCTAGTACTCACTGAGTCCAAATACTTGTTTCAGAAGCTCCAAAATTTTAAAAAAATTATCCTTGTTTCCTCCTTGGTTGTGACCATTCCCATCTCTGTAATTTCCTCCGGCCATACAACTTCTAAGCTCTATACTGATCTAATACCGAAGGCTTTAACATCCAAAGATGTGCGAGTTAGGTTGATTGGCCATGCTAAAAATTGCCCCTTAGTGTCCTGAGATGCATAGGTTCGAGGGATTGGCGGGTAAATATGTAGGGATATGGGGGGTAGGGCTTGAGTGGGATTGTGATCGATACAGACTCAATGGGCCAAATGGCCTCTTTCTGCACTGTCGGGTTCTATGATCTCTGATTTGAACTGGTCCACTAGTATGACCGTTCTTTCATTTCCCTGGGCCACAGGCTCTGGAATTTCCTCCTTAAACCTCTTCACCTCTACACCTTCAAAGGTTTTCCTGAAAACTTCCTTCCTTGACCAAGCTTTTGGTCACCTGCCCGAATTTCTCCTGATATGGCTCAGTGTGAAATGTCACTTTCTCACACTTCTGTGAAATGATTTTTGAAGTTTTATGACGTTAAAAGGCACAATATAAATACAGATATAGTCACTGCCTTGTACATACAGGGTTATTTTGTTTTGCCTCATCAGAGTATGAAGCACCTTGATGGACAAGTTGTTCTTACATTACCCCTACAAAGATGGCAGCCACGCATGCGCTCCTCAGCGGATTGCCCCCAATAAAGATGGCGGCTTTCAACCCGGTTCAGAAACTGGGAGAAATCTGACTCCGCTCTCGATGGAAACGGGAAAACTGACGACGAGAAATACTTTTTCCGGGTTTGCGGTTGACGGAACATGTTTACTAATCCTCTCCGCCCACCCGCCGCTCCCTGAGCTTGGTCTTTTTCTCCACTTACTTATTCGGCATCCGACACAGTCTCCACATCGCCATTACTGACACTGCGCATGCTCCACTCCTAGCGCCGCCGTCCTGGTCTTGCCGGTTGTCAGGGGGCGGAGTCGGGGAGAGCTATAAGGCGACAAGGATGGACGGGCTCAGGTAAGATGCTGTGTTGGAGACTCGGTACAGAGTCGATGGGCCGAATGGCGTTCTGTAGGGATTCTATGAGACTGAGAATCCCAATACGTTGGGGGTGACAGCAAGTTTGAATACTGCGCACAGAAGAGCGTGTTTGGAGATGTCAAAAAGGGTTAGTCATTTTCTTTTGAAGTGGTGATGATTGGGGGGGGGGGGGGGTTCTTTTAGTTCAAACCAAGTAAACAAACTCCAATTACATTAGGGCAAAGTAAAAGGGGCGGCTCCCCAAAAGGAAAGGGGAACAGCCCAAACAAAAAGTACAAAGGAAACTTGAGACCCGTCAAATCAAAATGTGATTGTTGGGATTTATAATTCACCCCATCCCCTGCGGTGCCCAGTGGGCATGGAAGGTGTTGACTGTGCCTGCAGACGCTACATGCTCCCTCTCCAGGGACATCTGGCCGCGAATGTAGCTGCGGTAGAGGGGCAGACGGTCAGGACTGATGCCCACCCCCACCACCTACTGCCTGGACCTATTGATGGCGCTGATGGGGAGGAGGGACTGTACCTGAATAAAGAAAATGGTGATTACCAATGGAGTGAAAATAAGGCCAATTGAACAGGAGTTGGATGTCAGAGACGCTATGAAGGCAGGAGAGGAGATGGGACAGAAGCAAAACAAAGATGTGAGTTCAAGGTTCAGATAAGGGGGATCTTTAGAGACAGTTTGTCCTGATGGGTTTGTGTAATGCAGGGAAGTAGCAGAGACAGCTGAATCTTAGTCACAACAAAGCTCTTTGAGTTCCTGACACTTGTTGGAGGAGACGTAGAGGGAGAGATCTTCAAAAGCAACTGACTGAGATATTAAAAAGATCAGACAGTGTACTTATATGACTTTGACCAGAATGTGGGGTAGCGAATTCCAGAGATCCACAATCCTTTATAAGTAGTTTCTCCTCAACTCCATTTTAAATTTGTTACCTGTTATTCTAAGGCTATGACCTCTCATCTTAGAATGCCCCAGTGGAAGCATCCACTCCACGTCTACTTTATCCATATCTTATATCATCCCATACTGTACCTGTCCTGCGAATGTTTGACGGACAGTGTAGAGGGAGGTTTACTCTGTATTTAACCCCGTGCAGTACCTGTCCTGGGAGTGTTTGATGGGGGATAGTGTAGAGGGAGGTTTACTCTGAATCTAACCCTGTGCTGTACCTGTCCTACGAGTATTTGACAGGACAGGGACATTTTAGGAACTTTCAAGCAGTTATTGGATAGGCACATGGAGCACTCCAGAATGAAAGGGAGCTTAATCTTGGGATTGGACACAGCTTGGCACAACATTGAGGGCGGAAGGGCCTGTACTGTGCTGTAATGTTGTATGTTTCTAACTAGACTGGTATTTATTATCAGCTGAAACAGACCCCAATGAACATGGTTCAGAATTTACTTAACAGCAAAATCCCATCACTCCAGTTAGTTGCGAACTTGCAACATTTGCATGTGTGTCAGAGGTTACATGAGGTAAGAAATCCCTTCCCACCCTTGGAGCAGCTGAAAGGCCTCTTCCTATAGACGTACAGTGAGTTCAAATTATGTATTGAATTCAGACCAGCAGTGAGAACACCTGAATAGTTTTTCTTTCATGTCAACACATTGGTGGGTCACCAAACTACCAGAATTTTTAAAAGACTCCTCAATCTGGGCAGTTAAAAGGTTTTTTTTTGTTAGTGTGAACTAACTGTCTCTCCAGGGCAACTGAGTGAATGAATCCCATCTCGCGTTTGGAGCAGGTGAATGGTCTTTTCCCCAGTGTGAACTTGCTGGTTTATCAGCAAGTGGATTTAGTGAATGCTTTCCCACACTTGGAGCATTTGAACTGTCTCTCCCCTCTATGAACTCACTGGTGTACAACGAGCTCAAATGATGTCTTGAAGCTCAACGCACAGTGAGAGCACCTGAATAGTTTCTCTTCATTGTGTATACATTAATGGCGTTTTAATTCCTGAGAACATTTAAAGCACTCCCTGCAGCCTGGACGTTAAAAAAGTTTCTCCCCGGTTACGATAAATTGGGCAACCCTGTCAGATCCTGATGTGATGTTTGTTTTCAGTTTCCTGAATCCTTCCCTTACGATGCTCTGTGAAATGGATTTAAAACAGGAAAAAAAGGGAGTGAGAGAGAACCTACAAAAACACAAAGGCGGGTTATTAAATTAAGCTAAATGAATTTAGTAATTTGTGAGGCTGGCACAAGAAAAAGTGACCACGAAAGCTGCTGGATTGTTGTTTAAACACAACAGGTTCACTAATGTCCTCCAGGGAAGAAAACATGCCACCCAGTCTGGATGAACACAGCATGCTAGTGTCTGCCACAGGAGCAGCAGAGAGACATAGACAGAAATACACCGATGGCGAAGGAGAATAATTTTACAATGCGATCAATTCCTTGCTGGAGTCACCCAAACATCTCCCCCCACCAATCTTTATCACCTAAAAGGACTAGGGTAGTAAAGGTTTCTAAGTCTTACAGTGTCTTAACGTGACTGAAATCAAGTACTTTTTTTAAAGGGCTTTTAGATATGTACATGGATGGGAAAGGATGAGAGGGATATGGGTCAAATGCAGGCAATTGGGATGAGCTTGGAGTGCACCATGGCTGGCATAGACCAGTTGAGCTGAAGGCACATTTCCATGCTGTATTGCTCTCTATGACTCTAACATTACTGGAGAAACAGATATTTCCTCTATTTAAATATTAGGAAGAGGTGAAAGCATTGCTTTTGATCCCCATAACAAAGTCACCTCTATCCAGCAAGTCAGTCTCTCTGGGCAGAAAATGCCTGATGCACAAACACCTTGATCATAATTTTGAAATTCCATATCCACATCATCATTAAGATTCCACCTTCCCACCTCAGTAACATCTCATGTCTCTACACCAGTCTCAGCTCATCTGCTGCTGACACTCTTATCCATTCCTTTGTTACCAAACGACTTAACTATTCTCATGCTCAACCCAAGCCAACTGCCCATCGTCAACCTCCCTGTAACCTTGAGGTCATCCAAAACTCTACTGCCTGTGTGTTTGCTCGCACTAGTCTGGTTCGCCCAACATCCCTGTGCTCACTGACAACAAAGGCTCCTGGTGCAGAAGAATCAAAATTTTAAAATTATCATCCAAGTTTTCCTCCGGGGTTGCGATTATCCCTATTTCTGAAATCGCCTCCAAAATCTTGACACTCATCTAATTCTAACCTCCTGAACGTTCCTGATTTTAATCACTCCACCATTGGTAACCGTTCTTTCATTTGCCTGGGGTACAAGCTCTGGAATTTCCTGCATAAACCTTTCTGCATCAATGTGACAATTTCATCATAGGGTGGCACAGTGGTTAGCACTGTTAAGAACAAATATGTACAAAGGATCCATGAATTGGCTATGCTAAATGTTGATTTTGACTTGATTTATTATTGTTAGAGGAAATAAGGATACTAAATAATGATACTAAAAGACTAATAAAACCAGGGTAGACTAATTCAGAAATTAATATAATGCAGAAAATGTATGACATACCTGGGATTACAAAGGGACAGATGCATAGAAACACATAATCACTGTAGAGATTTTAAATATGTATTTTTGAAAGAATTCTGTACATCTTTGCCAAATATAGAATGCCCTGAGGCATAATGGGATGAAAGCTAAGTGGGATGAATCACATTCTTTAAGAACAATACAGCATCATTTCTATCAGTATAGTTCCCAACTACTAATTGAATGGGACAATTCAATTAGCGCTGATGAGGGATGTTTAGCAGACAATGAGAAAGGCAACTCTTGAACTTGATAGAGAGACAGTGAGAAAGTTACCCTTGAACTCTATTACTTACATAATAGCGGTTGGGAACTTCCAGATTCTGTAGACCAATGAATTCTCATATTGATAGAGAGTATAATGTAATTGGCCAAGGTAAATAATCCATATTTATATGATTGGCCCATCCTATTAAGATGGGCAGCTGACTTCTGAAGAACTATAATTACAGAATGTCTTAATAATTTAATTAGAGTGATTTGAGCTATCTTAGATCATTCTTCCTCCATGGTGAAAACCGAGCCTGGGTCAATAAAACAGGTCTTCAACCAGAAACTACTGCCTCCAGTGCACTCTTTGTATTTCCTGAACTGAATTAATAGAGAACTCTCCTGCATGAAGCCAGCATAATAACTCTCTGAAATATTCCTACAATTATTGTCACGTATTAGTATACAATAAAAAGTATTGTTTCTTGCACATGATACAAAGAAAGGAGAAAGTGCAGAATGTAGTTTTACAGTCATAGCTAGGCTGTAGATAGGGATTTTCCTTTCGAGGCTATGTATTGCTGAAACCTAAGTAGTACAAAGGCTCATGAAAAGCAGTGTGCTGATTTTTAAGATGTGACTTTATTTAACCAAATAATCGAATGGGAGAATGATATAAGGAAGCTCAGCACTTGAGGTATAGAATGTGACCAGCTCAATGTCACTCTGAAAAACAATGCCCCTGTGAAGGCAGTTATACATTTACCAAATCACATTGGCCAACTTTCCGGTAGTCATAATCCAATAAACATTAATACCAATCAGTCAATAATCATCCTGTCATTAACTCCAGCCAATGAGAATACATATTTTGATGTAATGAGATTTCATTTGTTCTTAGTTATGGAAAATACTCTCCTCCTCCTGTTACCTCATAACACGAGATGGAGAACAGCGAAATGGATGATTCCCATCGAATTGAACACACGATTGACTCTCATCCAATCCTGACAAATCCGTTATGTCTACTCACCACCCACATCATCACCTTGAGTTGTATGACTCGATTCATAAAATTGGCATTGGCAGCCATCTTGTTCCCAACCGCCGCTGATAACATAACTGCTATCAGTGGAACTATTATTTCTCAGTACTTCTCCCACCAGGGCCTGCTGTATTTAGTCATTGACTGACGTTTCACAAAAATCCTAAAACAAACTTCATTCCTTTCAGAAATTCAACATATGTTTTAAAATGAAAAGTATTTGTTATTCATGTTTTCTATAGCAACAGCCCTTGTCATGTTTCTCCATATTCTAAGCTCATCTACCCTCGAGTCAACGGTGTGTTAGTTTTCCTGAACCTATGGTTGTGTTTTTATTAGCCGAATTAGTCCAGTACATCATAGAGTGTAGAGAAAGATCAATTTAAAATGAGGTAGATCCATTCAAAAGCCTGATGACAGCAGGGAAGAAGCTATTCTTGAGTCAGCTGGTACATGACCTCAGAAATTTGTATCTTCTTCCCCGACGCAAGGGACGTGGGGTCCTTGGTTATGCTGGCTGCTTTTCCAAGGCAGCGGGAAATGTAGACAGAAGTCAATGGATGAGAGGCTGGTTGGACTCGACTTTGTTGCATTTTTTTGCGGTCTTGAACAGAGCATGAGCCATAGCAAGCAAATTGTTCCTTATTGTTCCAAGGTGTGTTGGTTAGGGGGATTAGCATGGTTAATATATAGGACTACCAGGTTAGGGTCCAGATGGGATGCTGTGCCAGAGAGCTGTTGGGCCAAATGTCTGTCTTTGCTTAACCTGGAATTCTTATTTCCATATCAGATATAAGGTTGTGAGTGAGAGAGAGAGAGAGAGCTGGGAGAGGGAAGGAGTGAAGTACAAAGATTTCATATGTCTACAATAGATTCAGAACTATTGCAGGTGGAAGACAAACTATCCAGTTGTTCCCAACATTGAAGATCTGCTGCAGACTCGATGGGCCAAATGGGCCTCCTTCTAACTGTAAATTGTATCATTCTATGAACCTTGCCCTCAACAAACATAGAGACTGGGCAGGTGCTGTTCTGACAATGCTCCTCAAACAGGTGGTGATGGCACATGAAAAAAAGCTGTGCAAAAAAACTTTGTAAGAAGTCCCATAACACTAGGTTAAAGTTCAACAGGTTTATTTGGTAGTAAAAGCCACTAGCTTTCGGAGCATTACCTATTCATCAGGTGAGAAAAAAACTTTGACAAAAGGCCATCCAGACTTGAAACATCGGCTCTTTTCTCTGCTTACAAATGCTGCCAGATCTGTTGAGATTTTCTCTTGGAAAACAAATTGGGCTCCATTCAGTGCAAAGGGTGGGGAGGGAGGGCACAGAAATTCTTTTCAGCCTCCCATCCATTGACTTCTGTCTACATTTCCCGCTCTCTTTTCTGTTTATGAAGCCCCTCTGAATCCATCACTCCCTCTCATCAACGGAGCCGCTTACCAATTGGACATCAGTCTCCCTATTGCCATTACTCATACTGCACATGCTCTACTCCTTGCCCCACCCCTCATTCACTCCAATTGGTTGCAAGACCAGCTGCCCCCACTTGTCCTCCAGCCCCACCCCCTCTCTTGCTATTGGTCCGGAGCTGCTATCAATCAGCCAGGCATTGTGACGGTTTCAGATGGTGGAAGTGGCCACAGCCTCAGGCTGAGTTGCTGATTATTGAGAATATAAGAACCAGGAGCAGGAGTCCGTCCAACTGGCCCCTCGAGCCTGCTCTGCCATTCAATAAGATCATGGCTGATCTTTTTGTGGACTCAACTCCACTTACTCGCCCGCTCACCATAACCCTTAATTCCTTTACTATTCAAACATCTATCTTTCCTTGCCTTAAAAACATTCAATGAGGTAGCCTCAACTGCTTAACTGGGCAGGGAATTCCACAGATTCACAACCCTTTGTCTGAAGAAGTTCCTCCTGAACTCAGTCCTAAATCTGCTACCCCTTATTTTGAGGCCGTGCCCCCTAGTTCTAGTTTCACCCACCAGTGGAAACAACATCCCTACTTCTATCTTATTGATTCCCTTCATAATCTTTTATGTTTCTATAAGACCTCCCCTCATTCTTCTGAATTCCAATGTGTATAGTCAATGACAGTCTACTCAGTCTCTCCTCATAAACCAAGGTGGAGATGCCGGAGTTGGAATGCATGTCACATTATCTTTAACCCCCACGACTTGCCTGAGCTTGCAAAAGCTCACTAACCGGACTGGACACAGTTCACACCTCTTTAGCCTGTGCTTAACTCTCTCTTCACTCACGTTGTCTGTGAAGACTTGATTACCTGTGAAGACTTGATTACCTATAAAGACTCGCATTCCAACCATTATCTTGTAAACTGAGTCTGTGTCTATTTATGCCCTGTTTGTGAACACAACTCACTTGAAGGAGCAACAGTCTGAAAGCTTGTGCTACCAAATAAACCTGTCGGACTTTAACCTGCTGTTGTGAGACTTCTTGCTGATTATTGGCAGCGTTTTGTTTGGAAATTAGAGATGGATGGTCAGTTCCCGTGTGCAGGACTGGGGGATTCACACTCATTTCCCTAGCCATGATCTGGAGATGCTGGCATTGGACTGGGGTGGGCACAGTAATAAGTCTCACAACACCAGGCAACAGTCCAACAGGTTTATTTGGAATCACGAGCTTTCGGATCACTACCCCTTCATCAGGAGAGTGGTGAGATTAGCCACCTGATGAAGGAGCAGCACTCTGCTCGCGATTCCAAATAAATCGGTTGGATTATAACCTTGTGTTCTTCTTACCGTTTCCCTAGGGTACTAATTATCACCGCAAATTTACATGAGAGAGTCTTGCTTCAATCCCCACTGCAAATTTTGTGTTTTAAAATTACCCCGACTGGAAGAATTGAGAGGGCTAGGAAAATATAAGATAAAATTTACACAGTAAATATGAGGTGAAGCATTTTATCAGTTAAAATTGTTCAAATGTGGACTAAATGGTTAACTTGTATAAGTTGCAGAGGAACAGAGAGGAAATAGATGGGAGATTCTAGTTAACATCTTGTGTTATTAATTAGCAGGTACAAGTTAGCAACTTTGTTAATGAAATATAAACTGAGCAGGGAGAAGGGTTACTTGGCACAGCAGTGCTGTTTGAAAGCAACATCATTCAACCCAGCTGGTCCTCTCCCTGTCCCTTTAAAGGCGGGGAACTGGGACATCCTCTTGTCCCAGTCACATTCCACCCTATTCACATTAAGAATCCCAGGATGAGGAACTGGGACATCCTGTCTTCAAACATATTCCACCCTGCTCACACTAAGAACGATATGGAGGTGCTGATGTTGGACTGGGGTAAACACAGTAAGAAATCTCTTTAACCTGGTGTTGTG
Source organism: Sphyrna mokarran (assembly GCA_024679065.1). NCBI lineage: Eukaryota > Metazoa > Chordata > Chondrichthyes > Carcharhiniformes > Carcharhinidae > Sphyrna > Sphyrna mokarran. Next base: position 13,301,615 of record JAGIQG010000038.1, on the reverse strand, counting down.
AGACTTCTTACTGTGCCCACACTAAGAATCCCAAGGTGGAGAACTGGAACATCTTGTCCCCAAACACATCCCACCCTGTTCACATGGAGAATCACAGGATGGAGAACATGACATTATGTCTACTCTGTTCACACTGTCTGAGAATCCAAATGTTTGAGAGGTGACAGCATTGAAACACTGCAGAGATGAGAGTGAACTTGGGGGTGGGACAGTTCATTACGAATGTGATCGAGAAATTTGTTTTTTTTTGAAGTTGGGTAACAACAGCAGATTTCAGGAAGAGATAAATTGGAAGCCTTTGCTGTTCAGAGAGCACAGTGGTGAAGGGTAAATGGGACTGGGTGTGAGAAAGCACATGGAAAGCAGAGTCTTGGATATTTCTGTGTGGAGCAGGGTACGTATTGGAATTGTTGAGTCCAAAGATAACAGGACATGGATGAGAGTTTGTGCAGCAGATGAGCTGAGGTGGGGACATCTGATGTTATGGAGATTGGAATATCTGGTATTTGGAGATTGGAATATCTGGTATTAGAAGATGGCGTGGACATATGGAAACTCATTGTGGGGTCAAATTCAATTCAAACGTTGTGAAGAGTGTGGTTGTTCATCAGCCAGTTCTGATGGAGGGGGATGCACTTAGTAGTTAGGGAACAGGATTTGTAGATAGACTTAGTAATTAGATAGGGTGGACAGTGATAGCCTTTTTCCTCGGATGGAGAAAGCTAGCACGAGGGGACACAGCTTTAAATTAAGGGGTGGTAGTTGTAGGACGGATGTCAGAGGTAGGTTCTTTACCCAGAGGGTGGTAAGGGTATGGAATGCCCTGCCTGCTGCAGTTGTAGATGCGCCAAGTTTGGGGGCATTTAAGAGGTCAGTGGATAGGTTTATGGATGAAAAGGGAATGGTTTAGGTTAGAGGGTCATTGCTTTTTCTTAATTGGTCGGTGCAACATCGAGGGCCGAAGGGCCTGTTCTGCGCTGTAATATTCTATGTTCTATGAACGGGATTGTAGTGGGTTTTGAGGATAATGTGTCTTGTCTTAGTTTTAAATTGGAGGAAATTGCTGCTAATACAGTATTGGATGTGGGAGGAGCAGTTTGATAATTTAATAACAGTGGAGGAGGAGAGAGGGATGGGGGCCAAGGATAGATCCTGGAGTAAAATAAGTGCAAGTACTGAAGAGGAAAGTGACGTCGGAAATGGGGTGCTCGTTTGAAAAGATGGTGGAGTTAAGAATGATTTTTAGGATAGGTGATGACACTGTATTTTAAGATGAGAGAGACAGTGTCAGAAGGGCAAAACAATGTGAACAGTTTAAGCAAAGGAGGCAAATTAGATCTCTGTTTACTGAGAATAGAATCATAGGAGCAGAAGCTGGGTCTCATAGGCAAGATGAGCACTAAGAGGACATCAGGGGAGATAGGAGAGAAACTAGAGAAAAATGTGGGTTCAGGACTCGAGGGGTAACATTAGAGACAGTTTTACCCAGTGAGCTAGTGGAAGTAAAAAAAAAAAAAGCAGCAGAGATAGCTGATACCATTGTCTTACTGACAAACAAGCTGCAGGAGCTCCTCATACGTGTTGATGGAGAACCATTCAAAAAAGAGCTAACTTAGATGAGATATAGTAAAAGGACTCCCTTGTATGTTACACAATACTGATTTATTTGACTTATTCCCGAATGTTAGCACCTGTAAATGAACTGGAGTTTATTCTCAACAGAAACAGACCCCAATGAACATGTTCAGTCCTGGTTGTGACTGGCAGAAAGAGCCAAACACTATAGTTATTTGTGAATTTGCTGGTGTTTCAGCAGGTTGTATGAGGTAATGAATCCCTTTCCACACTCAGAGCAGGTGAAAGGTCTCTCCCCAGTGTGAAATCGCTGGTGTCTTAGCAGAGTGGATGAATGAGCAAATCTTTTCCCACACTTGGAGCAGGTGAATGGCCTCACCCCAGTGTGTATACGCTGGTGTGCCACCAGGACAGATGTGGTAGAAAATCCCTTTCCGCACTCGGAGCAGGTGAATGGCCTCTCTCCAGTGTGACTGCGCTGATGAACAGTGAGGCTATATGATGTCTTAAAACCAGCCCCGCAGTGAGAGCAATTGAATGGTCTCTCATCAGAGTGAACACGTTGATGGCGCGTTAATTCCCCAGATCTTTTAAAACACTTCCCACAGTCTGGACAGTTGAAAGGTTTCTCATCAGTGTGAACTCGCTGGTGTTGCAGCAGACGGGATGACTGTGTGAACCCTTTCCCACACTCAGAGCAGATAAACGGACTCTCTCCAGCATGAATTCTCTGGTGTTCCAGCAGATGGGATGAAGTAATGAATCCTTTCCCACACACAGAGCAGGTGAACGGTTTCTCCCCAGTGTGAGTGTGCTGATGATTCACCAGCCTGAACTTTTCATAGAACCCTTTCCCACAGTCTTCACATTTCCACAGTTTCTCCCCGGTGTGTCTGCGCCTGTGTTTGGACAGGCCAGATAATCGGCTGAATCCTTGTCCACACACAGAACACGTGTATGGTTTCACTCTACTGTGAACGGTGCTTTTTCCTTCCATGTTCAAAATCCAGGTGACGCTAAATTGGGTGACTCTGTCAGATCCTGATGTGATGTTTGGTTTTGATTTCCTGACTGCAAATCCTCCTGTTTGAACACCCTGTGCAATTTATTTAGAACAAAAATAAAGGGAGTGAGAGCTCCACAAAAATAGAAAGGCATGTTGTGAAATTGAGAAGAATGAAACTGGTAATCTATGACACCAACAGAAACACTATCACCTCCAAGTTCCCCTCCAAATCATGCACTGTCCTGACATTTATGACTGGACGAACAAATATTTCTTCCATTTAAATGTTGAGAAGACCGAAGCCATTGTCTTCAGTCCACACTACAGTCTCCATGGACACTGACTCCCTCCCTCTCCCTGACAACTCTGAAGCTGAACCAGACTGCTCACAACCATGGTGAAAATATTAAACCCAGATGAGCTTCCAACCATATTTCCACATCATCAAGATTGCCCATTTCCACCTCAGTAACATCACCCAGCTCCACCCAAGTCTCAGTTCAACTCTGCTGAAATTTTCATCCATCCCTTTGTTACCTCCAGACTTAACTATCCTAATGCCCTCCTGGCCAGCCTCCCACATTCAACCCCCCTGTAATCTTGAGGTCATCCAAAACTCTGTAGCCCCATGCTTGCTTGCTCCAAGCCTTGTTCACGCATCAGTCCTGAACTCACTGACCTACAAAAGCTCCAGGTTAAGCAACAATTAAATTTTCAAATTCTCATCCTTCTTTCCAAACGTCTGAATTTCCCAAATTTTAATTGTTCCACTTTTGCTGGTGATACTTTCAGATGCTAAAACTTTTAAAAGCTAAAACTAAGTCACGGATTTTAAATTTTGGGTAATCCAAGCAAGGATACGAAGAGGAAATTTTAGAGTGAAAATGACCTAGAACTTTCACTCAAAAGATCGATAATATTCAGGTGCTAGTAAACTGAGTGACTTCATCAGGTTTTGATGTGTTGTCTGAGTTTCACAGAATCCGTACAGTGCAGGAGGCCATTCAGCCCATCAAGTCTGCACTGACCATGATCCCACCAAGGATCTTTTCCCACAGCCCCACATATGCTAGCACGAGGGGACACAACTTTAAATTAAGGGGTATGAGTTATAGGACGGATATCAGAGGTAGGTTCTTTACTCAAAGAGTGATTAGGGAGTGGAATGCCCTGCCTGCAGCTGTTGTAGATGCGCCAAGTTTGGTGGCGTTTAAGAGGTTAGTTGATAAGTATATGGATGAGAAGGGAATGGTTTAGTTAGGAGGGGCATTGCTTTTTATTTTGGTCGGCACAACATCGAAGGCCGAAGGGCCTGTTCTGTGCTGTATTGTTCTATGTTCTATATCTACCCTGCTAATCCCCTGACACTCAGGTCAATTTATCATGGCCAATCAACCTAACTCGCACATCCTTGGAGTGTGGGAGGAAACTGGGGGACCCGGAGGAAACCCACACAGACACGGGGAGTATGCGCAAACACAGACAGTGACCCAAGGCCAGAATTGAACCCAGGCCCCTGGTGCTGTGAGGCAGCAATGCTAACCTCTGTGCCACCGTACCACTTCTTATTTATGTTCTAATATTATGCAAGAGAAGTACACGGAATTCACTGTCAGCCCACAATAGGAATTGAGAAGACACAAACATTTCTGTTGCCTTGAGTTTTGTGTGTAAATGCTTCCCTTCTAATCCCCTAAAGGAGTTTCCAAAGCCCATCAATGAGAGCCGAGAAGTTCGCAACATTGTCTCCTCCTGCTGCCTGGAGCAGGGCGACCACGCATGCGCCCTGCTGCCCAATTCCCCTAGAAAGATGGCTGCCGGTAACCCGGGCCTGAAGCCGCCGCCCCGCAGCTGCTGACGCGGCCCGTTTGAGGCGAATGCAGAGCCCCTCACTGCTTGTTACTGTTTCTCGCCCTCTATTGGCTACTCATGAAGCCTGTCCACCCGCTCCGTTGCCTCTCTTACCGTCGTTAATGCACGGTTTCTCTCCAATGTCAGAGCCGAAGTACACATCAGCCAGTGTCGGGAGTGCTTCAGCGGCGCATCGTATCCGGCAGTGCGCATGCGCCATTGTTCGCGCCCTACTGCGCCTGCGTAAATCTCAACGGAGTGACTGTTTTGCTTGGTAAGAGCCCTGACATTAACAGTGAAAACATCTTTAATAATCAGTAAAGATGTACGATCCTATTATAATCGGAGCCATAGGTAAATGCACAAAATCCCTCCACTATAGTTATGTCCTCGATGTCATTAGCAGCAGAATAAACCACCAAGATTAGACAAAGGCAAAATACTGCAGATGCTGACATCTGAAACAAGGACATAAAATCTCAGGAGATCCCACTTCACCTGTGGAGTGAGAATAGAGTCAACGTTTTGGGGCCATCCAGTATTTTCTGTTTTTGTACCTCCAGTTAGATGTGAATTTACTGCAATCGCAGCAATAAGAGTAAACAAGTCATTCCCAAAATCTAAACCATGTTTTGCCACTGGGTACGTGCCGAATGTGAATCAAATCCTTTGAACCTTTTAAACATTCTGTTCTAGCGCATGGGAAACGTAGGAAGTGGCTTTGCACATGTGTAGTATCTGAATTGTCTTTCTTCAGTGTGATTCTCCTGCTGTGTCAGTGATTTCGATAACCCAGCGAATCCTTTTGCGCTTTCAGCAGTGAAGTATGTTTTCGATATGGGATTTACTTCTGGATTTCCAGCTCAGACAGGAATATCGGGCCCTCCTTGTAATCAGTTCCACATTCTCAACTCTCTCCAGGTAAATAAAACCCAAATACTCTTGATGCTATTTATGTGAAATTAACAAATAATTTCTTAATTAGATATGAGAGACCTGTCTATTTCCAGCCTGAAATGTGTTCAATGATGGAACATCTGTAACTATCTGGTATAGAGAGAGCCAAAGAGTCACAAGCTTTTGAGTGAAGGAATTTCACCTTATCTCAATCCTAAATGATCAGTCCCTTATCCAGAGGTTATGCCCCATGTTTTGGATTCCCTGAACAATGTTAAGTGGGGATCTTTCGAATGGTGGCCTGATTCCTTTGGGGGAAAAAAAGTATTTTGAAAATTAAATCTCGCAAAGGCAAAATCCTTCAGTGTAAAAGCTTAACAAGATTGATTAAAAACATATAACACAGAGTATCACTAAGCCTTCCAAAGATCTCATCTTTGTGCTAAAATTCAGTTCAATTTTACACTACTTTCTGATCCTTACAAATTAGCTTAATTCAATTTTGTTGCATATTAAATTGCCAGTCTTTATCATGTCAAATGTTTCAATCAATTACAATATGACATCTGATAGTGAAATTTTTACTGTGCCATCCCAATATTTGATTACCATCTATTGACACAATCCATTTCCTTTACTCTTAGTTTCTAGGGAAGCCATCCCTTGTCCACTTTATCAGTAGCAAGTTGCCAAAGCATAGACAGTGCCAACCTTGGGCTCTGAAGATTGACACTATTACATGCTTGGACAACATGTGTTCCATTGTTCTTCATAATTTAATGTACTTAACTGTACACTAACTGTACCCAATTTGAAACATTGTATTTTTTTACTAAGTTATGAGTTTCTGAACTTGTATCTTGTTTTCTGCATAGTTTCTGAACTTGTATCATAGTTTTTTTCTGAATAATTTGTATTTCTTAATTGAGATACAGATTCAGTGCAAAATGTAACAATACAATAGTCAACATCTTTTTAATTGAAACATAAAACATTCCACATTTTTAAAATCATAATAAGTAAAAGTTTTCGCTGTCATTTAACAGAATCTATATGTGACCAAGTTTTTTAGTATCTATATGTAGGGTAACAATCACCTTAATCCTTTGCTTACTATTCTAGCTAATTTAAGACCATAACACATAAGAGCAGAATGAGGCCACTCGGTCCATCAAGTCTGCTCTGCCATTCAATCATGGCTGATATTTTTCTCACCCCAGTTACCTGCCTTTTCCCCATAACCCCTCATAAAATTATTAACCAAGAACCAATCTACCTCTGTCTTAAAGACACTCAATGACCTGGGCTCCATAGCCTTCTGCGGTAAAGAGTTCCACAGATTCCCCACTCTCTGGCTGAATAAATTCCTCCTTATCTTTGTTTTAAAGGATCGTCCCTTTTGCCTGATGTTGTGCCCTCTGGCTCTAGTTTTTCCTACTAGTGGAAACATCCTCTCCACGTCCACTCTATCCAGGCCTCACAGTATCCTGTAAGGTAAAATAACATTCCCCCCGCTTTCTAAACTTCAATGAGTACAGACCTAGAGTCCTGAATTGTTCCTCATATGACAAGCTCTTCATTCCAAAGATCATTCCTGTGAACCTCCTCTGTACCTTTTCCAAGGCCAACACATCCTTCCTTAGATATGGGGACCCAAAATTGCTCACAATACTCCAAATACACAATATGCTCACAAGTAATTCGAGATGCTTTCAAAAGGTAGCTATGCTTGCAGACATTCACTTTATCCCTATTCACCAACTCGGAGGACAGTATGCTTGTGGGTTCAGACAGCTACTGTGTGTATAGTCAGGATGTGGAGATGCCAGCATTGGACTGGATTGGGCACAGTAAGAGGTCTCACAGTCCAACAGGTTTATTTGGAATCACGAGCTTTTCAAGCGCTGCTCCCTCATAAGGTGAGTGGTGCATGTTGGAGTGGCACAGAGGTTAGCACTGCTCCCTCACAGCACCAGCGACTCGTGTTTGATTTCTGGCTTCGGTCACTGTATGGAGTCTGCATGTTTTCCCATCTCTATGTGGGTTTTCTCTGGGTGCTCTGGTTTCTTCCCACAGTCCAGAGATGTGTGGGTTGATTGGCAATGCTTAATTGCTCCTTTAGTGTCAGTGGGACTATCTCAAGTAAATGCATGCGGTTCTGGGGATAGGCCTGGATGGGATTGTGGTTGGTGCAGACTGAATGGCCTCTTTCTGCAAGGATTCATGACTGTTACTCTGTCCCACTCATCTTTCTTTGTCGCTGTGTGTCCGTCTCAGATTCTTTCACTGTCCCAGTCTCTCTGTCTGTGCCTCGAGCACTGTTCCCTCTTTTTCTCTTTGCTCCTTCCATTCCCTCGCTGCCTGTGTGTAGCCAACATTGACTGGACTGATTTCTGTGATGAGGCTGTTGTCCTGGCAGGAGAGATTCAGTTGGATGAGTATGCGCTCTCTGTATTTTAGAATGAGAGGTGATCCCATTGAAAAGCCTGAAATTGGGAGACAGTTTGACAACCTTCATACGGAAAGGCTTCACCATGATGCCCCCCAGCCCTGGCTGAAGTATTTAGAATAAAACATTAAGGTGAAAGATATGAGTTTGCAATGTTTGGAAGGAGGAGCAGTCAAGAAGTGGAAGATAAGAATTATGTCAGCAATGATTGAGAGGAATGCATTGGAGATTCTGTCGGGCAATTCAGTGAGAAGTTTTCTCCTCACTTAGCATGAGATTTAAACCCAGATCTGGGAAATTGTGTCAGTGGAAACTATAATCATTCTCATTGTCATTTAATCATCCAGCCTTATTTCCAAACACAAGGCTGTTTGTTTTATTTTCCCTCCTCTCCCTCTCTATTTTCCTTTACTCCGTATTTGTTTGAGACAATTAAATCGCTAAATTTTGGCTAAAAGCTGACTGACCTGAACGGTTCACTCCGTTTCCCTCTCCGTGGATGCTGTTTGACCTGCTAAGTATTTCCAACATTCTCTGTTTTGAGGTGGGTTTTGCAGCAATTGCAGTTCTTTTTTCGGATCACAGTGGGGTCAGTTTTCTGACTGAACCTTAACTGTTTAAACAGTTATAGGGCTGAGGTTTTAAATACTAAGACACCAGAACATGTCACCTTGTTTGACACGAAATGAAATAAAATGAAAATTAATAATTTCATGAAATATTACTAATGCAATATATATTTGTTGTCACTGTTGTTGTCACTGTTGACACATTCGTTGTCAATGCCAGTATTTGTTGGCCATTGCTATTTTTCCCCTTGAACTGCATATTCTTTTGGGCCATTTCAGAGGGCAGTTAGGAATCAATCACAGTGCCGTGGGTCTGGAATTCATGTAGGTTAGACTCATAGGGATGATAGATTACCTTCTGCAAAAGGTCCAGATGAATTTTCGTGACAATCAGAAAAAAAGCTTCATTACAGAGACTAGATTTCATTTTGGTTTCAGTTGTAAGCTGTGTGTGATCTGGGCCTTGGGATTCATGCTCCGCTGATTAGCCCACTATGTCACCATACCCTTCGTGTGGAATCAAAACGCTTAATTTCACATTGAAAACAAACTTTCTGACCGGTGTACTGTGGAAATCAGTATCAGACACCCTGGAATTGACTGGACATCTCTCGCTCTCGTTCAAATATAGAAAAATGTGGTGAATTCTCAGCGGTTCAGACCCAAACTGTAGCGGGAGAAAGAGTAAATGGTTCAGGTCACTGAACTTTCATCATAACTGGAAAGAAGTTAGAATGTTACAAATTTCAATAAAGTTCACAGACGGAATGGGAGAGTGGTACAAAAAGAAAAGGTTTGTGATCATGTGAAAGGCAGGACAAATTAAATAACAATAGAGATGATGATGAAAGGGAAAAGTGCTGAAGTTGAGAAACCAAAGGAGGCATGGTTAGTAAATTTTCAGATGACACTAAGATTGGTGGCATAGTGGACAGTGAAGAAAGTTATCTCCAATTGCGATGGGATCTTGATCAATTGGGCAAGTGGGCTGACGAATGGCAGCTGGAGTTTAATTTGGACAAATGCGAGGTGATGCATTTTGGTAGATTGAAGCAGGGCAGGACTTACTCAGTTAATGGTAGGGTGCTAGGGAGAGTTACAGAACAGAGATCTAGGGGTACAGGTTCATTGCTCCTTGAAAGTGGAGTCACAGGTGGACAGAGTGGTGAAGAAGGCATTCGGCATTTCTGTGATGAGGCTGTTGTCCTGGGAGGAGAGATTCAGTTGGATGAGTATGCGCTCTCTGTATTTTAGAATGAGAGGTGATCCCATTGAAAAGCCTGAAATTGGGAGACAGTTTGACAACCTTCATACGGAAAGGCTTCACCTCCCCCATGATGCCCCCCAGCCCTGGCTGAAGTATTTAGAATAAAACATTAAGGTGAAAGATATGAGTTTGCAATGTTTGGAAGGAGGAGCAGTCAAGAAGTGGAAGATAAGAATTATGTCAGCAATGATTGAGAGGAATGCATTGGAGATTCTGTCGGGCAATTCAGTGAGAAGTTTTCTCCTCACTTAGCATGAGATTTAAACCAAGATCTGGGAAATTGTGTCAGTGGAAACTATAATCATTCTCATTGTCATTTAATCATCCAGCCTTATTTCCAAACACAAGGCTGTTTGTTTTACTTTCCCTCCTCTCCCTCTCTATTTTCCTTGACTCCATATTTTTTTGAAACAATTAAATCGCTAAATTTTGGCTAAAAGCTGACTGACCTGAACGGTTCACTTCGGCATGCTTGGTTTCATCGGTCAGAACATTGAATACAGGAGTTGGAACGTCTTGTTGAAGTTGTACAGAACATTGGTGAGGCCACACTTGGAATACTGTGTGCAATTCTGTTCACCCTATTATAGAAAGGATATTACTAAACTAGAAAGAATACAGAAAAGATTAACTAGGATGCTACTGGGACTTGATGGATTGAGTTATAAGGAGAGGCTGGATAGACTGGGACTTTTTCCTTTGGAACGTAGGAGGATGAGGGGTGATTTTGTAGAGGTTATAAAATAATGAGGAGCACAGATCAGCTAGATAGTCAATATCTTTTCCCCAAAGGTAGGGGAGTCTAAAACTAGAGGGCATAGGTTTAAGGTGAGAGGGAAGAGAGATACAAAAATGTCCAGAGGGGCGATTTTTTTCACAGTGTGTGGTGAGTGTCTGGAACAAACTGCCAGAGATATTAGTAGAGGTGGGTAGAATTTTGTCTTTTAAAAAGCATTTAGATAATTGCATGAGTACAATGGGTATAGAGAGATATGGGCCAAATGCGGGCAATTGAGATTGACTTAGGGGTTTTAAAAAAAAAAGGGTGGTTTGGACAAGTTGGGCCGAAGGGCCTGTTTCCATGCTGTAAACCTCTGACTCTAAAGGTGAGTCATTCTGCATCTGTCATCTGTTTCTGCTTTGATTGGAAATGTGTTGCTCTGTTGACCCATTTCATTTCTGTCCCACTCTGAAAATTCTCAACAACAGAAAATGTTGGAGAATCTCAGCGGGTCTAATGGCAGCGATGGAGAGAGAGCAGAGCTAACGTTTAGGGTTGGCTCTATTCTCTCTCCACAGATGATGTTAGAGCTGCTGAGATTTTCCAACATTTCCTGTTTTTGTTCCAGCAGCCGCAGTATTTTGATTTCTCTTACTGAAAACTCAATCCTTCTCCGCAGTTATCTTTGAACAAGCTTTTCATTGAACAAGCTCACACAGGAAAAATCTAATCATTTTTAAACATTGAAATGATAGAACATGGAAATATTTATCCCAAAAAAGGAGGTCATACGATCGATCGTCTTTGTGCATTGCAGGATCAGGAATCCAGTCTAATTGCACAATCTACCTATTTCTCTGTATCCCTGTAGGTTACGGGACCTCAATTGTTTTTTCCAAGTGTTCTCTTTTTAATCCAATAAATGTTTCTGCTTCAACACAGCTCAGACAGTGAATTATATATATGCCACAACCTCTGGGTGAAGCAAATTATGTCACAAATCCCCTCAAATCCTGCCATTAATTCTGTTTCATTCAATAGTTTTGTTTTACTGTGACTCTATTGGTAACAATTTGATGTTGGAAGATTGAGGTTAAATTGCATTACTGAGACTTGAGCACAAGAATCTAGGTTAACGCTCCCGCAGAGCACAGAGAGTAGAAATGCTGTCCTTTGTTGGCGATTTTAAATTGAGATCCCTTCTGCACTGTCGTGTCGATGTATTCGATCCCATGAAGCAATATTTGTTCAGCTGCATGGATATACATGTATCGCTTGCTCCCAGTGAAGTAGAGGGCAGTTTTCACTGACAGCTTCAATGGATTGATAAACAGAGTGTCGAGTTGTGCACAGAGTGCAGTTCCGATGAAAGATCATAGATTAGAAATGCAAATAGTGTTTCACTCTTCACAGATATAGTCAGATTGACTATAAATTTCAGGATTTTCTAATGTTTTTATTGTAAACGTGAACAATCTGCAGCATGGCGTATTTGTTTAACTAGGGAGTTCTCACTTAATGCAAAGAAAGCTCTGAGATCCCTCTCTGAAACTGACGGGGAATCACAAACAGGGCATATTAGCCTGGTGTTGTGAGACTTACCTGTGCTTACCTGTTGGCATCTCCACATCACTGCATCATATTGACAGTTTCCAGTTTGCAGGACATATTCTCCTATTCACCATGGATAGGCAGTGTCTCTGCACCTCCATCCCACACCAGGATGGTCTGAGAGTTCTTCACTGCTTTCTTGAAACGAGGCCTGAACAATTCCCATCCACCACTATTCTCGTCTGCCTGGCTGAACTCATTCTATCTCTCAATAACTTCTCCTTTAACTTATGCCACTTTCTCCAATCAAAAGGTGCAGCAATGGGTACCCACATGCATCCGAGCTATGCTTGTCTGTTTAAGGGGTGTGTTGAACGTTCCTTGCTCCAGGCCTATCTGGGTCCCCTTCCCCAACTCCTTCACAGGTAAATTGATGACTATTTTGCTGCTGCTCATGCTCTCGTCTGGACCTGGAAAAATTCATCAACTCCGCTTTCAGTTTCCGCTCCTCCACTGCCTTCATTTGTTCCATTTCAGACACTTCCCCTTCCCTTCCTCGACCTGTCTCCATTTCTGGCAATCTACCAATATCCATTACCAGCCAACTTACTCTCTCAGCCATCTGGATGACAGCTCTTTCCCCCCTAAACCCTGTAAGGACTCCATCCCTTTCTCTCAGCTCCTTCACCCTTGTCATATTTCTTCCGATAATACCACTTTCCAAAGTGGCACTTCTAATATGTGCTTCTTCCTCTTCAACTGTGGTTTCCCACCTACAATTGCTGACAGGACTCTCAATAGCGTGTGGTCCATCTCCTGCACCACAACCCTCACCCCCTCCTCCCAGAACAAGGATACCCCTATTTTGCCTACCAGCCTCCACATGCAAAGCATAATCTTCTGCCATTTTTGCCAACTCCAGCACGATGCCACCACCAAAAATATCTTCCCTTCACTCCTTCCATCAGCATTCGGCAGAAACCATTCCCTCCATGATAATTTAGTCCACTATATCCCAAAACCTCTCCCATCACACATGGCACCTTTTCATGCCATCCCACAAGGTGTAACATCTGCCCCTTCACTCTTCCATGGTTACCATCCAAGGTCCAAAACATACATTCCAGGTTAAGCAGCATTTTGCTTGCACCTCCTTCAATTTGGTCTATTGCATTCATTGCTCCCAATACGGTCTCTTCTATATCAGAGAGACCAAACGTAGACTGGGTGATCGCTATGTGCACAGACTGAAGTTGCTCAGCAATCAGGACCCTGACCTACCTGTTGCTTGCTACTTTAACACACCATTCTGTTCCCATGCCCACAGTACTCTCCTCGGCTTGCTGCAATGTTCCAGTGAAGCTCAACGCAAACTGGAAGAACAGCACCTTATCTTCTGGCTAGGCCTGTTACAGCCTTCTGGTCTCAACACCGAATTCAACAACTTCAGATGATTAGCTCCACCCCATCTCAACTGCTTTGTTTTCATTTTATTTAATTTTTAACTGTTCGCTACCTTTTTCTTTATTCCCCCCCACTCTTTCCCCTTATTGTATCCCCCATTCCTTACCTTTTCTACCCCATTGCTTCCCCTTTTCACTCAATTTTAACTCTACCATCTACTTGCTCCCCCCTCATCTGTCACAGCTTACCCTCTGATTTCATTTTGTCTGCCATTCTACTCTCACTACGGACTGCCATTAGCAGTCTTTCCCCTCGTTTTTGTAGCTATGACTCATCTTTGCTCCCTTACAGTATAAATATCTCCCACTTTCTATGCCTTTTAGATTTGACAAAGGGTCATCTGAACTCAAAACTTCAGCTTTCTTCTCTCCTACAGATGCTGCCAGACTTGCTGAGATTTTCCAGCATATCCTCTTTTCTTTCAGATTCCAATATCTGTAGTATTTTGCTTTTATGTCAAAGAAAGATGGGTTATCAGGGTTCAAACAAGGCAAAACTTTAAGCTAGCTTGTCCTGGTGAGCTCATGCAAGGGAATGAAGCAGCAGAGACAGCTGATGGGATTGTCTAGATCTTAGTGACAAAGAAGCTCCATGGCTATTGTTATGGAGGTGAGGATGAAGAGGTAGGGGAGAGGGAGAAACCTTGAAAAGGAACTGACTTGTGCTGGAGATATTAAAAAGACGTGACACACTGTTTAACAAATAAATTATTTATTTAACTTTTATTCAGAAAGTTAACACCTATATCTAAGCTGGAGTTCATTACTATCAGCAGAAATAAATCCCAGTGAACATGATTCAATCCTGCACGTGATTAACAGCACAGTCCTATCACTACAGTTACTTGTGAATTCGCTGGTGTCTCAGCAGATGTGATGATTGAGTAAACCCCTTTCCACACACAAAGCAGGTGAATGGTCTCTCCCCAGTGTGAACTCGCTGGTGAACAGTGAGTTGAGATAGTTGCCTAAACCTAGTCTCACAGTGAGAGCACTTGAATGGTCTCTGATCAGTGTGAACGTGTTGATGGGATGTTAGTTCCTGGGAAGTATTATAACACTTCACACAGTCTCGACATTTAAAGGGCCTCTCGTCAGTGTGAACCTGCTGGTGTCTCAGCAGGTCGGTTGACAGAGTGAATCCTTTTCCACACTCGGAGCAGGTGAACGGTCTCTCTCCAGCATGAACTCGCTGGTGTGTCCGCAGGGCGGATGACTGAGTGAATCCCTTCCCACATTCGGAGCAGGTGAATGGTTTCTCCCCAGTGTGAGTGCGCTGGTGTTTAGTGAGGTCAGATGATCGCCTGAAGCCAGTCCCACAGTCAGAGCATCTGAATGGCTTCTCATCAGTGTGAACCCGTTGATGCTGCATCAGTGCCACAGAACTTTTAAAGCACTTCCCACAGTCTGGGCATTTATAAGGTCTCTCATCAGTGTGAACTTGCTGATGTGTCTGCAGGTTGGTTGAATTATTGAATTGCATTCCACACTTGGAGCAGGCGAATGGCTTCTCCCCAGTGTGAACTCGCTGGTGTTTCTGCAGGGTAGACAATTGGCTGAATCCCTTCCCACACTCGGAGCAGCAGAACGGTCTCTCCTTGGTGTGAATTCGCTGGTGGACAATGAGATTTGACGACGTCTTGAACCCAGTTCCACACTCCGGGCAGCTGAACAGCTTCTCGTCAGTGTGAACACGTTTATGGATCAGTAGTTCCCTGGGAGTTTTAAAGCACTTCCCGCAGTCTGGACATTTGAAAGGTCTCTTGTCAGTGTGAACACGCTGGTGTGCCAGCAGGTAGGCTGTCCGAATGAATCCCTTCCCACATTCAGAGCAGGTGAACCGCCTCTCCGCAGTGTGACTGCTACGATGAATTTCCACCTCAGATGGACAACTGAATCTCTTTCCAGAATCCCCACATTTCCACGATTCATTCACAGTGTGAGCAGTGCTGTTTTCTTCCATGTTCAAAGGTCCTAATAAATCCAAAGACTCTCTCAGATCCTGAAGGTTTCCTGACTGAAATTCCTCTCCTCCTAACATCCTGTGAAATTGATTTAAAAACAGAAGAAAGGGAGTGAGAGAGAACCCACCAGAACACAGACAGATCTTGAAATGGAGCTGTATGATTCTGGTAATTTGTGGGACTGGCACGAGGGAAAAATGACCATAAAAGCTGCTGGGTTGTTGTAAAACACTGCATTTGCCTGAGGAAGACACAGTAAATCCGCGAGCTTTCAACACACTATCAAATAAATCGGTTGGATTAAAAATTGGTGTTGCTAAATTCCTACTTTGTTGTAAAATCCCAATTGGATCACTAATGTCCTTCAGGGAAATGTGATCTGGGACTGTGAACAAATTTAGCCCACAAGGGAGGAGAGGGTGAGAGAGAAATAGAGAGGGAGAGTTAGAGTCTGGGGAAGTAGAATGAAGGGGAGAGATATAGATATTACACACCCCAACCAGCATTATGACAGAATCTTGGAAGATCTCAAACTCCAGCACCTCAAAAGACCACAATAGTTATAGGTGTATCTGAACACCTTTGTCCCCAAATTCCCCTCCTGTGAGACTTGGAATGAATTTGTAGCTGGTAGTATTCCTCTATGTTTGTAGCCCTTGACCTTTTTGGTAGTAGAGATCATGGCTTTGGAATGTGTTGCTGCAGAGCTTTCTGTAGATGGCACACATGGTACCACTGGGGTTGATCTCCCTGAAGCAAAGGAAATTGAAGGGAGATTTGATAGACGTGCACATGTTTTCCTGAGTCTATCATAATAGCTGATAACAAAAGGATTACCAAACACAGATTTAATACTTGGTGCAAGAGATACAGGCAGATGTGAGGAAGAAATTTTACATAGACCGTGTAATAATATGGAGCTCAATATTGACACTCAGAGGCTGATGATATTCAAGTCTTGACAAATCGAGTGACTTCATCTGACTTTGATGGGATGCTTGGGGAAATAAATAGTGATATCTTGAGAAGTGGACATATTACAGAGAAGGAGATGCTGGAAGTCTTAAAGTGCATCAAGGTAGTTAAATCCCCAGGACCTGAAGAAGAGTATCCCAGGATGTTGTGGGAGGCTAGGGAGGAAATTGCAGGTCCCCTAGCAGAGACTTGAAACGTTGACAGCCACAGGTTAGTGAGGTGCCAAAAGATTGAAGGGGGGCAAATGTTGTGCCTTTGTTTAAAAGGGCTACAGGGAAAAGCCTGGGAACTACAGGCCAGTGAGCCTCACATCTGTGGTGGGTAAGTTGTTGGAAGATATTTTGAGAGACAGGATCTATAGGCATTTGGAGAGGCAAGGACTGATTCCAGACACCATGGCTTTGAGAGTGGAAAATCATATCTCTCAAATTTGATTGAGTTTTTTTTTTTGAAGGAATAACCAAGAAGGTAGATGAGGGCAGTGCAGTTGATGTTGTCTACATGGATTTTAGCAAGGCACCACACGGTAGATTGTTGCACAAGATGAAATCTTTCAGGATCCAGGGTGAGGTAGCCAATTGGATACAAAATTGGCTGGATGGCAGAAGACAGTGGTTGTTTTTCAAACTGGAGGCCTGTGACCAGCAGTGTGCCTCAGGGATCAGTGCTGGATTCGCTGTTATTTGTCACTTATTAATGATTTGGATGAGAATTTAGGAGACATGGTTTGTAAGTTTGCAAGATTGGTAGTATAGCGGACAATGATGAAGGTTATCGAGGATTGCAGTGGGATCTTGATCAATTGGGCCACTGGGCTGATGAATGGCAGATGGCGTTTAAATTTAGGTAAATGCGAGGTAATGCATTTTGGTAGATCGAACCAGGGCAGGACTTAGTTAATAATAGGGTGTTAGGGAGTATATTAGAATAAAAAGATGTGGGGGGTACAGGTTCGTAGATCCTTGAAAGTGGAGTCACAGGGTAGTGAAGAAGGCATTCAGCATGCTTGGTTTCAATGGTCAGAACATTGAATACAGGAGTTGGGACATCTCATTGAAGTTGTAGAAGACATTGGTAAGGCCACACTTGGAATACTCTGTACAGTTCTGGTCACCCTATTACAGAAAGGATTAAACTAGAAAGAGTGCAGAAAAAATTTCCTCAGATGTGACCAGGACTTGACGGTTTGAGTTATAAGGAGAGGCTGAATAGATTGGGACTTTTTTCTTTGGAGCGTAGGAGGCTGAGGGGTGATCTTTAGAGAGACAATATCTTTTCCCAAAGTTAGGGGAGTCTAAAACCCTGACGCCAGATAACAGAGTTTGGAGTCTCACAGAAAGTGGTCCTTCATCCCATCATGCCTTCATTGGTCATCAAGCACCTATCTAACCTGTAGGGTGAGACTTTACTACAGCAGCTGGTTAACAATCTGTTTGCAAGGTTACCTCTACATTATTTTAGCTCAGACACAGATCTCAAACTCTGTCATTAATGGTTTCCAAATTCTGAGCGCTTTACTGCAGAGCATCCCAGTGGTCCCCTCAGGAAATGCACCCTTCTATTCTCTTCCCCCATCCTCCCTCCCCACTTCTCCCCTACCCCTTCTTCGCACAATCCTCCCATCCCAACCCTATTCTCTCCTTCCTGGCTATCTCACCCATTCTTATTCTTCACTCTCCACTTCTATCCTCCCACCTCCCACCCCCCCTTCACCCCCATTCCCCTCTCCCAGATTCCCCCATCCACACCACCCCTGACCTATTTCCCCTCCATAATCCCTCGCACTCGGACCCATCTCCCTCTCACCCCCTCAGACTCCATCTCCCTCCATACACTCCCGCCTTGTACCACACCCCTCCTCTGCTCTCCATCTCCCTCACCCCTGCCTCCCCAGCCTCTCTCCACCCCCCTCTCTGCTCTCTATCCCCCTCACCCCTGCCTCCCCACCTGATCACCACACTCAAGATACAATCTATACTAATCCCATTTACCTGTATTGGGTCTATACCAACTATATCTCAGCAATTTCAGTGCTTGTGAGAGTTCCTGCCTTCACCACCCACTCAGGAAGTACATTCCATATTTTCATAACCCCTTGGGTGATTTTCCCTCAGGCACAATGGTTAGCACTGCTGTCTCAAGTGCCAAGGACTGGGGTTCGATTCCTGGCTTGGTCACTATCTGTGTGGAGTCTGCACGTTCTCGCTGTGTCTGTGTGGGTTTCCTCCCACAGTATGAAAGACATGCTGGTTAGGTGCATTGACCCAAACAGGCGGAAGTGTATTGCGACTAGAGGAATTTCATAGTAACTTAATTGCAGTGTTAATGTAAGCCTTATTTGTGACTAATAAATAAACGAATAAATAAGAAAGCTTCATCTTGATCGGCCGTGGGGCAAATATTCTTACGACCTACCCTATCCATTTTGTCCACCTCTATCAGATAGCCTCTCTCCTCCATGGGAAACAAAGCCAGATTATCCAGTTGTTCCCAACATGGGGACTGGGCATGAGCTGTCCTCATATCGCCCCCAACAAAAATGGGGACTAGGCATGCGCTGTCTTTACAGTGCCCCTCAGAAAGATGGCGACGGCCCAGGCACATAACCGCACATTGCCGGCTGGAAAGATGGCGGCTGTGAAGTCCGGTCGGAAACGGGGAAAGAAACTCAGCTCCGCTCAGTGCAAGCGGGGAATTCTTTCATTCTGCGTTTGCGGTTTACACAACATGTTTATAAAACATCTATCCCCACCCACCGGATCCATTGCTCCCTCCGAGCCGCCATTTCATCCACTTACCGATTGGAGATCAGATCATTTGCTCCCCTTCGCCATTACTGACACTGCGCATGCTCCACTCCCAGCCCCGCCCCTCATTCATTCCGATTTGTCGGAGGACCACCCGCGCCAGCTCGGTCCTCTAGCTCCGCCCCTCTCTTCCTATTGGTCTGGAGCTGCAGTCAGTCAGCCGGGCATTGTGACGGTTTCAGATGGTGGGCGGGGCCACAGTCTCAGGCTGAGTTGCTAATTATTGGCAGCATTTTCTGTTTGGGAATTAGAGAGGGATGGTCAGTTCCCCTGGGGCTGGGGAATTCATACTCACTTCACTGCAACTTTACAGGAGAAAGTCCCCGCTTCAATTCTTCCTGCAAACTTTGTTTAAAATTGTTACTGAGAAGGAATTAACAGTGAGTTTATTTTCATGTTGAACAGGGGGACAGTCATTGTCACATTCTTTAAAAGCTGCTTCTTCACCTGTGAATACGGAACAATTAGTCAGAGAAAACTGATTCATGTGACCCAAAAATAAGATATTGCAGATGCTGAAAATCCTACCTCAAAACAAAATTTTGGAAAAACTCAGCAGGTCAAACAGCTTCTATGGAGGGGGAAACTGAGTGAATGTTTCAGGTTGCTGACAACATATCACCATAATATTGAACAGCTCTATGAAATTTACGTTTAACCGTCTTTGCTCTAAAGAGAACAATTCCAGTCTCCATAATCTTTCCACAGAATTGAACTACCTCAGCCCTGAATATGATTTATAGTTATTTAGAGAGTAATGAATTGATTGGAGATAGTCAGCATGGTTTTGTGAAGGGTAGGTCGTGCCTTACTAACCTCATTGAGTTTTTTGAAAAAGTGACTAAAGAGGTGGATGGGGGTAAGGCGGTTGATGTGGTATATATGGACTTTAGTAAGGCGTTTGATAAGGTGGCCCATGGAAGACTTCTGCAGAAAATGCAGATGTATGGGATAGAGGGTGATTTAGCTAATTGGGTTAGGAATTGGCTAGCAGATAGAAGACAGAGGGTGGTGGTTGATGGGAGATATTCATCGTGGAGTTCGGTGACAAGTGGTGTACCTCAGGGGTCTGTTTTGGGGCCCCTGCTGTTTGTAATTTTTATAAATGATCTGGATGAGGGTATTGAGGATGGATTAGTAAATTTGCAGATGACACTAAAGTCGGTGGAGTGGTAGATAGTGAAGAGGGGTGTTATAGTTTGCAGAGGGACTTGGACAAGTTGCAGAGCTGGGCCGAGAGGTGGCAAATGGAGTTTAATGTGGAAAAGTGTGAGGTAATGCACTATGGCAGAAATAATAAATGTGTAGAGTATAGGGCAAATGGTAGGATTCTTAGTAGTCTAGATGAACAGAGGGATCTTGGTGTGTATGTGCATAGATCCCTGAAAGTAGGCAGTCAGGTCGAGAAGGTTGTTAGGAAGGCATATGGAGTCTTAGCTTTTATTGGTAGGGGGATTGAATTTCGGAGCCGCAACGTCATGTTGCAACTGTACAAAACTCTAGTGCGGCCGCACTTGGAGTATTGTGTGCAGTTCTGGTCCCCACATTATAAGAAAGATGTGGAGGCATTGGAGAGGGTACAGAGGAGGTTTACCAGGATGTTGCCTGGTATGGAGGGCAGGTCTTATGAAGAGAGGCTGAGGGATTTGAGGTTGTTTTCGTTAGAAAGGAGGAGGCTAAGAGGGGACCTTATCGAAACATATAAGATGATTAGAGGTTTAGATAGGGTGGACAGTGATAGCCTTTTTCATAGGATGGAAAAAGCTAGCACGAGGGGACACAGCTTTAAATTAAGGGGTGATAGTTATAGGACGGATATCAGAGGTAGGTTCTTTACCCAAAGGGTGGTTCGGGAGTGGAATGCCCTGCCTGCAGCAGTTGTAGATGCGCCAAGTTTGGTGGCGTTTAAGAGGTTAGTTGATAAGTATATGGAAGAGAAGGGAATGGTTTAGTTTGGAGGGGCATTGCTTTTTATATTGGTCGGCGCAACATCGAAGGCCGAAGGGCCTGTTCTGTGCTGTAATGTTCTATGTTCTATGATGCAAGGCAGAGGATTGAGAGATTGTGGAAAAATGGCAGGTGAGGAAAATGAAGGAAGAACCAAACCAGAAAACTCTTCGGGAACCGGAATCAGAGGAGAATGAAGGGTGAACTGTCCAACTGAGCAGGCACAGTCAAAACACCTTCCTGTTCTTCAAGATGATGGAACATTGGTTCTGGCTGTGGCAATCTACATCATTAACTCACTGACATCTCCAGAGCCATTTCTTCATAAGTCTCTATGCCATAATTTGTTTGTGTGTTCGGTTATTAACTGAAAGGTTGGTGGTTCAAGAACATTCAGGGGTGTTTGCCTTCTCTGCTTTCTCCCCCTAAGCATTCGTTGTCATGCAATTCCTGGTTTCGCAACAATAAGAATTTATCTCAAGCCTTACTGACTCTCATGTTATCCCACTTTTTCCAAAGGAATAATAAATTAATCAAGTATTTATTTTGAACATTATATATTTATTTCACGGGCTATTAGATTGAACAGATATCTGCATATAAGCAATTAGAAATCTGAGATTATTTCATGAAGCTCATTAATCATTCTCTCCTCCTCAGCTCCCCAGTGAGTGAAACAGGGGAAGGCAGAAAAACAGCAATAATTGCAGCCTCACATGCTCCAAACACTCACTGTTAGCAAAAAGAACATGTTTCTGATGGTGAGGAACAAGTAGTCAGCACTTAGATTTATCTCACGTTAAGGTGGCATTCAACAGGAAACTTAAATTATGGGACTTTAAAACAGCAAGTGTTGGTAAATGTATTCCCCAGATTTGGACTGGGGGCTTTCACATGGACTCAGTATATGTCATATACTGAAGGTGTGAAGAAGATGTGACTAGTGCAGTAGACAGAGGGGGAACGGGTGGATGTGGTGTTTTTAGATTTCCAGAAGGCGTACAATAAGGTGCCTCAGAAAAGCTTGCTGCAGAAGGTTCAGGTACACAGAGTTGGGGGTAAAGTGTTAGTGTGGACTGAGGATTGGCTATGCAACAGAAAGTTGGAGTAAATCGGTGCTTTTCTGTTTGGCAGTTGGTGACTAGTTGGCCTTTATCACGAGGGGGATAGAATATAAAAGCAGGGAGATCTTGCTGCAATTGTACGGGGCACTGGTGAGGCCACAACTGGAGTACTGTGTGCAGTTTTGGTCACCGCATTTGCGAAAGGATATATTGGCCTTGGAGGGAGTGCAGAGAAGGTTCACCAGGCTGATACCGGAGATGGGAAGATTAGCCTATGAAGAGAGATTGAATAGACTGGGTCTGTACTCGTTAGAATTTAGAAGGCTGAGGGGAGATCTTACAGAGACATATAAGATAATGAAGGGGCTAGATAGGATAGAGGTAGAGAGATTCTTCCCACTTAGAAAGGATAGCAGAACTTGAGGGCACAGCCTCAAAATAAGTAGGAGGAGCAGTTTAGATCAGAGTTGAGAAGAACTTTTTCACTCACAGGGTGGTGAGTCTCTGGAATTCTCTGCCCATTGAAGTGGTGGAGGCTCCCTCGCTGAATATATTTAAGTCACAGGTAGATAGATTTCCGATCGATAAAGGAATTAAGGGTTATGGGGAGAAAGCGGGAAAGTGGAACTGATCCACTTCAGATCAGCTATAATCTAATTGAATGGTGAGGCAGGCTCGAGGGGCTAGATGGCTTACCCCTGCTCCTATTTCTTCTGTTCTTAACACCGGCATCTCCACACTTAACTAACCAGTGGGGGCAGCATGGTGGTTAGCACTGCTGCCTCACAGCGTTCAATTTGGACCATGGGTCACTGTGTTTGTGTGGAGTTTGCACATTATCCTTGTGTCTGTGTGGGTTTTCAGCCAGTGCTCCAGTTTCCTCCCACAGCACAAAGATGTGCAAGCTAGGTTAGCAACATTAAATTGCCCCGTGGTGTCAAGGAGGGATTGGCAGAGTAAATATGTGAGGTCACAGGGATTGGGCCTGGCAGGGATTGTTGTCAGCGTAGTCTTGATGGGCCAAAGGGCCACCTTCTGCACTGCAAGATTCTATGATTAACTCTTATTGTTCACTTATTACGTTAGTTGTTCAACCTTTCCATAGGGGTAGGTGAGATGTACCTGGAAAGACAGAGGAAGAGAGCCTGCAGAACTGACTCCAGAGTCATCACCTGCAGACGAATAGAGGGATGGGGAGACGTAGGGAAAGAACTGTGTCAAAGGAGCTTAATTCTGCATCGCTGAGTCAGTGTTGACATAGGGAGAAGGAATGGAGCTGACAGGGGCACAGGATTTGGGAATCATAATAAATCACGGTATTCTGCAAACTCTGCATCAGAACCTCGAGGACTCATGTTTGCAGAACCGGGACCCTTTTCCTGGATGGGTTGCAGAACACCAGAATGCCATCCTGGTTGGAGAACAGAGTGAGCGGGGCCTTAGGTTCTCAGTGACCAGCGGAAAAATGATTAACCCATTCATTCATTTCATTCTTATGCTGTGCAATATGAGCGAGAGAACTGACTCTACCCAGAGTGGAGAAAGAGAGCAGTAGAGAGGGGGAGAGCAGTCATGCTAGATGGTTCAATGGGTTTGGATTTCAGGGACACAGCGGACACAGAGGAATTCATCAGGCGAATGAGGCTGCGTGAGTTCTTCCACAAACCCCAAGAGGCCAATAGTGGACTCAATGAGACAGCTAATGAACCAGAACAGCCGACAGAGGGATCCGCAGTGCAGCAACCGAAGAGGAATGAATCCAATTGGACTCCTCCGGAAGGCCGCTGCCCCTGACTGGACATGTATGCCCGAGCCATCAGGAGGTGCGTGAACACCAGATTCATCAACCGCACTTACAAGACAGTCCCGAACATCACCCAAGCACAAAGCAAGGCCATCCGTGCTCTCAAGACCAACCGCAACGTTGTCATCAAACCAGCAGACAAAGGAGGCGCCACCATCATACTGAACAGAACGGACTACTGTGAAGAAGTGTACCGACAACTAAACAATGTGAAACACTACAGACAGTTACCAGCAGATCCGACCAAAGAACACACTCGTCAACTCAACACTCTGATCAAAACCTTTGATCCGGACCTTCAGAACACCCTCCGGGCTCTCATTCCACGTACTCCCCACATTGGAGATCTCTACTGCCTCCCAAAGATACACAAGGCAAACATACCCGGCCGTCCCATCGTATCGGGCAATGGGACCCTGTGTGAGAACCTCTCCGGCTATATCGAGGGCATCCTGAAACCCATTGTACAAAGAACCCCCAGCTTTTGTCTTGACACTACGGACTTCCTACAGAAACTCAGCACACATGGAGCAGTTGAACCAGGGACGCTCCTTGTCACAATGGATGTCTCGGCGCTCTACACCAACATCCCCCACGACGATGGTATTGCTGCAACTGCCTCAGTACTCAATGCCAACAACTGCCAGTTTCCGGATGCAATTTTACAACTCATCCGCTTCATCTTGGACCACAATGTCTTCACCTTCAACAATCAGCTTTTCATCCAGACACACGGAACAGCCATGGGGACCAAATTTGCACCTCAGTATGCCAACATCTTCATGCACAGGTTCGAACAAGACTTCTTCACCACACGAGATCTTCAACCAAGGTTATATACTAGATACATTGATGACATCTTTTTCCTTTGGACTCATGGTGAACAATCATTGAAACAACTGTATGATGATATCAACAAGTTCCATCCCACCATCAGACTCACCATGGACTATTCTCCAGAATCAGTTGCATTCTTGGACACACGCATCTCCATCAAGGACGGTCACCTCAGCACCTCACTGTACCGCAAACCAACAGACAACCTCACAATGCTCCACTTCTCCAGCTTCCACCCTAGACATGTTAAAGAAGCCATTCCCTATGGACAAGCCTTCCGTATACACAGAATTTGCTCAGATGAGGAGGATCATAACAGACACCTCCAGACGCTGAAAGATGCCCTCGTGAGAACAGGATATGGCGCTCGACTCATCGATTGACAGTTCCGACGTGCCACAGCGATAAACCGCACTGACCTCCTCAGAAGACGAACACGGGACACGGTGGACAGAGTACCCTTTGTTGTCCAGTACTTCCCCGGAGCGGAGAAGCTACGACATCTTCTCCAGAGTCTTCAACATATCTTTGATGATGATGAACATCTCACTAGGGCCATTCCCACCCCCCCCACTTCTTGCTTTCAGACAACCGCACAACCTCAAACAGATCGTTGTTCGCAGCAAACTACCCAACCTTCAGGAGAACAGTGACCACAATACCACACAACCCTGCCACAGCAACCTCTGCAAGACATGCCAGATCATAGACATGGACGACATCAAACGTGAGGATACCATTCACCAGGTACACGGTACATACTCTTGCAACTCGGCCAACGTTGTCTACCTAATACGTTGCAAGAAAGGATGTCCCGAAGCATGGTATATTGGGGAGACCATGCAGACACTACGACAGCGGATGAATGAGCATCGCTCAACAATCACCAGGCAAAACAGTTCCCTTCCTGTGGGCGAACACTTCAGCAGTCATGGGCATTCGGCCTCCGACCTGCGGTAAATGTTCTTCAAGGGGGCCTTCGTGACACACAACAGCGCAGAGTCGCTGAGCAGAGACTGATAGCCAAGTTCTGCACACATGAGGACGGTCTTAATAGGGATCTTGGCTTCATGACACACTATCTGTAACCCCCATAACTTGCCTGGGTTAGCAAAAAACCTCACTTACTGTGCTGTCTGGAGAAAATACACAATTCTCGAACCAATGCTCAGGATTCCCTTCACACACATTGTTAGCCACTTTAACACTTGAATAGCAGGTTAGATGTAAGGATTCGCATTCTAATCAGCAATCTGTGACTGTCTGTGCTGATGTGTGCTATTGCAGACCAGAACACTGCGTTTAGAACATAGAACATTACAGCACAGAACTTCGGCCTTCGATGTTGCGCCGACCAATATAAAAAGCAATGACCCTCCAAACTAAACCATTCCCTTCTCTTCCATATACTTATCAACTAACCTCTTAAACGCCACCAAACGTGGCGCATCTACAACTGCTGCAGGCAGGGCATTCCACTCCCGAACCACCCTTTGGGTAAAGAACCTACCTCTGATATCCGTCCTATAACTATCACCCCTTAATTTAAAGCTGTGTCCCCTCGTGCTAGCTTTCTCCATCCTAGGAAAAAGGCTATCACTGTCCACCCTATCTAAACCTCTAATCATCTTATATGTTTCGATAAGATCTCCTCTTAGCCGCCTCCTTTCTAACGAAAACAACCTCAAATCCCTCAGCCTCTCTTCATAAGACCTGCCCTCCATACCAGGCAACATCCTGGTAAACCTCCTCTGTACCCTCTCCAATGCCTCCACATCTTTCTTATAATGCGGGGACCAGAACTGCACACAATACTCCAAGTGCGGCCGCACTAGAGTTTTGTACAGTTGCAACATGACGTTGCGGCTCCGAAATTCAATCCCCCTACCAATAAAAGCTAAGACTCCATATGCCTTCTTAACAACCTTATCGACTTGACTGCCAACTTTCAGGGATCTATGCACATATACACCAAGATCCCTCTGTTCATCAACACTATTAAGAGTCCTACCATTAGCCCTATACTCTACACATTTATTATTCCTGCCAAAGTGAATTACCTCACACTTTTCCACATTAAACTCCATTTGCCACCTCTCGGCCCAGCTCTGCAACTTGTCCAAGTCCCTCTGCAAACTATAACACCCCTCTTCACTATCTACCACTCCACCGACTTTAGTGTCATCTGCAAATTTACTAATCCATCCTTCAATACCCTCATCCAGATCATTTATAAAAATTACAAACAGCAGCGGCCCCAAAACAGACCCCTGAGGTACACCTGACAAAGACACAGAGTGTCGAAAGCTCGCAATTTTACTATCAAATAAATCGGTTGGATTATAAATTGGTGTTGCTAAATTCTTACTTTGGATTTCAGCACAGGGAGGAGGGGATGTGGAACAAAAAATTCCAGCTTTGGATGAACAAGAAAGAAGCTCCAGCTCTTCCCGCCCTTCCGACTGATTGACTGCAGCTCTGGACCAATAGGAAGTGAGGGGCGGGGCTGGAGGACCGAGCGGAGCGGCTGGTCCTCCAACCAATCGGGATGAATAAGGGGGTGGGGCTGGGAGTGGAGCACGCGCAGTGTGAGCAATGGCGATGCCATTGTTTCAAATGGGTGATCGGTGAGTGTAAATAAAGGCGAAACGGAGGGAGAAACAGATCAGTGTGTAAGCTAAATGGCTCGTAAATATGTTGTGTAAACCGAAAGAGAAATTCTCGGTTCGTATTTGTAGCGGAGCAGAGCCGCAGTTTGTTACAGAGCCGAGTTTACCGCCTCCATATTTCCAGCCGACAATGCGCTGCAGGGCAGCCATCTTTGTGAGGGGCAATGTGCTGCAGGGCGCCTGCACGATCTCCATCTTTGTTGGGGGCAATGTTTTTCCATGTTGAGAATGTGCCATTTTTCAGAAGTGTAAGTGGTCTGGCGTGAAAATTAAAGTAAGGAAAGGATCGTGGACGAAGCAAATTGGACAACGCGCTGCTCTGGTGCTTAGAGTTTAACACTGTCATTGCTGTTTTGATTGCAGGTCAGGAAATGAAGATTTGTTGCTCTCTTCTAAACAAATTTGAAAACAAATGTTACTTCCCAGGAGAACACATAGATCTCAGTCTCACCTTGTGTCCCGCCCTTGCTGAAGTGATCACTCTGAGCAAATTCAGCAGGAAGTTTCCTTTGCCTTTCTGGCAAGAGATTGGGAAGCAAACGAGTTTGAAGACAGTTTAAATGGCACCAGCCCTTAACTGCAGCTCAGTGTGTTTCTGACTGCAGATAACTTTTGATTCTTGCGCAGTTCAGGGGGGCACAGTGGTTAGCACTGCTGCTTCACAGCTCCAGAGACCCGGATTCAATTCCCAGCTTGGGTCACTGTCTGTGTAGAGTTTGCACATTCTCCCCGTGTGTGCGTGGGTTTCCTCTGGGTACTCCAGTTTCCTCCCACAGTCCAAAGATGTGCGGGTTAAGTTGATTCGCCGTGATAAAATTGCCCCTTAGTGTCCAGTGATGCATAGGTTAGTGGGTAAATATGTAGGGATATAGGGTAGGGCCTGGTTGGGATTGTGGTTGGTGCAGACTCAATGGGCCAAATGGCCTCTTTCTGCACAGCAGGGTTTCTATTCTATGATCATTGCATCACCAAAGTGCAGGAGGAGACCATTCAACCAGTTGAGTCTGCACCGACTCTCTGAAAGAGCTTCTAACCGAGTAGCCCTTTTGCCCTATAACCCTACACGTTTACATGGCTAATCTCCCTAACCTGCACATCTATGGACACTGAAGGGCAATTTATCACAAAATCATGGAATCTCACAAGTACAGAAGGAGGTCATTCAGCTCATCAAATCTCAACCGACCACAATCCCACCCAGGCCCTATTCCCGTAACCTCTCACATCCACCCTGCTAATTCTCCTGACACTGGGATCAATTTAGCATGGCCAATCCGCCTAACTTACACACCTTGGACTGCGGGAGGAAACCCATGCAGACACAGGAAGAATGTGTAATCTCCACACAGTTAGTCGCCCAAGACCAGAATCAAACCTGGGTTCCTGGCACTGTGAGGCAGCAATGCTGACCACTGGGAAAAAGAATTACAACAACTTGACCATCAAACTGCTTTATAGTTACAGTGTCTTATTGATGAGGCATAAGACTGCTATGTGTTAAAGCCAATGATAATTTGATTCTATTTTGTACCTTTAACATCATAAATCTTTCCAAGTCACTTCACTGAAATGTGAGAAAGTAACATTTGACACTGAACTACATAGGGAGATATTAGGGCAGGTGACCAAATGCTTGGTCAAAGAGGAAGATTTTACAACGATTCTTAAAGGAGGAAAGTGCGGTGCAGAGGGTTAAAGAGGAAATTCCAGAACTAGTGGTCCAAGGAAATGAGAAAAAAAATAGGAATATTTAATAGGCTGGTATTTAACGAGTGTAGAGATATCAGAGGAGGGTGTGGCTGGAGAAGATTACAGGAATGGTCACAACCAGGGGTGGAATTACAGATGAGAATTTTTACTTGTTGAAGCTTCCTATCCCAGGACCTTTGTAGGTCAGTGAGCACAGCGGTGATGGGTGAAAAAGAATTGGTGTGAGTAAGCACACAAGCAGATAAGATTTAGAAGATCTGAAGATTACAGCGAGGTTGAATGTTGAGGTGGGGGGGGAGGCAACTGGAAGTTGGGTAGTTACTGCTGATACTCTCATCCATTCCTTTGTTACCTCTAGAATTAAGAACAAAGAACAATTTTTTTTGCTCTTAATTCTAAGGTAACAAAGGAATGGATGAGAGTATCAGCAGCAGATGAGCAGAGACTGGAGTGAAGTCGGGCGAAGTTACTGAGGTGGAAACAGGTGGTCTCGGTGTGGCTATGGGTCGGAAACTCGCCTCAGAATGAAATATGTCACTGTGTTTGTAAACAGGGCTGGTTCAGCCTCAAGACAGTCGCTAAGGAGAAAGATTCTCCCCTAAATTGTCTCGCTAATTTGGTTCCAATGCAGATTTCTATACCAATGCAGATTTCTATAAACATAGACAGGGATCATGGGTGGAAGTGGGAACGTCGAGATGGCGGCGCGGGCTCATTGGGCTGAAGGGCCTGTTTCCCGTGCTGTTTTGTTCTTTGTTCTTTGATACAGTCAGTGGCGAGGGAGTGTAATTTGGGATGGAAGGCAATGGCTTCAGTCTTCCCAATATTTAAATGGAAGCTAGTCTCTTTATCCCAGTACGAGACATCTAACAAGTCAGGGTGGCGTGTAACTTGTTGGTGTCACATACAAAGGCCAGGGTTTGCAGGTGTGGAAGTTGAGGATTTGGGAGAAGCTGTTTGGTTCAGTTCCGGTCGGTCTGATGGTTTGTACATCGCTCTCCTTCTCCCTCTACTTCTCCAGTTCTCTTTCTCTCTCTGTCTCTATCCCTCGTTCAAAAGAGTTCCCTTCCCTGAAGGACATTGGTGAACCAGTCAGATATTTACAACCATCTGTCGTTTGCATGGTCATCCTTTCCTCAAGTTGGTCCCGCAAATTATTAGTTTGACTCAGCTTAATTTCACAACCTGCATTTTTGATTTTGTGGGTTCTCTCTCACTCCTTTTGTTCTTGTTTGAAATCAGTTTCAGAGTATTAGAAGAGGAGGATTTACAGTCTGGAAACTGAAACCAAACATTATATCAGGATCTCCCAGAGTTGCCAATTACTTGTAACTGGAATACCATTGGATTTTGAACATGGATGGAAAAAGCACTGTTCATAGTGGGAAGAAATCGTACACGTGTTCTGTGTGTGGACGAGGCATCAGCCAAGCATCTGGCCTGTCCAGACACAAGCGCACTCATGGTGGGGAGATACTGTGGAAATGTGGGGACTGTGGGAAGGGATTCAGATACCCATTTGAGCTGAAAACACATCAGCGCAGTCACACTGGGGAGACACCATTCATCTGCTTGGAATGTGGGAAAGGATTCATTGACTCATCCAAGCTCCTGAGACACCAGCGAGTTCACACCGGGGAGAGATCGTTTAAATGCCCGGTCTGTGGACAGTGCTACAAAAGTTCCTGGGATCTGACGTCTCATCAACGTGTTCACACAGACGAGAAACCGTACCGGTGCTCTGACTGTGGGACTGGGTTCAGATGGTCATCTCAACTCACTGCACACCAGCGAGTTCACACTGGGGAGAGGCTGTTCACCTGCTCTGAGTGTGGGATGAGTTTCAGTGATTCAGCAACCCTGCTGACACACCAGAAAGTTCACGAGATGTTGCTGTTAATCACATCCAGGACTGAACCATGTTCAGTGGAGTCTGATTCTGCTGGTCTAGACTGATGGCATACTTTAATATCCTGCCTCAAAATCAAACAAATCAACTTCATATTGAACATAGACTGCTGAGACTTTTTTGTCTTTTTAATATCACTCACATTTTCGATGGACTCTTTCTCTCTTCCTCTTCCTATCTCCCACCAACCTCACTTCCAACAACAAGTGTGAGGAGCTCAAAGAGCTTCTTTGTCATTAAGAATGAGACAGTCCTGTTAGTTATGGGCGGCACGGTAGCGCAGTGGGTTAGCACTGCTACTTCACAGCTCCAGGGTCCTGGGTTC
Organism: Sphyrna mokarran; assembly: GCA_024679065.1. NCBI lineage: Eukaryota > Metazoa > Chordata > Chondrichthyes > Carcharhiniformes > Carcharhinidae > Sphyrna > Sphyrna mokarran. Next base: position 13,270,255 of record JAGIQG010000038.1, on the reverse strand, counting down.
GATTCCCGGCTCGGGTCACTGTCTGTGTGGAGTTTGCACATTCTCCTCGTGTCTGCGTGGGTTTCCTCCCACAGTCCAAAGATGTGTGGGTGAGGTTGATTGGACATGCTAAGAAATTGCCCCTTAGTGTCTGGGGATGTGTAGGTTAGAGGGATTAGTGGGTGTAATGTGTAGGGATATGGGGATAGGGCCTGGGTGGTATTGTGTTCGGCTGAAGGGCCTCTTTCTGCACTGTAGGGTTCTATGACTGTATGAGTTCTGTCTGCTGGTTCCCTCCCACTAACTGAGCAGGTCAAGCTGTTTCTAAAATCCACTTGTTTGAATGCTGAATCCACATCTTTCTCCTATTTCTCTCCTCTCTCGCCTCTTCCCCTCTCAGTTCATATTGTCCACACCACCTGCTGCGCTGACTCTATTCTTCTGTTTCCATTAAATTGCTGATAACTTCCCCATGTTCACTGATATTGTTAACCATTCTCTCCCCTGAATTACTGTCTCTCTCACACTCAAATCTGCATTTGTCATCCCATCCTCAAAAACAAAATGTTCCCCCTCATCCTTGCAAACTACTGCCCTATCTCCACCCTCAGTCTCATGTCCACACGCTTCAAGATGCTGTACGCTCCCAAATACATTCTCAGTGTGATAAGAAGTCTCACAACACCAGGTTAAAGTCCAACAGGTTTATTTGGTAGCACAAGCTTTTGGAGTGTTGCCCCTTCTTCAGGTGAATCACCTGAAGAAGGAGAATAAACCTGTGCTTACCCCAATCCAACGCCGGCATCTCTACATCATTCTCAGTGTGAACAGGATGGAATGTGTTTGGAGACAGGATATCCCAGTTCCCCAGCTTTAAAGGGAGAGGATCATTTGGACTGAATGACACTGCTTTCTGATAACCCTGCAGTGCCGAGTAACCATCCACCCTGCTCAGTTTATATTTCTTAACAAAGTTTTAAAGTTGTTGAGACTGGAGTCTTGAACCTTCTAATAAATAAGACAAGATGTTAACTAGAATTTTCCCATATTGTTCCTCTTCCGATGCTCCGCAATTTATAAATTTAAAGTTTTTATGTGTCTAGATCACCAACAATCTGTCCTGGTCCCTCCATACAGACGCTGAAATTAAGAAAGCCCCACAAATGCCTCTTACCTTCTCAGGAAACTAAGGAAATTTGGCATGTCCGCTACAATTCTAACCAAATTCTACAGATGCACCAGAGAAAAGATTCTTTCTGGTTGTATCACAGCTTGGCATAGCTCTGTTCTGGCCAATACTGCAAGAAACTACAAAAGGTTGTGAATGAAGCACAGTCCATCACTCAAACCAGTCTCCCATCCATTGACTCTGTCCACACTTCCCCTTGGCACAGAAAAGCAGCCAGCATAACAAAAGGCACCCCAGACATATTCTCTTTCACCTTGTTCCATCCTGAAAACGATATAGAAGTCTGTGATCACGTACTAACAGACACAAAAACAGCTTCTTCCCTGCTGCCATCAGACTTTTGAATGGACCTACCTCACATTAAGCTGATTTTCTCTATGCCCTACCTATGACCGTAACACTATATGCTGAACCCTCCTTCCTTTCTCTGTGTATGGTATGTTTTTTTCTCTACTGTGCGCAAGAAACAAAGAACAAAACAGCACGGGAAACAGGCCCTTCGGCCCAACGAGCCCGCGCCGCCACCCCAATGTTCCCACCTCTACCTGTGATCCCTGTCTACGTTTATAGATCTATGGATTAAAAAGCAAATTTGAGACAATTTAGTGAGAATTTGTTTTGCCAATTAGCCTAAGAGCACATCTTTGGGATGTGGGAGGAAACCGGAGCTCCCGGAGAAAACCCACGCCAGCACGGGGAGAATGCGCAAACTCCCACAGACACAGGCCCAAATTCATGTATCTGCACAGCATAACGATAGTCACTGTGCTGTCGTGTTGCCCATCAAATGGTCCAGGTCAAGCGTACACTAATGATGTGAAGCACGAGGATACTCTCAAAAAAGATCCAAGAGCAGCCCTCTCACAACCCATCGCGTGTATGCCCCTCATTAGACAACAAGGTGGACCAAAGCAGCTGTAGGATTAAAAACAAGTACAGCAATATCATCATCTATTTACACGCTTCCCAGGGACTCCCAAGGCTCATGATCCCTATTTTAAATCAGTTTTCTATACCCCTCCATTCCCATTCTGTTCATGTGCCCATCTAAGTATTTCTTAAATAACTCCAGAGTACCTGCTTCCACCACTTTACTTGGCAGTGCATTCCATACCCCTCTGTGTATCCCTCTAGCATCCAACAGTAATTTTCACTGTCTACTAATACATCTGACAGTAATAAATAAAGAAACCCTTAACTAATTAGTCTATATTTTACTTTTTTTTAACTGATGAAATGTAATTTTTTTGTGTTTAAATTTTATACGTTGCCTCCCCAATAAATCTCTAAATGCTTCCAGTTTGGATAAATTTTAAACACAGGATTTGCAGTGTGGATTTTTTGCGGGGACTTTCTCCTGTAAAGTTGCAGTGATAATGAGTATCCTGGGGAAATGAGTGTGAATTCCCCCAGCCCCAGGGGAACTGACCATCCCTCTCTAATTCCCAAACAGAAAATGCTGCCAATAATCAGCAACTCAGCCTGAGACTGTGGCCCTGCCCACCATCTGAAACCATCACAATGCCCAGCTGACTGATGGCAACTTGGTGCCAAATAGGAAGAGAGGGGGCGGAGCTGGAGGACCAAGCGGGAGCGGGTGGTCCTCCAACCAATCGGAGTGAATGAGGTGCGGGGCTGAGAGTGGAGCATGTGCAGTGTGGGTCAGCAATGCCAGCAACTGTGCCACCCTGCTGCCCCAAAAATGTTGGCAGCGGTGGTACTTGAACTCACATACGCTGACGTAGATCCAGGCCACACTACCACATTCCAATCCCAATGGGAACAAGTTCCCGACAAAGAACAAAACAGCCCGGGAAGCAGGCCCTTCAACCCAATGAACTCGCGCCGCCATTTTAATGTTCCCACTTCCACCCATGACCCTTGTCTACATTTACGGAAATCTGCATTGGAGCCAATTTGGGGAGACAATTCAGGGAGAATTTCCTCTCTGTACCAATTTATAGGGTCAGAGAGAAAAACTGCAACTACCGGTAAGCCTCCTTATGACGACTTCCGGCAAAAAACTACCACCGCTCGCTACTTTAACCAAAAAGAAAATGTTAAAAATTACCTTAAACTCAAACTTTACACTCGCCCAAATCGCTGCCTCTCCATGCTGCTCCACAGGAACAATGAGGCCGATACCCAGAGGTTAGTACTTATATTTAACCACGCCTCTGTCACCGCAACCACATCTGAGTTCCTTGCGAATATTAAGACGTCGGTGGGGGGGTCAAAGAAACTGAAGTCCTGATGGAAAATATGAGTTGCCAGAATTAGATTGCCACAGGAGTCATCCACCTAACCTGCACATTGTTGGAGTGAGGAAACTGCTGCACCGAGAACTATAGAAACCCTACAGCAAAGGGCAGAAAGAGGCCCTTTGGCCCATCGAGTCTGCACCGAACACACAATCCCACCCAGGCCCTACCCCATATCCCGACATATTATACCCACTAATCCCTCTAGCCTAAGCATCTTAGGACACTAAGGGCAATTTTAGCATGGGCTAGTCAACCTAACCTGCACATCTTTGGACTGTGGGAGGAAACCAGAGTACCCGGAGGAAACCAACGCAGACACGAGGAGAATGTGCAAACTCCACACAGACAGCCGAGCCGAGACTCAAACCCGGGTCCCTGGAGCTGTGAAGCAGCAGTGCTAACCCACTGACCTGGAGGAAACCCATGCAGACGATATGCAGACTCCACGCAGACAGTCACTGAAGCCTGGAATTGAATCTGGGTCCCTGGCGTTGTGAAGTCGCAGTGCTAACCACCCAGGAGGAATATTGCATGTAATTTGTCACCTCGACACAGAATATTTATTATTAGATTTGCTACTATCAGTTAGGTATTGACCCCAGACTCCAGCGAGAACTGAGCTCACAACCACTTCTTTGCAAGACAAGTGTACTAACCACTGAACCATGAGGCCAACTGCTTCAGTGTGAGGTGTCCCAGAGTGTTGTGTGGTTGGAGAGGGTTACAGAGATGAAGAGGGACAAAGATTTAAAACAGAAGTCAGAAATGTAAAACCAAGTTGCCCCTTGACTGGGAGTCAAAACAGATCAGGAAGTGGAGGGGAGATAGGGGAACAGGTCTCGTTGTGAGTGAAGATGCAAACTGCAGAATGTAGGATGGTGTCAGGTTTACAGAGGGTACAATACTGGAGCCCAGCAAGGAATGTGTTGCAGTAACAATGTCAGGAATGAGGGTTTCAGCAGCAGATGCAACAGGGATGAGGTCCGATGATGTTACGGAGTGGAAACAAGGAATCTCAGTGATGGCACGTCAAAATTTCATGACACAAACTGTGAGCAGACTGTCTCCATGTCAGACTGTTCCCAGGGAGAGATGGAGCTGGCATCTAGTGAATGGAGATTGGAGCAGGGAGTGCAAACTGTGTCTGTGCTCACTGTTGAATTTGTGGATAATGCACAAATAGGTGGGAAAGCAGGCAGTGAAATGGAGATAAAGATTTTACAGGTGGATATTGAAAGATTAGGAGAATGCCCAAAATTTGGCAGATAAGTGTGGATAAACCGGAACTGGGGGGAATGCAGTGGAGGTTCACCATATTGATTCCAGAAAGGATTGATATCTTAGATATCAATATCAAAAGGTATCTTACAAGTAGTGTTAGATGTGGGATTACCGTGGTCGAGATCACAATCTGAATTTAAACATGAAAGAGGAAGTTCCTAAGTGAAGCCAGGCATTTATAATACCATTGGCACATTATAGTGAATGAGTGTGAGAGAGAGTAGTTACAGAGAGGTTGCCACACAACAGGTTCAGTTAGGTAGATAGATGGGGGACTACCAGGAGAGGCAGGCAGGTCACGTAGGAGTCTCTGTGTCTACTCCCCTTTCACACAGGTACACCATTTTGGATACTGTTGAGGGGAACAGCCTCTCAGGGGGAAAAATACCAGCAGTAGCCAGGCCGATAGCACAACGCCTGGTTCTGCTGCAGAGCAACGAGCAAGCGAGCAGTAATAACAGGGGTCTCGCTAGTTAGAGGAACAGACAGGCATTTCTGTGGCTGCGATCAAGGCTGTAGGATGATGTGTTACCTTCCTGGGGTGCCAGAGTTGAGGACACCTCTGAGAGATTGCAGGACATTCTAAAGGGAGAAAGTACATATTGGTACAAACAACATATGTAGGAAAAGGGATGAGCTCCTGAAGTGTGGATAGGGTGGATGTTAAGAGAGGTACAAACACTTGCTCCCTTTCATATTGCCGCCACTCCCCCCTCCCTCATCGCCCCAATCCCGTTCCCTTTTTTTGCCTGTGAAAGTTCCCAAAACGTGACATGGTTCCATTGAAATTTGTAATGGACAAAGAAATAGACAAGGTACAGAAAAAGGCTTTGGATGGGGGAGATTTTAGCAAAACAAGGCAAGATCTGGCCAAGGTAGACTGGTACATAGAATATTATAACCCTTCAGCCCTCGATGTTGCGCCGACCAGTGGAACCAATCTAATGACCCTCTAACCTAAACTATTCCGATATTATCCATCTGCCTATCCACTGACCGTTTGAACGCCCTTAAAGTTGGCGAGTCCACAACTGCTGCAGGCAGGGCATTCCACACCCTTACCACCCTCTGAGTAAAGAACCCACCTCTAGCATCCATCCTATAACTACCACCCCTTCATTTAAAGCTATGTCCCCTTATGTTAGCCATCACCATCTGAGGAAAAAGACTCTCTCTGTCCACCCTATCTAACCCTCTGATCATCTTGTATGCCTCAATTAGGTCACCTCTTAACCTCCTTCTTTCTAAAGAAAATAACCTCAAGTCCCTCAGCCTTTTCTCATAAGACCTTCCCACCATACCAGGCAACATCCTGGTAAACCTCCTCTGCACCCTTTCCAATGTCTCCACGTCCTTCTTTTAATGCGGCGACCAGAACTGTACACAATACTCCAAGTGTGGCTGCACCAGAGTTTTGTACAGTTGCAACATGACCTCACGGTTCCAAAATTCAATCCCTCTACCAATAAAAGCCAACACACCGTACGCCTTCTTGAAATGAATTATTTGTAGGAAAATCTCCAGAAGAGCAGTGGGCGGTGTTGAAAGTTGGAAAGGGGAGTGTGCAGGTCCAACATGTTCCCTCTCGGGTGATAGGAAGGTGTAACAAATCCAGAGATCCACAGATGACCACAGACATGCAGGATACAGGGAGAAGCAAAAGAGAGGGGATTATGTCTGCAGAGGCATTAATGGGGTATAGAAAGTGCAGGATGGAGCTTAAGGAATAAATTAGGAGAGGACACAGGGGATATGAGAAAGTTCTGGCTGGAAAAAGTAGGGAAAATCCAAAGGTATTTTACAAATACATGAATAGGAAGAGGATAACCAGGGAAAGACTCGGGCCCGTTAAGAACCAAGGAGGAATTCTTTGAGTGAAGGCAGAGGACATTGGTAGGCTGTTTAACGACTATTTCACATCTGTCTTCACTCACGAGAATGAGGCGGAGAGAAACTGTGAGGTCCTTGAGCAAATTGTCGTCTGGAGTGACAAGGTATTAGCGGCATAAAAATGGGCAAATCTCCAGGTCCGGATGAATTGTGTCCCAGGGGTTTGTGGGACACAAAGGAGGAAATGGCAGAGTCTCTGACCCAAATTTTTAGCTCCTCCTGGCCACCGGGGAGGTGCCAGAGGACAGGAGAATAACTGATGTGGTTTCACTATTTAAGAAAGGTTGCAGGGACAAGACCAGTGAGTCGTACATCAGTAGTTGGGAAACTAGTGGAGAAGATTCTGAAAGAGGGAATGTATCTCCATTTAGAAGGTTTGATCAGAGCTAGTCAGCATGGTTTTGCTAGAGGCAAGTTATGCCTAATAAATTTGATTGATTTTTTTGTGCATGTAACCAAGTGTGTAGATGAGGGTCACACGGTTGATGTAGTTTACAAGCATTTCATCAAAGTCCCACATGGGAGATTCATTAAGAAGGCAAATGCACATCGGATATAGGGTGATTTTGTCAGGTGGATTCATAATTGACTTAGCAGTAGAAGACAGAGTGTGATGATAAACTTTAGTAATTCGGTGTACATGTGCGTAGCTCCCTGAAAGTTGGCACCCAGGTTGATAAGGTTGTTAAGAAGGCTTACGGTGTGTTAGCTTTTATTGGTAGAGGGATTGAATTTCGGAGCCGTGAGGTCATGTTGCAACTGTACCAAATTCTGGTGCGGCTGCATTTGGAGTATTGCGTACAGTTCTGGTCGCCGCATTATAAGAAAAATGTGGAGGCATTGGAAAGGGTGCAGAGGAGGTTTACCAGGATGTTGCCTGGTATGGAGGGAAGGTCTTATGAAGAAAGGCTATAGGATTTGAAGTTATTTTCATTAGAGAGAAGAAGGTTAAGAGGTGACCTCATTGAGACATACAAGATGATCAGAGGGTTAGATAGGGTGGATAGTGAGAGCCTTTTTCCTCAGATGGAGGTGGCTAACACGAGGGGACATAGCTTAAAATTAAGGGGTGGTAGTTATAGGACGGAAGTAAGTTCTTTACTCAGAGGGTAGTAAGGGCGTGGAATGCCCTGCCTGCAGCAGTTGTGGACTCGCCAACTTTGAGGGTGTTCAAATGGTCAGTGGATAGGCATATGGATAACATTGGAATAGTTTAGGTTAGAGGGTCATTAGATTGGTTCCACTGGTCAGTGCAACATCGAGGGCCGAAGGGCCTGTTCTGCGCTGTAATGTTCTATGTTCTTAGTAATTGGAGGCCAGTGAACAGTGGCGTACCGCAGGAATCTGTGTGGGACTGCCTATTGCTCATAACTGATATAAACGACATAGATGAATATGTGAGGTGTTGGGTCAGTAAGGTTGCCGATGACTTAAGTCTTAAGATTAAGTCTTATTTGTTTTCACAGGCAATTCGGTCCACCTTGTTGACCAACAAGGGGCATGCATGCGGCATGTCGTGCGAGAGCTGCTCTTGGAGGTTGCTTCAGGAGTTGCCTAGTGCTTCACGTCGTCAGTGTATGCTTAAACTGGACCATCTGGTGGGCAACATGACAGCTCAGAGACTATCGCTGTTGCTGTGCTGACACATGGATTTGGGCCTGTGTCTGCAGGAGTTGGCGCGTTCTCCCCGTGGTTGCGTGGGTTTCCTCCGGGTGCTCCGGTTTCCTCCCACATTCCAAAAATGTGCTCTTAGGCTGATTGGGTAACAAATTGTCCCTATATTGGTCCCTATATGGGAATCTTCAACAATAGGCATAGCCTAAAGACAAGGATATGTCATTAGGACGTTAGGACAGCGGCGCGGGCTCGTTGGGCCAAAGGGCCTGTTTCCCGTGCTGTGTTGCTCTTTGTTCTTTGTTCTTTGTTCTATGACACTAGGATTGGTCAGGTGGGGTCTTGGGTTACAGGAAGATATAGATGAGATGGTCAAATGGGCGAATAAGTGGCAGAAGGAGTTTGACACTGAAAATTGTGAACTAATACACTTTGGAAGGAGTATTTTGACAAGGGACTATACTATGAAAGGTCTGAATTGGGGAGAGCCAAAGGAAAAGGAGCCTTGGTGTGCTTGTCCATAGATATCTGCAGGCAGAAAGACAGGTTAATAGAGTGGTGAAAAAGGCATAAGTCACACTCACCTTCATCAATTTGGGTATAGATTACAACAGGTCGTGATGGAGTTGTGTAGAACTTTGGTGAGGCCACAGCTGGAGTACTGTGTGCAGTTCCGGTCTCCACATTATAGGAAGGACGTGATTGCACTGGAGAGGGTGCAGAGGAGATTCACCAGGAGGTTGCCTGGGATGGAACATTTAAGTGACAAAAAGAGCAGTGCTAACATCAATCTCCTTATAAATCGCCTTGTGGTGCATATGCTGAAGAGTATTAACTTACCACAACTGTTTTTGTCACATTGGAAGCCAGTGTGAACAATTTTAAGTCTTAAGAAGTTGCACAAGACAGGAAGGAGTGTGACTGAGGATTAATGGCACTGTACACAATCCTGTTATCAGTATCTAGGAGAATCTGGAAGACGAGATCCTGCTGGTCTTCGGGTTAGGATTCGACAATTTTATCACCGTTGTATCTGATATATGAAGATATATTGCTTTTGATCATCTGTTTGATCACTGCTTCCTGGTCGAAAACAGCTCTGTCAGAATCAATGGAGTGAGGTCTGTGATTTTGCTTCTGAGTTGAAAATACCACTTGGGTCAAGAACAAGTGCAGAAAGAGATGGGCAGCGATAGGCTGTAAAGCGCTGGTTTTACACATGGTGAAGCGAGGTAAAAATGGGAAGTAATGCAGTAGATTGTATCATTTACACTGACACAGATTTAGCCCCAGATCTGGATCCAAACCTCAGCGAAGTGAGAAAAGAAAACCTTCCCACTGAATTAAACACTAAGCTCTCCACTCAGAAACTGTGAACTGTGAGAGAAAGCCAGATGGAGACTGACCCCCTTCGAGCCTCCTGTAAGATCATAAGAACATAAGAAATAGGAGCAGGAGTCGGCCATCCAGCCCCTCGAGCCTGCCCCGCCATTCAATAAGATCATGGCTGATCTGAAGTGGATCAGTTCCACTTTCCTGCTTTCTCCCCGTAATTCCCTCGTCTATCAGAAACCTATCTACCCGTCGTTTAAATATATTGAACGAGGAAGCCTCCACCACTTCAATGGGCAGAGAATTTCAGAGATTCACCATCCTTTGAGTGAAGAAGTTCCTCCTCAACTCTGTTCTAAACTGTCCCCTTCTTATTTTGAGGCTGTGCCCTCTAGTTCTGTTTTCCTTTCTAAGCGGGAAGAATCTCTCTACCTCTACCCAATCCATCCCCTTCATTATCTTGTAAGTCTCTATAAGATCCTCCCTCAGCCTTCTAAACTCCAACTCTTTCTAAAAAGAGTCTATTCAATCTCTTCATAAGCTAACCCCCTCATCTCCGGTATCAGCCTGGTGAACCTTCTCTGCACTCCCTCCAAGGCCAATATATCCTTATGCAAATGCGGCGACCAAAACTGCACACAGTACTCCAGTTGCGGCCTCACCAGTGCCCTGTACAATTGCAGCAAAACCTCCCTGCTTTTATATTCTATCCCCCTCGCTATAAAGGCCAACATCCCATTCACCTTCTTGATCACCTGCTGCACCTGCAGACTGAGTTTTTGCGATTCGTGCACAAGGACCCCCAGATCCCTCTGCACCGTAGCATGCTGCAGCTTTTCACCTTTTAAATAGTAATCCCTCCGACTATTATTTCTACCAAAGTGGATAACCTCACCTCCACCTCTGAATAAGACCATGGTGGATCCTGAACAGCATCGCATCCCTGAGTATCGCTCAGTGGGAGAGCATTTGGCTGCAGATCACAAGATCCCTGCTTCAAATCAGCGTGTCCACTTCAGTGCTTAATTGACTTTGCTTTCATTGGCTGGAAAATGCTGACATCGGTAAAGGTGCTATATAAATGCAAGTCTGTCTTTCCTTCATAATCAACAATCCCAGTCCTCTGGTTACTGACCACAGTCAGGGAAAAGAGTTTGCCCCTATCTACCCATTCAAATGACCCTTTTCCAATGCACCACCAGAACAATATGGGTCGAAAATAGTAAAAAGGTCTTGTACAGATTTGTAATCAGTGTGGTCATGCTGTAGCTCTGGATTAGGTTTTACAAAGGGTTGGATATATTCAACAATCACTGATATCCTGATGTAGGGTGAGTAGCAATTATATCAGCCTCTGTGGGGCAATTAACTGAATGATTGGTGTTTCAAAATCAATCAGTTCGGAGTTTCGACTGCCCCCCCCCACATACTGCCCCCTACCCCCTCAATATTCATTGGCATATAGTTTCCGGCCTATCATTGGGTCCTCAAGTAACAATAAGAATATTTCTCAAATGCTACCAGTTCAATATTTATTTAATATATGTTCATTTCATGTCATTATGCATAGTAATATTATATACATTGCAAATATGCGATTAAACTTTTAAAAAGCCAAATCCTGGCTGAATTTCAATTTCAGTGCTCCAACTGAATTTCCCCGCACACTCCCGCTTCATTCCAGGATAGGTTCTGTCTCTGCTAGATTCAAACGTGTTTAATGATGGAGCATAGAACATAGAACATAGAACAATACAGCACAGAACAGGCCCTTCGGCCTTCGATGTTGTGCCGACCAAAATAAAAAGCAATGCCCCTCCAAACTAAACCATTCCCTTCTCTTCCATATACTTATCAACTAACCTCTTAAACGCCACCAAACTTGGCGCATCTACAACAGCTGCAGGCAGGGCATTCCACTCCCTAATCACTCTTTGAGTAAAGAACCTACCTCTGATATCCGTCCTATAACTCATACCCCTTAATTTAAAGCTGTGTCCCCTCGTTCTAGCTTTCTCCATCCTAGGAAAAAGGCTATCACTGTCCACCCTATCTAAACCTCTAATCATCTTATATGCTTCAATAAGATCCCCTCTTAGCCGCCTCCTTTCTAACGAAAACAACCTCAAATCCTTCAACCTCTCTTCATAGGACCTGCCCTCCATACCAGGCAACATCCTAGTAAACCTCCTCTGTACCCTCTCCAATGCCTCCACATCTTTCTTATAATGTGGCGACCAGAACTGCACACAATACTCCAAGTGCGGCCGCACTAGAGTTTTGTACAGCTGCAACATGATGCTGCGGCTCCTAAATTCAATCCCCCTACCAATAAAAGCTAAGACTCCATCTACAACCCTCTTGGATAGAGAATTGTGCACATTCACAACCTTCTGAGTGAAGTAATTTCTCATCTTCTCAGTCCTAAGTGATCAGCTACATATCCTTTGTCCCTGTGTTTTCGACTCTGCCCAGAATTGAGAAGGTTATCAAAGAGCTATTTAAAGAACTCTCACTGTAACAATTTGTATCATATGCAGTCCTGAATGTTCAGATTCAAACTGAACCCTGTATTCCAGATGCGGTCTCGCCAGAACCCTGTACAACTGTGGCAAGTTTTTTTTTGAATCCTTGTGTCCAATCGCTTTGATTTGTAAGGTAAACACTTTCCTGATTGCTGACTTCCTGCGCCCCTTGTGCGCCCAAGTTTCTTTGAACCTCTGAATTATCACTTTCTCACCTTTGGTAAAATCTGCTCCTTCTCCTTAGGAATGAAATTAACAACTTCGAAGCACATTCTGCAAAACTGGGTTTATCTCTTTCCTGCCCTCCTGCGTAGCTGAGCAGAGACAAGTCAATGGAAACCGCTTGTCCCTTCTGACCATTTTCCTTAACTGAGGCAAATTAAGCAGAGGACCCAGCAAGCATCGAACTCGCAGATTTACAAAACCAGTGCGTTAACCAATGGGTTACTGAGCCAACTGCGAGCAATGAACACAATCAGAAGAAAGAACACCACAGCACAGGAAATGAGCCCGCATCTCCATTTTAACAGCGTGAGTTCCCTCTTCCACCCTTGATTACGTTTATGGAAATCCACATTGAATCAGAGGAGCAGGCAAGAAAATAAAGTTTAGCCTGCCCTTTCGAGAATCCTCCACTGTTTAATAAAATCACAGTGGATCACAAGCTTCGATGGATGTCTGAGGGATGCAGGTCAGTAGTAAAGTATTTCCCTGCAGATCAAGGGATGTTGGGTCCATATCTGACTGTCCATTTCAGTGTTTGATTGATGCTATATTTTTTCAATCATTGTCACACAATTCTGGGTTGTCAGTGGGCCCTTAGGATAGAATTTTGAAAAATTCCCAAGTTCTTTCCGCCATTGCTAACACTAATATTAATCTTTTTTTTTAACATCATATTTGTAATAATAACTCAGATTCAAATCTGAGTTCAAATCTCGCTGAAACCTTCCGCTTCTTTCCTATTGATTTGCTGAAGGGCATTTCTTTCAAATTGATCAAACAATATGAATCGAGAGGACAATTTGTCAGGCAGTTCAACTGCTATTGCAATGCACATTGCTGAGCCTCTGGAGCCAGATGTGTGCAACATTATTGATTTTTTTTCATTTTTTTTGGCTAGCCTTTAACTCTACTGTTGAAAGAAAATAGCAGTTGCAGCCGCTCATCACCACCCATTCAACTGGAGTCTGGCAATTATTGAACAAATGTATGTATGTGCATTTGTGTGCATGTGTATTTCAGTTGTGTGTGTCTGTCTGTGTGTGTATCTGTGTATGTGTACACTCGTGTGTATGTGTGTGTGTTTGTATGTGTGTATCTGTGTGTGTTTGTGTGTCTGTCTGTGTATCTGTGTGTGTGTGCGCGTGCGTGTGTTTGTGTGTGTGTGTATCTGTGTGTGCGCATGTGTGTGTGTCTGTATATCTGTATGTGTGTGTGTATCTGTGTGTGTGCGCATGTGTGTGTGTCTGTATATCTGTATGTGTGTGTGTATCTGTGTGTGTGTGCGTGCGTGTGTCTGTGTATCTGTGTGTGTGCGTGTGTGACTGCGTGTGTATCTGTGTGTGTGTATCTGTGTGTCTGTGTGTGTTTGTGTGTGTGTATCTGTGTGTGTTTGTGTGCCTGTGTGTGTATCTGTTTGTATGAGTGTGTATGTGTGTGTGTGTATCTGTGTGTGTATTTGTGTGTGTTTGTGTGCCTGTGTATGTATCTGTTTGTGTGTGTGTGTGTATGTATGTATCTGTGTGTATTAGGTCAATCTGAATGGAAAATTATCGTTCTATCGGAAAACATTATAACTGAAGTGTACGCGTGTGTGTGTTTGTGTATCTCTGTGTGTGTATGTGTGTGTGTGTATTTGTTTGTGTGTGTGAGTGTGTGCGTGCACGCGTGTGCTTTGACAGACCTCGTGCCTCAGGTAAGGAACCTGTCGCTTCCATGGTGTAACACTCAGTGCTCTAAACTTTAAATCCAGCAATCCATGGACCCCTGACATTAAACGGCAACAGTGAGTTCTGAGCAATACAGAAGCTGTGAGCCTGACATATCTTGACACAATATTTGCACCAATTGACTCCGCCACTCTGATTTATAACTGACAATACGCAAAGTCTGACTTCTTTCTTAAATCATTCCCAACCTGTTTGCTTCATGTTTGTTTTAATCAGTTGTTCTCTGCACTTGAGAACATTAAACATTGCCCAGAAAATTGCTTCTCTCCGAATTCCTCGACTATTCTATCTTTCCACAACTTAATCATCCAATTTCCTGCATTGTGTATCAGCGAAGGCATAAAGACCGGTCTGCCTGAATGTAATGTTTAATCATGATATTCATTAAATTCCCTTCCCCTCTTTCAGCCAATTACCACGATGAAATGGCCACTCTTTTTGGTAGCATGAACTCAAGCTGTTCTCTGTGCTTCTCACTGTAACAAGGGTCATTTCTTACTTTGTAAATTTTCCAAAAATATTTTCAAGTATATTATGACATATTTATCAACATAAATCACTCTGCTTTGCTCTCCATGAATTTGGAGTGAGGCAGGAAAAGCGCAATATCAATTCTTCAACCACCGTCTTCAAAATGAAATTATATTAGGGCAATCGGAATGGAAAATTCTATCGGAAAATATTATAATTGAAGTGTCAGTGGCTGAAATATTCAATTTACAGTTCTGAATACAAGGCCAACAGTAATGTTTTAGAGGAGCTGAGAGAAGGCTTTGTTTCTGGAGGATAGTGAGGTGTGGTTTGAGATTAGGGTGACTGTTGTGGTTGAAGATGGGGCAAGGGCTGTGGAATCTTTTCCCTTGTTGGGACGAGGTGTGTTGGAGCTGAAGTAAAATGCAGTAGGCCCAAACCTCCCTCACATTTTAGCTGGAGGAAATTCCACTAAGGAGCTCAATATGCCCGGACAATTCTCAGTCAGACGATTTAACCGATTCAAATTTGGATTGAATTAGTTTCATTCTTTTCTTCCAATTTTTACAATTCCAGTTCATCATTTCATCAGTATGACAAAATGAAAAGTGGTCACACTGTGTGTCTCACTGGGATTATGCTTGTGAAGTACACCAGATCAGCACTATTTGAATATCTGAACATGTTTCCTGATTTTCGCAATTCCGGTAAATGGATATTTCACCAAGTGTGTGCCTGGGTGACTGCATAAATGCATGTGTTAGTGCAGCAACTCAGGAGTTGGAGCTTAAATCCCACTTCCTGCACAAATATGGGAACATAAAAATGCACTATTTTTAAATTATACAATCGATTAAAAAAAGAAGAGAACAGGAATATTGACCATAACAGGATAAAATTTCCTGATAGACCATAGAGTAGGATGATGGATGTTTTCCTCTTATTGATCTCTGAGTCCCTTGGACTCTCTCCAGTCTTGCAGTTCAGAAGTCTCCTGCGGACTTTGCTTGATGCGAGGATGTTTTTAACCGTGAAGAAATTGAGCAGAAGAATCAACAAGAAAGGAACCAATGGGGTTAAAATGTAGTGTAGATTTTTAATCGCTGCCCACACTGGTGAATATGCGACCTCCTTAATTATGTAACAGAAATTGGGATTATTGGAAAGCATATATAGGCCCTCACGCATGAAATACCAGAAAGTGTTCTTTACACCGAAGAGCAGACTTAATGTTCCGAGAACCACATGTACCGTTTTTTCGGTGCAGTATTTTATTTTCAGCTTCTGACAGGTAATAGCCACAAAACGATCAAAGATGAAAGTGACAGTGAACCAGACAGAACAGTCAGTGACTGCGTAAAGCAGGACGGCGTGGATATTACACACTTTAACGTGAGCAATGAAGAGAAATTGGTCAATGAAAGAGATGGGAATTTGCCTCAAGATGAGATCAATGATCGCAACCAGTAGATCCGCCGCTGACATGGAAATGAGGTAAAGTGAGACAGATTTGGAAAGCCCGCACCTTCTTTGTGACAAGATAAGAATTGTCAATGCGTTCACTGTAAGGAACAGAGACACAATTCAGAATAAAGAACAGCAACAGAGATCTGTCAGGATATTGGGTAATTAGCTGCAACATTTTCACTAAACCCAGACTCAGAACACAATGACTTCACCTGTTCTGTTTGAGATATTGTTTACCTCAGTGATGTAGCAAGAAACTAAATTCATCAGTAGACCAGAACGCCAGTTCCCTGGCCTCTCCAGCTTCCTATTTTGGGATAACACAGTCATTCCCGTGGATTTGGTCCAAAGTTTTCTGGTCTGGGTCCCTCTGAATGTGCTGCAGATGTACATTTGCAAATGTTGGATAAGCTGATTTGGAATTAGCTGTGAATCAAAAACTGGAAATTATTTTATTTCCCTTGATAAGAGCAAGTCAAAACCATAGAACCATAGAAAATTACAGCTCTGAAATATTTGGCCCTTCTTGTCTGTGCTGAACCATTTTTTGCCGAATCCCACTGACCTGCACTTGGACCATAACCCTCCACACCCCTCTCAAGCCATCCAAGTTTTTCTTAAATGTTAAAAGTGACCCCGCATTTACCACTTTATCCCAGCGGTTCATTCCACACACCCACCACTCTCTGTGTGAAGAAGCCCCTCCCTAATATTCTCTTTAAACTTTTCTCCTTTCATCCTTAACCCATGCCCTTTTGTTTTTTTCTCCCTTAGCCTCAGTGGAAAAGCCTGTTTGCATTCACTCTATCTATACCCATCAAAATCTGATACACCTCTATCAAATCTCCCCTCATTCTTTTACGCTCCAGGGAATAAAGTCCTAACCTATTCAATCTCTCTCTGTAACTCAGCTCCTCAAGTCCTGGCAACATCCTTGTGAACCTTCTCTGCACTCTTTCAACCTTGTTTACATCCTTCCTGTAACTAGGTGACCAAAACTGTACACAACACTCTAAATTCAGCCTCACCAATGCCTTATATAACCTGACCTTAACACTCCAACTTTTATACTCGATGCTCCAATTTATAAAGGCCAATGCACCAAAAACACTCTTTACGACCCTATCCACCTGTGAGGTCACTTTTAGGGAATCCTGTACCTATATTGCCCAAGAGATAGCTGACAACCGCAAGAAACAGAAAGTTATGATTTACATTTTAACAGGTGATTTCTCGTGCTTCACGTCGTTAGTGTACGCTTGACCTGGACCATTTGATGGGCAACACGACAGCTCAGTGACTATCGCTGTGCCGTGCAGATACATGGATTTGGGCATGTGTCTGTGGGAGTTTGCGCGTTCTCCCCGTGCTTGCGTGGGTTTTCTCCGGGCGCTCCGGTTTCCTCCCACATCCCAAAGATGTGCTCTTAGGCTAATTGGCAAAACAAATTCTCCCTAAATTGTCTCAAATTTGGTTTTTAATCCATAGATCTATAAACATGGACAGGGATCGCGGGTAGAGGTGGGAACATCTGGGTGGCGGCGGGGGCTCGTTGGGCCGAAGGGCCTGTTTCCCGTGCTGTTTTGTTCTTTGTCCTTTGAGATCAATACTCAACAGTTGCAATTTGTTATTTACTGTATTTTCTTATTATTTCTACCTGACATCTGGATTCTGTAATCACAAGGCAGAGCAGCAAAAGACGGTGTGTATTGCAGATTGTTCTATATATCAAAGCACATTTATTCTTGATCTGGCAGGGCTGGTCTTTATAGATCAGCATCAGTAAATAAATACAGCAGCATTGAAAAGCCTCTTTCAATACATATTCTAGATTCCTCCCGTGAAAAGCAATTTGCATCTTGCAAGAAATGGAACTGCAAGTGGAATATCTTTTGGTGGACTGAGCTTTGAATTTAATAAATTCTAAAACAAATTAAAAGCTTTGCAGCCCCTGTGAATTTAGAACATAAAACGCTACAGTGCAGAAAGGGGCCCTTCGACCCTGCACCGAACACAATCCCACCCCCATATCCCTACATATTATACCCACTAATCCCTCTAACCTAAGCATCTTAGGACACTAAGGGGCAATTTCTTAGCACGGCCAATCAACCTAACGTCTTTGGACTGTGGGGAGGAAACCGGAGTACCCGGAGGAAACCCACGCAGACACGAGGAGAATGTGCCAGCTTCACACAGACAGTGACCCAAGCCGGGAATCTGGAGCTGTGAAGCAGCAGTGCTGACCTCTGTGCTACCGTGTCACCCTGTGCTGTTCATTGTACTTAGAGAGGTGGGTCTGCTTGTGATCAAATATTAGATTAAATACCCTCAGTGCATGAGCAAAGACACACCCAGTAAATTCCATTGAACACCGGGTCTCTTGGACAAGGATGCTAAGCACAGAGAAACCTACTCGCCAGTGACACCAACTGCAGCGAGGATTGGGTAATAAATTCTTTGGATATCGTCAAGTACCCAAACAATCCGAAGCTCAAGTGGAACAATCCCGAACATTCTTGGACTTACTTTGAAGCTAACTGACCCCTCTTTGAACTCGACACCACACTTAGCTAAAGATTGCTGCGTACACACCCAAAACAATCCCTATTTCTAGCGGGAGGTTATGTCCCCGATGAAACAATTAACCTGTGTGTTGACTGACATCATTCACAGACACTGAAAA
Source organism: Sphyrna mokarran (assembly GCA_024679065.1). Taxonomy (NCBI): domain Eukaryota; kingdom Metazoa; phylum Chordata; class Chondrichthyes; order Carcharhiniformes; family Carcharhinidae; genus Sphyrna; species Sphyrna mokarran. The sequence continues at coordinate 13,251,605 of JAGIQG010000038.1, read as the reverse complement.
AAAACAAGATGACTCTTTTGTTGCAAAATACGTATTGTGGAAAAACATCTTCAATCATGGCAAATAATTTGACCGAAAAACAAAAATATTTGCCTAAAAGATTTCAAGAAAACAATGAGTATTGAATCACGTAGCATAATTTCGCCGATGTGAATTAAAGGATGAAGGATATTTCTGTTACAAAATGAATTTCAGATTTTTAACCATTTTGCAAGGGGAGATTTCGTGGAAGTTCGGGAAATGATTTTATTTTTGTTGCTACAACGAGTGGTGCCAGAAACACGGTGATTGCAATAGCAACACTGGTGCTATTCAACAAAACACCAGCGAAAACCTACTGAGACAAAGAATTTGCCTTCACATTTGTTATTCTTTCCTGGAGAATTGTGAACTAAGTCACCTGCTTTCTGAACACATAGCTTTTTTTTCTTTAACATTGTTGCTAAGTGAGGCTAAATCCTCTGTTTCTTACCCGTCATTACATCTACTAGCTCATGTTTTGCTCCTTTTACTCTATGTTTGGAAGCAATTCTGTCGAAACATTTGTTCTATCTACTTTCCTCTGCAATATTTTGTGTATTCTAATAATTTGGCTTTTTATTTTAAAGATGATTCCAGCCTATTGGACGCCCTGGGAAAAATATTCGAAACACATTTGACTGACGTCTCACCCTTCAACCTATCTTTATGCAACTTCAGTTATACTGGACATCAATGAGGCCATATCTGGTTTATCTTGTTCTGCATTTGTTTCCGTATTGAAGGCAAGTGCCTTAGAAATATTTTATAGAAGGTAAAGAACAAAGAACAGCACAGCACAGGAAACAGGCCCTTCGGCCCTACAAGCCCATGCCGCCCATTTTCACACACTCAGCAAATGCCCCACTCAAGTCTCTCATCACTCATCGACTCTCCCATCCACCTCCAGTGGAATTCCACAATGAAAAGGGGTGGAAATTTAAGGAATTGTATATGCGCCAGATTAAGGGAGATCTAATTAAGGGACAGTTTATTGACGCCAATCAGCCTAAAAAGCACGTTTTTGGGACGTGGTAGGAAACTGGAGAAAACCCACGCAAGCACGGGGAGAATGTGCAAACTCCCACAGACATTGATCCAAGTCGGAGATCCAACCCAGGTCCCTGTATCTACACAGCAAACAGTGATAGTCACTGAGCTGTTGTGTTGCCCGTCAGTTGGTCCAGTTTAAGCGTACACTAATGACGTGAAGCACTAGGCAATTCTCAAAGCAACATCCAAGAGCAGCCCTCTCACCTCCCAGCATGTGCATGCCCTTGTTGGACAACAAGGCGGACCGAATCCCCTGTGGATGTAAAAGTACACATGATTAACAGCAAGAATGGGCAGGTTGGCTTATGAGAAAAACTTGAACATATTAAGCTTGTATACACTGGAGTTTCAAACATTAGAATGGGGCTTGAGTGAAATTAGTATACTCCTGAGGATTGTTGACACTATCAATGCAGAGAGGATATTTCATCTTTTGCAATAATGTAAAATCTTGGGGATTGGGGGACATTGTTTCAAAATAAGGGATAGCTCCTTTAAGAAGTTTGTAGGGTGCTCTTATTTGCTCCAATAGGCTTTGTAACACTTCCTGAGAAGGTAGTTTAGGCACAATAATGTGTCAGGCTGGGGTAAATACGTTCTTTGTTCAAAAAGCGGTGAAATTTATCGGGATGTACAGGAATGTGGGGTTGATTTAGCATTTACTCAGACACAAATAGCAGCACAGTCTTAAAGAGCCGAGGGGTCACTGACTTCTCCTAAGAACATAGAACATTACAGCACAGTACAGGCCCTTCGGCCCTCGATGTTGCACCGGCCAGTGGAATCAATCTAATGACCCTCTAACCTAAACTATTCCATATGCCTATCCACTGACCATCTGAACGCCCTTAAAGTTGGCGAGTCCGCAACTGCTGTAGGCAGGGCATTCTACGCCCCTTACTACCCTCTGAGTAAAGAACCCACCTCCGTCCTATAACTACCACCCCTTAATTTAAAGCTATGTCCCCTCATGTTAGCCACCCCCATCCGAGGAAAAAGGCTCTCACTGCTCCCTCTATCTAACCCTCTGATCATTTGTTTTTCAAGTTCCTTCACAATATGATATTGTCACTTCATCAATCCATTGAATGCATTTTTTACCTGTATATCTAAAAAAAACTCCAAAAATGGATGATGCTGAAAATGGAAACGTTGTGAAGTGCCGAGATAGTGGCGCTGGATTACTGGTGGGCATAGAAAAGAAAAGAGTCTCAATACCAGGTTAAAGTCCAACTGGTTTATTTGCAATCACGAGCTTTCAAAGCACTGCTCCTTCATCAGGTGAGTGACGATAGTTCAAAAACATGGCATGCATAGGCATAGACGCAATTGCAATATAATTACTCATTGGAATGTGACAAATGGTTGGAATTTGAGTCTTTACGGTTAATCAGGTCTTTACAGGTACAAACTGTGCTTTGGAGAGAGGGATAATCACAGGTTAAAGAGGTATGAATTCTCCCAAGCCTGGACAATTGGTAGGATTTTGAAAATCTGGGTCATGCAATAGGGATTACAAATAGTGTGACATGATCCCAGTTCAGGCCATCCTCACGAGAGCAGAGCTTTGCTATGCATTTTCTGCTCGACTATTCTGTGTTGTCGTGATCTCGAAGGCCACGTTGGAGACTATTGACTCAAAGCTGAGTGCTCTTCATTGCTGGCATGTGGCGTCCATTCATCCATTGTCAGAGTCTCTGCCTGGTCTTACCAATGTTCTGCACCTCAGGGGACATTCTTTCCTGCAGCATATAAAGCATCCAACATTGGCTGAGCCACATGCATACGGCTGGTGGGGGCTGTTTTCTGGTGTGATGTTTCCAGCACATCTTCCAGAGGTTGCACTGACAGGGTGGTGTGGTGGTCGCTGCCCTTCTGAATGCTGCTTAGTTTGCTGCAAGCAATGGTCTGTTTGAGGGTTGGGCGGTTGTTTGAGGGCAAGTTTTCGAATGAGGTGGCCATAGAGCCAAAAGCTTGCAAGTTTACTATCAAATAAATCGTTGGATTTAAACCTGGTGTTGTCAGACTGCTTACTGTGTTTGCCCCAGTCCAACGCTAGCATCTCTACATCATGTCTACATAACAGGACAGGCCCTTCGGCCCTCGATGTTGTGCCGACTAGTGGCACCAGTCGAATGACCCTTTATGTTTAGATGTGAAAGCTGTGACAGCGGACAAGTCCTTGGTAAACAGCATGAACAACAGGGGGAACAACACTGCAATAGACATTCTGTTTCCTCACAATACATTCAATAATAAATTAGGGCAAAGTTGACTTAAGTACTCTTCCACATGTTTGGGGGAAATAGAATCATAATTTTTTTTTAATTTCGCAAATCAAGTGTTAAACATCCAATTTATCCATGAGCATTGCAACTGCTCCCCCTCTTTAACTCTCCCATTCCAGGTTAAGCTGACAATGTTCAATTATGGGGTATCAGGGAGGGGTGATACTAAGGTGGGGGAACATGTCGCGTCCTTTCAGAGCGGTTTGTCCATCCTTTGCCCCCACCTGGCACTCAGCTCTCGCCTGTGGCTCCTCCTAGCTGCTTGTATGGACTTGTTCACGGGGCACGGCTTCTTAAGAACGTTAGCCAGGATTTGAACTCATGTCACTTCAGGCAGATCCCAAAGTGGTCGCCAGAACAACACAGAACCCAAAACACGGAGCCCGGCTGTAAATGTTTCACTCAAAGAACAAAGAACAAAACAGCACGGGAAACAGGCCCTTTGGCCCAACGAGCCCACGCCGCCACCCCGATGTTCCCACCTCTACCCGCGATCCCTGTCCATGTTTATAGATCTATGGATTAAAAACCAATTTGAGACAATTTAGGGAGAATTTGTTTTGCCAATTAGCCTAAGAGCACATCTTTGGGATGTGGGGGGAAACCGGAGCACCCGGAGAAAACCCACGCAAGCACGGGGAGAATGCGCAAACTCCCACAGACACAGGCCCAAATCCCTGTATCTGCACAGCACAGCGATAGTCACTGAGCTGTCGTGTTGCCCATCAAATGGTCCAGGTCAAGCATACACTAATGACGTGAAGCACTAGGATACTCTCGAAAGAAAATCTAAGAGCAGCCCTCTCACGACCCATCACATGTATGCCCCTTGTTAGACAACAAGGTGGACCAAAGCACCTGTAGGATAAAAACAAATACATCAATATTGGTTCCCTTTTATTCAATGCGGCACCAACAACAAGTGTGACAAAAATGTGCTGTTATGAGCTACCCTTGTTCTGAGTTTGGAACTCACTGCATGAAAGAGTCATCTTGAGGTGTGTTTTTCTTATTCAGGTAAGGGAAAGGACTTGCCAGCATTTATTGCCTCATCCTACTTGTACTAAATGTGTCACTCGACAGGGGGCAGTTGAGAATCAACCACATCGCTGTGGCTCTGGAGTCACATGTAAGCCAGACCTACTTTAGGGAAGATTTCCTTCCCTAAAGGGACATTAGTGAACCATTTTCCAACGATTGGCAATGGTTTCAGGGTCATCGCCAGGTTCTTAATTCTAGATTGGTTTTATCAAAGTCAAAAGCTGCCCTGGCGGGATTCATAAGAACATAAGAAATAGGAGCAGGAGTCGGCCATCCAGCCCCTTGAGCCTGCCCCGCCATTCAATAAGATCATTGCTGATCTGTAGTGGTTCAGTACCACTTTCCCGCTTCCTCCCCGTAACCCTTAATACTCCTGTCAATTAAAAACCTATCCACTCTTAACTTGAACATATTCAGTAAGGAAGCCTCCACCACTTCATAAGGCAGAGAATTCCAAAGATTCACCACCCTTTGCATGAAGAAACCCCTCCGCAACTCCGATCTGAACCCCTCCCCCCCTAATCTTGAGGCTGTGCCCTCTAGTCCTGCTATCTTTGTTAAGCGGGAAGAGTCTCTCAACCTCTACCTTATCCATCCCCTTCGTTATCTTATACGTCTCTATAAGATCCCCTCTCAGCCTTCTAAACGCCAAAGAGTACAAACCTAGCCTATTCAGTCTCTCCTCATAATTCAAATGCAGGTCAGAGCGTGAGCTGAGTTTATGGATGAATAGTCACGCCATAATACCACTCAACCATCGCCCCCCCCCTTCCAAAATTCAAGGCACCCAAGTCTATGAGCCAGTGCTGGCGGATGGGATTAGAACAGAGAGGTGGTTGCTTGAAAGGTGGGCCAAAGGGTCTTCTACCTGTGACTCTATGCTAGGGCACTTCCCCGGTGAAACATGACGATACGAAGGTTGGTGGTGTTGTGGATGGTCTGGAGGGATGTCTGAAGTTGCAGCGAGACATAGATAGGACGCAAGACTGGGCGAAGTGGCAGATGGACTTCAACACGGATAAATGTGTGGTGGTCCATTTTGGCAGGACCAATGGGATGAAGGAGTATAATATCAAGGGTAGGAATCTTGGCAGTGTTGAGGAGCAGAAGGATCTTGGGGTCCGGGTCCATAGGACGCTTAAATGTGCCCCACAAGTGAAAGATGTGGTCAAGAAGGCATATGCTGTACTGGCCTTCATTAATAGAGGGATTGAGTTTAGGAGTCAGGAGGTAATGCTGCAACTTTATAAGATCCTTGTCAGACCCCACTTGGAGTACTGTGTGCAGTTCTGGTCGCCTCACTATAGGAAGGATGTGGAGGCTATTGAGAGGGTGCAGAGGAGACTTACAAGGATGTTGCCTGGATTGGAAGGCATGCCTTATGAAGATAGGTTGAGAGAGCTTGGTCTCTTCTCCCTGGAGAGACGAAGGTTGAGAGGCGACCTGATAGAGGTTTATAAGATGTTGAGAGGAATAGATAGGGTGGATTCTCGGAGGCTATTTCCCAGGGCTGAAATGATTGCTATGAGAGGACACAGGTTTAAGGTGCTGGGGGGTAAGTACAGAGGAGATGTTAGAGGTAAGTTTTTCACTCAGAGGGTGGTGAGTGAATGGAATTGGTTGCCATCAGTGGTGGTAGAGGCGAACTCGCTGGGGTCTTTTAAGAGACTTCTGGATGAGTACATGAGATTTAATGGGATTGGGAGTTACAGATAGTTCTATGGCCTGGTAGGTATGGATATAATTGGCACAACTTGTGGGCCGAAGGGCCTGTTTGTGCTGTAGTGTTCTATGTTCTATGACTATTCAGCTAACATTTCCCTGCACGGCTTGCGGTTAAATAATTTGCTGTGGATCTGGTTGGGGGGTGGTGGTGGTAGGGTGGGCAGTGCCACGTCAGTTTTGAATGGTGGCGCAACTGTGCTTGGAGAGAGGGATAATCACAGGTTTAAGAGGTGTGAATTCTCTCAAGCCAGGACAATTAGTAGGAGTTTGAAAATCCACATCGTGTGACAGGGGTCACAAATAGTGTGACATGAACCCAAGATCCTGGTTGAGGCCCCAAGTTCCCAGTTGAGGCTGTGCTCATGATAGCAAAACTTTTGCTATTCGGCCAGGGTCCGCGATAGGCCACTTTCCTGTGAAACATGACTATTTCAGCTGATCTTTCCCTGTACAGCTTGGGGTTAAATGATTTACTGTGGATTTGGGGGGACAGTGCCATGTCAGTTTTCAATGGGACATTGTTGTCGCACTTGATGTTGCTGCTGCGTTGAATGAAAGAGGTCAAATGTTTTAGAGAACACATAGAACACTACAGCACAAACAGGCCCTTCGGCCCACAAGTTGTGCCGATCATATCTATACCTACCAGGCCATAGAACTATCTGTAACTCCCAATCCCATTAAATCCCATGTATTCATCCAGAAGTCTCTTAAAAGACACCAGCGAGTTCGCCTCTACCACCACTGACGGCAACCGATTCCATTCACTCACCACCCTCTGAGTGAAAAACTTACCTCTAACATCTCCTCTGTACTTGCCCCCCAGCACCTTAAATCTGTGTCCTCTCCTCACAACCATTTCAGCCCTGGGAAGTATCCTCTGAGAATGCACCCTATCTATTCCTCTCAACGTTTTATAAACCTCTATCAGGTCGCCTCTCAACCTACGTCTCTCCAGTGAGAAGAGTCCCAGCTCCCTCAACCTATCTTTATAAGGCCTGCCTCCCAATCCAGGCTACATCCTTGTAAATCTCCTCTGCACTCTCTCAATAGCTTCCACATCCTTCCTATAATGAGGCGACCAGAACTGCGCACAATACTCCAACTGGGGTCTGACAAGGGTCTTATAAAGTTGCAGCATTTCCTCCCGACTCCTAAATTCAATCCCTCGATTAATGAAGGCCAGTACACCTTCTTGACCACATCCTCCACCTGCGAGGCCAATTTAAGAGTCCTATGGACTCAGACCCCAAGATCCTTCTGCTCCTCAACACTGCTAAGACTCCTACCCTTGATATTATACTCCTTCATCCCATTGGTCCTGCCAAAATGGACCACCACACATTTATCTGTGTTGAAGTCCATCTGCCACTTCTCCGCCCAGTCTTGCATCCTATCTACGTCTCGCTGCAACTTCAGACATCCTCCAGACCATCCACCAAACCACCAACCTTCGTATCATTAGCGAACTTACTAACCCATCCCTCCACTTCCTCATCCAGGTCATTTATGAAATTGACAAACAGCAAGGGTCCCAGAACAGATCCCTGGGGCACTCCACTGGTGACCGACCTCCATGCAGAAAAAGACCCATCCACAACCACTCTCTGCCTTCTGCAGGCAAGCCAGTTCTGGATCCACAAGGCCAAAGCCCCTTGGATCCCATGTTCTCTCACCTTCTCAAGAAGCCTTGTGCATGGGGGACTTTATCAAACACCTTGCTGAAATCCATGTAAACCACATCCACTGCTCTTCCTTTGTCAATGTGTTCAGTCACATTTTCGAAGAATTCAACTGGGCTCGTAAGGCACGATCTGCCCTTAACAAAGCCGTGTTGACTATTTCTAATCATATTGAACTTCTCAGTATCAGAGACAGAGGTTGCAGTAAATATGAGAGATTACAGGGATAGGTTGGATGGAATGGCTTGGGTAGCTTGCTCTTTCGGAGGGTCAGTGAAGACTTGATGGGCTACATGGCCTCTTTCTGCACTGGAGAATTTTTTTTTATTCCACATAGCTTCCAGAATATACTGCAGGCGACATACTGAACAGTGAACATGAATCTCATGGATATTCTAAAGGGAGATTCTCCATCTACAATGCTCAATTTTGCCATTTTATCTGCATATGTAAATGTACATGAAATTTTAGGAAGAAATGTAAATGTGACCAATTCTTTACACTTTTATGTTGGAGTCATGTCCTTGAAAAATATTCCATTCAACCAAAACAGGGCCATGTCAGCAGCTGCACTAACCTATTTGTTCCACTGTAAAAGATTAAACCATCTAATTGTCTCCCGGGAGCCTGATGTAATATATATGTGGCAATCTTGGAGTGTAGTGAAAAGCACATCCGAGCTTCTGATAGAAATGCATGGGTCACCACGAGGTTTGGTCTTTTCCATTTACTATCCAGTCCTTGCAGCTGTCAGTGTTCCAGGTAAAGTATTGCTGTTTCTGAGTGGTCCCGGGAATGTTTTCTGCTTTACAATTTCTTAAGTTGCCCTCTCTGATGATTTTTTTCACAGAGAGATTTAATTCACTTTATTTAGGAAATCATTTCAATCTTAATTAGCAATTTTTTTCTCTTTTAAGAGAATGATTTTTTTTCAATTTCAATTTTTTTTGTTATTTTTATTGAGATAAATTTTTACCTTCAGTGCTTTGCTTGTCTCAATACTGGTGTATTGTCTCCACTTGAAGGATATAATTTCGCCCTTCGACCATAACAATTCTTCCCAGTGTGGGTAAGTTTTCAGTCTTTTAAAGACATAAAATACTTTTTTTTCACTAATACCATTTCATCTGTTTAAATTATATATTTTGCCCACGAAACATTACCATCTCATTGTCTAAACATAACTACATTTTATTATTAACGTTGTTTGAATATGACATTGGCATCTCAGTGAAAATATCATTGAGTTGTGCTATAATTGGAGCTAAACTACCACTGTAAAAGCTGCTGTATTATTTTATGGCCACAATTATCTCACGTTGCTGTGTTTTTCAGCAGGTGTATAAACAGCACATATCTGTTAAAACAGTGTAGGTTTTGCATTAACATTTCATTGGTCAGAGCTTCAGATCATTGGCTGAACGGAAATATATCACTCAGCCAGTGCATCATCCCAGTCCGACGGTAGGCTTGAAGTCTAAACCCTTTGATTCATAAGTGACAGTTGTGTAAACTGAGCAACAGCTAATTCATTTTAAGTGTGAATTACTTCCATCGCTACTGTGAAATATTGTTATCCTGCGTCGAGTCATTACTGCTCACGTGTGCCATCTTCTGGGCAAACTATTTTTTTTCCAATGACTTGATAACCTTTTGCTGGTTTTATGTAACTCTGTGAATCATGTTGCAGTTCTCCATAGTCAGTGGCAATTTCTGCCTTTCTGCCCGAAAGCAGTTACTTCACATTTCTCTTTTAGATAATAAGAGAATAGGGCACTGACAGAACTCACGGTAAAGATTCTTAAAACAAGAGGATAGCTTAGACAAATGTGAATGCAGTAAGCTAATTAAATAAGTAACTATGATTTTAAAACATACAAGCTGAAGTTTTAAATATATTTTATGTATTTTACTGTGATTGTTCACTTTGGCCAAAACAAGTTGCCAAAAGGCGTGATGGGAAAGATTGAGAGCCAAAGATTTCCCATGAGAGATATTTTGCAACATAAATATATGGGTATAATCATTGCCCACACACAGAATAGATATGCTCCTGGATGCAGGATCACATGTCTATTAAGCTTGGCAGTAAGCCAGTGGGAACAACCACTTTGACCCCTACGGTAACCAGGCAACAAGGAAGTAGCTTGAATCAAGAAGGGAGATAGCATCTAGATTCGCTGGTTGGATAAGATACCATTGTGCTATCAAGTACAATGCACTTGGCTGAAGTACATGATAGAGATTTGTATTATCGTGTGAATATTAAATGAAATTAATTTTAAACTAATGGAGGACGTGGAATTTGATAAGAATATGTAGAATTCCTCTGTTATCTTACCTCACAGCTTAGTTATAGAATCATAGAGGTTTACAGCATGGAAACAGGCCCTTCGTCCCAACTTGCCCTTTTTTCAAACCCGTAAGCTAGTCCCAATTGCCTGCATTTGGCCCATATCCCTCTATATCTATGTAACTGCCTAAACGCTTTTTAAAAGACAAAATTGTACCTGCTTTTACTACTACCTCTGGCAGCTCACTCCAGACACTCTCACCAGCCTGTGTGTGAAAGAATTGATCCTTTGGCCTCATTTGTGTCTCTCCTCTCTCAAGTTCAACCTATGGCCTCGAGTTTTAGACTTCCCTACCTTTCAGAAAAGAAATTCGCTATCTAGCTGAAGTATGTCCTCATTATTTTATAGATCTCTACAAAATCACTCCCTCAGCTCTCGATGCTCCAGCGAAAAAAAACACCCAGTCTATCCAGCCCCGGCAGTCAGGTCGAGAAGGTTGTTAAGAAGGCATATGGAGTCTTGGCTTTTATTGGTAGAGGGATTGAATTTCGGAGCCGCAACGTCATGTTGCAACTGTACAAAACTCTAGTGCGGCCGCACTTGGAGTATTGTGTGCAGTTCTGGTCCCCGCATTATAAGAAAGATGTGGAGGCATTGGAGAGAGTACAGAGGAGGTTTACCAGGATGTTGCCTGGTATGGAGGGCAGGTCTTATGAAGAGAGGCTGAGGGATTTGAGGTTGTTTTCGTTAGAAAGGAGGCGGCTAAGAGGAGACCTAATCGAAACATATAAGATGATTAGAGGTTTAGATAGGGTGGACAGTGATAGCCTTTTTCCTAGGATGGAAAAAGCTAGCACGAGGGGACACAGCTTTAAATTAAGGGGTGATAGTTATAGGACGGATATCAGAGGTAGGTTCTTTACCCAAAGGGTGGTTCGGGAGTGGAATGCCCTGCCTGCAGCAGTTGTAGATGCGCCAAGTTTGGTGGCGTTTAAGAGGTTAGTTGATAAGTATATGGAAGAGAAGGGAATGGTTTAGTTTGGAGGGGCATTGCTTTTTATATTGGTCGGCGCAACATCGAAGGCCGAAGGGCCTGTTCTGTGCTGTAATGTTCTATGTTCTATGTTCTTTATAACTCAAACCAGTAAGTCCCGTGAGCATCCCAGTCAATACTTCCTGCACTCTTTCTAGTTAAATAATATCCTTTCTATAATAGGGTGACCAGAACTGTACACAGTATTCCAAGTGTGGCCTGACCATTGTGAGGCACAACTTCAACAAGTTGCCCCAGCTTGTCTGAGCAGTCATGTATTCTGTATCTGAGACTGTCGAGATAACTTCTCCCAGTGGCCATTGGTTTGAATAAAGATGTTTTTTCTATCAGTGACAGTAGATCCGTGAATCCATGCTATTTGAATACACTCGCATGAGTGCCTTTTCCGAGTCTTTACGTCGCTCGTCGACGTTTTTGTCTACCACTAGCAGATCCCACGCCTTGGGCTCTTGATCTTAAAGTACCACGAGTAGCACCCCAGCCGGGGTCTACTGAAGTTACCAATTGTTGCCTGCAGACCCCAGCCGGGGTCTGCCCAGGGCATATTCCGTGGCTCGCAGAGCCCCAGCCGGGGTCTACTGATGTCATTGTGGCTCGGTTGGGCACCCTGTGTGTGTTTAGGGCAGGGTGTGAGCTGGTACCGTCGCCCCCTGATCTAATTGGGCGTTTAGAGAACCTTTGTCGGTATTTTCGGTGCTCGGTCCTCTTGCGTAGGGGTGGGAAATTTAGAATTTAAGGGAAAATTTTATTCCGAATTCAGGGAAGCCAGATTAGGTGACGTGACAATTGTTCATAACCAATTAACCTAGTTAGCACATTTTTGGCCATGTGGGAGGAAACCGGAGTACCCGGGGAAAACCCACGCGAACACGGGGAGAAAGTGCAAACTCCCCCAGCCGCAAGGCCCAGGTCGGGAACCGACCCTGGGTCCAAGTAGCCGGTCAACCTCAGTGCTAATCACTGGGCTGACGTGTTGCCCATTCGTACCGTGACACCTTTGGGTGGTAATCGGTGTCATTATCTTTCGTCATCGTCTGGTAGTGAACATCCAAGACAAGACGGGGCACACGTCCCATCTCAGCGTCACCCCAGGTGCGTCTCGTTCGTCTCACCCTTTGTACCGATGGTGTGGGTATTGGGTCGCGGGTGCTTCTACTACCTAGGCAGGGTGAACCGCATCCGCCAGCGGATCACCAGTGCCCCCGGGACAAGCCTGAACTTGTCGAGAACCTAGTTTTTTGGAAATTTACCGGGTTTGTAGGCATAGAAGCGTGTTGGTTATCCTCGGCCAGTCAGATTCCGACAGACACTCGCCTGCCAGCAGGAGTGCCTGGATTCCCTGCGGGACCATCGGTAAGGGCTGACTCACTGTGGTCTAGAACAACCAAAAATACCACAGCTACGCAACACACACCATAATCCATTCCAGCTTCACCACTCTAGGATGGCAGTCCTGTGGTGTGGTCATGGACCTGGCCTGCATCGCCCCCGCTATTTGTTTCTCAACCAGTCACGGAATACCCTCTCTTGTGCCCAAGGAGAAGGTACCAGGTGGCTCCCGCGGAAGGGATTGACTCGCTGTGGGTAGAAACCAGAAGACCCCACAGTTACGATTGGCCGTTAACGCCTTGTTTCGGCTAACCAATCTTACCCCACCTGTCTGTAACCGCAACCTTAAGGGGCATCCAGGCATGCAATTACTCCGCATCGTTTCTGGGACAGCCGCTTTAGCCGCCACCGCGATGGATGTGCGGTGACGTTGCCCGGCGGGACCGACGTGGAGGCGCAGCTCGCTGTGCGGCAGAAACGACAAGACACGCACAGTTAAAGTAACCAAGAAACCTCAAGAGAGTCCCCCCAAGAGAGTCCTCCTTAAGAGAGTCATAGCTACTCCCGAGGGAATAACCAGAAACCCCAACAGAGTCCCCCCAAGAGGGTCCTCCTTAAGAGAGTCATAGTATAAAAACCTCGCTTACACTGCCAGATTCCCAGTTTGATATATTAGCAACCCATTTATTTCCCAATGCTTAAAAGCGTTCCTGTCTTAACTCATTTCTAAACATTCCATTGGTGCAAATAATTGGTATTTTGTGTAACTGAGTCATGAAGCAGTTAGTTAAATATTTAGCAAAAGATCATTCATGGAGTCATAGAACTTTACAGTATAGAAAGAGGCCCTTTGAGTCTGCACTGAACACAATCCCACTCCAGCCCTACCCCCATATCCCTACATATTATACCCACTAATCCCTCTAACCTACGCATCTCAGGACCCTAAGGGGCAATTTCTTAGCACGTCCAATTAACCTAACCCGCACATCTTTGGATTGTGGGAGGAAACCGGAGGAAACCCACGCAGATACGAGGAGAATGTGCAAACTCCTCACAAAGCAGTAGGGAGACAGGAGAGAAGGTTGAGGACAGCACAGAAGTTAAACAGAGTTCATTAAATAGTGAAGGCAGTGTCAGTAATCCTAATACTAGACAGATCAGGCAAAAACAGGGCAGACAGCAAAATGAAACTGCATTTATTTCAATGAAAGGCCTGATGTGCAAGGCAGATCATAGAAATCCTACAGCATAGAAAGAGGCCATTCGGCCCATCGCGTCTAGCCTGACCACAATCCCCCCCACAGCCCTACATTTTTGCCCACTAAATCCCTCGAACCTACACTTGTCAAGACACTAAGGGGCAATTTTAGCATGGCCAATCAACCTAACCTGCACATCTTTGGACTGTGGGAGGAAACTGGAGGAAACCCACGCAGACACGAGGGGAATGTGCAAACTCCACACAGACAGTGACCCGAGCCGGGATCGAACCCAGGACCCTGGCTCTGTGAAGCAGCAGTGCTAACCCACTGTGCTACAGCACCACGCCAAACATTCCTTTGTCATGGGTGTTCACGCAGGAGAGGGGCCTGATGTCTGATGCCGGCTTTGAGGAATTTGAGGACCCATTAAAGGAAATAATCATTACGAGGGATGAAGTGTTGAGGCTTTTAGGTAGCATAAAGACTTATACAGCTCCGGGGCCTGATGGTATTTATCCCAGGCTAAGGGAGGTGAGAGATGACATTGCTGGGCCTCTGACGCAAATCTTTGTCTCTTCTTTGGACACAGGGGAGGTCCCAGAGGACTGGAGGATTGCAAATGTAGTACCGTTGTTTAAAAAGGGTCAGAGGGATAACCCAGGGAACTATAGGCCGGTGAGCTTGACTTCAGTTATAGGTAAGCTAATGGAGAGGATTCTCAGGGACAGGATGTATGAGCATCTGAAGTGCTGCGATCTGATCAGGGATACGCAGCATGGCTTCAAAGAACAAAGGACAAAGAGCAACACAGCACGGGAAACAGGCCCTTCGGCCCAACGAGCCCACGCCACCATCCTAACATCTTAATGATATATCCTTGACTTTAGGCTATGCCTATTGTTGAAGATTCCCATATAGGGACCAATATAGGGACAATTTGATACCCAATCAGCCTAAGAGCACATTTTTGGGATGTGGGAGGAAACCGGAGCACCCGGAGGAAACCCACGCAACCACGGGGAGAACGCACAAACTCCCGCAGACACAGGCCCAAATCCATGTGTCAGCACAGCAACAGCGATAGTCTCTGAGCTGTCATGTTGCCCATCAGATGGTCCAGTTTAAGCATACACTGACGACATGAAGCACTAGGCAACTCCTGAAGCAACCTCCAAGAGCAGCTCTCGCACGACCTGCCGAATGCATGCCCCTTGTTGGTCAACAAGGTGGACCCAATTGCCTTCGGAAACAAATAAGACTTAATTAAACATGCTAAAAAAAAACTAAGACATTCCCGAGACGAAACTAAAAGATAGTCTACTACTATTTGGTCCTCCCGATATTCAAACAGTCCTGCTATATCCCTTTATCTGCAGACCGCTCATGTGGCTGTCCAAGAGACCCTTAAACAACCCTAGCGTGCCTGCTCCCACCACCTTACTCGGCAGTGCATTCCACACCCCCACTACCCTTTGTGTGAAAAACTGCCCTCTAATATTCGTCTTATACATAGCCCCCCTCACCCTAAGGCCATGACCCCTCGTTCTATCTATTTCTAATGGTGGAAAAAGCTTACCACCATTTACTCTATCTATACCCCTCATAATCTTATATACCTCTAAAAGATCCCCACTCAGCCGACGTCTTTCAAGGGAAAACAACCCCAGTTTTTTTAATCTTTCCTCGTAAGACAGCCTTTCCATACCAGGCAGCATCCTGGTAAATCTCCTCTGCACTCTCTCCAGGGCCTCTACATCCTTCCTGTAGTACGGCAACCAGAACTGGACGCAGTACTCCAGATGAGGCCTAACCAATGTTCTATACACCTGCAACATCAGACTCCTACTCTTGTATTCTATACCCCTTCCCTTCGTTAAGGGGAGGTCGTGCCTTACGAATCTAGTGGAATTTTTTGAAGAGGTGACAAAAACGGTTGATGAAGGACAAGCCGTTGATGTCATCTATATGGATTTCAGTAAGGCGTTTGATAAGGTCCCTCATGGTAGGCTGATAGAAAAGGTGAAGGCACATGGGATACAGGGCCAGGTATGTAGATGGGTTGAGAACTGGCTTGGGAGGAGGAGACAGGGGTAGTAGTGGAAGGCTGTTTTTCCAACTGGAGGTCTGTCACTAGTGGTGTGCGACAGGGCTCTGTACTAGGACCTCTTCTATTTGTGGTGTATATAAATGACTTGGAAGAGGGGGTAGGTGGTGTGATCAGCAAATTTGCTGATGACACTAAGATGATTGGATTGGCGGGTACTGAGGAGCAGTGCCTGGCAATACAACATGACATAGATAGGCTGGTAGATTGGGCAGATAGATGGCAAATGGAATTTAATCCGGATAAATGCGAGGTGATGCATTTTGGCCGGAATAATGTAGAGGGGAGTTATAGGATAAAAGGTAAAACTATCCGGAGTATAGAGACGCAGAGAGACCTGGGGGTGCAGGTTCACAAGTCTCTGAAAGTGTCAGTACAGGTGGAAAAAGTGATAAAGAAAGCGTATGGTATGTTAGCCTTCATAGGAAGGGGTATAGAATACAAGAGTAGGAGTCTGATGTTGCAGGTGTATAGAATGTTGGTTAGGCCTGATCTGGAGTACTGCGTCCAGTTCTGGTCGCCGTACTACAGGAAGGATGTAGAGGCCCTGGAGAGAGTGCAGAGGAGATTTACCAGGATGCTGCCTGGTATGGAAGGGCTGTCTTACGAGGAAAGATTGAAAACACTGGGGTTGTTTTCCCCTGAAAGACGTCGGCTGAGAGGGGATCTTTTAGAGGTATATAAGATTATGAGGGGTATAGATAGAGTAAATGGTGGTAAGCTTTTTCCACCATTAGAAATGGATAGAACGATGGGTCACGGGCTCAGGGTGAGGGGGGCTATGTATAAGACGAATATTAGAGGCCAGTTTTTCACACAAAGGGTAGTGGGGGTGCGGAATGCACTGCCGAGTAAGGTGGTGGGAGCAGGCACGCTAGGGTTGTTTAAGGGTCTCTTGGACAGCCACATGAGCGGTCTGCAGATAGAGGGATATAGCAGGACTTTTGAATATCGGGAGGACCAAATAGTAGTAGACTATCTTTTAGTTTCGTCTCGGGAATGTCTTAGTTTTTTTTTGGAATGTTTAATTAAGTCTTATTTGTTTCCGCAGGCAATTCGGTCCACCTTGTTGACCAACAAGGGGCATGCATGCAGCAGGTCGTGCGAGAGCTGCTCTTGGAGGTTGCTTCAGGAGTGGCCTAGTGCTTCACGTCGTTAGTGTATGCTTAAACTGGACCATCAGATGGCAACATGACAGCTCAGAGACTATCGCTGTTGCTGTGCAGACACATGGATTTGGGCCTGTGTCTGCGGGAGTTTGCGCGTTCTCCCCGTGGTTGCGTGGGTTTTTCTCCGGGTGCTCCGGTTTCCTCCCACATCCCAAAAATGTGCTCTTAGGCTGATTGGGTATCAAATTGTCCCTATATTGGTCCCTATATGGGAATCTTCAACAATAGGCATAGCCTAAAGTCAAGGATATGTCATTAGGATGTTAGGACGGCGGTGTGGGCTCGTTGGGCCGAAGGGCCTGTTTCCCGTGCTGTGTTGTTCTTTGTTCTTGTTCTTGTTCTTGTTCAGGATATTGTGGCGCATTCTCTGCCTTTTGTGCTCCCTTAGGTCAGAAATATTAATGATTTAAAATGATGGCTGTATTCTATTTTAATCGATGTACACCTGATTTCGAGACTTTGCAACATTTCCAACAATGGCCATATTTTCCTCCTGCAGCTAACGTGGCAGTGATTGTGATCCTGTGTCGACGAAGATGCGGCCTCTCCAAATGCATCACCAACTACCTCTTGTCCATGGCAGTTACAGATCTCCTGGTCATAGTCTTGGCTGGGATATTAAACCGGATTCTAGGCGTTAATTTCCCGTTCAGTTTCCTAGCCATCACTCCAGTATTTAGTCTCAGCCTTGTGCTAACTTACGGTGTCACGGATTCTTCTGTCTGGGTAACGGTAGCCTTTACCTTTGATCGGTTTGTCGCCATATGTTTCCAGAAACTGAAAGCTAAATACTGCCGTGTGAAAACTGCAGCTGTGGTCATAGGGACTGTGTGTGTGCTGAACTGTGCAAAGAAAATACCATTGTACTTTATTTGTGAACCTTCCATTGTCATTGACAACACACCCTTTTACTGCACACTTGGATCAATATTTTATACGTCAGGCGGATGGATCGCGTATGATAGCATTTCCATCCTTTTAAACCCTTGTCTCCCTTTCGTTATCATTTTGATGCTTAACGCTCTCACTGTCAAACACATTGTAGCGGCAAGTCGGGCCCGCAAGAGATTCCACACCCAGACTAATGCAGACAGCCAGAGTGACCCAGAGATGGAGAAGAGGAGAAAGTCCATCATTTTGCTTTTCTGTATCTCTGGAAGTTTCATCCTGTTAAACTCGCTGAGGCTAATAACGTTCCTCTATGTCCAAATTGCAAGTGTCAGTTATTTAGAAAGTTCGGATTTGGATGCATCAAATGTTATTCTGGAAGAATGTGGATACATGCTGCAGCTCTTGACTTCCTGCATCAACCCTTTTATTTATGTGGGGACGCAGAGTCAGTTCAGAAAGGAGTTAAAAAATGGCCTGTATTACCCATTGGTCTATTTTGTTAAATTAATCAAATGATAATCACAGCAAAAAAAATGTTAATCACATGCCCTTTTTATGTTTATGTGACATGTAGTATGGTCTTCTGAAAAACATAATCATTTCCTTTCAATCTCCTTCCCAGGGCGTGAAGGGGAAAAATTATATTAAGCACTGTGGATTCCCAGTTAATTTGCCATTCTGACACGGGCGTGGTTTATAGAATCTGTGCAGTACAGAAGCAGGCCATTCCGTCCATTGAGTCAGCACCCACTTTCCAAAACAGCATCTTACACAGGCCATTCCCTGCCCTAATGACATCTAAGTTGGCGAAGCATGCTAACCCCAATGCGTGGGTTTTCTCCAGGTGCTCCAGTTTCCTCCCACACCCCAAAAACATGCTGATTGGTGTTAATAAATTACCCCTAAATTAGACCTCCCTTAATCTGGCGCACATATAATTCTCTAAATTTGCACCCCCTTTATTGTGGAGTCCAAGAGGCATAGACAAAAGTCGTAGGTAGAAGATGGATTGGAATGAGCCACTCACTGACTGTTAAAGTGGGCGGGCTTGTAGAGCCGAAGGGCCTGTTTCCTGTGCTGTGTTATTCTTTGTTCTTTATCTTGGACACTAAGAACGAAATTTCGCGTGGCTAAACCACCTATGCTGCACATTTTTGGACTGTAGCAAAGAAGAAAGAACAGTACAGCCCAAGCCCTTCGGCCCCTCCAAGCCTGTGCCGCTCATTGGTCCAACTAGACCATTCATTTGTACCCCTCCATTCCCAGTCTGTTCATGTGCCTATCCAGATAAGTCTTAAACAATCCCAGCCTCCACCTACCCTGCTTGGAAGCACATTCCAGGCCCCCACCACCCTCTGTGTAAAATATGTCCCTCTGATGTCGGAGTTATACCTCGCCCCCCTCACCTTGAACCTGTGACCCCTCGTGATCGTCACCTCCGACCTGGGAAAAAGCTTCCCCCTGTTCACCCTGTCTAGACCCTTCATAATCTTATACACCTCTATTAGGTCTCCCCTCATTCTCCGTCTTTCCAGGGAGAACAGCCCCAGTTTATCCAATCTCTCCTCATAGCTAAGAGAGGAAACTAACCTCACTAAATGTCTGCAGATCCTGTCTCTCAGAATACCTTTGAATAAGTTACCCACTAGTTCCCAGGCTTTTCCCTGCAGCCCTTTTTAAACAAAGGCACAACATTTGCCACCCTCCAATCTTCAGGCACTGCCGATTATCACATTTTAACCCCCTTGTCTCCCATTCGATCTGATATTGCTTCTTAATGCTTTCACTGTGAGACACATTCTAACAGCTAGTAAAGCTCACAAGTGACTCTGGGCCCAGAGCAATGGAAAGAACCCAGAGATGGAGGACTGGGGAAGGTCCTGCTTTTGTGTGTTTCATTTTCTAATATCTCTTAATTTTATAACTTGTTTTATGTTTAAATTACCAACTATGGTTACTTCTCAGGATCCTAGTTGGGTAAATCAACATTTATTCTTAAGGAAAACGGATATATATTTAATTTTTGAGTTCCTGTATCAATCCCTTATGGGCGGCATTGTAGCACAGTGGGTTAGCACTACTTGCTTCACAGCTCCAGGGTCCTGGGTTCGATTCCTGGCTCGGGCCACTGTCTTTGTGGAGTTTGCACATTCTCCTCGTGCCTGCGTGGGTTTCGTCCAGGTATTCCAGTTTCCTCCTACAATCCAAAGATGTGTGGGTTAGGTTGATTGGCCGTGCTAAGAAATTGCCCCTTAGTGTCCAGGGATGCACAGGTTAGAGGGGATTAGTGGGTATAATGTGTAAGGATATGGGGGTAGGGTCTGGGTGGGATTGTGTTCGGTGCAGACTCGATGGGCTGAAGGGCCTCTTTCTGCACTGTAGGGTTCTATGAATTAGGTGGCCTTTATTTATGCAAAGACTCGGAAGAAATACAGAGAGGAGGTAAAGAATGAAATAAAATATCCACTGTGATTAATTACTAGATTATTTCAATACAATAAAATCCAAATGGATTTTACATCTGATTCCTTTCCAAGTTCAGCCATCTTCCATATTATGCATACAGTCAGAGAAACATAAGCACTGCCTCAATTTAAGATTTTTTTAAAGGGTGATGCGTCAGTGCAAAATTAGATTTTTGCATTGGAATCTGTTGAGCCACTTCCAGTTCTCAATCTTTGAAGTGAAGCAGGAATGCACATCAGCGAGCATATTCTGCAAACATCAATTTCGCTCCTGCTAAGTTGCCCTCGCAGCAAAGTTCCAAACGTGTCTTGGCACCAGGAAACGTAACTTTGAGGATTTCTGATGTTGCCTGCAATATGGAGCGCTGTCTTATGGTGCTGTGTGCGTTGCGAGGGCGGGGGAGGTGCTTCGTAGTGAGTTTATGAATTTTCATTGGGGTTCCTGCTGCACCCTCAGAGATTAGACAGCAGAACCGGGGGAGGATGAAATGATTATGGGGCATTGGCAGCGAAGACGCCTGTAAGTGATACACCACCACAGCGAAGATGGAGCAGAGGTGAACAATAACTGAAATTCCGCGTCGTTCTTTGTTCAATCGGAGCTAGTTTTTTTTTTCAGGTTATTTTACAATTGCGGGAGTTGCCTTTACATTGTTCAAATCGATATAAAATGTTTCTGGAGTCTTTTGGGTTCTTACATCCATCACTCATTGAAGTATTGACCTAGATTTTTGCTGTATGATTATCGGGGAACTTTGATAATCTGCTATATCCCTACATATTGTACCCACTAATCCCTCTACCTCTGCTACCCGAGACCCTAAGGGGCAATTTTAGCATGGCCAATCAACCTAACCCGCACATGTTTGGACTGTGCAAGGAAACCCACACAGACACGAGGAGAATGTGCAAACTCCACACAGACAGTGGCTCAAGCTGGGAATCGAACCCAGGACCCTAGAGCTGTGAAGCAGCAGTGCGAACCCACTGTGCTACCGTGCCACCAATGCAAAGGAGAGCTAGAATTCAGCCACTTAAATACAACTTGTATTCGTTCACATCAAGAGTTGTTGCTAGCTGATGCTCAGGAGCACATTCCTCTCTAGAATGGCACTGACAGATCGAAGTTGAGGAATATATTGTGCATGTTCAAAGTATTTAGTTATATGAGTTCACTTATGTCCTGTAATTCTATCTTCCCGAATTAAAATAATTTTTTTAGTCTCTTGCAAACAGGATCCAAAAGCAGGCACAACAAGAATCAATTCCATGTTAACAATAGTGAGTGCACACACGCATATACACATGTACACATACATGCAGACCCACGCACACACACACAACACACACACATGCAAACACACGCACACACATTCAGACCGTGTATTTCACGTTAAATTGCTTAACATCCGCCAAGCACATTGACCATGAACTTGCATGACAATCCATCATTCTCCATCAAAAATCATTTCGAATACGTTTTATTTGTAGGAGTGACACGGTAGCACAGTGGGTTAGCACTGCTGCTTCACAACGCCAGGGTCCTGGGTTCGATTCCCAGCTCAGGTCACTGTCTGTGTGGAGTTTACACATTCTTCTCGTGTCTGCGTGGGTTTCATAGAACAAAGCAGCATGGGAAACACTTCCTTCGAGCCCACGCCACCATCCCGATGTTCCCACCTCTACCCACGATCCCTGTCTATGTTTATAGATCTATGGATTAAAAACCAAATTTGAGACAATTTAGGGAGAATTTGTTTTGCCAATTAGCCTAAGAGCACATCTTTGGGATGTGGGAGGAAACCGGAGCACCTGGAAAAAACCCGCGCAAGCACGGGGAGAATGCACAAACTCCCACAGACACAGGCCCAAATCCATCTGCACAGCACAGCGATAGTCACTGAGCTGTCGTGTTGCCCATCAAATGGTCCAGGTCAAGCGTACGCTAACGACGTGAAGCACTAGGATACTCTCAAAAAAAATCCAAGAGCAGCCCTCTCACGACCCATCGCGTGTATGCCCCTTGTTCGACAACAAGGTGGACCAAAGCACCTGTAGGATAAAAACAAGTACATCAATATCATCATCTATTTACACACTTCCCAGGACTCCCAAGGCTCATGATCCCTATTTTAAATCAGTTTTCTATACCCCTCCATTCCCATTCTGTTCATGTGCCCATCTAAGTATTTCTTAAATAACTCCAGAGTGCCTGCCTCCACCACTTTACTTGGCAGCGCATTCCATACCCCCACCACCCTCTGTGTGAAAAAACTCCCTCTAGCATCCAAATTATACCTTACCCCCCTCACCCTAAGCCCGTGACCCCTCGTGCTATTTGAGTCCATCCTAGGAAAAAGCTTAGAACATAGAACATTACAGCGCAGTAGAGGCCCTTCGGCCCTCGATGTTTCGCCGACCAATGTAACCAATTTTATGACCCTCTATCCTAAACTATTCCAATATTATCCATATGCCTATCCACTGACCATTTGAACGCCCTTAAACTTGACGAGTCCACAATTGCTGCAGGCAGGGCATTCCACACGCTTATTACCCTCTGAGTAAAGAACGCACCTCTAGCATCTGTCCTATAACTACCACCCCTTAATTTAAAGCTGTGTCCCCTCGTGCTACCCATCTCCATCCAAGGAAAAAGGCTCTCACTATCCACCCTATCTAATCCTCTGATCATCTTATATGTCTCAATTAAGTCACCTCTTACCCTTCTTCTCTCTAATGAAAATAACCTCAAGTCCCTCAGCCTTTCCTCATAAGACCTACCCATCATACCAGGCAACATCCTGGTAAACCTCCTCTGCACCCTTTCCAATGCCTCCACATCTTTCTTATAATGTGGCGACCAAAACTGTACACAATACTCCAAGTGCGGCCGCACCAGAGTTTTGTACAGTTGCAACATGATCTCGGCTCCGAAATTCAATCCCCCTACCAATAAAAGCTAACACACCATACGCCTTCTTAACAACCTTATCCACTTGACTGCCTACTTTCAGGGATCTATTGACACATACACCAAGATCCCTCTGTTCCTCAACACTACTAAGAGCCCTACCATTAGCCCTATACTCTACACATTTATTGTTCCTGCCAAAGTGCATTACCTCACACTTTTCCACATTCAACTCCATTTGCCACCTCTCGGCCCAGCTCTGCAACTTGTCCAAGTCACTCTGCAAACTATAACACCCCTCTTCACTATCTACCACTCCACCGACTTTAGTGTCATCTGCAAATTTACTGATCCATCCCTCAATACCCTCATCCAGATCATTTATAAAAATTACAAACAGCAGGGGCCCCAAAACAGACCCCTGAGGCACACCACTCGTCACCGAACTCCACGATGAATATCTCCCATCAACCACCACCCTCTGTCTTCTATCTGCCAGCCAATTCCTAATCCAATTAGCTAAATCACCCTCTATTCCAAACATCTGCATTTTCTGTAGAAGTCTTCCATGGGCCACCTTATCAAACGCCTTACTAAAGTCCATATATACTACATCAACCGCCTTACCCCCATCCACCTCTCTGGTCACTTTCTCAAAAAACTCAATGAGGTTAGTAAGGCATGACCTACCCTTCACGAAACCATGCTGACTATCCCCAATCAATTCATTTCTCTCTAAATAACTATAAATCCTATCCCTAATAATTCTCTCCAATACCTTGCCCACAACAGAAGTAAGACTCACTGGCCTATAATTCCCTGGAAGGTCTCTCTTCCCCTTCTTAAACAATGGGACCACATTCGCTATCCTCCAGTCCTCCGGAACCACACCCGTAACCAACGAGGACCTGAAGATCAGAGCCAGAGGCTCTGCAATCTCCTCTCTTGCCTCCCAGAGAATCCTAGGGTAAATCCCGTCCGGCCCAGGGGACTTATCCAACTTCAAACCCTCGAGAATTTCTAACACATCCTCCCTATCTACTACAATACTCCCCAATTTGCAACCCTGTACCTCAGTGCTCTCCACAGCTACATTTCCAGCACTCTGCGTGAATACCGAAGAGAAATATTTATTCAGTGCCTCGCCAATCTCTTCAGGCTCCACGCACAACTTCCCACTGCTGTCTATGACTGGCCCTAATCTTGCCCTAACCAATCTTCTATTCTTAACATATCGAAAGAAAGCTTTAGGATTCTCCTTAATCCTATCAGCCAACATCTTCTCGTGTCCCCTCTTAGCTCTCCTCAATTCACTTTTTAGCTCCCTCCTGGCTAATCTATAGCTATCCATTGCACTAACTGAGCCTTCAAGCCTCATCCTGACATAAGCCTCCTTTTTCTTCTTAACCAGCAAATCAACTTTTTTCGTACACCAAGGCTCTCTTACTCGACCATTTCCTCCCTGCCTGACAGGGACATACTTATCAAGGACTCGCAGCAGCTGCTCCTTGAATAAGCACCACATTCCAGATGTTCCCAGTCCCTGTAGTTCCCTAGTCCAATCTATGCACCCTAATTCTCTCCTGATGGCCTCATAATTACCCTTCCCCCAGCTATAACTACTGCCCCCAGCTTCATGCCTATCCCTGTCCATCACTAAGGTGAACGTAACCGAATTGTGGTCACTATCACCAAAATGTTCACTAACTTCCAAGCCTAACACCTGGTCTGGCTCATTGCCCAGCACCAAATCCAATGTAGCCTCACCTCTAGTTGGCCTATCTACATACTGAGTCAAAAAACCTTCCTGCACACTCTGTACGAAAACTGACCCCTCTAACGAGCTAGAGCTATAGCTATTCCAATCAATATTAGCAAAGTTAAAGTCCCCCATCACAATTACCCTACTACTTTCACTCCTAATCAGAATTGACTTTGCAATCCTTTCCTCAACCTCTCTAGAACTATTAGGAGGTCTGTAAAAGACTCCCAACAGGGTGACCTCTCCTCTCCTGTTTCTAATCTCAGCCCATACTACCTCAACAGACAAGTCCTCATCAAACTTCTTTTCTATCACCGTGATACAGTCTTTGACCAATAATGCCACTCCTCCCCCCCTTCTACCTCCTTCTCTACTCCGACTAAAGCATTTGTACCCCGGAACCTGCAACATCCATTCCTGTCCCTAGAACTGGACGCAATATTCCAAAGGAGGTCTAATTAACGTTCTATACAACTGCAACATTAAAGGCCAGCTCTTGTACTCTATACCCCTTCCTATAAAAGTTAGCATACCATATGCTTTCTGTTTGTAATTTTTATAACTGTTTGTAATTTTTATAAATGATCTGGATGAGGGTATTAAAGGATGGATTAGTAAATTTGCAGATGACACTAAAGTCGGTGGAGTGGTAGATAGTGAAGAGGGGTGTTATAGTTTGCAGAGGGACTTGGACAAGTTGCAGAGCTGGGCCGAGAGGTGGCAAATGGAGTTTAATGTGGAAAAGTGTGAGGTAATGCACTATGGCAGAAATAATAAATGTGTAGAGTATAGGGCAAATGGTAGGATTCTTAGTAGTCTAGATGAACAGAGGGATCTTGGTGTGTATGTGCATAGATCCCTGAAAGTAGGCAGTCAGGTCGAGAAGGTTGTTAAGAAGGCATATGGAGTCTTGGCTTTTATTGGTAGGGGGATTGAATTTCGGAGCCGCAACGTCATGTTGCAACTGTACAAAACTCTAGTGCGGCCGCACTTGGAGTATTGTGTGCAGTTCTGGTCCCCACATTATAAGAAAGATGTGGAGGCATTGGAGAGGGTACAGAGGAGGTTTACCAGGATGTTGCCTGGTATGGAGGGCAGGTCTTATGAAGAGAGGCTGAGGGATTTGAGGTTGTTTTCGTTAGAAAGGAGGCGGCTAAGAGGGGACCTAATCGAAACATATAAGATGATTAGAGGTTTAGATAGGGTGGACAGTGATAGCCTTTTTCCTAGGATGGAGAAAGCTAGCACGAGGGGACACAGCTTTAAATTAAGGGGTGATAGTTATAGGACGGATATCAGAGGTAGGTTCTTTACCCAAAGGGTGGTTCGGGAGTGGAATGCCCTGCCTGCAGCAGTTGTAGATGCGCCAAGTTTGGTGGCGTTTAAGAGGTTAGTTGATAAGTATATGGAAGAGAAGGGAATGGTTTAGTTTGGAGGGGCATTGCTTTTTATATTGGTCGGCGCAACATCGAAGGCCGAAGGGCCTGTTCTGTGCTGTAATGTTCTATGTTCTATGTTCTGTTTGCTTTCTTCACACCTCCGGGTACTCCGATTTCCTCTCACAGTCCAAAGATGCGCGGGTTAAGTTGATTAGCCATGCTAAGAAATTTGCCCGTAGTGACCAGAGATGCGTGGATTAGTGGGTATAATATGAAGGTAGGGCCTGGATGGATTGTGTTCGATACAGACACAATGTTGAAGGGCCTCTTTCTGCACTGTAGGGTTCTATGATTCTTGAATTAAAATCATTGCTGCATTATAGCTAGTCAGCTTAACATTGTTGTCACGTATGTAGAATTCAAACGGATCTTGATCAATTGGGTCAGTGGGCTAATGAATGGCAGATGGAGTTTAATTTAGATAAATGCAAGGTGATACATTTTGGTAGATTGAACCAGGGTGGGGCTTACTCAGTTAATGGTCATAAAGTAAAGAGATCTAGGGGTACAGGTTCACAGCTCCTTAAAAGTGGAGTCACGGGTGGACAGAGTGGTGAGGAAGGCATTTGGCACACTTGGTTTCATCAGTCAGAACATTGAATACAGGAGTTGGGATGTCTTGTTGAAGTTGTACTTGACATTGGTAAGGCCACACTTGGAATACTGTGTGCAATTCTGGTCACCTTATAATACAAATGATATTGTTAAACTAGAAAGAGTGCAGAAAGGTTTTACTAGGATGCTACCAGAACTTGATGGTTTGAGTTCTAAGGAGAGGCTGGATAGACGGAGGTGTATGAAGCGTTGGGGTGATCTTATCGGACTCTACATAGTAATGAGGGGCATGGATGATGTAGACAGTCAACCTCTTTTCCCAAATGTAGAGGAATCTAAAACTAGATGGCATAGGTTTAAGATAAGAGGAAGGAAATACAAAGGAGTCTAGAGGGGCTTTTTTTTAACACAGAGGTTGATGAGTGTTTGGAACGAGCTGCCAGAGGTAGTGGCTTTGAATTTTGGCTTTGAAAAACATTTAGACAGTTACATGTGTGAGATGGAAGTGGAGGGATAAACACGAGCAATTGGGTCTTGCTTAATAGGAAAAAACTGGTGGTATGGTTGATCCGAAGAGCCTGTTTCCATGCTAGAAACCTCTGTGACACTACAACTAAGAACGTAGGATAAGGGGCATGCCATTCAGTGAGATCAGGTCACCCTTTCTTGTGGTCTCAGCTCCACTTCGCCTCTCTTCTCAATGAAGGGATGAATGACCCATCCCCCACTCCTTTAGATCATAGAAACCTACAATGCAGAAAGAGGCCCTTCGGCCCATCGAGTTTGCACCAAACACAATCCCACCCAGGCCCTACCCCATTATCCCTAGATATTATACCCACTAATCCCCTCTAACCTCCCTGCACACTAAGGGGCAATTTCTTAGCATAGCCAATCAACCTAACCCGCACATCTTTGGACTGTGGGAAGAAACCGGAGTACCCGGAGGAAACCCACGCAGACACGAGGGGAATGTGCAAACTCCACACAGACAGTGACCCGAGTCGGGAATCGAACCCAGGATCCTGGAGCTGTGAAGCAGCAGTGCTAACCCACTGTGCCACCCAAACGAAGACAATTCCATGGACTAACCATCCGATCAGAGCAATAAGGACGATCCACGTTTTAGCCTAAATAACATAATCTTAAACTGTATTCCCTTGTATGATTTTTTTCGACGTTGTTCATTCTAGAAATTCTAGAAATTGTAGCTGTTTGCCAATGAATTAAGCCTCACTGAGGTGGGCCTCTCTCAGCTTGAGGTGTGACTTTGGAATAAAGCTGCCCATAGCGATCACACTGATATGAACTTCTGCATCCAGAAAGAAACTAACGTTAATCTGCAACAGGATACAATGAATTTACAGTCACGGAGCAGCACTTGTCCATGTCGAATACAAATCTGTGGAATTTGAACTGTTCACAAAGAAAGCAACGCAATGGGCAAGAATGCGTGCCAATTAAACAAGATGGACTGGTTCTGTACGCATTGAATTTTGTGTGCTACGCTGCACTGCTCCACATTGGAATTAAGAACAATTTCCTGAAATCTGTCCAGAATGACGTGGGGCCACTTTGAGCAAAGCCAGAGATCAGGAGAGAACGGTTGACTGTGTTTCCCTGCAGAATATTTCTGGTCTGTTTAACTTGTGCTGAGAACACAACACTGCATGCAAGAATTTCCATCCTAGAATTTTTCAAAAACTCGGCTAACTTTGCAGCCAAGACAAATGACTTCAATTAGTCCATTAAGTGCAAAGGTTCAAGTTGCCTTACTATCTCCCTTGAGTCTGACATGAGAAATAAGTAAGACAACACTTCAGCCCAGTTAAGAACACACCCAGAACTCCAACTTTTCCTGCATTGCTAACTGATCTCAGAGACTGACATGCACTGATCACCAAAAGCCCTGTTGTTTTCGATTTACTACCCGGTCCTAAAAGAGTTCAAGGCAAACTTGACTCGCCAAGTTTAAGGGCGTTCAAATGGTCAGTGGATAGGCGTATGGATAGCATTGGAATAGTTTAGGATAGAGGATCATTTTATTAGATTAGTTCCATAGGTCGGCGCAACATCGAGGGCCGAAGGGCCTGTACTGTGCTGTAATGTTCTTTGTTCTATAGGTAATCATTGCAATTCAATTTTTATCACCAGAGCACCTGGAAGAAACCCACACAGACACGGGGAGAATGTGCAAAATCCACACAGATAGTAACCCAAGGCCGGAAGTGAACCTGGGTCCCTGATGCTAGTGAAGCAGCAGAGCTAACCACTGTGCCATCCAAATCTGCTTTTACCCCATTTATTCACAATTCAAAGGTGTTGATCTAGAGTATTCTTTTTTTGTCCAGACACGGGTAAAGTGTACTGTCTCAAGAACAAAAACTCACTTTTTCATTACACCAGCAAAAACTCCATAGAGTTCGTATTTAATTGTAAACTTTTGTTCTGCTGTTAACTGCACCCAGGGACAGAAATCCTGTTCACTGCTGTTTGAACTGGATTAATAATTTATATCTTGGTCATATAGCTGTGATAGTAATTGAGTCATAAGACGTAATTTGCAACTCAGCATCATCACCTTTCAATGGTGGACACGTTACCCAGCAATCAGATCGGGTCAGAATGTGCCCTATCCTCACACCAAGGAGCATTTGGCGCATGCGGAGGCTCGGGTTCCAGATTGGGGCATGCGCATTTCGGGTCCGATCAGTGCATGCGTGGTGTGGGAACTCCAACTGGCAGCTGTGGAAAACGCTAGCTGTGTAACTGGGCAGGAGCAGATGATTGCCGGAGGGTAATTGAGACGGTAAGGTGGACGGAGAGGCTTCATGAGTACCCAGTGGAGGACACGAGACCCGAAAAAGAATCGCCCTGTACCGTGTTCGCAGCCATCGGGACTGCGACGGCAACTACCTGAGTTGGAGGCCCAGTTTTCCGGCCGCCATCTTTATAAGGGCAATTAGCAGCAGGGCGCATGCGCGCTCACCCTGCGCCGGGCAGCAGGAGGAGAGAATGTTGTGAGTTTCTGTCCCGGACTCGGTGATGGGTTTTGGAAACTCTTTGTACTGTCTGTGTGGAGTTTGCACTTTCTCCCCGTTTCTGCGTGGATTTCCTGTGGGGTGCGCCGGTTTCCGTACCCATTCCAAAGATGTGTGGGCAGGGTTGATTGGCCATGCCAAATTGCTCCTTAATGTCAGGAGGATTAGCAGGTAAGTATGTGAGGTTATGAGGATAGGGCCTGGGTGGAATTGTGGTCAGTGCAAACTCGATGGGCCGAATGGTCTCCTATTTTGTAGAGAATCTAGGACCATTTACACACAGAACACTCAAACCAAGAGATACGAATGTTTCTTCTAGAATCATAGAACCCTACAATGCAGAAAGAGGCCATTTGGCCCATCGAGTCTGCACCGACCACAATCCCACCCATGCCCCAACACATTTGCCCACTAATCCCTCCAAACTATGTATCTCAGGACACAGAGGTAATTTTAGCATGGCCAATCAACCTAACCCGCACATCTTTGGAGAAAACCGGATCACACGGAGGAAACGCATGTCAGACCAAGAGTAGAATGTGGAGACTCCACACAGACAGTGACCCAAGCCGGGAATCGAACCCAGGTCCCTGGCACTGTGAGGCAGCAGTACTAACCGTTGTGCTGCCGTGCCGCCCCAATATCTAAATGTTTATCTGGAGTGTATTTTAAATTCCTTTCACTGGCACTTAGAGAACCGAACCTAGCCACAGAAGGCAAGAGAGAGAAAACTGGCAGTGGAGCAAAAAAAGTGGCAGAGATGGATTCCTATTTAACACAGGGGGAAGGGAGAGTGTGTAGGGCAGGGGATTTATAGCCAGGGCAACAATAAATATATTTGTGTTATTAAATTTTTGTGCTGTACTGGCAGTGATGACTTTTATTAACTCCTTTTACAGGGGATTAACACGGATGGATTTGCAGATATCAAACATTAAGATTTGTTCGTGTCACTCATCAGGATTGTAATTTGGTAGACCTTTTGATGTGGAATGAGGAATGTTTGACTTTTGTTTGAGGAAGAAACATTCAAATATCAGTTTGAATGGAAAAGCACAGCGACATACACACACTCAAATGAGTGTGTTCCAGTGAACTGATTGTGGAAAGAGCTTTAACCAGTTACACAGCCAAAAAAAACATACCATTCATATCCGAGGGGAACTGTACACATGTTCTGTGTGTGGACGTGGAAATGTGAGGGTAGTGGTCAACGAATCTGTGATCCACCTCAGCTGGAAATTCATTGATGTATTCCCACTGGGGCCAGCGCGATGGAGAAGCCCTGGAAATGTGAGGATTGTGGTAAAAGATTCTGTTATCCATCCCTACTGAGAAATCATCAACGTACTCACACCGGGGAGAGGCCGTTCACCTGCTCTGTGTGTGGGACAGGATTCTCGCAGTCGTCCACTCTGCTGACACACCAGCGAGGTCACACTGGGGAGAGGCCCTTCAGCTGCGCTCACTGTCAAAAGGCATTCAAGTCTTCGTCGCACCTCAGTGGACACCAGCGACTTCACACCGGGGAGAGGCCGTTCGCCTGCTCTGTGTGTGGGAAGGGATTCACTGTGTCCTCCAACCTGCTGAAACACCAGCAAATTCACACTGAGGAGAGGCCGTTCAGCTGCAGCTCCTGTGGGAAGAGGTTCAGGCATTTCTCCGACCTCACTGCGCACCAGCGGGTTCACACTGGGGAGAAGCCCTTCACCTGCTCAGTGTGCAGGAAGGGATTCACTCAGACAGCTACCCTCCGGTCACACCGGCGGGTTCACACCGGGGAGAAACCCTTCAGCTGCTCACTGTGTGGGAAAGGATTCGCTCAGTCAGCCACCCTTCAATCACACCAGCGAATTCATACCGGAGAGAAACCCTTCGGCTGCACTGACTGTGGAAAGCAGTTCAGGTCTGCGTCTAATCTCAATGTGCACAGACGTGTTCACACAGGGGAAAAGCCATTCAACTGCACCGTATGTGGAAAGGGATTCACTCAGGCAGCCAACTTGCTGTCACATCAGCGCGTTCATAAGTGATTTGTGGGGGCTAAATTCAGCTTTAATTGCTGCTGTTGATCACAGCTAGGACTGAACCATGTTTTTATTCTGACAGTTGGGGTTTGTTCCTGGTGATGTTAATTATCCCTGTAAGAGGCTGGAGTTTCATAGTCTGGATCAGTCTCTGATTTTCAGGGCTGCAGTCTCCCTCATTAAAAGCAACATCTGTGACCTTTCCTCTCAATTCAATAACTCACAACAGGAACTGGGTTGCAATGACATTTGGAATATTTTCTTCAATCCAAAATTCATGTTGCAGCAAGGGCAAGTCATGTTCGTAGAATCATAGAACACTACAGTACAGAAAGAGGCCCTTCAGCCCATCGAGTCTGCGCCGAACACAATCCCACCCAGGCCCCTACCCCCACATATTACACCCACTAATCCCTCTAACCTACACATTCCTGGACACGAAGGGGCAATTTCTTAGCACAGCCAATCGACTGAACCCGCACGTCTTTCAACTGTGGGAGGAAACTGGAGCACCTGGAGGAAATCCACGCAGACGTGAGAACGTGCAACCTCCACACAGACCTGAGCCGGGAATCGAACCCAGGACCCTAGAGCTGTGAAGCAGTAGAGCTAACCACTATCCTACCATGCCGTACTGTACAGTGTTGCGGCTTTATAGAATCTTATTTAGGCCGCACTTGGGATATAGTGTTCAATTTTGGTCTCTGCACTACCAGAAGGATGTGGAGGCTTTGGAGAGGATACAGAAGAAGGTTTGCCAGGATGTTGCCTGGTATGGAGGCATTAGCTATGAGGAGAGATTGGAGAAACTTGGTTTGTTCTCATTGGGACGATGAATAGAAGTCCACAAGATTGTGAGAGGCATGGACAGAGTGGATAGTCAGAAGCTTTCTCCCAGGGTGGAAGAGTCAATTACTAGGGAGCATAGGTTTAAAACGATGTACAAGGCAGATCTTTTACACAGAGTAGTGGGTGCATGGAGCTCATTGCTGGGGGAGGTCATGGAAGCAGATACAGTAGTAACCTTTAAGGGGCATCTTGACAAGTACATGAGAGATACGGTCCCTGGAAGGGTAGGGAGTTTTAGTTAAGTCGGGCAGCATGGTCAGTGCAGGCTTGGAGGGCCGAAGGGCCTGTTCCTATGTGGTAATTTTCTTTGTTCTTTGAAATTGGTCTGTGTGCAAAATCTGAAGTTCAATGTCTGAGAAGTTCCACTGATTAACATCGCCAGTTAGAAAGTGAGACAGATATCTCCCAGTCTCTGACATTCTTCTGCAGTTTCCTGCCATGGTTAGGTTGGGCGAGGAAGCCTAATCACTTGAGCTGAAAAAGGCCATTGATCGCTGAGTGAGCAGAAAGGCAACGATGGAATTCCAACTGAACTGCTCCATCCCGGAAAGTCCCCATCTACTGCCACACCATCATCACCTCCTGCTCCTTCTCTGCTGAAGGGTAGGATCCACTCCACAGGAGATGTGTGATCCAAAAATAGAAAGAAGAAAGGTAACAGAGGAGATTGCAACAACCACAGGAACATCTGACTCCTCAGCTGGGAAGTCCTTCGCTAGTAGAGGCAATATTCCATCTACTCACAGCCTGAGTGCGTCCAGAAGCACAGTGTGGTTTCTGTACTGTGTGATCTACAGTGGAAATGGTCTGCTCCATACACCAGCTACAAGAGAAATCTACAATTGAGACTTAATCAAAAACGCTGCCAGCTTCTGTGCTGAGAAAAGTGAAACGTTATAGTGATTGAGTGAATGTAAAGCTTTCCGTATGAATTCCCCGACTGCAGGACGTGCCTTAACGTTAGAGTGAACTGATGTCCCTTCAAAGTTTTCACACTGACCAGAAACTGTTCAGGTGCTCTCAGTGTGAGACTGGGTTTTCAGGCGAGCAGTTCACCTCATCTCGCACCATCTATTTCACACTGGGGAAGGGATGTTCACCTAGTGTGGAAAGGGATTCACCCATTTATCTCATTTCTCTTCACATCAACTTGTTCACACAGATCAGAGACTTTTACAATGATCTGACAGTGGGAAGCATTTTAAAAGCACCATGTTCTGCTCAGACACTGGCAAGTCCACACCAGGGAGAGATTGTCCCCTGCTCTGTGTGTGGGAAGAGATTCATTCAGTTATCCATTCTGTTGAGACACCAGCAAGTTCACACCAGGGAGAGACCAGTCTTCTCCATGTGTGGGAAGATATTCACACAGTCATCCATTCTGCTGAGATACCAGTGGATTCACAGCGGGGAGAGGCCATTCACCTGCTCTGTGTATGGGAAGAAATCCACTCAGTCACCCAGCCAACAGACCAACAATAGCAAGGGTTAGATTCTGCTGCTGTTGTTGCTGCTAATCACACCAAGGCCTGGACTGTGTTCATTCTGACAGTTAGATTTTATTTCTGACGTCAGAATCCAAACTGACTTGAGCATGCTCCTCACCCAATCTTGTAAGCACGATCATCTTGTCTATAGACCTCATTTTAAATGTAAATGCTTCTAGAAACTGTATTGAACTGAAGATGATCACAGTCCAGTGCTGCAGTTTTTATATTGACAGGAGGAAATCTGCTCTCTGACTCAAGGATGAGGCTGTGAGAGCACTGACTGTTTTAATCACAAAAAGCTATTTGAGAGACAGGCTGTGCAAAGCGGTTAACTTGTCAGATATTGAGGGAATTCCTCTGAAAGTGAAACTCATCAATTTCTAACCTCAAACTGGTTGGTGCTGTAATTAATACTGAGTGCCCGTTAGTGCTGAATAATCTGTGGAATCTGTGTTCTTTGTGTGAAATATCTCCCTCCATCCGTGCTAATCAGTTAGATAACTTTGATTACATTTAGAGCTGTTAAGAAAGAATGGTAAATTGTGATTTGTAACTAATAAACAGTATTTATGACATGAATTGCAGCTGGTATATTGGTGATTTGTGAACAAAGATTTAATACACTCACTCAACAGTTTAGAAACATAGAAAAATGGAAATGTAGAAAATATGTTCTTGGAGTAAGCCATTTGATCCTTCAAGCCTGCACACCAGCATGAGCATAGCTGATCATGCACTTTCAGTATCCCTCTCCTGCTTTCTCTGCATACCCCTTGATCTCTTCCACTTCTGCTGATCCAGACTGAGGTTTGTTAATGAAAGGTTTAGAACATAGAACATTACAGCACAGAACAGGCCCTTCGGCCTTCGATGTTGCGCCGACCAATATAAAAAGCAATGCCCCTCCAAACTAAACCATTCCCTTCTCTTCCATATACTTATCAACTAACCTCTTAAACGCCACCAAACTTGGCGCATCTACAACTGCTGCAGGCAGGGCATTCCACTCCCGAACCACCCTTTGGGTAAAGAACCTGCCTCTGATATCCGTCCTATAACTATCACCCCTTAATTTAAAGCTGTGTCCCCTCGTGCTAGCTTTTTCCATCCTAGGAAAAAGGCTATCACTGTCCACCCTATCTAAACCTCTAATCATCTTATATGTTTCGATCAGGTCCCCTCTTAGCTTCCTCCTTTCTAACGAAAACATTTGGATTTATGTAGCACTTTTCACAACTTTAACATACCCCAAAGTAGTTACAGACAATGAGGTTCTTTGGAAGTTGTAATGTTGGAAATAAGTCTCCAAATTGTGCACAGCAAGACATACAGCAAGTCCAAAGATGTGCAAGTTAGGTGAATTGGCCATTCTAAATTGCCCCTTAATGTCAGGGGGATGAGAGCCTGGGTGGCATTGTGGTTGGTGCAGACTTGATGGGCCAAATGCCCTCCTTCTGCACTGTAGGATTCAATGAAAGATCCCACAAATAGAGATTAATTCTGAGCTGATAATCTGTTCAGTGATGTTTGTTAAATGGTAAATATAAACCACAAATCCAGAGTGAACCTCAACCCCACTCCACCAGCAAGCTGCTATGGAAGCTTTCTTCATTGGACAGAGAGTGAGATATTTCTGAACGTTTTATAAGGTTATTAGACAGTGATTTCTTACAGTCGTTACTTAGATTAAACTTGTCTCCATCCCCGTGCCGAGTGGATTTCTGTACCAGGCGGAAGGGGTAACATTATTTTCCACCAGTTTCCATTCCTCTTTGTTCTGGTGGATAATAGGGGTATCATGTGCAAGTTTGTGAGAATTGTCAGCAAGGATTAATCAGCACTTTCTAAAGTGGAGATATCAATCAGACTGAATTGTAGAGTTTGGACCAAAAGACATTTAGGATTGACGTTAAAATTCAGATTGGTGTTGTCAACTAATTTCTCATGCGAGTGCCTGAAATCTTGAGAAATATTACTGCCAGGAATGCTCCAGTGTGAACTTGCTGGTGTATCAGTAGATTGGATGACTGAAAAGAATCATTTGCTCCACCCAGAGCAGGTGACCAACCTCTCCCCAGTAAAACCCATGAGTGCTTCAGCAGGCTGGATGATTGAATCCTTCCCCACACTCTGGGCAAGTAAATGGTCTCCTACCCACCTCCCAGTCTAAACTCGCTGGTGTTTCTGCCGGTGTGAATCCCTTCCCGTACACAGAAGAAGCAAATAGCCTGTCCCCAGTCTGAACTCGCTGGCATGACAGCAGATGGGATAACTGAATAAATCTGTTCCCGCAGGAGTAGCAAGTGAGCAGTCTCTCCCCAATATGAACCTGCTGCTGTGTCTCCAGGTAGAATAGCGGACTGAATGCCTTGCCGCACTCAGAGCAGCTAAACAGCTGCTCCTGAGAGTGACTACACTGTTAGTCTTCAGGCTTTGATGGACATTTGAATCCTTTCCCACAGTTGTCACATTTCAGTGGTTTCTCTGTGGTGCTGGTGTCTTTGTGTCTCTCCAAGTTGTATGACCAGTTGACACTGTTTTTGAATCCTCTCCCTCTAATATCCTATAAACAGGGTTTGCAAAGGTGAGAACAATCAATGCAGGATAGAAAATCAAAACAGACAATCCCAGTTTTAGGGAATGTTTTATCCTCTCTTGTTCCCCAAGAATCCCCTTTGCAGACACTCTCTCGCCTCGCTCCAAGCAAACTCTTAGCCACTGGATAAAAGCAAATTACTGCGGATGCTGGAATCTGAAACCAAATCAGCTTTGACAAAGAATCTCCTGGATTCAAAGCATCAGCTCTTTCCTCTCCTTGCAGATGCTGCCAGACCTGCTGAGATTTTCCAGTATTTTCTCTTTTAGTTTCAAAGTCCTAGCCAAATATATCTTTTTAGCAAAGTTGTATAAATGGGGATAATGATATGTTTGATCATTCAAGGATTTAGATTTGAGGATCATTGGGATCACTTCTGGGGAAGGGTTAACCCGTTCAATATAGACGGGTTACATCTGAAATGGAGGGGGATTAAATGCTGGTGGAAGGATTTGCTAGAGATGCTCGGGAGGGTTTAAATTAGTTTGGAAGCGGAGTGGGAAGACATTCACGCAGTAGGGAGAAGGTTGAGGACAGCACAGAAGTTAAAGAGAGCACGTTAAATAGTGAAGGCGGTTGTCAGTAATCCTAGTACTGGACAGATGAGGCAAAAACAGGGCAGACAGCAAGAGAAGTCAAGATTAAATTGCATTTATTTCGGTGCAAGAGGCTTGACATGCAAGACAGATCATAGAAATCCTACAGCGTAGAAAAAGGCCATTCAGCCCATCGAGTCTGCACTGACCACAATCCCACCCATATCCCACTCCTATATCCCTATGTATTTTCTCCACTAATCCATCTAACCTACACATCTCAGGGCACTAAGGGGCAATTTTAGCATAGCCAATCAACCTAACTCGTACATCTTTGGACTGTGGGAGGAAATTGGAGCACCCAAAGAAAACCAATGCAGACAGTGACCCAAGCCGGGAATTGAACCCAGGTCCCTGGAGCTGTGAAAGTAGCAGTGGTTAACCACTGTGCTACCATGCCACAGGTGGGTACGTGGGACTGGGATGTTATAACTATTACTGAGACGTGGCTAAGGGAAGGACAGCACTAACAGCTTAATGTTCCAGCGTACAGATGCTATCGGAAAGACAGAAGAGGACGTAAGAGAGAGGAGGAGAGTCGCACTTTTGATTAGGGAAAGCAACATGGCACTGCTGACAGGATATTTCTGAGGGTTTGCCCACAGAGTCTATTTGGGTAGAACTGAGAAATAAGATGGGGGAAATCATGTTGATAGGGTTGTACTATAGGCCCCCAAATAGTCAGCAAGAAATTGAGGAGCAAATATATAAGTAGATTACAGAAAGCTCCAAGAAAAAATATCAGCTGGTAATAGTAGAGGACTTTAACTTTCCCAATATTGACAACAACAGCCATAGTATTGGAAAGAGAGAAATACGTTGAGTGTATTTTAGAGGAATTTCTCACTCAGCATGTTGGTTGGCCCGACTAAAGAGGGGGCAAAAACTTGACCTCTTCCTGGGAAGGACAAGTGACAGAAATGTTAGTGAGGGATCACTTTGGGACAAGTGACTTCAGTAGTTTTAAGACAGTTACGGAAAATGATAGATCTGACCCAAAAGTTAAAATTCTAAATTAGAGCACTTTGGTCTTGGGCAAGAGCTGTCAAAGGTTGACTGGGGCAGTCCCTTGGGAGACAAAGATACATCTGGTAAGTGGGAGGTTTTCAGAAGCATGTTAACCAGTGTTCAGCATAAGCACACTCCCTTTCGAGTGAAGTGTAGGCAACCCTGGATGACTCAGGTTATTGAGACCCTGGTCAAGAGGAAGAAGAGGCATATAACATGCATTGGCAGCTGGGATCCCTTAAAGAGTATAGAGGGTGCTTGAGTAGAGTTAAGAGAGAAATCAGGAAGGCAGAAAGGGGACATGAGATTGCTTTGGAAAATAAGGCAAAGGAGAATCCAAAGAACTTCTACAAATACATAAAGGGCAAAAAAGAAGCTAAGAATAGAGCAGGGCCGCTAAAGGATCAACAAGGTCACCTATGTGTGTGGATCCACAAGAGATGTGTGAGATCCAAAATGAATATTTCTCATCAGTAATTGCTGTTGAGAAAGGCATGGAAGTTAGGGAACTTGGGGGAAATAAATGGTGATGCCTCAAGGAGGATACATATTACAGAGAAGGAGATGCTAGATGTCTTAAAGCTCATCAAGATACCTAAATCCCCAGGGCCTGATGAAGTGTATCCCAGGATATTGTGGGATGCCAGGGAAGAGATGGCGGGTCCCCTAGCCGAGATATTTGAATCATCAACAGCCATAGGTGAGGTGCCTGATAATTGGAGGGTGGCAAATATTGTGTCTTTGTTTAAGAAGAGCTGGAGGGAAAAACCTGGGAACTACAGGACAGTAAGAAGTCTGAGAACACCAGGTTTAAGTCCAACTGATTTATTTGATAGTAAACTCACAAGCTTTCAAGGCTGTGCTCTTCGTCAGGTGAATGAGGTGTTTTGGTGTCAAACAGCACATATAACAGCACAGACTGTTTACAGATTACTGATTAGAATGTGAATCTTTACACCTAACCTGCTATTCAAGTCCTAAAGGAGCTAACAATGTGAGTGGAAGGAGCACTGAGCACAGGTTAAAGAGATGTGTATTATCTCCAGACAGCACAGTAAGTGAGGTTTTTTTGCTAACCTAGAGAAGTCATGGGGGTTACAGATGAACCCAAGAACCCTGTTGAGACTGTCCTCATGTGTGCGGAACTTGGTGAAAAACTTGAATGAGTGAAAAACTTGAATAGCAGGTTAGGTATAAAGATTCACATTCTAATCAGTAATCTGTAAACAGTCTGTGCTGTTATGTGTGCTGTTTGAGACCAGAACATCTCATTCATCTGACAAAGAGCAGAGCCTCAAAAGCTTGTGAGTTTACTATCAAATAAATCGGTTGGATTTAAACCTAATGTTGTGAGACTTCTTATTGTGTTTACCCCAGTCCAACACAGGCATCTCTACATCATAACTACAGGACAGTCAGCCTTGGAGTGAGTAAGTTGTGAGAAGGTGTTCTGAGAGACATGATCTGCAGGCATTTAGAGAGGCAATGATTGATTAGGAACAATCAGCATAGCTTTGTGAGAGGAAATTATGTCTGACAAATTTTTTGAAGGGATAAACAAGAAGATAGATGAGGACAGTGCATGGACTATATAGACTTCAGCAAGGTCTTTGACATGGATGTTGTTGCATTAGGTTAAATCTCACAGTGGGGAAGCAGTTGTAAAGTCTCACATTCTAATCAGTAATCTCTAAACTGTGCTGTTATATAGAACATAGAACACTACAGCACAAACAGGCCCTTCGGCCCACAAGTTGTGCCGAACACATCGAAACCTACCCAGCCACAGACCTATCTATAACCCCCAATCCCATTGGATCCCATATACTCATCCAGAAGTCTTTTAAAAGACCCCAGCGAGTTCACCTCGACCACCACCAACGGCAGCCGATTCCATTCACTCACCACCCTCTGAGTGAAAAACTTTCCCCTAGCATCCCCTCTGTACTTGCTCCCCTGCACCTTAAATCTGTGCCCTCTCGTTGCGACCATTTCAGCCCTGGGAAATAGTCTCTGAGAGTCCACCCTATCTATTCCTCTCAACATCTTGTAAACCCCTATCAGGTCGCCTCTCAACCTTCGTCTCTCCAGGGAGAACAGTCCCAGCTCCCTCAACCTGTCTTCATAAGGCATGCCTCCCAAGCCAGGCAACATCCTTGTAAATCTCCTCTGCACCCTTTCAATAGCTTCCACATCCTTCCTATAGTGAGGCGACCAGAACTGCGCATAGTACTCCAAGTGTGGTCTGACAAGGGTCCTATAAAGCTGCAGCATTACCTCCTGACTCCTGAACTCAATCCCTCAATGAATGAAGGCCAGTACTCCGTAAGCTTTCTAAACCACATCCTCCACCTGGGAGGCCGATTTGAGAGTCTTATGGACCTGGACCCCAAGATCCCTCTGCTCTTCCACACAGCTAAGACTCCTACCTTTGATAGTGTACTCATTCATCCCGTTGGATCTGCCAAAATGGACCACAACACATTTATCCGCGTTGACGTTCATCTGCCACTTCTCCGCTCAGTCTTGCATCCTGTCGATGTCATGCTGCAACTTCTGACATCCCTCCAGACCATCCACAACACCACTGACCTTCGTGTCATTGGCGAACTTACTCACCCATCCCTCCACTTCCTCATCCAGGTCATTTATGAAAATGACAAACAGCAAGGGTCCTAGAACAGATCCCTGGGGCACTCCACTGGTGACTGACCTCCATGCAGAAAAAGAGCCATCCACAACACCCTCTGCCTTCTGCAGGCAAGCCAGTTCTGGATCCACAAGGCCAAAGCCCCTTGGATCCCATGTCCTCTCACCTTCTCAAGAAGTCTTGCATGTGGGACCTTGTCAAATGCCTTGCTGAAGTCCATGTACACCATGTCCACTGCTCTTCCTTCGTCAATGTGTTCAGTCACATTTTCGAAGAACTCAATTAAGCTCGTAAGGCACGACCTGCCTTTTACAAAACCATGTTGACTATTTCTAATCAACCTAAACTTCTCCAAATACCTAAACTTCTCCAAATATGCTCTGTCTGAGGCCAGAACTCTCCATTCACCTGACGAAGGGCCAAACCCCGAAAGCTCGTGAGTTTACTATCAAATAAATCGGTTGGACTTAAACCTGGTGTTGTCAGACTTCTTACTAGATCATACCTGGCAAACTGTGTATTGTTCTGGGAACGGCACTTTGTAAGGGATCAATATTGATCTGGAAACAGGCAGTGCTGATCTAGCAGAATGTCAGTTCTGCAATGTACGTGGAGATTCTATTCTCTGTAAATTTCATCATCCAAAACTCTACTAGCTAGGGCTTAACTCGCAGCAAGTCCCTTTCCCCTCTCACTCCTTTGCTCATTGACCTATATTG
Source organism: Sphyrna mokarran (assembly GCA_024679065.1). Lineage (NCBI taxonomy): Eukaryota > Metazoa > Chordata > Chondrichthyes > Carcharhiniformes > Carcharhinidae > Sphyrna > Sphyrna mokarran. The sequence continues at coordinate 13,209,641 of JAGIQG010000038.1, read as the reverse complement.
CTTCCTGGAAAAACAGAGTCCAAAAGCAATCACCATTGTGTTCAATCCATCTTCGCCTCTCTCCTTAGCCTCTCCAAACCCCACAAACCTCTGAGTTATCAGTGCTCCTCTAATTCTAGCCTCTTGCATATGTTCAATGCAAATTGATCCACCATTGCTAAATGCTCCCTAAACATCTCCCACTCTAGATCTCGCTGTCCTCCTTTAAGAGACTCCTCGACACTCAACCTTTTGATCATCTAAGCCAATATCTCTTCATCTGAATCAGTGTCGAGTGGGAGCTGCAGAGTAATCCCGGTCAACTCGTGTGCAATAAGTGTCTGCAGCTTGGGGAGCTTTGGTTCAGAGTCATTGAGTGGAAGACTGCGGACACTGCAACACATCAGTGATGGGAGAAGTTACTCAAATGTCTTGTGCCAGTAGGCAGTCTCACTACTGAGGATAGAGTCTTCCTAATGTGATCAATTGTCAGGGACAAGAGGGTGTGGGACTGCGAGTCAGGCAGGTGAAGGGAGTTTCAGAATCTGCATGGCTGTGATGTTTTCTCAGCCGGTTTGAATGCGATTGGAGCTGCAGGGGTTGCGGGTACAAAGAGGAATATACTGGCAGTATGGACAGTATAGGGAAAGCGATTGACTCTGCAGCAAAGGAGCAGACCACTGTGTTGTCTCCCCGGGGCCAGGTTCCAGACATCAGTCCCAATGACAGGGGAAGAACTTGGTAAGATGCTTCACACAGCAAATCTGATGCAGGAGTCCCTAATTTTAGAAATAAGCATTGTAATTCATTGGGTACAGGTAGAGTACCTTATTTAGAGAGATTAATCCCTGGCTCATGTGGGAGAGGTGGATTCCAGTTTGTGAGCGACTGGCACCGATACAAAGAACAGCACAGGAAACAGGCCCTTCGGCCCTACAAGGAGCATATACGCGATGGGTCGTGAGAGGGCTGCTCTTGGATTTTTTTTCGAGAGTATCCTAGTGCTTCACGTCGTTAGTGTACGCTTGACATGGACCATTTGATGGGCAACACAACAGCTCAGTGACTATCGCTGTGCTGTGCAAATACATGGATTTGGGCCTGTGTCTGTGGGAGTTTGCACATTCTGCTTGCGTGGGTTTTCTCCGGGTGCTCCGGTTTCCTCCCACATCCCAAAGATGTGCTCTTAGGCTGACTGGCAGAACAAATTCTCCCTAAATTGTCTCAAATTTGGTTTTTAATCCATAGATCTATAAACCTAGACCGGGATCACGGGTAGGGGTGGAAACATCGGAGTGGCGGCGCGGGCTCGTTGGGCCGAAGGGCCTGTTTCCCGTGAGTGCTTCATTTCAGCCTTTCGCCGATCATCGACGTTTTTGTCTCCCTCTAGTGGGACTCCACAATTAAGGGGGTGCAAATTTAGGGAACTGTATGTGTGCCAGATTAAGGAAGATCCAATTCAGGGACAATTATCCCAATTCTCCAGTACTGGGGAAAGTGGGGCCTGTGCCATTGGGACGATTTACACCTGAACCATTCTGTGACCAGTGCTCTTGTGAACTGCATAATAAGCCATAAATGTTGTACATGACTGAATGAATACCAGTTGCAGTGTCGTTTGATGTTAGCTGGGGCGTGAATTGGAAGTGAGGAAAAATAGTGGCAACTTCAATCTTCAAAACGCACCAACCTTGTCCTGTGAAACTTCCAAGTTAGCATACGGTAGCCATTCGTCACTGACTGGAACTGACAAAATGTAACATTCCACTGCATGTCACATCTTTGAACTCCCCATCTCAGATATTTCCACACTCAGCAAATATCTGAAAATTTAGCTTGTTCCTTGCTCCACTTATTATTCTCCATTTTACAGAATGAAATCGACCATCCTTATCCTTATATACAAGGACTATATCAGTCGTCATCTAGGCAATATGGAACTCCACAGCAACAGCAGTGCGACTGACTCCTAACTGAAACGACCCAGCAAAATACTCAGCCCAAGGGAAAATAGGGATGGCCAAGAAATGCTGGCCTTGACCACGAAATGTACATTGCATACATACATTTTTACAGAACATAGAACACTACAGCACAAACAGGCCCTTCAGCCCTCAAGTTGCGCCGATCATATCCATACCTACCAGGCCTATCTGTAACTCCCAATCCCATTAAATCCCATGTATTCATCCAGAAGTCTTTTAAAAGACCTCAGTGAGTTCGCCTCTATCACCACTGACGGCAGCCGATTCCATTCACTCACCACCCTCTGAGCGAAAAACTTACCTCTAACATCTCCTCTGTACCTACTCCCCAGCACCTTAAACCTGTGTCCTCTCGTAGCGACCATTTCAGCCCTGGGAAATAGCCTCCTAGAATCTACCCTGTCTATTCCTCTCAACATTTTATAAACCTCTATCATTTTATAAGCCTCTCAACCTTCATTTCTCCAGGGAGAAGAGACCTAGCTCCCTCAACCTATCTTCATAAGGCATGCCTTCCAATCCAGGCAACATCCTTGTAAATCTCCTCTGCACCCTCTCAATAGCTTCCACATCCTTCCTGTAGTGAGGCGACCAGAACTGCGCACAGTACTCCAAGTGGGGCCTGACAAGGATCTTGTAAAGTTGCAGCATTACCTCCCGACTCCTAAACTCAATCCCTCAATTAATGAAAGCCAGTACACCGTACTCCTTCTTGACCACATCTTCCACATGCGAGGCCGATTTAAGAGTCCTATGGATCCAGACCCCAAGATCCTTCTACTCCTCAACACTGCTAAAGACTAATGAAATGACTAATTCTCATTTTCTCTCATTTTGAGACCACATTTAGAATATTGTGTGCAGTTCTGGTCCCCTCACTATAAGAAGGATGTGGAAGCATTGGAGAGAGTGGCAGAGGAGATTTACCAGGATGCTGCCTGGTTTGGAGGGTAGGTCTTATGAGGAAAGGTTGAGGGAGCTGGGGTTTTTCTCTTTAGAGCGGAGGAGGATGAGAGGCGACTTAATAGAGGTTTATAAGATGATGAGGGGGATTGATAGAGTGGATGTTCAGAGACTATTTCCTCAGGTGGATGGAACTGTTACTCGGGGGCATAATTATAAGGTTCATGGTGGGAGATATAGGAGGGGTGTCCGAGGTAGGTTCTTCACTCAGAGAGTGGTTGGGGTGTGGAATGCACTGCCTGCTGTGATAGTGGAGTCGGACACTTTAGGAACTTTCAGTGGTTATTGGATAGGCACATGGAGCACTCCAGAATGATAGGGAGTGGGATAGCTTGATCTTGGGTTCAGACATACTCGGCACAACATCGAGGGCCGAAGGGCCTGTGCTGTACTGTTCTGTGTTCATGTCAAAGAGGACAACATGTTTGGGTGTCTTATTATTTAAAATCTCTCCCCTTTAACTATGTGAACAGGTCAAGCTCTGATAAAACTGATCCACCTGGACCCAAAATCAGGATACTGCAGAGGCTGCAAATTCCACCTCAAAACTGGAAATGTTCAAAAGACTCAGCAGGTCAAAGAGTCCAATGGCAAGGGAAACAGAGTGAGTGCTTCAGATCGCTGACCCTTTCATTGCAAACTGGCAGAATCTAGAGATTTGATGGTTCACAAACAAGCTCAGAGGCAAGGAAATTAGACGAGGGGGAGAAGGAAAGAACAAATAGTCTTGTGATAGGTTGGAAAGCTGGATTGATTAAACAATATTGGGGGAGCTGCTAAGAGACAAAAGATGCAGTGACTGTATATGAAGGGGTACAGCTCAGTGGTAGAGCATGCGACTGCAGGTCAGGATGTCTGTAATTCAAATCCCTTTTGCTGATTGGATGTTTCCTACATTATAACAACAGCTATTGTTGGTTGGAACGCTCATTGTGAGGTCTGCTGGTTGGCAAAGGCGCTACATAAATGCAAGTTTTTCTTTCATTATCTTCAATCCTCTGGTCTCTGACCTTTGTCAATGGAAACAATTTCTTCTTATCTTCAATCAAACTTCCCATACCCACCCCCATAATATTGAACATGAAATCTCTGCTTTGCTGCTCCAAAGAGAACAATCCCAGACTCTGTAATCTCCCCACAACACTGAATTTCCTCAGCCAGAGCATGATACGAGGCGGAGGATTGAGAGAAGATTGTGAAAAATGTTGTCAGTTGGCAGGGGGGAAAATGGAGAATGAATCACACCAGAAAACCCCAGTTTTGTGAATCTTCAGGAAATCTTTGGGAGTTGGAATCAGAGGGGAATGAGGCTGAACAGTGGACAGAGCAGAGGGAGTCAAGGCCCCTTCTTTAAGATGCTGGAACATTGACTGTGATATTATCACTGAAATTAACTGATCTGAGACAGTGAAAGAATTCTCGTTACTGTACAATAGAAATGCAAAGCAAATATCAGTTTCGGGACAATCAGAGCGCACTGAATTCAGATCGAACTGCAGCTTACATGCAGCTTAGAATCAGGGAGGAGATCAGAGCAATTTTGCTTGGCACTTCAATTGATTCAACAATTTTATATCTTGATGATATGACACTCATTCTGATTACAGGACAACAGGGTTCCATTCTACAATATTACTTTCAATGTTGGGTTGGACGCCACACGTTCGATAGAGGCACGGATAGAGAGACCAAGAGAGTGAAAGAGAGCGAGACTGATATACAGAGATAAAGAGAGACAAATAAAGACATTGAGTGAGGTAGGCAGTGAAAGGATCATTCCAAACGATTGCTCGCTTTGGTCCCCTTATTTGTGTAAAGATATATTGCCCTTGGAGGCAGTACAGAGAAGGTTCACCAAGCTGATACTGGAGATGAGGGGGTTAGCTTATGAGGAGAGATTAAATAGACTGGGCCTATACTCAAAGAACAAAGAACAAAACAGCACGAGAAACAGGCCCTTCGGCCCAACAAGCCCGCGCCACCACCTCGATGTTCCCACTTCTACTCATGATCCCTATCTATGTTTGCAATTTATAGACATGTAGATTTGCAATAGTTTAATTGAGATTTTTATGAATACTCGTTGGAGTTTAGAAGGCTGAAGGGTAATCTTATAGAGATGTACAAGATAATGAAGGGGCTAGTTAGGGTAGAGGTAGAAAGGAAAACAGAACTAGAGGGCACAGCCTCAAAATAAGAGGGGGGGGTGGATTTAGAACAGAGTTGAGGAGGAACTTCTTCATTCAAAGGGAGGTGAGTCTCTGGAATTCTCTGCCCGTTGAAGTGGTGGAGGCTCCCTCGCTGAATATATTTAAGTCATGGGTAGATAGGTTTCTTATAGACAAGGGAATTGAGGGTTATGGGGAGAAAGAGGGAAAGTGGAACTGATCCACTTCAGATCAGCCATGATCTTATTGAATGGCGGGGCAGGCTCGAGGGGCTGGATGGGCCGACTCCTGCTCCTATTTCTTATGTTCTTATGTTATGTTGACAGGAAGAAATAAAGAAAACAATGATGTACTTTTAAACAGAGCTTTTCACCAACTCAGACAATGGAAGGACCTTCAAAACCAACAAAATATTTTGAAGCAAAATCACTGACATCATCTAACGACAAACTGAATCAAATCTCAACTGAAGGAGTATCGTTCTGATGAAATGTAACAGACAGAAGTGAAAACTAAGTTTCTTTCTCCACAAATACTATCAAATCTGCTGAGAATTTTAGCATTTGTAAACTAACTAACTAGGGGTAAGTTTAAAGTTTATTTATTATTGTCACAAGTAGGCTTACATTGACACTGCAATGAAGTTACTGTGTAAATCCTCTACTCACAACACTGCAGCACCTAGTCAGGTACACTGAAAGAGAATTTAGCATAGTCAATGCACCTAACCAGCACGTCTTTCAGAATTGAGGGGCGAAGCCAGATCACCCGGAACTTCACACAGACATGGGGAGAACGTTCAGACTCCAAGTGAGTGATCAAGCTGGAAATTGAACCCAGGTCCCCCGGCGCTGTGAGGCAGCAGTGCTAACTACTGTGTCACCATGCTACCCATAAGAATGTGGGACCGATTACCAGAAAAGATTGAGATCTATGCCTGAGCTGAAAACATCTCTACCAACTTACGTTGTCAATAAGTTGTTCACCGGCTGAAAATAGGAAGAGGTTCAGCCTATTGAACCATTAGCTGACACGGCAAGATTGAGACCATTCAGCTACTTCAAGTTTATGAAGTCTCGAATTCTCCAAATTTAAAATGATTTTTTTTCTACGCTGAGGGCATTGCTCCTGGAAAGACAATGTTTAAATGTCACATCTGTGATGAAAAAAAATCACTAGATCACCCCATCTGCTGAGATTCCACTGAGTTCAGATCGAACTGTGGGGCAAAATGAGAACATAAGAACATAAGAAATAGGAGCAGGAATCGGCCATCCAGCCCCTCAAGCCTGCCCCACCATTCAATAAGATCATGGCTGATCTGCAGTGGTTCAGTACCACTTTTCCGCTTTCTCCCCATAACCCTTAATTCCCTTAGAACATAGAACATAGAACATTACAGCGCAGAACAGGCCCTTCGGCCTTCGATGTTGCACCGACCAATTAGGAAAAAGCATGACCCTAACCTAAACCATTCCCTTTCGTCCATAAACTTATCAACTAACCTCTTAACGCCAACCAAACTTGGCGCATCTACAACTGCATCAGGCGGGCATTCCACTCCCAACCACCTTTGGTAAAGAACCTACCTCTGACATCCGTCCTATAACTATCACCCCTTAATTTAAAGCTATGCCCCCTCGTGCTAGCTTTCTCCATCCTAGGAAAAAGGCTATCACTGTCCACCCTATCTAAACCTCTAATCATCTTATATGTTTCAATAAGATCTCCTCTTAGCCGCCTTCTTTCTAACGAAAACAACCTCAAATCCGTCAGCCTTGTCAATCAAAAACCTATCCATGCTTGACTTGAACATATTCAGCGAGGAAGCCTCCACCACCTCATCAGGCAGAGAATATTAAAGATTCACCACCCTCTGCGTGAAGAAACCCCTCCGCAACTCCGATCTGAACTGCTCCCCCCTAATCTTGAGGCTGTGCCCTCTAGACTTGCTGTCTTTGTTAAGCAGGAAGAGTCTCTCAACCTCTACCCTATCCATCCCCTTCATTATCTTATACATCTCTATAAGATCCCCTCTCAGCCTTCTAAACCCCAACGAGTACAAACCTAGCCTATTCAGTCTCTCCTCATAATCCAACACCCTCATCTCTGGTATCAGCCAAGTAAACCTTCTCTGCACCCCCTCCAAGGCCAATATATCCTTCCTCAAATGAGGCGACCAAAACTGCACACAGTACTCCAGCTGCGGCCTCACCAGCACCCTATACAGCTGCAACAGAACCTCCCTACTTTTATATTCTATCCCCCCAGATATAAAATGCTGGAAAATCTCAGCAGGTCTGACAGCATTGGTGGAGAGGGATGAGAGCCAACCTCGAGACCGGATGACCCTTCGTCAAAGCTATATTCTCTCTCCACGAATTCTTTCAGACTTGCTGAGATTTTCCAGCATTTTCTGTTTTTGTTTCAGATTCCAGCGTCTGTATTATTTTGCTATTTCTCAAAATGTGGAGGCTTGTTCGACAGTTCATTTTATGCAGGACAGAATTACGGTGCAGGTTAGATCAAACGGGTCTCGGTATCAATTGAATGACCAGTTTGATGTTTTGCTCCCATCGTTTGCAGCACAGGGGATGGGAGTCTTGTTATCATCGTCAGAGCATTCACCAGGATGGCAAGCCCTGAACATGCGCAGTACGGACCCGGATCACCAGTTTGACAAGCAGACGGCACTGAACATGCGCATTACCGACTGAGATCACCAGGATGACAAGAAGACGGCACTGAACATGCGCAGTACGGACTGAGATCATCGGGATGACAAGCAGATGACACTGAACATGCGCAGTACGGACTGAGATCGCCGGGATGACAAGCAGACGACACTGCACATGCGCAGTACGGACTGAGATCGCCGGGATGACAAGCAGACGGCACTGAACATGCGCAGTACGGACTGAGATCCCTGGGATGACAAGCAGACGACACTGAACATGCGCAGCACGAACCCGGATCACCGGGATCACAAGCAGACGGCCATGAACATGCGCAGTACGGAACGGGACAAAAGCAGACCGTCTTTAACATGCGCAGTACGGACGAAGCCAGGAGCGTGCGTACTGCGGGCTTGGGCACGAATATGCGCGGTGTTGTTCTGTGATGAAGCTGCTGAGAGCGGGTGAGTGAATGTGGAGAAAACTGAGAGTTACTGTCTGAGTGAGGGAGAATGGAGAGAGCAGAGTGGGTTCAGGCTCACACCCCAAAACCACTAACAGAGTTACTGTCTGAGTGAGGGAGAATGGAGAGAGCAGAGAGGGTTCAGACCCACATCCCAAAACCACTAACAGAGTAACTGTCTCAGTGAGGGAGAGTGGAGAGAGCAGAGAGGGTTCAGACCCACATCCCAAAACCACTAACAGAGTAACTGTCTCAGTGAGAGAGAATGGAGAGAGCAGAGAGGGTTCAGACCCACATCCCAAAACCACTAACAGAGTAACTGTCTCAGTGAGAGAGAATGGAGAGAGCAGAGAGGGTTCAGACCCACATCCCAAAACCACTAACAGAGTAACTGTCTCAGTGAGAGAGAATGGAGAGAGCAGAGAGGGTTCAGACCCACACCCCAAAACCACTAACAGAGTAACTGTCTCAGTGAGGGAGAATGGAGAGAGCAGAGAGGGTTCAGACCCACATCCCAAAGAACTAACTTCCCCTCTTGTGTTTGCAGAGAACGGGAGGGAAAAGTCTGGATTTCTCCTTTCGCAGGACCTGGGTTAATGGCTCCCAACTTTATAGGGGCTTTATAATGGACTATAACCTTTTGGAGTGGCACCTTTGCACCATGGGTTAGCACTGCTGCTTCATTGCTCCAGGGACCTGGGTTCAATTCCTGGCATAGTTACTGTCTGTGTGGAGTGTGCACATTCTCCTCGTGTCTGCATGGGTTTCCTCCCACGGTCCAAAGATGTGCAGATTAGACTGATTGGCCATGCTAAAATTGCCCTTAGTGTCCTGAGATGCGTAGGTTAGAGGGATTAGTGGGTAAAATATGTTGGGATATGGGGGTAGGACCTGGGGTGGGATTATAGTTGATGCAGACTCGATGGGCCAAAGGGCCTCTTTCTGCACTGTAGGGTTCTATGATTCTATTATTCTATAACCTGTTGTTGTGAGGCTTCTTACTGTGCCCATTCCTGTCCAACGACTGCATCTCCATATCGTTTTTATAGGGGCAATGGGCAGCAGGATTGTGATTTAATCCTGCTCCAGGCAGCAGGTTGACAGCTTTTGGAATCTCCTTTCACAGGGGAATTAGAAGGGGAGCACTTACATGAAACTCAAACCAAGGGAAATTTTGTTTCTGCTCAATTTTATTTATAGACGGGAAATTTAAAACAAACTAAGTTTATTATTTAAAAATAAAAGCAAATTTCTGCGGATGCTGGAATCTGGAACCAAAAGAGAAAATGCTGGAAAATCTCAGCAGGTCTGGCAGCATCTGTCAGGAGAGAAAAGGGCTGACGTTTCGAGTCCAGACGACCCTTTGTTAAAAAAATATTGTAGCTTTGACAAACGATCGTCTGGACTCAACATCAGCTTTTTCCTCTCCTTACAGATGGTGCCAGACCTGCTGAGATTTTCCAGCATTTTGCCTTTCAGTTTGACATTATTATTTTATGGTCACTTGAATTATAGACCTAGATATTATAGACCACTGAGTGTTAATATTGAATGGTCATTACCATCCATGGTGTAAAATTTCTTCCACACATCCCCCCCCCCCCCCCCCCCCCCCCCCCTGCAGATTTTACTCGTAACTGTTTACAGTCAGGTAATAGGGACAGATTTTCTTTAACTTGTACACCTCCAGCCAAGTTCTCCTAAATTAATTTTGCTCCAAGGAAAACGGTCTCAGTTAATCCAACATGATATGCAACTAAATTCCCTTAAGCCATTCTGGTCAATGTCCTCTGCACGGTCTCAGCATCCTCTCTAATGTGTGGTGATCTCTATTTGGAACAGACCCAAGTGTCTGGGACATCACCACACAGTGACTATTTCCACAATTGCATCATCTCCGCTCCCAGGAATTTCCTCAACTGGGAGATTTCTCTCTCTCTGACCTCAGTGCTTCTGATATCTTTCCAACAGCAGAAGATTTTAAAATTGAAACAGTGAACTTCATTCAGGGGAGAGTATTTTTGATTATTCATCTTAACTTAGAGCTTTTAGTGCTGTGCTCTGTTATCAATGAGAGGTTCCGTGTCTCCTTTACTGTGGACATGGATTCAGATCCATCCATTGTTGTGTTTCACCTCCCTGATCACATCTGCTATTGTCTAACTCCCATTGTCCATAATAATTATTGTATTTTACTGTTTTATATTGTAAAGTGTGTAAATGAAGTTTCCACAGCTGTCTATCCCTTGACCGTAGCTCATCAGCTTTATTTTCCACAGTATCTTTCATAGTCAAAAATAGTATTTCCTGCTTAAGTCCATTTCTCTTCTGTTTCAGACTTTATATGCCCGTCAAATTCAGCACCGTTTTAATTCATTTTGAACAGTATGAGCTATTAACTCAATTTCTCTTTCTAGCAACGTATTATCAAACACTAGAAAGAGTTCAGAAAAGATTTACTAGGCTGCTACTGGGACTTGATGGATTGAGTTATGAGGAGAGGCTGGATAGACTGGGACTCTTTTCTCTGGAGCGTAAGAGGCCGAGGGATGACCTTATAGATCATAGTTTGTAAAATGATGAGGGTCATAGATCAGCGAGATAGTCAATATCTTTTCCCAAAGGTAGGGGAGTCTAAAACTAGAGGCCATAGGTTTAAGGTGAGAAGGGAGAGATACAAAAGTGTCCAGAGAGGAATTTTTTTTCACACAGAGAGTGGTGTGTGTCTGGAACAAGCTGCCAGAGGTGGGAACAATTTTGTCTTTTAAAAAATCATTTAGACAGTTACATGGGTAAGATGGGTAAATAGGGATATGGCCCAAATGCAGGTAATTGGGATTGGCTTAGCGGTTTTTAAGAAAAGGACGGCATGAACAAGTTGGGCTGAAGGGCCTGTTTCCATGCTGTAAACCACTGACATTGCCTGTGGATGATGTTTGGCCTTGAACTGTCCTTGTGATGAAGATGTTCCCACAATACTGTTAAGCGAGGAGTTACAGGTTTTTCACCCAGTGATGATGAATAAGCAATGATATATAACAATGGCCAAATCAGCAACAACAATTTGTTTTTCTACTACATTTTTAATATAAGGCAGTGTTCCAAGGCCTTTCACTGAAATGGTACAAAGCAACATTTTGTCAAAACACTGGCAGAATGGCTACCAATAGCAGAAAATTAAACTCAGGAATGTTCAGGAGGTGAGAATTAGAAGAAACGCAGATATCTCAGAGGGATGTGAGGTTGGAAGAGATTATAAAAGTTAAAGTTTATTTAATAGCCACAAGTCGGCTTACATTAACACAAGAATGGAGTTACTGTGAAAATCCCCTAGTCGCCATACATTTGGGTACACACAGAATTTAGCATGGCCAATGCATCTAACCAGCATGCCTTTTGGACTGTGGGAAGAAACCAGAGTACTGAGGGGAAACACTCTCAGACGTGGAGAAAATGTGCAGATTCCGCAGTGATCCAAGCTGGGATTGTCCCTTTAGCCTGAGGTTGTGCCCTCTCTGGTTCTAGTTTTTCCTACTAGTGGAAACATCCTCTCCATGTCCACTCTATCCAGGGCTTCGCAGTATCCTGTAAGTTTCAATAAGATCTACCCGCCCCTCCCATCCTTCTAAATTCCAACGAGTACAAACCCAGAGTCCTCAACCTCATATGACAAGCTCTTCATTCTTAGGATCATTCCTGTGAACCTCCTCTGGACCTTTTCCAAGGCCAGCACATCCTTCCTTGGATAAGAGGCCCAAAACTGCTCACAATACTCCAAATGGGGTCTGACCAGAGCCTTATACAACCTCAGAAGTACATCCCTGCTCTTGTATTCCAGCCTTCTCGACATGGATGCTAACATCACATTTGCCTTCCGAACTGCTGACTGAACCTGCATGTTAACCTTAAGAGAATATTGAACACGCACTCCCAAGTCCCTTTGTGTTTCTGATTTCCTAAGCATTTTCCCATTTAGAAAATAGTCTGTGCCTCCTTCCAAAGTGCATAACCTAACACTTTTCCATATTGTATTCCATCTGCCACCTCTTTATCCACTTTCCTAACCCGGTGGGTCAACAAGACTTGGTGTGAGTAAGCACCCAGGGAGCAACATTTTGGATAAACTGCAGGCCTGGTAGGTACTGATATGATCGGCGCAACTTGTGGGCTGAAGGGCCTGTTTGTACCGTAGCATTCTACGTTCTACCACAGGGAGGATTACAGGCCGGCCGAGAGTGCGTTCGGAAAGTTAAATTAGAATGGTGTGTGATTTGGAGATAATGATGTCTGTGTCAGTCTCACAAATGACCAGATTCATTCAGCTCAATTTCACAACCTACCTTTTGTGTTCTTGTGGGTTCTCTCACTCTTCTGTTTTAAATCAATTTCAGAGGTTATTGCTTTAACTACATTACAAAAATGTAAGACAATGTTTACTAAAAAGGGAAGACTTGCAGTCAGGAAACCGAAACTAAACTAAACATCACATCAGAATCTGTTTATCGCAGTCTGAATACTGCCGGATTTTGATCATGGAAGGAAAAAGCGGCAATCAAGGTGGGGAGAAATCGTACATGTGTTCTGTGTGTGGACGAGGCTTCAGCCAAGCATCTGACTTGGCAAAACACAAATGCGGTCACACGGGAGAGAAACCATGGGAATGTTTGGACTGTGGGAAGAGATTCATTTACCCTTCAGCGTTGGAGAAACATTGGCGCAGTCACACTGGGGAGAGACCATTCACCTGCTCTGACTGTGGCAAGGGATTCATTCAGTCATCCCAGCTGCTGACCCACCAGCGAGTTCACACTGACGAGAGACCTTTTAAATGTCCAGACTGTGGGAAGTGCTTTAAAAGCTCCGGGAACCTGGTGATCCATCAACGCGTTCACACCGATGAGAAACCTTTCAGGTGTTCTCAGTGTGGGACTGGCTTCAAGCAGTTGTGTCACCTCACTGTACACCAGCGAGTTCACTCCGGGGAGAGGCTGTTCGCCTGTTCTGAGTGTGGGAAGGGATTCACTCAATCTTCCACCCTCATGAGACACAAGCGAGTTCACACTGGAGAGAGGCCGTTCATCTGCTCCCACTGTGGGAAGGGATTCACTCAGACATCCCACCTGCTGACGCACCAACGAGTTCATGCTCGGAAAAGACATTCATCTGCCCTCAGTATGGGAAGAGATTCAATAACCCATCAAACTTGCTGAACCGTCAGTGAGTTTACAAGTAAGAACAGTGATCAGGTATCACTGTTAATCACCCCAAGGGATCAGTGCTGGGACCTTTGCTGTTTGTAATATATATAAAATGTAACTGATTTGCAGACGACGCAAAGCTTGGTGGCTTTGCGGATAGGATGACGACCCTCAGAGAATACAGCAGGATATAAATTGGTTGGAAGCTTGGGCAGAAAAATGTCAGATGGAGCTTAATCTGGATAAATGTGAGGTAATGCACTTTGGAAGATCTAAGAGGAACTGGGGAGCTGGCCCTTTCACTTTGTCTTAATTTAATTTGAGTTCCTCTATTTGGTTTGACCTTAAAAGAGGACAGAGAGGAACTATACAGTAAATGGCAGAACCCTTCAGAGTTTTAAAGGCAGAGGGATCTGGGTGCACAGGTCACAAAGTGGCAATGCAGGTGGAGAAATCGTCGAAACCTTATCTGTACAGAAGCCACTCAGCCCATCGAGTCTGCACTGACCACAATCCCACCCATGCCCTACCCCCATATCCCTACATATTTACCCACTAATCCCTCTAACCTACGCATCTCAAGACGCTAAAGGGCAATTATTTTAGCATGGCCAATCAACCTAACCCGCACACCTTTAGAGAAGGTAGTCAAGAAGACATGCTTGCCTTCGTCAGCCGGGGCATTGAGTTTAAAAATTGGCAAGTCATATTGCAGTTTCGTAGAACCTTAAGCCACACTTGTTCAATTCTGGTCGCCACACTACCAGAAGGATGTGATGGTTTTGGAGACAGTGCAGAAAAGGTTTACCAGGATGTTGCCCTGGTATGGAGGGCATTAGCTATGAGGAGAGGTTGGAGAAACTTGGTTTGTTCTCACTGGAACAACGGAGGTTGAGGGGAGACCTGATTGAAGTCTACAAGATTATGAGAGGCATGGACAGAGTGGATAGTCAGAAGCTTTTTCCCCCAGAGTGGAAGAGTCGATTACTAGGGGGCACAGGTTTAAGGTGCGAGGGGCAAAGTTTAAAGGAGATGTTCTCCGGAGCTGTGATTTTGAAGAGTGGCTGCTTGCTGGTGAGACTATTGAAATTTGAAATCTTTCTTTAATCAATAGGTTTAGGTCGTGGGGGTTTTTTGTTTATTTTGGCGCTCCGTAGCGGGAGATACGTGCGGGGGCTGCTGGGAAGGAAGCGCGGGACTATATAAATAAGGCCAAGGTAGACAGCAGGCAGCATCGGGAGCGGGCAGCGTCGGGAGTGGAGTGAGGCGGGGAGCAGAGTGAGAGCTGTAAGGGCTTAAGCTCACTGGGCTTGAGCGAGCGCAGGCTTGGACGTGGTAAGTGGCTGGACTCCTGTCCCACCCAAACTCTAGGGCCCATACCTCTAAAGGGGGTGTATAAAATGTCAGGGTCCATGATAAAACGCGTCCGCTGTGTTCGCTGTCATATGTGGACATTCTTGGAGGCAGCACGTCTCCCGAAAGCCCACATATGCACAAAGTGTTTGGAATTGCGATGATTGAGGGCTCGGGTGAGGCAGTTGGAGCTGAGACTGGAGGATATGTTTATAGTTAGAGAGAACGAGGGGCTAATGAACAGGGACCACAGTCCAGAAGGGACCCCAGGGCCTATGAGGAGGGATGGGTGGGTAACAGATAGGAAGTTGAAAAAGAAAAGGAGTCACGGCACTAAGATCACCCCAGAGGAGGCATCCCAGAACCTCAAGGGTAAGGCAACAGCTGAGGTGGAGAGTGCAAGGGAGGGGGATCTAAATGCCCCGAAGGACGGTAGGAGTGAGGGATGTGAGATAGTGGTGGGGGATGGGAAGGTCAAGGGGATCGACAGGCGGTTCTGTGGGCAAAAGCAGGGCTCCAGGATGGTAGTCTGCCTCCCTGGAGCAGGGGTCCAGGATGTTACGGAGAGGGTAGAGGGAATTTTGAAGGGTGGAGGAGCTAAGGCTGATGTAATAGTCCACGTAGGAGAGAAGGATGTAGGAACAAAGTGCAGGGGGGACATACGTAGGCAGTTCAGGGAGTTGGGGGCTTGGCTGAAGTGTAGGGCCTCCAGGATGGCATTCTCTGGGCTGCTGCCAATGCCTGGGAATGACAGGGTTAGGAACAACGAGGTGCTCCAACTGAATGCGTGGTTGAGGGATTGGTGTAGGGCGGAGGGATTCAGATTCTTAGACCATTGGGAAGTCTTCAGGAGGGAGGGGCATCTATACAAGAGGGACGGGGAACAGTTGTCTGGGAAGGGCACCCATATTTTAGCTGGGAGGTTAGCTGGAGTGTTTCGGCAGGGTTTAAACTAATATGGAGGGGGGGTGGGGAGATAGAGGGAACTGGGAGTGGGAGAGAGATGGGTGACAGGGTAATTCCGGAGAGTAGGAGGGAGGATCAGAGAGTGCCTGAGGGCCTTCAGTGCATGTGTTTTAATGCGAGGAGTGTGACTGGCAAAACAGATGAACTGAAGGCAATAATGTTCGAGAGGAAGTTAGAAGTGGTGGCGGTGACTGAGATGTGGCTAAAGGAAGGGCAGGACTGGCAATTGAATATTCCGGGGTATAAGTGTTTTAGGCATGATAGAGGTGGTTTGAGGAGAGGAGGGGGAGTGGCGTTATTAGTTAAGGATCACATCATAGCAGTGCAGAAGGAGGGTGGTATGGCTGAGTTAGGAATTGAGTCGCTATGGGTGGAGTTGAGGAATAGGAAGGGAGAGGTTACTATGTTGGGTGTGTACTACAGACCGCCCAACAGTCCGCGGGCCATGGAAGAAGGGATATGCAGGGACATTTTAGAACATAGAACACTACAGCGCAGAACAGGCCCTTCGGCCCTCGATGTTGCGCCAACCAATTATGAAAAAAGCAATGACCCTCCAAACTAAACCATTTCCTTCTCTTCCATAAACTTATCAACTAACCTCTTAAATGCCACCAAACTTGGCGCATCTACAACTGCCGCAGGCAGGGCATTCCATTCCCTAACCACCCTCTGGGTAAAGAGGATAGGTGTAGGAAGAATAGGGTAGTTGTAATGGGAGATTTCAATTTCCCTGGGGTAGATTGGAAGGTACCGAGAGTGGAAGGTGCGGGCGGGGAGGAATTTGTACAGTGTGTTTTAGAAGGGTCCTTGGAGCAGTATGTGGATAGCCCGACTAGAGAGGGGGCTATACTGGATCTGGTTCTGGGGAATGAGCCAGGGCAGGTGGTTGACGTTGTAGTAGGAGAGCATGTGTCTAATAGTGACCACAACTCTGTCTGCTTTAGGGTATTAATGGAAAAAGATGAAGCCTGACCTAAGGGGAGGGTGTTAAACTGGGGGAGGGCTAGATATAGCCAGATTAGGCAGGATCTTAAGGATACCGACTGGGATAAGCTGTTCAAGGGTAGGTCGACGCTACACATGTGGGAATCTTTCAAGAGAAAACTAAAATTTTTGCAGGAAAGACACGTGCCGGTAAGGATGAAGGATGGGAAAGGTAGGATTAGAGAACCGTGGGTTACTAGGGATGTTGAGGACTTGGTCAGGAAGAAGCGGGAGGCGTACGTTAGATCCAGGCAATTGGGGACAGAGGCAGCGCTGGAAAAATATAGAGAGTGTAGACGGGATCTTAAAAGGGGTGTCAGAAAGGCAAAAAGGGGCCACGAAATGGCTTTGGCAGGTAGGATTAAGGAAAATCCTAAGGCATTTTACTCCTATGTAAGGAGCAAAAGGATGGTTAGATGGAAGATTGGACCTCTCAGGGACAGAGGAGGGGAACTATGCTTAGAGCCTGAGGGAATGGGGGAGATCCTGAATGAATACTTTGCATCGGTATTCACGCGGGAGAGGGGCCTGATGTCTGATGCCGGCTTTGAGGAATTTGAGGACCCGTTAAAGGAAATAATCATTACGAGGGACGAAGTGTTGGGGCTTTTAGGTAGCATAAAGACTTATAAAGCTCCGGGGCCTGATGGTATTTATCCCAGGCTGCTAAGGGAGGTGAGAGATGACATTGCTGGGCCTCTGACGCAAATCTTTGTCTCTTCTTTGGACACAGGTGAGGTCCCAGAGGACTGGAGGATTGCAAATGTAGTACCGTTGTTTAAAAAGGGTCAGAGGGATAACCCAGGGAACTATAGGCCGGTGAGCTTGACTTCAGTTATAGGTAAGCTAATGGAGAGGATTCTCAGGGACAGGATGTATGAGCATCTGGAGCGCTGCGATCTGATCAGGGATACGCAGCATGGCTTCGTTAAGGGGAGGTCGTGCCTTACGAATCTAGTGGAATTTTTTGAAGAGGTGACAAAAACGGTTGATGAAGGACAAGCCGTTGATGTCGTCTACATGGATTTCAGTAAGGCGTTTGACAAGGTTCCTCATGGTAGGCTGATAGAAAAGGTGAAGGCGCATGGGATACAGGGCCAGGTATGTAGATGGGTTGAGAACTGGCTTGGGAGGAGGAGACAGCGGGTAGTAGTGGAAGGCTCTTTTTCCAACTGGAGGTCTGTCACTAGTGGTGTGCCACAGGGCTCTGTACTAGGACCCCTTCTATTTGTGGTGTATATAAATGACTTGGAAGAGGGGGTAGGTGGTGTGATCAGCAAATTTGCTGATGACATTATGATGATTGGATTGGCTGGTACTGGGGAGCAGTGCCTGGCAATACAACAGGACATAGGCTGGTAGATTGGGCAGATAGATGGCGCATGGAATTTAATCCGGATAAATGCGAGGTGATGCATTTTGGCCGGAATAATGTAGAGGGGAGTTATAGGATAAAAGGTAAAACTATCCGGAGTATAGAGATGCAGAAAGACCTGGGGGTGCAAGTTCACAAGTCTCTGAAGGTGTCAATACAGGTGGAGAATGTGGTAAAGAAAGCGTATGGTATGTTAGCCTTCATAGGAAGGGGTATAGAATACAAGAGTAGGAGTCTGATGTTGCAGGTGTATAGAACGTTGGTTAGGCCTCATCTGGAGTACTGCGTCCAGTTCTGGTCGCCGTACTACAGGAAGGATGTAGAGGCCCTGGAGAGAGTGCAGAGGAGATTTACCAGGATGCTGCCTGGTATGGAAGGGCTGTCTTACGAGGAAAGATTGAAAACACTGGGGTTGTTTTCCCTTGAAAGACGTCGGCTGAGAGGGGATCTTTTAGAGGTATATAAGATTATGAGGGGTATAGATAGAGTAAATGGTGGTAAGCTTTTTCCACCATTAGAAATGGATAGAACGAGGGGTCACGGGCTCAGGGTGAGGGGGGCTATGTATAAGACGAATATTAGAGGCCAGTTTTTCACACAAAGGGTAGTGGGGGTGTGGAATGCACTGCCGAGTAAGGTGGTGGGAGCAGGCACGCTAGGGTTGTTTAAGGGTCTCTTGGACAGCCACATGAGCGGTCTGCAGATAGAAGGATATAGCAGGACTGTTTGAATATCGGGAAGACCAAATAGTAGTAGACTATCTTTTAGTTTCGTCTCGGGAATATCTTAGTTTTTTTTTAGCATGTTTAATTAAGTCTTATTTGTTTCCGCAGGCAATTCGGTCCACCTTGTTGACCAACAAGGGGCATGCATGCGGCATGTCGTGCGAGAGCTGCTCTTGGAGGTTGCTTCAGGAGTTGCCTAGTGCTTCACGTCGTCAGTGTATGCTTAAACTGGACCATCTGATGGGCAACATGACAGCTCAGAGACTATCGCTGTTGCTGTGCAGACACATGGATTTGGGCCTGTGTCTGCGGGAGTTTGCGCGTTCTCCCCGTGGTTGCGTGGGTTTTCTCCGGGTGCTCCGGTTTCCTCCCACATCCCAAAAATGTGCTCTTAGGCTGATTGGGTAACAAATTGTCCCTATATGGGAATCTTTAACAATAGGCATAGCCTAAAGACAAGGATATATCATTAAGACGTTAGGACGGCGGCGTGGGCTCGTTGGGCTGAATGGCCTGTTTCCCGTGCTGTGTTGCTCTTTGTTCTTTGTTTGTTGTTCTACGAGGCAAGTTTTTTTATGCAGACGGTGATGGGTGCCTGGAACTTACTATTGGGGGAGGTAATGGAATCAGAAACAATGGTGACTTTTACGGGCTGTCTTGACAAATACATGAATAGGGCCTGAATAGCGGGATACGGTCCCCGCAAGGGTAGGCGACTTTAGTTCAGTCAGACAGCACAGTGTAGTGCAGGCTTGAAGGGCCTGTTCCTGTGCTGGAATTTTCTTTGTTCTTTGACGGCTGAACCATGTTTATTGTGGTCTGTTTCTGCTGATAATGAACTCCAGCCCAATGTCGATTTTAATTGGCATGGTAGTGCAGTGGTTAGCACTGCTGCCTCACAGCATTGACTCCCAGCTTAGGTCACTGTCTGTGTGAGTCTGCACGTTCTGCCCGTATCTGTGTGTTTCCTCCGGATACTCTAGTCCAAAAGACGTGCTGGTTAGGTGGGTTGGCCGCTTTAAATTCTTCCTCCGTGTGCTTGAACAGGCACTGGAGTGTGGTGACTAGAGGATTTTCACAATAACTTCATTGCAGTGTTAATTTAAGGCTTACTTGTGACAGTAATGAATAAACTTTAAAAACTTAATGTTGTGGATATAATTAAATACATTAACTTTCTATTACATACAGAGTGTCCTGTTTTTGCAAATATCGCTGAACCAAGTTAGTTCCTTTCTCCCTCTTCACTGTCTCCTCCATCCTCAGCTCCAATAATAAAATGTGAGGTGTGCCTGGAGCTTCTGTCTCACTAACTGATTGAGACAGATCAGTTCTTTCTGCTACTTCTTCCCTTTCGGCTGATTGACAGCAGCTCCGGGCCAACAGGAAAAGAGGGGACAACCACAATCCCATCCAGGCCCTGTTCCCGTCTCCATTTACCCTGCTAATCTCCTTGGCCATGCTAAATTGACTCATGTCAATCAACTAACTCGCACGCACATCTTTGGAATGTGGGAGGAAACCGTATCACCTGGAGGAAACCCATGTAGACATGAGGCAGCAGTGCTAACCACTGTGCCACCCCCTGTGGATAGGTCCTGTGTGTGTGGGCGGAATGGCTTCATAAAGATGTTGTATCAACCGAGAAAGTTGCTGGTCTCCATTTGCAGATGTTTTTTCCCAGTTACAGACACGAACCCATTGGCCACCATATGTGCAGTGGGCATGTGCAACAGGACGGGAGTGCGTTTGGATAGTTGAGTCTGGTGGTAACAAATGAATGGATGAGTTTTAGCAGATGAGCTGAGACTAGGGTATAGTCCAGCAATATTACTGAGATGGAAATCGGCAATCTTAATGGTTGGAAGTTCATCTACTCTATTTACATACAGAGTGTAGTGTCTTTGTAAATATCTCCGAACCAAGTTAGTTCCTTTTGAAGGGCTCTCCTCCTCTATTGTGTCCCCCATATCATGTTTCTCCGTGGTTGTGAACAATCTGGTGCACCCTCAGATAGTTGCCACAGAGAGGGAATGACTAGTGAGTATAGTTGTAGTGGGGACTGATTGCAATGCCTTCAGTCCTCCCAATATTTAAATGGAAGGAAGTTCTGTTCATCCAGTACTAGAAGTTTGACAAGTCAAAGTAGTGTGTGTCATGTTAGTGATGGTTTACACATACACCCGCTACACTGGCCTTTCTAGGTGGTGGAAGTTGATGGTTTGGGAGATTCAGAGTTCCGGTCAAACTGAAGGTATATAAATCCCTCTCATTCTTGGTCTGCTTCTTCAATTTTCCCTCTTCCTCTTGCTATCTTGTGACAGACACCTGGGTGCTGCATAGTTCCAGATGGGTGACAGTTTCCCTTCCCTGAAAGACATTAGTGAACCAGTTGGGTTTTTACGCTCTTGCATGGTCACTTTGTTTTCCTAGTGTCTGCCCCACAAGTTATTAGATTGATACTGCTCAATTTCACAACCTGCCTTTGTGTTTTCGTGGGTTCTCTTCTCATTCCTCCTTTTTCTGCTTTTAATCATTTTCGAAGGATCTTAGTAAGGGGAGGATTTGCAGTTGGGAAACTGAAACCAAACATCACGTTAGGATCTGTCAGACTTGATAATTGCTTGTAACCAGAATATTCTGAACATGGAAGGAAAATGTCCTGTACACATTGGGGAGAAACCATACGTGTATTGTGTGTGTGGATGAGGATTCAGCCAAGCACCTGACTGTCCAGATACAAATGCACTCACAGTGGGGACTTTGGGAAGAGATTCAGATACACATCAGCGCAGTCACACTGGGGAGACACCGTTCATCTGCTTTGAATGTGGGAAAGGATTCATCGACTCATCCAAGCTCCTGAGACACCAGCGAGTTCACACCGGGGAGAGATCGTTTAAGTGCCCTGTCTGTGGACAGTGCTACAAAAGTTCCTGGGATCTGACGTCTCATCAACGTGTTCACACAGACGAGAAACCGTACCGGTGCTCTGACTGTGGGACTGGGTTCAGGTGGTCATCTCAACTCGCTGCACACCAGCGAGTTCACACTGGGGAGAGGCTGTTCACCTGCTCTGAGTGTGGGATGAGTTTCAGTGACTCAGCCACCCTGCTGACTCACCGGAAAGTTCACGAGGTGTTCGCTGTTAATCACAACTAGGACTGAACCATGTTCAGTGGGATCTGTTTCCAGTGATCCAGATTGGTTGCGTGCTTTGATACTCTGCCTCAAAATCAAATAAATCAACTTTGTTGAACGTACACTATTGAGTATTTTTATTGTCTTTAACACCTTGGATCCTTTTGACGGTTCTCACCCTCCTCTATCTCCTCCATCCTCACCTCCAACAAGTGTGAGGAGCTCTTGGAGCTTCTTTGTTACCAAGATTGAGACTATCCCATCAGCTTCCTCTACTGCTTCTCTCCCTTCCACCAGGGCAAACTGTCTCTAAAGTTCCCCCTTGACTGAATCCTGAATTCACATCTTCCTCCAGTTTCCCTCCAATCTCTCCTCCTTCCCTCTCAATTCATGTTGACATGGAGATGATAAGGTTGGACTCGGGTGGGCACAGTAAGATATCTCACAGTACCAGGTTAAAGTCCAACAGTTTTATTTGGTAGCACAAGCTTTCGGAGAGCTGTTTTTGAAATTCATGTTGGCCGTGAGACATACTATCTGCTCCATTGATTCTATTTCCACTTAACTGCTGATCACTCAACCTCCCCATGTTCACTGATATTCTCTCTCCTGAATTATTTCCCCTCTTGCACTCAAATCTGTGTTTGGTATCCCATCCTCAAAAAGAAAACTTTTACACTCTCATCCTTGCAAATTACTGCCCTGTCTCCACCCTCAGTCTTATGTCCACACTCTTCAAGAGGCAGTCCTCTCCCCAAATACTGACATTTTCAGTGTGAACAGGGTGGAATGTATTTGAAGATAGGATATCACATTTCTCCAACTTTAGAGGAACAGGTTAGAGGACCAGCTGGGCTGAATAGCACTGCTAACTGACAGCCTGGTAACCATCCTCTCTGTTCAGTTTATATTCCTTAATAACGTTTTAGTTATTAACGGATTAGTAAATTTGCAGATGACACTAAAGTCGGTGGAGTGGTAGATAGTGAAGAGGGGTGTTATAGTTTGCAGAGAGACTTGGACAAATTGCAGAGCTGGGCTGAGAGGTGGCAAATGGAGTTTAATGTGGAAAAGTGTGAGGTAATGCACTTCGGCAGGAATAATAAATGTGTAGAGTATAGGGCTAATGGTAGGATTCTTAATAGTGTTGATGAACAGAGGGATCTTGGTGTATTTGTGCATAGATCCCTGAAAGTAGGCAGTCAAGTCGATAAGGTTGTTAAGAAGGCATATGGAGTCTTAGCTTTTATTGGTAGGGGGATTGAATTTCGGAGCCGCAACGTCATGTTGCAACTGTACAAAACTCTAGTGCGGCCGCACTTGGAGTATTGTGTGCAGTTCTGGTCCCCACATTATAAGAAAGATGTGGAGGCATTGGAGAGGGTACAGAGGAGGTTTACCAGGATGTTGCCTGGTATGGAGGGCAGGTCTTATGAAGAGAGGCTGAGGGATTTGAGGTTGTTTTCGTTAGAAAGGAGGCGGCTAAGAGGGGACCTTATCGAAACATATAAGATGATTAGAGGTTTAGATAGGGTGGACAGTGATAGCCTTTTTCCTAGGATGGAGAAAGCTAGCACGAGGGGACACAGCTTTAAATTAAGGGGTGATAGTTATAGGACGGATATCAGAGGTAGGTTCTTTACCCAAAGGGTGGTTCGGGAGTGGAATGCCCTGCCTGCAGCAGTTGTAGATGCGCCAAGTTTGGTGGTGTTTAAGAGCTTAGTTGATAAGTATATGGAAGAGAAGGGAATGGTTTAGTTTGGAGGGGCATTGCTTTTTATATTGGTCGGCGCAACATCGAAGGCCGAAGGGCCTGTTCTGTGCTGTAATGTTCTATGTTTTAAAATTGCTAAAATTTAAAAGAAGAAAAGATATTAACGAGAGTTTCCTAATAACTTCTATCTTCTGTTCTTCTGCAACTTATAAACCTTCACCATTTAATCCATATTTAAACATTTTTAACTGATGAAATGTTTCATACTTTTCTGCATTATTTTTCTGACATACTGCTGCCCATTTAATATCTAAATTCTTTCAGTTTGGATAAATTTTAAACAGGATTTGCAGTGTGGATTTTTTGCGGGGACTTTCCCCTGTAAAGTTGCAGTGATAATCCTGGGGAAATGAGTGTGAATTCCCCCAGCCCCAGGGGAACTGACCATCCCTCTCTAATTCCCAAACAGAAAATGCTGCCAATAATCAGCAACTCAGCCTGAGACTGTGGCCCCGCCCACCATCTGAAACCGTCACAATGCCCGGCTGATTGATAGCAACTCGGTGCCAATAGGAAGATAGGGGCGGGGCTGGAGGACCGAATGGGTGGTCCTCCAACCAATCGGAGTGACAGAGGGGCGGGGCTGGGAGTGGAGCATGCGCAATGTTAGTAATGGCGAGGGGGAGCAAATGATCTGATGTCCGATCGGTAAGTGGATGAAATGGCGGCTCGGAGAGAGCGATGGATCCGGTGGGTGGGTAGCGAGGTTTCGAAAACATGTGTAAACCGCAAACCCTGAAAATATCTCCCCGTTTGCAACGCACGCTGCTCAGTCTTTTCCTCCTATGTAGCTCACGGCAGCCATCTTCCCCGCGGGCAATGTGCGGTTGTGCGCCTGCGTCTTTCTGTTTTGGAAACTCCCTTTTCCAGGGGAATGAGAAGGGGAGCATTTCCACAAGTTTAGCAGACCTTAACGTGTGAATGTGTGAGTAATCGATTTGAGACATGAAAATGCAGTTTATTATCTAAATGGAGGAAAGCTTCAAAATGTTTTATTGCAGAGGAATTTGGGTGTCCTTGATCATGAATCGCAGAAAGTTATTACGAATGGAATATGGTATAGGAAAATACTGTTTTAACTGTATGGGGCATTTTATTTATTTATTAGTTTTATAAGAAGCCTTACTGCAATGAAGTTACTGTGAAAATTCCCAAGTTGCCACACTCCGTTGCCTGTTTGGGTACGCTGAGGGAGAATTTAGCATAGCCAATGCACGTAACCAGCACGTCTCTCAGAGTGTGGGAGGAAACTGTAGCACCTGGTTGAACCCGAGGCAGACTCCACACGGACAGTGACCAAACCCAGAAATCAAACCTGGGCCTCTGGCACTGTAAGGCACCAGTGCTAACCACTGTGCCACCATGTTCCTTCTGTGCCTAGTCCCCTTACTTGAGGAAACAGGTAAGTATTTTATCTAAACCTACCATCTTCACTGGGGGAAATGAGCAAGATGTATGGCAGCCATGTTTCACTTGAGTTAATATCTGTGGTTCTGTATAGTTGGTCAGGGGATTTCAGATTAATGTTTTGTCATGAGTAATGACTGAAGTGAATCATCAAACACATCGTTATCTTTATTTGAAAAGATATGGAAAGAATTATCCAAAACTTTGTTTGAATTTCAGCACAGGGAGGAGGGCACATGCGTGGGACAGAGATTTGCAACTTTGGCAGAACAAGGGAGGAAAAAATGTTCCATGGAAACTTGAATTGTCTAGGTTGAATTTCTATCCTCTACTGACAGTCATGACTTTTATGAAGTCTTTTTAAAGCAAATTAGAAGGGGAGCATTTGCAGGCAGGAGACACAAACATCACATCAAGATGTGATAGGAGTTATTCCATTCACCAGAGCTTGAATATCGTCAGCCTTTGAAAGTGGAAGTAGAAATGTTTGTCTGTTCTGTGTGCGGAACAAAATTTCAAATGTCAGTGTGACTGTAAAAGCACCGAGATACGCACACATACCCGAGTGAGAGTGTTCCAGCGAACTGACTTGAAAGAACTTTAACTGGTTACGTAGCCTGAAAAAAAATCACACCATTCACAATGGGAGAAACTCTACACGTGTTCTGTTTGTAGCTGAGGATTTAACTGATTGTCGAACTGAAGCGACACCAGGATACTCTCACCATGGAGAAACCATGGAGATGTGAAGATTGTGGGAAAGGATTCAGTTGCCCATCACGGCTGGCAAAGCATCAACTCACTCACACTGAGGAGAGACCATTCATCTGCCCCAATTGTGGGAAAGGGTTCACTCAGTCCTCCGACCTGCTGAGACACCAGTGGGTTCACACAGGGGAGAGGCCGTTTACTTGCTCCCAGTGTGGGAAGGGATTCACTCAGTCATCCAACTTGCTGAGACACCAAAAGTTTTACTCTAGAGAGAGGACGTTTACCTGCTCCCACTGTGGGAAGGGATTCACTCGATCATCTAATCTGCTGGCACACAAGAGACTTCACACTGGGGCAAGACCGTTCACCTGCTGCGAGTGTGGGAAGGAATTCATGCAATTATCTAACCTGCTGACACATCAGCGAGTTCACACTGGGGAGAGACCGTTCATCTGCTCTGTGTGTGGAAAGGGATTCATTGGGTCCCCTGACCTCCAGAAGCACCAGCGAATTCACACTGAGCGGCTGTTCAGCTGTACTTCCTGTGGAAAGAGATTCAAGTCTTCATCTCACCTCAGCGCACACCAGCGAATTCACACTGAGGAGAGACCATTCAGCTGTCCTTCCTGTGGAAGGAGATTCCAATCTTCATCCAATCTTAAAGCACACCAGCGAGTTCACATTGAACAGAAGGCATTCAGCTGCACTTCCTGTGGAAAGAGATTCAGGTTTTCGTCTAATCTCAAAGCACACCAGCGAATTCACACTGGAGAGAGGCCATTCATCTGTTCCGAATGTGGGAAGACATTCATTAGCTTATCACATCTCACTGCACACCAGCGAACTCATACTGGAGAGAGACCATTTGTTTGCCCTGAGTGTGGGAAAGGATTCACAAGATTCTCTGACCTGCTGAAGCATCAGCGAGTTCACACTGAGGAGAGGCCGTTCAGCTGTACTTCCTGTGAAAAAAGATTCAGGTCTTCCTCCAACCTTAACGTACACCAGCAAGTTCACACTGGAGAGAGACCGTTTACCTGCTCCCAGTGTGGGAAAGGATTCACTCGGTCATCTAACCTGCTGGCACATCAGCGAGTTCACACAAGGGAGAGACCGTTCACCTGCTCCCAGTGTGGGAAGGGATTCACTCAATCATCCAACCTGCAGAGGCATCAACGAGTTCACAAATGACTCCAAGAATTGGATTCTGCTGTTAATTACTTCCAGGACTGAACCATGTTCATTCTGATATCTCTGGTTTGTTTCTGCTGATATTGACAATCACTTTAACTGGGTTGGAGTTTAATATTCTTGATCTAATCCTGATTGTTTTTGGGTGTTCCTTTGAGAATCACTGTTCTGATTCCTGACTTTGGTACGAACTCTACAATTCAGTGTCTGAGAGATTCCAGAACGATTAACATCTCCAGTTAGAAAGTGCTGATTAATCTTTGCTGACAATTCTTACTGACTTGCACGTTACACACAGTCTCACCTCCATTTATCCAGCAGAAGGAAGGGGAATGGCAGTTGGTGGGGAATCGAGAATTCCCGAATGTTACCATCCCTACCACCTGGTACAGAAATCCCTTCGGCACAGGGATGAAGACAATTTCAATCCAAGTAACGAACTGTAAGAAATCTGTGTCTAAAAACTTCAGAAAAGTGTGGAATATTATCGAAATATCTCTCAAGCTTATGAAGGAATTTTCCATAACAGCTTGCTGGTTGACAAACACAGGACAGGTCTGTTCTCTCTGTCAAGGACA
This sequence comes from Sphyrna mokarran, assembly GCA_024679065.1. Classification (NCBI taxonomy): domain Eukaryota; kingdom Metazoa; phylum Chordata; class Chondrichthyes; order Carcharhiniformes; family Carcharhinidae; genus Sphyrna; species Sphyrna mokarran. The sequence goes on along the minus strand of JAGIQG010000038.1, from coordinate 13,182,002 downwards.
TGTTTCAGAGCCTGTGCTAGAGACAAGACATTTCTAACCCTGATACAATTGGATCTCATGACCCAGATGTAACCCAACTAGGTAAAGATTAAAACAGGCTCCAGAGAGTAAAGAGATTTTGAAGTGATCCATACTGGCTTCAGCCCAACACCCACATTCTGGTTCACACCAGTTAACCGTTCTGAGGAAACTGTTGCCACCGGCTACAGAGACCAGAACTCACTCTCCATCATCCGTCCATTCTCACCTGTCATGGGTTGTATGTTTTTCCTGTCTGTTTAGCTTTCATGCCATATTTAAACTGTCGCTTCTCAATAAACTAATTTAAAACCACGTCTGAGCTCAACCCCTTTTTGTGTAATCTGTCACTCTTGGACCTAAATCTTACATGTGGTGTTAGGAGTGGGAACACATTAGTTATGGTCATAGACTTGAGAAGCAACAGTCTCAGTTAAACATGAATGGGTGTGTTCCTAAGTGAAGACTTTCTGATATGAATTTTAAGAATGACTGGGTTGCTAGGCCTTTTGTTCTGAACTATTTGCCTTTACCATCACACTTTATGGTAACTTGCTTTGGCTAAAATGGACAATGATTCAAATAATACTTTTAAAATATCAGCAAAAATGTTTCAAAATCAAAATTACTTATTTGACTCACTGCATTTTTCTATGTGTAAACTATTCTCTTCTTGGGTTATTAACTTATTTAAAGATTCATTTAACACTTTGCTGGTAGTCCTGTCAGTACCTTAATATATTCTGTTTAAAAATCTTATTAGTTAATTAGACACCTCCCTCTTCAGGTGATTTATAAAGATTCAGTATCACTGACTTGCTTTTGTACTCCATGACTACATTAATGAACCAAGGACCCCCTATTAGTTTTATATTCAAACAGCATGATCACATTGTCCTGTCACAGTCAAACATTCCTGTCCATACTCCCAAAGTCACTGTGTTCCTAAACTTTGTCTAAAATTGGTCCATTTAGTTTTTTCTGCCTCTCTTTATTCTTCCCTCCAAAACATGTCATTGACTGGAAATCACTTTGGGATGTTCTGAGGCTGTGAAAGATGCTAAATGATTTTCTTTCGCTTTTACAGTTGATTTAAAGTTGTAGATTTTTCTCCAAAGATTAAATTGGGATGGATATTCAATCCCAATTTAAAAGTAAAAGTACCGAATCCTAACCACTCGACATGAGCAGACTAGAGATGGAGGGATACAAAAGAATGTTCTAGTTAAGGCTCAAGAACCTCAGAACGTTCCTGGGAATCAATAGATTCCTATGGGCCGTCCATATTTTATAGCTCTCCTGTCTCTTATGTTGGAGCTTGTGGGGCTCTTCCGTGAATGTCTGTCTGTATAGGCTGTTGTATCGTTATTGATCTCTCTTTTTACATCCACGGGCGATTCGGTCCGCCTTGTTGCCCAACAAGGGGCATACATGCGGTGGGTCGTGCGAAGGCTGCTCTTGGATGTTGCTTCGAGAGTTGCCTAGTGCTTCACGTTGTTAGTGTACACTTAACCTGGACCAACTGATGGGCAACACGACAGCTCAGTGACTATCACTGTTTGCTGTGCAGATACAGGGACCCGGGTTGGATCCCCGACTTGGGTTGGTATCTGTGGGAGTCTGCACATTCTCCCCGTGCTTGCGTGGGTTTTCTCCGGATGCTCCGGTTTCCTCCCACACCCCAAAAACGTGCTTTTAGGCTGATTGGTGTTAATAAATTGTCCCTAAATTAGACCTCCCTTAATTTGGTGCACATATAATTCTCTAAATTTGCACTCCTTTATCGTGAGTCCAAAAGGTGTAGGCAAAAGTCGTAGGTAGAAGAAGGATTGGAATGAGACACTCACTGAGTGTTAAAATGGGCGGCATGGGGCTTGTTGGGCAAAAGGGCCTGTTTCCTGTGCTGTGTTGTTCTTTGACTATCAGGATCTCATCTTCCAGATTCTGAATGTGCACAGTGTCAGTTATCCACAGTCACACTCTCCTTCCAGTCTGGTGCACGCTGTTAAAACTTAAAATTGTTCTCATTTTCACACTGGCTTCCAGTGTGACGAAAACAGTTGCGACAAACTGACACTGTTCAGCAGATTTACCACAGTAATGTTTATAACAAATCTCTTGACGTGGTGAGCAACAGTGAAAATTTATCCGGCAGAATATATCATTATTTGACAGCAGAGGCAATGCAAATATAAATGTCGTAGGTAGTTAATGGCATGGGACAGATCATTTCCCCCACTTTTCAACTGATTCAACTCTTCATTTAGAAAGTAGTGCCAGCTTCTTTGGATTCATGGGTCACACCGAGAGAACAACCGACACCTGTAGATGGGCACCTTGCCCTTGGCTTCTGAGCGCTTTGTATTCTTGTCCGCCGGGGCTGATGCAACGACTCAAGCAGAGTCTTTTGTTGCATCATAGAGGTTTACAGCATGGAAACCTTCTGCTTAACTTGTCCTTGCTGCCCTTTTTTTATTAAACCCCCCAAGCTAATCCCAGTTGCCTGCATTTGACCCATATCTCTCCGTACCCATGTAACTATCTAAATGCTTTCTACATGTTAAAATTGTACCCACTTCTACTACTACATCTGCAATGTGACTGCACTGGAATTTGTTGAAATGTCCTCTGTGCAAAATGCCAGGTTCCAAGAGTTTAAATGAAATGCCCTTCAGCAAGACGAGAAAAGTGAAGTTTCGCCCAGATTTGAACATGGGTCAACTGAATTCAGTCTGGAGTGGTCACTATCGCACGCATTGGGTTCTGTGATGTTATGGTGAGCACCCTGGACTCTGAATCCAGCAATCTGAGGTCAGATCTCAGAGGATACTTGCTTTTCTTTGTCAATGCTGATGATTGACTTGCTGAAGCATATTTCATTTAAATTTCTCACGAAGTACGAATTGAGTGGACAAATTGTCAGCCGGTTCAGCTGCTATTCCAATGCACATTGCTGAGCCTCTGGCATCAGATGCTGCAACATCAGTGTTCTTTTTTCAGCTTTTTGCTAATCTTTAACTCCTCCATTAACTGCTCCTTTCTTTCAATGTCACACAACTGCTTACTGTCCAAATCAAACACTCCCCAGTCAACTGCAGAATGGATGACACAAGAGTAATCCCATCAGTCTGTTCCCCAGATACAGATAATGAGGGACATGGAGCATCTGGGACAATGACATTTCTCACTCAATAAGGTGGACATCAATCCTGTATCTTTTCCCATTAATCCTAGGCTCAATACAGCTCGGATCCATCTCCTGTTTCCCTTCCTACAACAGCACTGAACTAAAGAGAGCCCAGAATTAGCAGGACTCAGGAAGGATACTTACAAGTGGTGTCATTCAGCCCAGCTGGTCCTCTCCTTGTCTCTTCCTGAGTATATTTATGAGCCTGTTCTGTTTAGATGGTGTCAATTTGTCTGTTCCAAGCAACCCTCATGCTGAAAATGTAGAAGAATATTTGATCATACAGATTGGGGAGGTCGTTTTAATTTAAGCTAATGCATTTTTTTGGTTGTCCCATGGGTTCTGAGTAACATTTAATTAGGTTGGTTGACAAGTGAAAAATTATATGTGAGGATCTAGATTGACAGAGGCAAGCAGGCAGATTCCGCTTGGAATTGCAAGAAGTTTTTCTCTCTTTAGAGTCGGCAAGAAAATAGGTCTCTTCCCCCACCCCCCACTTCCCCAATGTGTTTTGGAGGCTTGAGGACTGGAAGCCCTATGTAAGCCTGTGTGTTTGTCTAACTGATTTGAAGAAGAGTTTGAACCTGTGAGGAATATTGCTGAAATTGGAACTAAGAAGAGATGGATTAGCAGTTACAAATTCAATTTTGTCATGTTAAAATAGTTCAACTGGTAAAAGTTTAGCTAGTTCGTTCTGTTATCGTCAAACTGTATTGTTAAATAAAGTTTGTTTTGATAAAAAGCTTCCGAGTGAGTGAATGAAATCACACCTGGAATGAACCACCTTGTCCTCACACTAAACTGGAAATAAAAGTAAAGCTGGAATCTTCTCTAACTTCATAATATAACTTGGGTCTGTGATCTGGTTCCTAACAATATATTCATGAACTAAATAACGTAGGGAACATCAGATAACAATGGAATGAACAACATTTCAACAAGATTTATTTGTTGCCCAAATCCCCATTGCAAAGCCGGAACTGTGTAGCAATGAATAAGAAATAGGAGCAAGAGTCGGTCATCCAGCCCTTCAAGCCTGCCCCGCCATTCAATAAGATCATGGCTGATCTGTAGTGAATCAGTTCCACTTTCCGCTTTTTCCCTATTACCCTTAATTCCCTAGTCTATCAGAAATCTATCTTAAATATATTCAGCGAGGGAGCCTCCACCACATCAATAGGCAGAGAATTCCAGAGATTCACCACCCTTTGAGTGAAGAAGTTCCTCTTCAACTTCAACAACTAGAGAAAGATCCACCCCTGGATGTTCTCAAACCACTAAACTTTCAGTTAATAGCTAAGCACACTGACCAATTGCTGATTGGAAACAAGCTCACGATATATCCCAAATCAGTTTGGCAATGAGTTGAAGCTTTAGGTTGCTACGCCAAATTGTGAAATCAATGGAGAACAACTGGTGGCCATTTGAGTCTGCTTCTCCATTCATTCTTATCATGGCTCATCATCCAGCTCAATAGCCTGATCAATGCCCCATATTATGTGATCCCTTTGCTACCCCCCAAGAGCTCTATCTAATTCCTTGAGAATATATAATGGTTTGGCATTAACTGCTTTCTGCGGTAGTGAATTGCATAGGCTCACCACTCTCTGGTGGGGGCATTTATCATCGTCTCAGTGTTTGAAGGCTTATCCCTTATCCTTAGACTATGATCTATAGTTCTGGACTCTCTCCCCACTCCCAAACCCACAACTACTACCATTGGGAACACCCTTCTTCCATCTACTCTATTCTGATTTTGAGCACTGCAGTGGTCTTTAAGAGCACCATCTGTGACATTTCACCTAAATTCCAGATCTCTGAAATTATTTTACAATGGAAAATGAAACACTAATTACTGAAAGACTTTGCAGTCACTTCAACGAAACTTTATGAATCAGCATGATATGAATGAAATTTGGAACTCGATGAGTTCAATCATTTCTGACACAGCAGCAGCAACATTTATAAAGGTGGAACCTACAACAGAGATGGGTTTGAAGCTCACTCAGCGAAGGTAACATTGGTCATTGAAGTGAAATGCAAAGACTACCTGATGCACAGCACAAACCCAGCAGCTGGACTCTGCGTACCTTGAAACTAGCCAATGCAGTAGGTGTAAAGGATCAGGAGATAAAGTATAAATAAATACAGGATGAACCTATGTTAAGAAATCCAAAGTGCCCTTGGCAACCAATATCCACATGCTGTGAATGACAGAAACAAGAGGGTGTTTGGTGCTACCATCAATAATGTTACCTTCCCGAATTACTCAACAGTCAGATAAACAGGTGTCACGCTGGGTTAAACATTGTTATGAGCTTTACTGCTGTGAGACAGATATCTCCCAATCTCTGACATTCTTCTGCAGTTTCCTGCCATGGTTAAGTTGGGCAAGGAAGCCTAATCACTTGAGCTGGAAAAGGTCATTATCACTGAGTGAGCAGAAAGGCAACTGGCAAAGATGGAATTCCAACTGAACTGCTCCAGTCCAGAAAACTCCATATACTGCCACACCTTCATCACCTCCTACTACTCCTCTGCTGGAGGGTAGATGTGTGACACAAAAATCATCACATTATAGAAAGAAGAAAGGTAACAGAGGAGATTGCAACAACCACAGGCACGTCTAACTCCTCAGCTTTGAAGTCCTTCGCTAGTAGAGGCAATATTCCATCTACTCACAGCCCGAGTGTGTCCAGAACCACAGTGTGGTTTCTGTGCTGGATGACCCATAGTGGACATGGTCTGCTCCATAAACCAGGTGCATGAGAAATCTACAATTGGGATTTAATCATAGAATCCCAACGGTGTAGGAGGAGGCCATTCAGCCCATGGAGTCTGCACCAACAACAATCCAACCCAGCCCCTATTCTCGTAACTCCCTATTTACCCCTCTATTTAGCATAGCCAACCAACCTAACCTGCACATCTTTCGACTGTGGGAGAAAACCGGAGGAACCCCATGCGACACGAGAGGAGAACATGCAAACTTCACACAGACAGTGACCTGAGTAATCTCAAATACTGCCAGCTTCTATATTGGAAAAGTGAAACTGAGTGAAAATAAAACTTCAGGGTGAATTACACTTTACTGGTACAATTGTGAAAAGGCACCAAAAGTTTCATTTTTGGTGAGCATCAGCCTGGGGGTTACGTTTTTGAGCTCACAAGCTGTGTGAACCTCCAATCTCGTCAACTCTTTTGAGGCTCAGGAGGTTGAAACTTCTGTTTACCAGTGGAAGTTAACTTTTCTACTCTCATTTTTCTTTAGATTAAATGCAATGATTCTGAAAGATGCCTGAGAGAGGAACAGAAAAACATTTGGGCAAAGCTGATAAAGGTACCAAAAACCAAAGATGAAAACGGTGCTTGGTTTATTATTGATCTGAAAATAAAGTTGACACAGTCATGTGTATTTGTGAATGTTTGCTTCACCCTTTACAAATAAGTAGAGATGTTAACTCTTCCCACTGAGAGCATGAGACATTTAAACTGAAGATTTAGCTTCATCCCATCTGTTATCATTCAAGACAAAACGCCTGAGAATGGGGGAATATGAGAGTCAAAACTAATTGTAATTATCTGTACTTCGATCTCTGATCTACAAAGACCATCTCATACAATTGTTTAATTGGACAGGAAAGTGCCTGCATCCTCCTAAAACAAATAGAATGACTCCAACATTCATGGGTCAGTCTTCTGTTTAATTCATTCATGGGATGTGGGCATCGCTGGTTAGGACAGCATTCATTATCCATCCCTAATTGCCCTTGGGGAAGTGGTGGTGAGCTGCCTTCTTGATCCGCTGCAGTCTCTGTGGTGTAATCTTGATAATGATTAACAGCAAAATCCAGTCAACGTAATTACTTGTGAACTTTATGGTGTCTCAGTTGCGGAAATGACTGAATGAATCCCCGCACACACAAAACAGATGACTGGTCTCTCAGAAGTGTGAAGGCCGTGATGTCTCAGCTAACTAAATCAATGTTAGGGCAATTGAGCTGCCCGTTCCTTAGTGTGAACTTGCTGGTGTCTCAGTAAGCTGGATGACTGAGTGAAGCCCTTTCCACAAACAGAGCAGGTGAATGGTCTCTCTCCAGTGTGACTGCGCTTGTGTACCAGGAGGTCATTTGATCTCCTGAACCGTGCCTCACAGTGAGGGCATCCAAATGGTCTCACATCAGTGTGAATACGTTGATGGGACTTCAGGTCCTGGGAACTTCCATAGGACTTCCCACAGTTGGTACATATAAACAAAGTCTTGGCTGTGTGAACGTGCTGGTGTCTCAGTAGGTAGGATGACCTAGCGAATCTCTTCCCACACTCGGTGCAGATGAACGGTTTCTCCCCAGTGTGAACTTGCTGGTGAGTCATCAGGTCAAATGACTGAGGGAATTCTTTTCCACACTTGGAGCAGATAAACGACTTCTCCTGACTGTGCTGTTTCTTGTGCGTCTGCAGGTTTGTCAAATTAATAAACCCCATCCCACACTCAGAGCAGGTAAATGGTCTCTCCCCAGTGTGAATTCTCTTGTGTGTCTGCAGATGGGATGACTGAGTGAATCCCTTCCCACAATCAGAGCAGGTGAACGGTCTCTCCCCAGAGTGAACTCGTAGGTGTTTCTGCAGAGCAGACAACTGAATGAATCCCTTCCCACACTTGGGGCAGATGATTGGCCTCTCCCCAGTGTGAGTGCGTCGATGAGTTTCAAGTTTGGAAGGATAATTGAATCCCTTCCCACAGTCTACACATTTCCACGGTTTCTCCACAATGCGAACAGTGCTTTTTTCTTCCATGTTCAAAATCTACTAATATTCTGGTCCTGATGGATCGAGTGACTCTTGTTAGATATTGATGTGATGTTTAGATCGAGTTTCCGGTCTTTATTAAGTATCCTGCTTAAAAACAAAAATCAGTCAGTATCAAGACTGGTACAGTGGTTGGGACGGCACAATGATACAGTGGTTAGCATTGTTGCCTCACAGCGCCAGAGACCCAGGTTCAATTCCAGTGTCAGGGGACTGTCTGTGTGGAGTTTCCTGCAGGTGCTCTGATTCCCCCCACAGTCCAAAGATGTGCTGGTTATGTGGATTGGCCATGCTAAATTGTCCCTTAGTGTTGGGGGATTAGTAGGGTAAATATGTGAGGGGATGGGGTCTGGGTGGGATTGTTGTCGGTGCAGATTCGATAGGCTCAACAGCCTCCTTCTGCACTGCAGGGACTCTATGAAGAGTCCAGGACATATATTGAAAAGATAGACAGATTGCATTTGATTTGAATTTTGTGTGTGTAAATGCTCCTGTTCAAATCCCCTGTAAAAGGAGTTTCCAAAAGTCACCAGTGTGAGTCTAGCATAGAAATTCACAACATTCTCTGTTGTGGGTCAGATTTCGAACAATGACGAGACACAGATCAACAAAGAGATAGAGAATCTGATGAATTGGTGCAATGGCAATAATCTCTACCTTAATAAGACCAAAGACCATAAGTCTTAGGAGCAAAATTAGGCCACTCGGTCCATCGAGTTGGCTCCACCATTCAATCATGGCTGATGTTTTTCTCATCCCCATTCTCCTGCCTTTTCCCCATAACCCCTGAGCCCCTTATTAATCAAGAACTTATCTACCTCTGTCTTAAATGACCCGGCCTCCCCAGTCTTCTGCGGCAGAGTTCCACAGATTCACCACTCTCTGGCTGAAAAAGATCCTCATCTCTGTTTTAAAGAATCATCCCTTTAGCCTGAGGTTGTGCCCTCTGGTTCCAGTTTTTCCTACTAGTGGAAACATCCTCTCCACGTCCACTCTATCTAGGCCTCGCAGTATCCTGTAAGTTTCAGTAAGATCCCCCCGTCATCCTTCTCCACTCCAACAAGTACACACCCAGAGTCCTCAACCATTTCTCATGCAACAAGCTCTTCATTCCAGGGATCATTCTTGTGAACCTTCTCTGGACCCTTTCCAAAGCCAGCATATCCTTCCTTAGATACGAGGTGCAAAATTGTTCAAAATACTCCAGATGGAGTCTGACCAGAGCCTTACACAGCTCAGGAGTCCTGCTCTTATATTCCAGCACTCTTGACACGAATGCGAACATTGCATTTGCTTTCCTAACTGTTGAATGAACCTGCATGTTTACCGTAAGAGAATCTTGCACAATGACTCCCAAGTACCTTTGTGCTTTTGATTTCCTCATTACTTTTGAAAATAGTCAGTGCCTCCATTCCTCCTTCCAAAGTGCACAACCACATACTTTTCCACATTGTAATATTGTTTATTTTATATGCCGACCTCCTGATTTATTTTCTGTTCCACATCCTGACTAGTGCTAGGAGGCCTGTACATAACTCCCATCAGGGTCTAACTACCTTTTTGATTCTTCAATTCTACCCACAGCGATTCGTTGCCTTCTGATCCTATATCACTTCTTGCTATCAATTTAACTTCATTCCTCACTAACAATACAACACATCTGCCCAACTTTGCCCATCTGCCTATCCTTTCGATCGGACACATATCCTTGGATATTTAGATCCTAGCCCTGATCCTGTAGCAGCCACATCTCTGATGCCCACAACATCATACTGGCCAATTTCCATGTGCGCAACAAGCTCATTTACCTTGTTCCGTATACTGCGTGCATTTAGGTACAACACCCCCAGTCCTGCATTGACCACCTCCCTTCTCATATTTGTCACCTGCCTGAGGTTAAATTCCTGTCTATACTCTCTTTTATTACATGGTCTGGAAACTTTACTAACCTCTCCTGAGCCCTGAGCTCCTTTAACTAGTTGAAAGTGCTCATCATTACCCTGCGCTTCTACCCTCCCCTTTAACTTTGATTTTCTAATTCTCCATACAACTGAACCCCCCCCTCCCCCATTTAGTTTAAAGCCCTATCTACAGCCCTAGTTATACAATTCACCAGGACTGTGGTCTTTGCACAATTCAGATGAAGACCATCCATCAGAACAGGTCCCCTCTTCCCCACTCCTGGTGGGAATGACCCATGAATTCAAACCCATTCCTCCCACACCAATCTTTGAGCCACGCATTTGCCTCCTTAATCTTATTGACCCTGTGTCAATTAGCTCATGACTCAGGTCGTAATCCAGAGATTATTACCTTTTTGGTTCTGCCTCTTAATTTAGCTCTTAGCTGTTCAAGCGCCCTCAGCAGAACCTCTGTTCCTATTCTATGTATGTCATTGGTAGTTCATGGACCATGACAACTGGATCTTTACCCTCCCACTCCAAGTTCCTCTGCAGCTCAGATGAGAAATCCCAAACCTGAGAACCTTCAATGAGGGGCAATTTAAGCAATGTCAGCAAGATGAAGGAGACAGTCATCTACTTCAGGAAGTGGAGGGCATGCCCTTGTTTACATCAACAAGGATGAAGATCAAGAGTTTCAAGTTTTCAGGTATCCAGATCACAAACAACCTGCCCTGTTCCCAACATACCGAGGCTATAGTTAAGAAAGCACACCAATGCCTCTACTTTCTCAGGAGTCTATGGAAATTTGGCATGTCCGCTTCAACTCTCACCAGCTTCTACAGATGCACCACACAAAACATTTTATCTGGTTGTATCACAGCTTGGTCTGGTTCCTGCTCTGCTCAAGATCAAAAGAAATTACTAAAGGTCGTGAATGTAGCCCAAACCATCACGCAAACCAACCTCCCATCCATTGACACTGTCTACACTTCCCTCTGTCTCGGCAAAGCAGTCAGCATAATCAAGGACCCCACGCACCCTGGACCTTCTCTCTTCCACCTTCTTCTATTGGGAAAAAGATACAGAAGTCTGAAAACATGTACCAACCAACTCAAGAACAGCTTCTTGCCTGCTGCTGTCAGAGGTATGAATGGACCTACTTTTCATTAAGTTGATCTTTCTCTACACTCTGGCTATGACTGTAACACTACATTCTGCAATCTCATTCTCTTCTCTATGAATGGTATGCTCTGTCTGTATACTGTGCAAGAAACAATACTTTTCACTGCATATTAATACGTGACAATAATAAATCAAATCAAAGTCCTGCTGCCTGGCGAAGGATGAGCACACACATGCTGTGCTGCTCATATAAAGATGGCAGGTTTTATGTATGTTTCACAGCCTCCACTAGGTGTTTATAAAGCAACATGTCTGTGTAGGTTTGCTTTGGGTGCTCCAGTTTCTTCCCACAGTCTAAGGATGTGCACGTTAGCTCAACTGGACAGGTTAAATTGCCCTTAGAGTACAAAGATGTGCAGGTTAGGGGAATTAGCAGGGTAAATACGTGAGTGACATGGATAGGGTCTGGGTCAGTGCAGGCTCGATGGGCTGAATGGTCTGCTTCTGCACTGTGGGGATTCTGTAATTCCAGTCTGCTGACACAGTGCTCATTCATACCTCATACAAAACACAATGAGACCTATGAGAGAATTTCCAAAATCCTTAACCTCCACCACCTAAAAGGACCAGCGAAGCAAATGAATGTGAAAACCATCACCTCAAAGTCAGACTTGGAGAGGAATTGATTTATCTGACATCCAGAACTGGGGGAGCAGAAATTTACTGCATTTAAATTTTGGGAAGACTGAAGTCATTATCTTCCGTTCCCATGCAAACTCCACTCCCTGACCATTGACTCCATCCCTCTCCCTGACAAATGTCGAGACAGAACCAGATGTTCACATGTTGAAGTAGTTTGATGGACAAAATGTACCCATTGAAGAGTCAAGAACATTGTCCCTCACAAAGATGGCGGCGGCGCTTGTGCCAAACTGCACATTGCCCCTCACAAACAGGGCGGCCGCGCGTGCGCTGTATCTTGTGTAGTCCGCTGGAAAAACGGAGGATTCAAACTCCGGAAACATTGCGGCTCCACTCCGGGCAGTCGGAGACCGGGAAGAGGATTTTCAGGACTTTGCAACTTACACAATATATTTGCCAAGCCTTTTTGTCCACCCGTCGGAACCATAGCTACTGTTCACAGCCATTTATTTCCGTCACCAGGAGAGAATCCAAACAATGAATCTCTCACATCGCCATTACTCACACTACACATACTCGACTCCCGACCCCGCCCTTCATTCACTCCGATTGGTTGGAGGACAATCCCCGCCCCCTCTTCCTATTGGTTTGGACCTGCCGGGCATTGTGAGGTGTCAGTGTGAAAGGTCAGAGAGGGCAGGCAGAGTGAGATGGACAATTTACCTGAATCACATTGCATTAAATTTGTGACTCTGGGAAGAGCTGCTTCAATACTGTGACAGGGACACAAATTTTATTGCAGGATTCTGGAGGATAGCGAATGTGGTCCCATTGTTCAAGAAGGGGAATAGAGACTTTCCTGGGAATTACAGACCGGTGAGTCTTACTTCTGTTGTGGGCAAAGTCTTGGAAAGAATTATTAGGGATAGGATTTATAGTTATTTAGAGAGAAATGAATTGATTGGGGATAGTCAGCATGGTTTTGTGAAGGGTAGGTCATGCCTTACTAACCTTATTGAGTTTTTTGAAAAAGTGACCGAAGAGATGGTTGGGGGTAAGGCAGTTGATGTGGTATAGAACAACATAGAACAACATAGAACAATACAGCACAGAACAGGCCCTTCGGCCTTCGATGTTGTGCCGACCAAAATAAAAAGCAATGCCCCTCCAAACTAAACCATTCCCTTCTCTTCCATATACTTATCAATTAACCTCTTAAACGCCACCAAACTTGGCGCATCTACAACAGCTGCAGGCAGGGCATTCCACTCCCTAATCACTCTTTGATTAAAGAACCTACCTCTGATATCCGTCCTATAACTCATACCCCTTAATTTAAAGCTGTGTCCCCTCGTGCTAGCTTTCTCCATCCTAGGAAAAAGGCTATCACTGTCCACCCTATCCAAACCTCTAATTATCTTATATGCTTCAATAAGATCCCCCCTTAGCCGCCTCCTTTCTAACGAAAACAACCTCAAATCCTTCAACCTCTCTTCATAGGACCTTCCCTCCATACCAGGCAACATCCTAGTAAACCTCCTCTGTACCCTCTCCAATGCCTCCACATCTTTCTTATAATGTGGCGACCAGAACTGCACACAATACTCCAAGTGCGGCCGCACTAGAGTTTTGTACAGCTGCAACATGATGCTGCGGCTCCTAAATTCAATCCCCCTACCAATAAAAGCTAAGACTCCATAAGCCTTCTTAACAACTTTATCCACTTGACTGCCTACTTTCAGGGATCTATTGACACATACACCAAGATCCTTCTGTTCCTCAACACTATTAAGAGCCCTACCATTAGCCCTATACTCTACACATTTATTGTTCCTGCCAAAGTGCATTACCTCACACTTTTCCACATTAAACTCCATTTGCCACCTCTCGGCCCAGCTCTGCAACTTGTCCAAGTCACTCTGTAAACTAAAACACCCCTCTTCACTATCTACCACACCACCAACTTTAGTATCATCTGCAAATTTACTGATCCATCCCTCAATACCCTCATCCAGATCATTTATAAAAATTACAAACAGCAGGGGCCCCAAAACAGACCCCTGAGGCACACCACTCGTCACCGAACTCCACGATGAATATCTCCCATCAACCACCACCCTCTGTCTTCTATCTGCCAGCCAATTTCTAATCCAATTAGCTAATCACCCTCTATTCCACACATCTGCATTTTCTGTAGAAGTCTTCCATGGGCCACCTTATCAAAAGCCTTACTAAAGTCCATATATACTACATCAACCGCCTTACCCCCATCCACCTCTCTGGTCCTTTCTCAAAAAACTCAATGAGGTTAGTAAGGCATGACCTACCCTTCACGAAACCATGCTGACTATCCCCAATCAATTCATTTCTCTCTAAATAACTATAAATCCTATCCCTAATAATTCTCTCCAATACCTTGCCCACAACAGAAGTGAGACTCACTGGCCTATAATTCCCTGGAAGGTCTCTCTCCCCTTCTTAAACAATGGGACCACATTCGCTATCCTCCAGTCCTCCGGAACCACACCCGTAACCAACGAGGACCTGAAGATAAGAGCCAGAGGCTCTGCAATCTCCTCTCTTGCCTCCCAGAGAATCCTAGGGTAAATCCCGTCCGGCCCAGGGGACTTATCCAACTTCAAACCCTCGAGAATTTCTAACACATCCTCCCTATCTACTACAATACTTCCCAATTTGCAACCCTGTACCTCAGTGCTCTCCATAGCTACATTTCCAGCACTCTGCGTGAATACCGAAGAGAAGTATTTATTCAGTGCCTCACCAATCTCTTCAGGCTCCACGCACAACTTCCCACTGCTGTCTATGACTGGCCCTAATCTTGCCCTAACCAATCTTCTATTCTTAACATATCGAAAGAAAGCTTTAGGATTCTCCTTAATCCTATCAGCCAACATCTTCTCGTGTCCCCTCTTAGCTCTCCTCAATTCACTTTTTACCTCCTTCCTAGCTAATCTATAGCTATCCATTGCACTACCTGAGCCTTCAAGCCTCATCCTGACATAAGCCTCCTTTTTCTTCTTAACCAGCAAATCAACTCTTTTCGTACACCAAGGCTCTCTTACTCGTCCATTTCCTCCCTGCCTGACAGGGACATACTTATCAAGGACTCTCAGCAGCTGCTCCTTGAATAAGCACCACATTCCAGATGTTCCCAGTCCCTGTAGTTCCCTAGTCCAATCTACGCACCCTAATTCTCTCCTGATGGCCTCATAATTACCCTTCCCCCAGCTATAACTACAGCCCCCAGCTTCATGCCTATCCCTGTCCATCACTAAGGTGAACGTAACCGAATTGTGGTCACTATCACCAAAATGTTCACTAACTTCCAAGCCTAACACCTGGTCTGGCTCATTGCCCAGCACCAAATCCAATGTAGCCTCACCTCTAGTTGGCCTATCTACATACTGAGTCAAAAAACCTTCCTGCACACTCTGTACGAAAACTGACCCCTCTAACGAGCTAGAGCTATAGCTATTCCAATCAATATTAGCAAAGTTAAAGTCCCCCATCACAATTACCCTACTACTTTCACTCCTAATCAGAATTGACTTCGCAATCCTTTCCTCAACCTCTCTAGAACTATTAGGAGGTCTGTAAAAGACTCCCAACAGGGTGACCTCTCCTCTCCTGTTTCTAATCTCAGCCCATACTACCTCAACAGACAAGTCCTCATCAAACTTCTTTTCGATCACCGTGATACAGTCTTTGACCAGTAACGCCACTCCTCCCCCCCTTCTACCCCCTTCTCTACTCCGACTAAAGCATTTGTACCCCGGAACCTGCAACATCCATTCCTGTCCCTGCTCTACCCAAGTCTCTGAAATGGCCACAACATCGAAGTTCCAGGTACTGGTCCAAGCTGCAAGTTCCTCCCCCTTATTGCGAATACTCCTTGCATTAAAGTATACGCATCTCAAACCATGCCCCACCCCACCCGTACGCCGCTGTGTTTTACAACTCTCCTCTATAACCCCCTTACTCTCATCCCTCTCAGCACCCCAACTACTTAGGATCCCACCCCCCCCACCCCCGAATCAGTTTAAAGCCCCCATCATAGCCTTAGCAAATTTTCCCCCCAAGATATTAGTCCCCCTCTGGTTCAGGTGTAGACCATCTCTCTTGAAGAGGTCCCACCTATCCCAGAATGAGTCCCAATTGTTAAGGAACCTGAACCCCTCCCTCCTGCACCATCCACGCAGCCATGAGTTCAAACTATCCCTTTCTCTGTTCATCTCTAAACTATCCCTTGGCACAGGCAAGAGTCCAGAGATAACCACTCTGCCTGTTATGGACCTAAGCTTCCACCCTAACTCCATAAATTTCTGTTTAATATCCCCAGTATATGTGTATGTGTATATGTGTATATGTATATGTGGACTTTAGTAAGGTGTTCGATAAGGTGGCCCATGGAAGGCTTCTGCAGAAAATGCAGATGTATGGGATTGAGGGTGATTTAGCTAATTGGATTAGGAATTGGCTAGCTGATAGAAAACAGAGGGTGGTGGTTGATGGAAATTATTCATCTTGGAGTTCGGTTACAAGTGGTGTACCTCAGGGATCTGTTTTGGGGCCCCTGCTGTTTGTAATTTTTATAAATGATCTGGATGAGGGTATTGAAGGATGGATTAGTAAATTTGCGGATGACACCAAAGTCGGAGGAGTGGTAGATAGTGAAGAGGGGTGTTATAGTTTGCAGAGAGACTTGGACAAGTTGCAGAGCTGGGCCGAGAGGTGGCAAATGGAGTTTAATGTGGAAAAGTGTGAGGTAATTCACTTTGGCAGGAATAACAAATGTGTAGAGTATAGGGCTAATGGTAGAACTCTTAATAGTGTTGATGAACAGAGGGATCTTGGTGTATATGTGCATAGATCCCTGAAAGTTGGCAATCAAGTCGATAAGGTTGTTAAGAAGGCATATGGAGTCTTAGCTTTTATTGGTAGGGGGATTGAATTTCGAGCCGCAACGTCATGTTGCAACTGTACAAAACTCTAGTGCGGCCGCACTTGGAGTATTGTGTGCAGTTCTGGTCCCCACATTATAAGAAAGATGTGGAGGCATTGGAGAGGGTACAGAGGAGGTTTACCAGGATGTTGCCTGGTATGGAGGGCAGGTCTTATGAAGAGAGGCTGAGGGATTTGAGGTTGTTTTCGTTAGAAAGGAGGCGGCTAAGAGGGGACCTTATTGAAACATATAAGATGATTAGAGGTTTAGATAGGGTGGACAGTGATAGCCTTTTTCCTAGGATGGAGAAAGCTAGCACGAGGGGACATAGCTTTAAATTAAGGGGTGGTAGTTATAGGACGGATGTCAGAGGTAGGTTCTTTACCCAGAGGGTGGTAAGGGTATGGAATGCCCTGCCTGCTGCAGTTGTAGATGCACCAAGTGTGGGGGCGTTTGAGCGGTCAGTAGATAAGTTTATGGATGAAAAGGGAATGGTTTAGGTTAGAGGGTCAAGGATGCAGGATCCTTTACAAGGATGCTGCCTGGATTGGGAGGCAGGCCTTATGAAGATAGGTTGAGGGAGCTGGGACTCTTCTCACTGGAGAGACGTAGGTCGAGAGGCGACCTGATAGAGGTTTATAAAATGTTGAGAGGAATAGATAGGGTGGACTCTCAGAGACTATTTCCCCGAGCTGAAATGGTCACTACGAGAGGACACAGATTTAAGGTGCAGGGAAGCAAATACAAAGGAGATGTCAGGGGTACGTTTTTCACTCAGAGGGTGGTGAGTGAATGGAACCGACTGCTGTCGGAAGTTGTTGAGGCAAACTCACTGGGGTCTTTTAAGAGACTTCTGGATGAGTATATGGAAAAGAATAGGATAGGGGGTTATAGATAGGTCTGTGTATTGGTAGATGTGATCGGCGCAACTCGTGGGCCGAAGGGCCTGTTTGTGCTGTATTGCTCTATGTTCTATGATTCAAACATGCACTTCCAGGAACGATAAAAAGTTGAAATTTATTTATTAGCCACAAGTAAGGCTTACCTTAACATTGCAGCGAAGTTACTGTGAACCCCGAGCCGCCACACTCCAGCACCTGTTCAGGTCAATGCACCCGAACCAGCACGTCTTTCAGACTATGGGAGCAAACCAGAAACCCACTCAGACACGTGGAGAATCAGCTTTTCCCTTGAGAGATATGCAATGAGTTAAGAAGATCGTCTGAACCCAGTTCCACAGTGGGAGCATTTGAACTTGTCAGTGTGAACATGTTCCCATGTACATCAGGTTCCCATGGTCCACACAGAGACTGACCCAAGCCGGGAATCAAACCTTGTTCCTGGCACCGTGAGACAGATGTGCTAACCACTTCTGTCTCACAATGCTGCCCAGATGGGCATTTGGGAGATGAGCAGATGAGCAGGACATGGGAGAGAAAAAGGAGGTAGAGATGGAGGGGGGGGGTTCACAAGGACATTGGATCAGTTTTTGAGGAAGAGGTGATGATGGCAGACCATCAATGAAAGATTTGAAAGAGTGAGGAACGGTACTTGAACAGAGAGAGCAATTAAACATGTCAGTGAACATGAGGAGGTTGGGTGATCGGTTTATTGCGAAAAGGGTTCATAGATCATAGAACCCTACAGTGCAGAAAGAGGCCCTTCGGCCCATCGAGTCTGCACCGAACACAATCCCACCTGGGCCCTACTCCCATATATTATACCCACTAACCTCTCTAACCTACGCATCCCTGGACACTAAGGGGCAATTTCTTAGCATAGCCAATCAACCTAACCCGCATATCTTTGGACTGTGGGAGGAAACCAGAGTACTGGAGGAAACCCACGCAGACATGAGGAGAACATGCAAACTCCACACAGACAGTGACCCATGCCAGGAATCGAATCCAGGACTTTGGAGCTGTGAAGCAGCAGTGCTAACCCACTGTGCTAACGTTGAATGAGCAGTAGATGGGTTTCATAGACAGGATGAGAAAGATGGGAGACAAAATAAAGAAGGATGTGGGTTTGGGGTGCAGAAAAACAGAACTTTAGAGACAGTTTTACCCGGTGAGCTAGTGGAGGGAGGAAAGCTGCAGAGACAGGTGATGAAATTGTCTTAATCTTAGTGACAAAGGAGCTCCATGAGCTTCTCTCACTTTTTGCTGGAGGTGAGCATGGAGGAGACTGAGGAGAGGGAGAGCCCTTCAAAAGGATCTAACTTGAATTAAAATATTAAAAAGTTTAAGCATACAGTGTACACGAAGATGACTTGTTTGACCGTTATCCAGAAAAGTAACACCTATCGTGTGACTTGAGTTTATTGACACCAGCAGAAATGTGCACCAAATTAAAATTGTTAAGCCCTGGACGTAATCACCAGCAAATCCAACATTGCAGGATTTACTTTTGAGCGTAGACACACACTTTGTGTGTAACACAAAGCTGATTTTATTTGACTTTTGTCCAAAGTAGTAACATCCATAACTGGGCTGGAGTTTATTAATATAAGCAGAAACAGACCCCAGTGAACATAGATCAGTCCTAGATTTAATTGACAGCAAAATCTAACCATGACAGTTACTTGTGAACTCGCTGGTATCTCCGCAGCTCGGAGGACTAAATAAAACACGTCCCTCACTCACAGGAGTAATCAGCTTTTCCCTTGAGAGGTATGCAATGAGGTAAGATGATCATCTGAACCCAATTCCACAATGGGGGCATCTGAACTTGTCAGTGTGAACATGTTGGCAGCACATCAGGTTCCCATGGTCAAGACATTTAAAAGGTTTCTTGTCAGTGTAATATCGCTGAAGTTTTAGTAGGTTGGATGACAGAGTGAATCCCTTCCCACACTTGGAACAGATAAATTGTCTCTTCCCAGTGTAAACTCACTGGTGCTATTGCAGACCTATTGATCGAGTGAATACCTTCCCATATCCAGGGAAGGGGAATGACTTCTCCCCAGTGTGAACCCACCAGTGTTACAGCGGTTCAATGACCAACTGAATCCCTGCCCACACTCAGAGCAGGTGAATGGTCTTGCCCCATGTGACCCCACTCAGGTCAGAGGAACAAATGAATTCCTTCCCACAGTCAGAGAAGATGAATGACCTCTCTCCACTGTAAATTGCTGCAGTAGATCAGATGAGTGAACCCAGGTCACTGGCGCTGGGTAGGTTTCTTTTGCTGTTTATTTGCACCCAGGACAGAACCGTGCCAGGTTGTTCCAGCACATTTTTTTTTGTTGTATTAACAGATGCAATAATATATTTTGCCTCGGGGGTCTTAGTTGGATCAGCAACATAATTTTCTATTAATTTTCCATTGTTGGTCTTCATCAGTTAGGCCATTGAGTACAGAAGTTGGGAAGTTATGTACAGGACGTTGGTGAGGCTGCAACTGGGGAATTGTGTTCAGTTTTGGTCACCTTGTTATCGGGAATATATTATTTAAACTGGAAAGAGTGCAGAAAAGATTTACAAAGATGTTGCCAGGACTCAAGGGAGAGATTGGACTGGTTAGGACTTTTTTCTCTAGAGAGTGTGAGACTGAGGAGTGATCTTGTAGAAGTGCATAAGATCATGAAAGTTATGGATAGGATGAATTCACTCAGTTTTTTCTCCAGGGCTGGGGAAGTTGAGAATTAGAGGATTTAAAGTTAAGAGGGGAAAGAATTAATGGGAACTTGGGGAACAACTCAACAACTTTTACACAAAAGGTGTTACGTATGTGGAACGAGCTACCCAAGAAGATGCTTGAGGCAGGGCAATTGACAGCATTTAAAAGGCATTTGGATAGATACATGGATAACGAAGGTGGGGTGGCACGGTAGCACAGTGATTGGCACTGCTGCTTTACAGCTCCAGGGTCCTGGGTTCGATTCCAGCTCGGGTCACTGTCTGTGTGGAGCTTGCACATTCTCCTCGTGTCTGTGTGGGTTTCCTCCGGTTTCCTCCCATAGTCCAAAAATGTGCTGGTTATGTTGATTGGCCATGCTAAGAAATTGCCCCTTAATGTCTAGGGATGTGTAGATTAGAGGGATTAGTGGATATAATATGTAGGAATGTGGGGGTAGGGCCTGGGTGGGATTGTTTTCGGTGCAGACTCAATAGGCCGAAGGGCCTCGTTTTTGCACTGTAGGGTTCTATGATTAGAGGGATACGGGCCAAATGCAGGCAAGTAGGTTTAGATGGGCATTTTGGTCGCGTGCACCAGTTTGTGACGAAGGGCCTGTTTCCGGTTTTGTGCTTCGATGAATGCTCCCCTTTCAATGGCGGGGGAGTTACCCAGCATTCAAAGCGAATGAGAAAGTACTCTACCCGGTGGGGAAGCGGTCCGCGCAGGCGCACGTATTCGTTGGGAGGAGCATGCGCAGTGTGGCTGCGGCCGAGGTCGTTTGGCGGCGGCGGACGGGGTCTTTGTCGGAGGGTAATGGCGGCGGAATGGGTGGGGAGGTTTCATGAACAACCAGTGCTGGGCTCAAACCCCGAATTAGGCCCACTTGGACACTCACTGATGGGTTTCGGAAACTCCTTTTATAGGGGATTAGAAGGGGAACACACACACAAAACTCAAAAGCAAGGAAAATGTTTGTCTCTCCTCAATTCCCATTCTGGACTGACAGCGATGACTTTTTTTTATTTCCAGAATATTCGAACAACTTTTGAAGGTGAGAATCTCAAACCAAACATCAGATCCAAACCTGACAGAGTCACCAGAATGTAAGTGTGCCTGTTTGTGGGGTGGGTGTGTGAAATCAAACCTCTGTGACTGGAAATAGGAAAGAGTAATTTCATTTGGGGGGGGGGGATTTGAAAAGAAAGGATGAGATTTTTAAATTGGTTATTGGTGCCTGTGACAACAGAGTGATGGGCATATCAGCCATGATCAAATGGTGTAGCAGACTCAACAGGCCGAATGGCCTAACTCTGCTCCAGTATCTTATGAATGTGATTTATTATAAGAGGATATCGGCGACAGGGATTTGGATAAATGGTAAGGTGATGATTTTGTAAGCCTCAGGTCTCCTCTGTCATTCAATAAGATCATGGCTGATCTTTTCGTAGACTCAGCTCCACTTACCTGCCCACTCACCATAACTCTTAATTCCTTTACTGCTCAAAAATTTATCTATCCTTGCCATAAAAACATTCAAAGTGATAACCTCAACTGTTTCACTGTGCAGGGAATTCCACAGATTCACAACTATTTGGGTGAAGAGGCTTTTCCTCAATTCAATCCTAAATCTTCTTTTGAGGCTATGATCCCTAGTTGTAGTTTCACAGCCAGTGGAAACAACTTCCCTGCTACTATCTTATCTATTCCCTTCATAATCTTATATGTTTCTTTAAATTTCCCCCCTCATTCTTCTGAATTCCAATGAGTATAGTCTTGGTCTACCCAATATCTCCTCATAAGACAACACTCTCAACTCTGGAATTAACCTAGTGAATCTCTTCTGCATCCCCTCCAGTTTATCCTTTCTCAAGTGGGGAGACCAGAACTGTACACAGGGCCTCACCAGTATCTTATACAGCTGCAATATAACCTCCCTGTTCTAAACTCCATCCCTCGAGCAATGAAGGACAAAGTTCCATTTGCCTTCTTAATTACCTGTTGCATCTGCAAGCCTACTGCAGTATTTTGCTTTCACCAAAGCATTGTGTAGGTCCAGACCAGGTGACAGGTTCAGTTCCCTGAAGGACATCAGTAAACCAATTGGATTTTTATAACAATCCAGTGGCTTTCATGGTCACTTTTTCCTCATTCAGACTCCATAAATTACCAGATTCATTTGCCTCAATTTCACACCCTGCCTTTGTCTTTTCGTGGGTTCCGTCTCACTCCTTTTCTTTCTGTTCTAAACCAATTTCACAGGGTTTTCAAAGGTAAGAATTTGCAGTCAGGAAACTGAAACCAAACACCATATTAGGATGAGTTGCCCGATTTACCGTAAGCTGAATATCGTTGGGTTTTGAAGATGGAAGGGAAAAGCATCGTTCACAGTGGGGAGAAGCCATTGAAACGTTGGGACGGTGAGGACGGATTCAGTCACCCATCGGAACTGGAAAATCATCGATATGCTCACACTGGGGAGAGGCCGTTCATCTGCTCCAAGTGCGGGAAGGGATTCACTCAGTCGTCCAACTTGTTGACACACCAGCGGGTCCACACTGATGAGAGACCTTTCAAATGCCCAGAGTGCGGGAAGTATTTTAAAAGTGCTGGGAACCTGATGTCCCATCAACAGGTTCACACTGACGAGAGACTGTTTAAATGCCCAGATTGTGGGAAGTGCTTTAAAAGTTCCCAGGAACTGATACGCCATCAACGTGTCCACACTGACGAGAGACCGTTCAGATGCTCTCACTGTGGGACTGGATTCAGGCATTCATCTCACCTCACTGCACACCAGCGAATTCACACAGGAGAGAGGCCAAAATCCACCTGCTCTGAGCGTGGAAAGGTATTCAGTCCATCATCCAGCCTGCTGACACACCCGCGAGTTCACACTGGGGAGAGGATGTTCACCTGCCCCGAATGTGGAAACTGTTTCACTAACTCATCGCACCTGCGGAGACACCAGCGACTTCACAACAGGGAGAGGCCGTTCACCTGCCCCGAGTGCGGCAAGGGATTCATTCAGACGTCGGACTTGCTGATACACCAGCGAGTTCACACCGGGGAGAGGCCGTTCACCTGCTCGGAGTGTGGGAAGGGATTCACTCGCTCAACCGATCTGCTGATACACCAGCGAACTCACACGGGGGAGAAGCCGTTCACCTGCGCTGCGTGTGGGAAGGGTTTCACTCGATCATCTGACTTGGGGACACATCAACGGGTTCACACGAGAGAGAGGCCGTTCATTTGCTCAGACTGTGGGAAGGGATTCACTCAGTCGTCTAACCTGCTGACACACCAGCGAATTCACACTGGGGAGAGACCATTTGCCTGTTCACTGTGTGGGAAGGGATTCACTACCTTATCCCATCTGCTGAGACACCAGCGCGTTCACAAGTAATGACAGTGATTGGATTTTGCTGATTGTCATATCTAGCATTGAACCACGTTCATTAGAGTTTGTTTCTGCTGATGTTATAGCCAGTTATAGTTAGCATTCTGCATAAAATTCAAGTAAATCAGCTTTTTGTCAAATCTTTTTCATTATCTGCCACACAACGTAGTTCCCTTTTGAAGGGTTTTCCCTCTCCCCGTCTCCTCCATCATGAACAAGTGTGAGGAGCTTCTGCTGCTTCCTCCCTTCCACTAACCCACCAGGAAAACTGACTCTGAAGTTCCCCCTTGTATGAGCCCTAATCCCACATCTTTCTCCAGTTTTTCTCCTCCCCTCTCGATGCTCATCTTGTCCATGAGACCCACCCCTTGCTCCATTAACTTTATTCACAATAAACTCAGTTCACCGATATGGTGACTGATTTCCTCTCGTGAGGTACTATCCCTCTCACCTTCCAGTCTGCCATCACTATCTACTCCGTGTTAGAAACAATTCTTGACTCCACTGTCCTATAAACTGCTGATCCAGCTCCAACTTTCCTCTCCCACTCATTTCCCAAATCCATGGCTGTCATTCCTGCAAGTCCATATTCGAATCCTTCAATAAGATTACTGTCACAGTATTGAAACAGCTATTCTCAAAGTGACAAAGTTTGCACATTCTCCCTGTATGTTCGTGGGAAAGACGTGCTGTTCAGGTGCATTGACCCGAGCAGGCGCCGGAGTGTGGTGACTAGAAGTATTTCCCAGTAACTTAATTGCGGTGTTAATGTAAGCCTTATTTGTGACTAATAAATGAATATACTTTTTTAAATAAACTCAATGCAATGTGAACGTGACTCAGTTGAACTCTCCCTCATTGTCCATCTCACTCTGCACTCTCTGAGCTACACTGACACCTCTGTATTTAATTTGATTTATTATTGTCACATGTATTAACATATGGTGAAAAGTATTGTTTCTTGCATGCTAGACAGACAAAGCATACTGTTTATAGAGAAGGAAACAAGACTGCAGAATGTAGTGTTACAGCCGTAGCTAGGGTGTAGAAAAAGATCAGCTTAATGCAAGGTAGGTCCATTCAAAAGTCTGATGGCAGCAGGGAAGAAGCTGTTCTTGAGTCGGTTGCTATGTGACTTCAGATTTCCATATCTTTTTCCCTGTGGAAGAAGGTGGAAGAGAGAATGTCCATGGGGACCATAATTATGCTGGCTGCCTTGCCGAGGCAGCAGGAAGTGTAGACAGAGTCAATGGATGGGAGGTTTGTGATGGATTGGGCTACATTCACAACCTTTTCTAATTCCTTGCGATCTTGGGCAGAGCAGAAGCCCATACCAAGCTGTGAAACAACCAGAAAGAATACTTTCTATGGTGCATTGGTAAAAGTTGGTGAGAGTCGTAAATGACATGCCAAATTGGACAGACATTGAAATCTGGAACTCTGATGGGGATATGGATTGATGTTAGAGGGTAAGGTGAATATCTTACCATCTAACATTGCTCCAGGAATCCTGACAGAGTGAGAGTATGTCTGAACTGAATCCTATGATGGCAGCAACACACCGCTATCTGTCAGTCAGACCAATGCAAGTTCTTAAAGCAGAAACCATCGTTGCTTTGGAAGATGGATGTACACCAGGAAATTGTGAACTGTGGACAATAATGAGGGGAAAGGAGGAATCTTGGTAACAGCAAACACTCTGTGTTCTTCCAGGAGAGCTGAGAACTGGTTGTATTGATGTCAGGTTTCACACAGCATGTGCTCAGCCTGTGATTTCACCTTGGACGCGCATTATCAAATCCAACCATTCATTTCAATGAGATTGTCAGGAGCTCCATTGAGTGTGACTACTGAGAAGCAGTACATACAGACACCCAGCATGCTTTCATTACCCCCCACTCCCCAACACACACAAACAGAATCACACACACACACACTCGGACTTCCTCTCGCACACGTTGGCAAACAGCTCCACACAGACACACACAGTGAAATTCCAGTCCTACTGAATAGCCAACACAGGTTGATTTTACTGTAGGACAGAAACACCAGCAAGGACTGGATGGGCCAACCGGCCTGTTTTCCATTTGCTGATCTCTCAGTGATGGACTTGCTACCATCCCGAACTGTTTTCTCCACTCAGGATCCGCTGTGATTGCATAATCTTAATGACATCGTCAGACGGGGATACAATTCTTATCGTCCATTGTTTCTCAACGATCCACATCAATAACAAGGAAAGCAGTGTTGAGGAGCAGAAGGATCTTGGGGTCCGGGTCCATAGGACTCTTAAATCTGTCCCGCAAGTGGAGGATGTGGTCAAGAAAGCATATAGTGTACTGGCCTTTGTTAATCGAGGGATTGAGTTCAGGAGTTGGGAGGTAATGCTGCAACTTTATAAAACCCTTGTCAGACCCCACTTGGAGTATTGTGCGCAGTTCTGGTCGCCTCACTATAGGAAGGATGTGGAAGCTATTGAGAGGGTGCAGAGGAGATTTACAAGGATGTTGCCTGGATTGGGGGGGCATGCCTTATGAAGATAGGTTGAGGAACCTAGCTCTCCTCCCTGGAGAGACGAAGGTTGAGAGGCTTCTGATAGAGGTTTATAAACAAGATGTTGAGAGGAATAGAGTGGATTCTCAGAGGCTATTTCCCAGAGCTGAAATGGTCGCTACGAGAGGACACAGGTTTAAGGTGCTGGGGAGCAAGTACAGAGGGAGATGTCAGGGGTAAGTTTTTCACTGAGGGTGGTGAGTGAATGGAATCGGCTACCGTCGGAGGTGGTAGAGGTGAACTCGCTGGGGTCTTTTAAGAGACTTCTGGATGAATACATGGGATTTAATGGGATTGGGAGTTACAGATAGGACTTGTAGGTATAGATATGATTGGTGCAACTTGTGGGCCGAAGGGCCTGTTTGTGCTGTCGTGTTCTATGTTATCATCTATTGTTTCTGAATGATCCACATCAATGGCGAGGAAATACAGGACAATCAGACATTCAACTGCAGCCTAGTTACAGGGAAGATTAAAATCAGTTGTAGAAAAAAAAAACCCAATTTGTCAGAATGGACGTGTTTAACAATGCCAGTAACAGCAGAATATGGGAGATTAAGGGAAATACAGGTTAAATAGAAATTATTTCCAAGGATCATGCAGTCTAAAAGTTAAGAGCAGACCCAATTCCCTCATTACTGAGGATGCATGACACAAAAACAGGCCATTCAACCTATCCAGTCCCTGCAGCTGTACCTGCTCCAATAGAGCCTCCTCCCACCTTTCCTTATCTAAACCTATCATCGTAACCATCTCTCATTTGTGCTTTTCAAGCTTCCCCTTCATAATATTGGATGTGATTTCAAAATTAGACGGTACTGAACAATGCTGATTGAGCCGAGAATTACACTGACAACTGTCAGATTCGCACTGTAGCTGCTCTCACATGCTTGAAGCTTTGGATATTAACGCACAGGGTCCTGTCCTTAAAAGAATACACATCCAAACACGTAGTATTTTTCAATTTAACAAAAGCTATACTATTCACTATAACCACAGCCAGTGGTAGCGAGTTCCGCTTTCTCACCATTCTTTGGGTGAATGAGTTTATTCTGAATTTCTCATATATTCCTGGTCTCTAATTCTGCTCTTCCCCACAAGAGGAAACATTTTCTGTTAAATAAAAGAATCTGAAACAAAAAAAAAATAGAAAATGCTGGTCTGACAGCATCTTGCAGAAAGAATAGAGCCAACATTTTGAGTTTAGATGATCCTTCATGTCTATTCTCTGTGTCCACTCCATCAAAACCTTTCACCATTTTAAACAGCTCGATTAGCCTCAGCCTTATTTTCTCAGCAGCAATCAGATCGAGTCTGTCAGTCCTTTTGTGATATGTTTAGCTGTAAATTTCCATTATAAATCTACTCTGGGTCCTATCCACTGTCTCTCATAACCTTTTCTATAATATGGTGACCAGATCTGCCCTCTTCATTATAGCTGGTAAATTTAGCTCCAGAAGTCACAGATTTGGTGAGGCCAAATTTGGAGTATGGTGAGCAGTTTCGGTCGCCTAATTACAGGAAGAATATTAATAAGGTTGAAAGAGTGCAGAGGAGGCTTACAAGAATATTGCTGGGACTTGAGAAACTGAGTTAGAGAGAAAGGTTGAACAGGTTAGGACTTTATTCCCTGGAGTGTAGAAGAATGAGGGGAGATTTGAAAGTGTATAAAATTATAATGGGTATAGATAGTGAATGCAAGTGGGCTTTTTCCACTGAGGCTAGGGGAGAAAAAAAACCAGAGGGCATGGGTTAAGGGTGAAAGGAGAAAAGTTTAAAGGGTATAATTAGGGAGGCTTCTTCACACAGAGAGTGTTGGGAGTGTGGAATGAGCTGCCAGATGAAGTGGTGAAAGCAAGTTCACTTTTAACATTTAAGAAAAACTTGAACAGGTTCATGGATGAGAGGGGTGTGGAGGGATATGGTCCAAGTGCAGATCAGTGGGAAAAATGGTTCGGCACTGACAAGAAGGGCCAAAAGGCCTGTTTCTGAGCTGTAATGTTCTATGGTTCGATTACATGAAAAGGCGTTGAGCTCAAAAGTGGTTTTAAATTAGTTTATTGAGAAGTAACAGTTTAAATATGATGCGAAAGCTAAACAGACAGGAAAAACACATGACTCGTGACAGGTGAGAATGGACGGATGATGGAGAGTGAGTTCTGGTCTCTGTAGCCGGTGGCAGCAGTCTCTTCTGAACAGTTAACTGGTGTGAACCAGAGTGTGGGTATTGGGCTGAAGCCAGTATGGATCACTTCAAAATCTCTTTACTCTGTTTTAATCTTTACATAGACAGTTGGGTTACATGTGGGTTATAAGGTACAATTGTATCAGGGTTAGAAATGTCTTGTTTCAGGGCCTGTGCTAGAGACATCTCCTGTTCAAAGAAAACAGGCACCAAGAACAAAGAACAAAACAGCACGGGAAACAGGCCCTTCGGCCCAATGAGCCCACGCCGACACCCCGATGTTCCCACCTCTACCCGTGATCCCTGTCCATGTTTATAGATCTATGGATTAAAAACCAATTTTGAGACAATTTAGGGAGAATTTGTTTTGCCAATTAGCCTAAGAGCACATCTTTGGGATGTGGGAGGAGACCGGAGAAAACCCACGCAAGCACGGGGAGAATGCGCAAACTCCCACAGACATAGGCTCAAATCCACGTATCTGCACAGCACAGCGATAGTCACTGAGCTGTCGTGTTGCCCATCAAATGGTCCAGTCAAGTGTACACTAACGACGTGAAGCACTAGGATACTCTCGAAAAAATCCAAGAGCAGCCCTCTCACGACCCATCGTGTGTATGCCCCTCGTTAGACAACAAGGTGGACCAAAGCACCTGTAGGATAAAAACAAATACATCAATATCATCATCTATTTACAAGAAGCTTTCTTCATTAGACAGTGAGAGAGATATTTATGTAATATTCTGAAGATTTTATAAGACAGTGATTTCTTATAGTCCATTATTTGGATTGAATGTATCTCCATTCCCATTCCGAGGGGATTTCTATGCCAGGTGAGAGGGGTAACATTTGGGAATTCTTGATTCTCCACCAATTCCCATTCCCCTTCTTTCAGATGGGATAACGGACGTGTCAGTGTGTGTAATGTGCAATCAGTAAGAATTGTCAGCAAGGATTAAATCAGCATTTTCTAATTGGAGATGTTAATCAGTAGAACCTTTTTGGTACAAATTCTACAATTTGGTGCCTAAGATCAATTTAGGATTGAAGTTAAAGTTGAGAATGTTATCGCAAACTAATTTCTGACACGAGTTCCTGAATGATGGAGAATGATCACAGACAGCAGTTCTTACAGGGACTCCAAGAACACAATCAGCCAAAGATCCAGAATATTCAACTGCAGCCCAGTTACAGAGATTGTAAACATCAGCCGAAACAAACCCCAACTCCAGAATGAACTTGGTTCAGTCCTGGATGTGATTAATAGCAAAACCCATGCCTGCGGTCACTTGTGAACTTGCTGGTGTCTCAGTAAGTTCGATAATTGAGTGAATCCCTTCCCACAATCCATGCAGCTGAATGGTTTCTCTCCAGTGTGAACTCGCTGGTGTACACTGAGGTTGAATGAAGACCTGAATCTCTTCCCACAGGAAGCACAGCTAAATGGCCTCTCCTCAGTGTGAATTCGCTGGTGCCTCACCAGGTCAGAGGAGCCAGTGAATCCTTTCCCACAAGCAGTGCAGGTGAATGGTCTCTCTCCAGAGTGAATCCGCTGGTGATTGAGCAGGGTCGATGACTGAGCAAATTTCTTTCCACAGTCAGAGCAGCTAAAGGGCTTCTCACCAGTGTGAACTCGCTGGTGTACAGTCAGGTTGAATGATGATCTAAATCTCTTGCCACAGGAAGTACAGATGAAGGGCCTCTCCTCAGTGTGAACCCGCTGATGCCTCAATCTGTCAGAGGACCCAGTGAATCTCATCCCACATTCAGAGCAGGCAAACGGCCTCTCGCCAGTGTGAACTCGTTGGTGTCTCAACAGCGTAGATAACTGAGAGAACTCCTTCCCACACTCAGAGCAGGTGAATGGTCGCTCTCTTGTGTGAATTCGCTGATGTGCCTGCAGGTGGGTTGACTGAGTGAATCCCTTCCCGCACTCAGAGCAGATAAATGGCTTCTTCCTGGTGTGAACGTGTTGCTCGATTTTCAGCCGGGATGAGGAATTGAATCCTTTCCCACAATCCTCACATTTCCACTGTTCCTCCATGGTGCTCAAATATCTTGTGTCTCAACAGGTTGGACTGGTTGAAGGCCAGTCCACAGAGAAAGCATGTGTTCAGTTTCTTGCCAGTGTGATTTTTTTTTTTCAGCAGCTTCAACTAGTTGAAGCTCTCTCCACAGTCAGTTGTCTGGAACACTCACACTCGGATGTGTGTGTGTCTCGGTGCTTTTACAGTCACACTATGTTTGAAATTTTGCTCCTCGCACAGAATAGACAAGAATTTCTGCTTCCACTTTCAAAGACTGATGATATTCAAGTCCCGATGAAAGGAATGATTCTGTCAGATCGCGATGTGATGTTTGATTTGAGTTTCCCGTTTGCAAATTCTTCTTTTTCTAATTCTCTGTAAAACGAGATTACAAAAATATTTCATCAGCACAGGATAGAAATTCAGAACAGACAATTCTAGTTGCTATGGAATATTGTTTCTCTCTTGTTCTCCAAAGCTGCCAGTTCCCTTGCCAGGCACACTCCCTCCTCCCTGTGCTGAAATCTGAACAAAGTTTTCAGCATTTATTTCTATCTTTTTTTAACAAATTTGTACAACTAGGGATAATAATACATTTGTTTATTCATTTCAATCATTATTCACAATAAAACATTAATCTGGAACCTCTTGACTGACCATACAGAATAGCAGATGTTAATCTTGTATCCAAAACATATGGTGTGGAGCGTTTAATGGGTGATGGCGAAGGTGGTCTCTCCAGATGTCCAAGAATTTCCTTCATTCTTTCTCTCCCTCTCTAAACTAAATCGGGGATCAGTCTCATGGTCCATTCTGGTTCCTGTTTCTCTTCCTGATACCTAATTAACTCCAGTTAAACAGTGAACAGATTGAAGACACCATTTCCACTCCTTGCTCCAATCTCTATTCACTGGAGACCAGCTCCATCCCACTCCCTGGGAACACTGACCTGAAGGCAGTCTGCTCACAATCTCAGTGTTACAATTGAGCTCATTGCCCACAACAAACATGGCTGCTGCACATGCTCTCTGTGCCCCAGCAATACTGGCTGTCACATCCACTCATTGCCCCCTATAAAGATGGCGGCCGTTAGCCCAGGCCTGCTCCCGGTTAAAAGTCTCGCTTTGGCAAACAGTGGCACTTTGTTGAAAGTTTCGGAGTAGCGCCGTGAGACTATGATTTCTTACAACTCACCCCGACCCGATCTCTGTTCACGGCTTTATTTTCGGGTCCACATTTTAAATATACTCGCTCGAGCGCTTACCGTCTATCTGCATGGACTGCGCATACTCCTGCTCACGCTGATTGACGGCAGATCGACACCAATAGGAAGGCGAGGGGCGGAGTGGAGGACTGAGCTGGCGTGGTTGGTCCTCCAACCAATCAGAGCGAATGAGGGGCGGGGCTCGGCCTGGAGGGCCTTCATTCGCTGAAAGTATGCCTCATTGTAGAAGCTGATTGGTGTGAATGTCCAGGGGAAAAATGGCTCATTGTGTTTGTGCTTTGACCAAATGAAAGGCTGTGGATGTGCAGCAAACATGATGGAGCAATGTACTCACCTTGAAGTACTGACTCCAAAGGGATAACTGGGCAGACAGGGACCTAGGTTCAATTCCCAGGTTGGGTCACTGCCTGTGTGGAGTTTGCACATTCTCCCCGTGCCTGTGTGACTTTCCTCCGGGTGCTCCGGTTTCCTCCCACAGTCCAAAGATGTGCAGATTAGGTGAATTGGCCAAGCTAAATTCTCTCTCAGTGTACCCGAGCAAGCGCCAGACTGTGACAACCAGGGGACTTTCACAATAACTTTGTTGCCGTGTGAATGTAAGCCTTCTTGTAACTGATAAATTAACTTTAACTTTAAGATGATATCTTGAACCCCAATCCACTGTCAAGACAGCTGAACAGTTTCTCACGAGTGTGAACATGTTGATAGATCATTGGTTCTCTGGAGGTTTTCAAGCACTTCTCACAGTCTGGGCATTGGGAAGGTCTCTTGTCAGTGTGAATTTGCTGGTGATTCAGCATGTAGGCTGACCAAGTGAATTCCTTCCCACATTCAGAGCAGGCGAATGGCCTTTCCACAGTGTACTGCAGCGATGAATTTCCACCCCAGAGAGACACCTGAATCGCTTTACAGAAACCCCACATTTCCATGATTCATTCCTTGTTCCCTTCTACATTCAAAGGCTGATGACCTTCAGGTCCTGATGAATCCAAAGACTCAGTCAGATCCTGATATCCAGTTTGGTTTTAGTTTCCCGACTGTAATTTTACTCCTTCTCTCACACCCTGTGAGATTGATTTAAAACAGAAAAAAAAAGAGTGAGTGGGAACTCACTAAAACACAAAGGCAGGTTGTGAAATTGAACTGAATGTATCTGGTAATTTGTGAGGCCGGTACTAGGAAAATGTTGTCGTGAAAGCTGCTGGATTGTTGTTGAAAATCCAACTAGTTCACTAGTTTCCTTCAGGGAAGTGAACCTGACATGTGATCTGGAATTGTATAAGACTTTGGCCCATAAGGAAGGAGAAGGTGAGAGAGAAAATAAAAAAGGGAGAGGTAGAGGTGAGTGAAGCAGAGAGTAAAGGAGAGGGATTTAATAAAGTCATAGAACAAAGAACAGAACAGCACGGGAAACAGGCCTTCAGCCCAATGAGCCCATGACGCCACCTCGATGTTCACACTGCCACCCATGATCCCTGTCATCCCTGTCTATGTTTATAGATCTATGCATTAGAACCAAATTTGAGACAATTTAGGGAGAATTTGTTCTGCCAATCGGTCTAAGAGCATATCTTTGGGATGTGGGAGGAAACTGGAGCACCCGGAGAAAACCCACGCAAGCACGGGGAGAATGCGCAAACTCCCACAGACACAGGCCCAAATCCATGTATCTGCACAGCACAGCGATAGTCACTGAGCTGTCGTGTTGCCCATCAAATGGTCCAGGTCAAGCGTACACTAACGACGTGAAGCACTAGGATACTCTCGAAAAAAATCCAAGAGCAGCCCTCTCACGACCCATCGCGTGTATGCCCCTTGTTAGACAACAAGGTGGACCGAAGTACCTGTAGGATAAAAACAAGTACCTCAATATCATCATCTCAACCAGAATTCTGCCAGAATCTCCCAAAAACAGAATGTGTCATTCTTGTATGTGAGCACCCTCTTCCTCAATTGCCCCTCCAATCACATACGGTGATATAGTTCCAAATCAAGATATTGTGTGATTTGGAATGGAACTTGAAGCTGATGGTGTTCTTGTGCATTTGCTGCCATGGGCATTTTTAGTTGTAGAGACATAGGTTTGAAATGTATCACTTAGTTTGTTCATGGGGTCACACAACACAGAAAGAGGCTCTTTGGCCCATCAAGTCAACGGCACAGTGGTTAGCACTGTTGCCTAGAACATAAGAAATAGAAGCAGGAGTGGGCCATCTAGCCCTTCGAGCCTGCCCCGCCATTCAATAAGATCATGGCTGATCTGAAGTGGATCAGTTCCACTTTCCTGCTTTCTCCCCATAACCCTTAATTCCCTTGTCTATCAGAAACCTATCTACCCGTGACTTAAATATATTCAGCGAGGTAGCCTCCACCACTGCAATGGGCAGAGAATTCCACGTATTCACCACCCTTTGTGAAGAAGTTCCTCCTCAACTCTGTTCTAAACTGACCACCACACCCCCCCCCAACCTTTATTTTGAGGCTGTGCCCTCTAGTTCTTTCTAGGAAAGCCCAGGCAAGTTGTGGGGGTTACAGATAATGTGTCATGAACCCAAGATCCCGATAGAGGCCGTCCTCATGTGTGCAGAACTTGGCTATCACCACCGTTTGCAGGAAGAAATTCCTCCTCAACTCTGATCTGAACCATAACCCCCAATCTTGAGGCTGTGCCCTCTAGTCCTGCGATCTTTGCTAAGCAGGAAAAGTGTCTCAACCTCTACCCTATCCATCCCCTTCATTATCTTATACTTCTCTATAAGATCCCCTCTCAGTCTTCTAAACTCCAAAGAGTACAAACCTAGCCTATTTAGTCTCTCCTCATAATCCAACGCCCTCATCTCTGGTATCAGCCTAGTGAACCTTCTCTGCACCCCCTCCAAGTCCAATATAACCTTCCTCGAATGCGGCGACCAAAACTGCACACAGTACTCCAGCTGCAGCCTCACCAGTACCCTATACAGCTGTAACAGAACCTCCCTACTCTTATATTCTATCCCCCTAGCTTTAAAGGCCAACATTGCATTCGCCTTCTTAATCACCTGCTGCACCTGCAGACTGTGTTTTTGTGATTCGTGCACAAGGACTCCCAGATCCCTCTGCACCGTCGCATGCTGCAGCTTTTCTCCATTTAAATAGTAATCCTTCCTACCATTATTTCTACCAAAGTGGATAACCTCACACTTCCTAACATTATACTCCATCTGCCAGTCCTCGCTCACTCACTCAGCCTATCCAGATCCCTCTGCAGGCTTTCCACATCCTCCACGCAATTTGCTTTTCCACTCATCTTCGTGTCATCAGCAAATTTCATCATCCTGCACTCAACCCCTTCCTCCAGATCATCTATGTAAATGGTAAATAGTTGAGGCCCCAGCACTGATCCCTGCGGCACTCCACTAGTCACCAGCTGCCAATCAGAATAGCACCCATTAATACCTACCCTCTGCTTCCTATTAGACAACCAATCCTCTATCCAGTCTAACACCCTACCCCCGACTCCCTGCATCCTAACTTTCTGCAGCAATCTTTTGTGAGGCACCTTATCAAACGCCTTTTGGAAATCCAAAAACACCACATCCACTGGTTCCCCTCTATCTACCGCACTAGTCACTTCCTCATAGAACGCCAATCAATTCGTCAAGCACGACTTCCGCTTAACGAATCCGTGCTGCATCTGCCTGATCAAACATTTCGTATCCTGGTGCCTCATTATTTCTGCTTTGATGACAGATTCAAGCATTTTTCCTATTACAGCCGTTAAACCAACCGGTCTATAATTCCCTGTGTTCTGTCTGCTACCTTTTTTAAACAGCAGCATAACATTAGCCATTTTCCAATCTTCCGGCACTTTCCCGGAGTCCAGTGAATTCTGAAAGATAATTACCAGGGTATCTGCTATCACCTCTGCCATTTCCTTGAGAATCCTGGGATGCATTCCATCTGGTCCCGGGGACTTATCTGCCCTCAGCCCCATTAGCCTATCAAGCACCACCGCTCTAGTGACTGTAATCTCATCAAGGACCTCATCTCCTACCACTCTTCTATCCTTAATTTTGGGCAAGCTATTTACATGCTCCTCCATAAAGACTGACACAAAAAACTTATTTAAGGTCTCTGCCGTATCCCTGTCATCCACTATTAAACCACCCCTCTCATCCTCCAAGGGTCCTACATTAACTCTGGCCATCCTCCTATTCTTTCTATATTTATAACAACTTTTACTGTTCTTTTTGATATTTCGAGCTAGTTTAGCCTCATATTCTATCTTTCCTTTTTTAATCACCTTTTTAGTCATTCTTTGCTGTTGTTTGAAACTTTCCCAATCCTCCGATTGCGCACTATTTTTAGCTGTTCTGAACGCCTCAGCTTTTGATTTAGTACTCTTCTTAATTTCCCTGGAGAACCACGGCTGATTTTCCCACAAGCTTTTGGAATGCTGTTCCTTTGTCGGGTGAGTGGAGAGTTCTGATCAGTGAAGGGCATATAAAGGCACGCACAGTCTACGGAATACTGATTAGAATGCGAGTCTTCACAGCTAATCTGCTGTTCGGATTAACTGTAAATAGCAGATTAACTGTGAAGACTCGCATTTTAATCAGTATTCTGTAACCTGTGTGTGCCCCTATATGCCTGTTTCTGATCAGAACTCCCCAGTCAAATGACAAAGGAACAGCGTTCCGAAAACTTGTGAGTTTAGTATCAAATAAACTTGTTGGACTTTAACCTGGTGTTGTGAGACTTTTTACTTTGGATTTCAGCACAGGGAGGAGGGGATGTGGAACAAAAAATTCCAGCTTTGGATGAACAAGAAAGAAGCTCCAGCTCTTCCCGCCCTTCCGACTGATTGACTGCAGCTCTGGACCAATAGGAAGTGAGGGGCGGGGCTGGAGGACCGAGCGGAGCGGCTGGTCCTCCAACCAATCGGGATGAATAAGGGGGTGGGGCTGGGAGTGGAGCACGCGCAGTGTGAGCAATGGCGATGCCATTGTTTGAAATGGGTGATCGGTGAGTGTAAATAAAGGCGAAACGGAGGGAGAAACAGATCAGTGTGTAAGCTAAATGGCTGCGTAAATATGTTGTGTAAACCGAAAGAGAAATTCCCGGTTCCTATTTGTAGCGGAGCAGAGCCGCAGTTTGTTACAGAGCCGAGTTTACCGCCTCCATATTTCCAGCCGACAATGCGCTGCAGGGCAGCCATCTTTGTGAGGGGCAATGTGCTGCAGGGCGCCTGCACGATCTCCATCTTTGTTGGGGGCAATGTTCTTCTGTCCTTTCCAGAGTACCTCAACAGTGCAGGAGGAGACCATTCAATCCATCGAGTTTGCACTGACGCTCTAAAAGAGCTTCTAACCGATAAGCCCCTTCGCCCTATCCCTATAATTCTCATATTTACATGGCTAATTTTCCTAACCGTCACATCTTTGGACACTAAGGGACAATTTAGCACGGCCAATCCACCCTAACCGTCACATCTTTGGATACTAAGGGACAGTTTAGCATGGCTAATCCACCTAACCCACACATCTTTGGACACTAAGGGACAATTTAGCATAGCCAATCCCCCTAACCTACACATCTTTAAACACTAAGGGACAATTTAGCATGGCCAATCCCCCTAACCTACACATCTTTGGACACTAAGGGACAATTTAGCATGGCCAATCCACCCTAACCGTCACATCTTTGGATACTAAGGGACAGTTTAGCATAGCCAATCCACCTAACCCACACGTCTTTGCACACTATGGGGTAATTTAGCACGGCAATCCACCTAAACTACACTATTTGGAATGTGGGAGAAAACCCATGCAAACACGTAAACTCCGCAGATTGTTGTCCAAGACTAAAATCAAACTTGGGCCCCTAGTGCTGTGAGGCAGCAGTGTTGACCACTGGGAAAGGGAATTACAATAACTTGTCCATCAAACTGCTTTATAGTTACAGTGTCTTATTGATGAGGCATAAGAATGCTGTGTGTTAAAGCCAATGATAATTTGATTCTATTTTGTACCTTTAACATCATAAATCTTTCCAAGTCATTTCACAGAAACGTGAGAAAGTAACATTTGGCACTGAACCGCATAACAAAGAACAACATAGCACAGGAAACAGGCCCTTCGGCCCTACAAGCCCGCGCCGCCATTTTAACCCTCAGTCAGTGTCTCATTCCAATCCTTCTTCTGCCTATGATCTTTGTCTACGCCTCTTGAACTCCACAATAAAGGTGTGCAAATTTAGAGAATAAGGAGATATTAGGGCAGGTGACCAAATGCTTGGCCAAAGAGGAAGGTTTTAAGGTGCATATTAAAGGAGGAAAGTACAATGGAGAGGGTTAAAGAGGAAATTCCAGAGCTAGTGGTCCAAGGAAGTGAGAAAAAAGTCACCACTGATGGATTGATTAAAATTAGGAATATTTAATAGGCTGGAATTTAACAAGTGTAGAGATATCAGAGAGGTGTGTGGCTAGAGGAGATTACAGAGATAGGGATGGTCACAACTAGGGAGGAAACCATGGATTGAGAATTTTTAAAGGTTGAAGCTTCCTATCTCAGGACCTTTGTAGGTCAGTGAGCATAGCGTGATGAGTGAAAAAGAATTGGTGTGAGTAAGCAGATGAGATTTAGAAGATCTGAAGATTACAGCGAGGTTGAATGTGGGGGAAGTGACGTGGAGCAACGTCTGCTCAGATTACGTTGGATAGTGAAGTCTGGAGGTAATGAAGGACTGGATGAGAGTTTCAGCAGCGGATGAGCTGAAGCTGGTGTGGAATTGGGAAATAGGTGGTCTTCATACTGATGTGGGAATGGGGTTGGAAGCTCACCTTGGATTGATATGCTTCACAATCTAGTTCAGCTTCAGACAGTTGCCAGGGAGAGAGACGCAGTCAGTGGTAAGCGAATGTAATTTGTAGCAGGGACTGAAGGCGATGTCTTCAGCCTACCCAATATTAAAATGAAGGAAGTTCTCTATCCGGCACAACATATCTAACAAGTCAGGGCAGCGTGCTGATAAATTTGCAGGTAACGGTTTTCACATAATTCTGTTACCCTGGCCTTTGTGTTGAGGGTTTGGGAGAAGGTGTCAAAGTTCCGGTCAGTCAGATGGTTTATAAATCACTCTCCTTCTCCCGCTGCTTCTCCAATTCTCTCTCTTTCCCCCACACTTGTTATAAAGGTTAGAGTCTTGTGCAATTCCAGACTGGGTGACAGGTTTCTTCCTTGAAGGACATTCACAAACCAGTTATATTTTTATAATAGTAGGTCACTTTCCTGGTCACTTTTGCCTCATGCCGGTCCCACAGGTTATTAGATTGATGCAGCTTAATTTCACAATCTGACTTTTTGATTTTGTGGATTTTGTCTTTCACTCCCTTTTTTTCTGTTTTAAATCAGTTTCAGAGTAATAGAAGGGGAAGATTTGCAGTGAGGAAACTGAAACCAACATTATATCAGGATCTCCCAGAATTGCCAATTACTCGTAACCGGAATACCATTGGATTTTGAACATGGATGGAAAAAGCACTGTTCATAGTGGGAAGAAATCGTACACGTGTTCTGTGTGTGGACGAGGCTTCAGCCAAGCATCTGGCCTGTCCAGACACAAGCGCACTCACGGTGGGGAGATACCGTGGAAATGTGGGGACTGTGGGAAGGGATTCAGATACCCATCTGAGCTGAAAACACATCAGCGCAGTCACACTGGGGAGACACCGTTCATCTGCTTGGAATGTGGGAAAGGATTCATTGACTCATCCAAGCTCCTGAGACACCAGCGAGTTCACACCGGGGAGAGATCATTTAAATGCCCGGTCTGTGGACAGTGCTACAAAAGTTCCTGGGATCTGACGTCTCATCAACGTGTTCACACAGACGAGAAACCGTATCGGTGCTCTGACTGTGGGACTGGGTTCAGATGGTCATCTCAACTCACTGCACACCAGCGAGTTCACACTGGGGAGAGGTTGTTCACCTGCTCTGAGTGTGGGATGAGTTTCAGTGATTCAGCAACCCTGCTGACACACCAGAAAGTTCACGAGGATGTTGCTGTTAATCACATCCAGGACTGAACCATGTTCAGTGGGATCTGTTTCCAGTGATCCAGACTGGTTGCGTTTTTAATATTCTGCCTCAAAATCAAATAAATCAACTTGGTGCTGACCGTACACTACTGAGTCTTTTTATTATTTCTAACACGTTAGATCTTTTTGAAGGTCTTTCCCTCTGCCCTGCCTCCTCCATCTTCACCTCCAAAAATAAGTGTGAGAAGCTCATGGAGCTTCTTTGTTACAGAATTGAGACAATCCCATCAGTTGTGTCTGCTGCATCCCTCCCTTGCACTAGCCCATTGGGACAAACTGCCTCTGAAGTTCACCCTGTCCTGAACCCAAATCTTTCTCCAGTTTCCCTCCCATCTCGCTTCCTCTCTCAGTTCACGTTACCCATGAGACATACTATTTGCTCCAGTGAGTCTACTTCCATCAAATCACCCAGGCTCCCCATTGATCACAGACTTTGTTAACCATTCTCTCTCTCCTGTATTACTGTCCCATCAAATCAGCATTCATCATTCCATCTTCAAAACCAAAACTT
Source organism: Sphyrna mokarran (assembly GCA_024679065.1). Classification (NCBI taxonomy): domain Eukaryota; kingdom Metazoa; phylum Chordata; class Chondrichthyes; order Carcharhiniformes; family Carcharhinidae; genus Sphyrna; species Sphyrna mokarran. The sequence goes on along the minus strand of JAGIQG010000038.1, from coordinate 13,141,761 downwards.
TTACGTCATCATCCGTACTGCCCTATCGCCAATTTCGTCCACGCTACTCCAACATGCTGTCCCCTCCCAAATACTTTTACGGAGGGATCTCCCCCAATTACATCGGGGAACTGGCGTGGAGGGTGATCCATGCAGCAGTTCCGCACAATCGTAGGATTCACTGGCTCACGGGCTCTGAAGCTTGTCCATGGACCATGCATCTGTTTCGTGTCTTAGGTTGCACTCCCTTTTTGTTTCTCTGAAGAACCTTTTATGGTTGTTTTGTTTGCACTTCAGTCCCATGCTTCTGGTCTACGGACACTTGATGTGGAGAGGGGAGGGTCGGGATGCCGACCTCCTCGTGAACCTGCTCCTGGGCCTAGCGAAATGTGCCATTTATAGGTCCAGGTAGCGGGTGATTGAGGGGGCTGTCCATCCTGATTGCCCCTCTACCGCAGCTATGTGCATGATCAGGTGTCCCTGGAGTGGGAGCATGCAGTGTCCACGGGCACAGTTGACGCCTTTCATGCCCGTTGGGCACCGCAGGAGTTGGGATGCATTATTGACCCAAAATAGTCACATTTTAATTTGACGTTTTTAAGTTTTCTTTGTACTTTGTTTTTGTTCGGGCTGTTCCCCTGTTGGGAGCTGCCCCTTTTTACTTTGTCCTAAATTAATTTGAGTTTGTTTTATTTGGTTTGACCTTAAAAGAGGACCCTGCCAAATACTGACACTCTCAGGGTGAAACAGGATGAGTTTGGATGTCCAAGTTTTGGAACGCCTGATGATTGACGGCAGCCCCGGGCCAATAGGAAAGGAAGGGGCGGGCCTGGAGGACCGATCGGCAGCGGCTGGTCCTCCAACCAATTGGAGTGAGCAAGGGAGCGGGGCTGGGAGTTGGCGCAGGCGCAGTGAGCGTAATGGCGATGGCGTGGAGGTTTGTTGTGTTCCGAAGTGAAGTCTGTAAGTGTTAAATAGCGATAAATCTGGCGGCTGGACGGAGAGGTTTCGTAAACATGTTACGGAGTACGATATCGTGACAAATAATTGTCTAGTTCCCCTTTTCCACCACCCGGGACTGAACTATGGTCTCCATCAGACAAAGAAGCTGAATGAGGCCTCTCGGCCCATCGATTCTGCTCCCCCATTCAATCATGGCTGATATTTTTCTCATCCCCATTCTCCTGCCTTTTCCCCTGATCCCCTTATTAATCAGGAACTTATCCATCTCTGTCTTAAAGACACTCAGTGACCTGGCCTCCTCCTCCTGCAGCAAAGAGTTCCATAGATTCCCCACTCTCTGGCTGAAGAAATTCCTCCTCATCTCTGTTTTAAAGGATTGTCCCTTTAGCCTGAGGTTATGCCCTCTCTGGTTCTAGTTTTTCCTGCTAATGGAAATATCCTCTCCATGTGTACTCTATCCAGGGCCTCGCAGTATCCTGTAAGTTTCAATAAGATCCCCCCTCATCCTCAATCATATAATCATAGACCCCTACAATGCAGAAAGAGGCCTTTTGGTCCATCAAGTCTGCACTGAACATAATCCCACCCAGGCTCTACTCCTACATCACTACGTATTATACTTACCAATCTCTCTAACCTATGCATCCCTGGACACTAAGGGGCAATTTCTTAGCATAGCCAATCAACCTAACCCCGTGCATCTTTGGACATTTCATACAACAAGCTCTTCATTCCAGGGATCATTCTAGTGAACCTCCTCTGGACCCTTTCTAAGGCCAGCACGTCCTTAGATATGGGGCTCAAAACTGCTCACAGTACTCCAAATGGGGTCCGACCAGAGCTTTATACAGCCTCAGAAGTCCATCCCTGCCTTTGTATTCTAACCCTCTCGACATGAATGCGAACGTTGCATTTGCCTTCCTAACTGCCAACTGAACCTGTACGTTGATCTTAAGAGAATCTTGAACAATGACTCCCAAGTTGCTTTGTGTTTCTAATTTCCTAACCATTTTCACATTTTGAAAATAGTCTACGCTTCCATTTCTCCTTCCAAAGTGCATAACCTCACACTTTTCCACATTGTATTCCATCTGTCACTTTGTTCATTCTCCTAACCTGCCCAAGTCCTTCTGCAGCCCCCTTGCTTCCTCAACACTACCTGTCCCTCTACATATCTTTGTATCAATTGCAAACTTAGCATCAGTGCCTTCAGTTCCTTCCTCCAAATGGTTAATATGTATTGTGAAAATTTGTGGTCCCAGCACTGACTGAGGCATAACACTATTCACCAGCTGCCATCCTGAAAAAGACCCCTTTATCCTCCTTCTGTCAGTCAGCCAATCCTCTATCCATGCCAGGATCTTACCCCTAACACCATGGGCTCTTAACTTATTTAACAGTCTCCTGTGCGGCACCTTGTCAGAGGCTTTCTGGAAATCTAAATAAATCACGTCCACTAGTTGTCCTTCAATCTAACGTCCTTTTACCTCCTGAAAAAACTCTAATGGATTTGTCAGACATGACCTCCCCTTCACAAAGCCGTGCTGACTCAGTCCGAGTTTATCATGCTCTTCGGAGCACTCTGCGATCTCATCTTTAATAATGGACTTTAAAATCTCGCTAATGATCGAAGTCAGGCTGACCGGTCTATTATTTCCTGTATGCTGCATCCCTCCTTTCTGAAACAGCGATGTTACATTAGTTACTTTCCAGCTCTCTGGTACCCTCCCTGTCTCAAGTGATTTCTGAAAGATCACCACCAATGCCTCCACAGGGAGGCTATCTCTTTTAAAACCCTGGTGTATAGTCCATCCAGTCCAGGCGATTTATCCACTTTCAAACCTTTCAGTTTCCCCAGAACCTTCTCCTTAGTGATGGCCACTACACTCACCTGTGCCCCCAACTCTCCTGGAGCTCTGACATCCCACTGGTGACTTCCACCATGAAGACTGATGCAAAATAACTATTCAGTTCCTCTGCCGTTACTTTGTTTCCTATTTTTGCTTCTCCAGCCTCATTTTCCAGGGCCCAATGGCTATTTTTGCCTCTCTCTTATCTTTTATATATTGAAAAAAACTCTTCCTATCTTCTTTTATATTACTAGCTAACTTGCACTTATATCTTTTTTCCCTCACCCCGCCATTGCTTTTTTAGTTGCCCTCTGCTTGCTTTTAAAGGTTTTGCAATGCTTTGGCTTCCCACTAATTTTTGCCACTTTGTTTGCTTTTTCTTTTGCTTTTCTGCTGTCCTTGACTTCCCTCGTCAGCCATGGATGCCTCGTCCTCCCCTTAGTATGTTTTCACCTCCTTGGGATGAATTTCTGTTGTGCCTCCCGAATAACTTTCAAAAACTTCTGCCATTGATGTTTCACTGTCTTTCCTGCTAGGCTCCCTTTCCAATCAACTCTGGCTAACTCCTCCCTCATGTGTTTGTACCTTTATTTAATTGTAATACCGTTACATCTGATTCCAGTTTCTCCCTCCCAAACTGCAGGATAAATTCTATCACATTGTGGTCACTGCTCCTCAAGGATTCCTTCACCTTAAGTTCACTAATCAAGTCTGCCTCATTACACATATCAAATCCAGAATTGCCTGTTCCCTGTTAGGCTCCGTCACAAGCTGCTGTGAAAAAGCATCTCTTAGACATTCCGCAAATTCCTTTTCTTGGGATCGACTACCTACCTGATTTTCCCAGTCCGCCTGCATATTGAAGTCCCCATGATTATTGTAATATTGCCTTTTTGATATGTCTTTTCTATGGGCTTGTACATAACTCCCATCAGGGTCTTTTTACCTTTGCGATTCCTCAATTCTATCAGCACAGACTCTATGCGTTCTGATCCTATATCACCTTTTGCTTTCAATTTAACTTCTTTCCTTACTAACAATGCAACACCATCCCCTTTGCCCATCTGCCTACCCTATTGATAGGACACACGTTCTTGGATATTTAAATCCTAGCCCTGATCCTGCAGCAGCCACATCTCTGTGATGCCCACAACATCATACCGGCCAATTTCAATGTGCGCAACAAGCTGATTTACCTTGTTCCATATACTGCGTGCATTTAGGTACAACACTCTCAGTCCTGCATTGACTACCTCCCTTCTCATATATGTCACCATTTTTGTTCTGCCTGAGCTTAGATTCCTGCCACCTTCTATCCTCTCAGTTCTATTACGTGGCTTGGAAACTTTACTAACCTCTTTTGAGCCCTCAGCTCCATTAAACTGCATTTCTACCCTCTCCTTTAACTTTGATTTTCTAATTCTCCACAAAACTGAACCCTCGCCCCCCATTAATTAGTTTAAAGCCCTATCTACAGCCCTAGTTATACAATTCACCAGGACTGTGGTCTTAGCTCAAGTCAGATGAAGACCATCCATCAGAACAGGTCCCCTCTTCCCCACTCCTGGTGTCAATGTCCCATGAATTCAAACCCACTCCTCCCACACCAATTTTTGAGCCACGCATTTACCTCCTTAATCTTATTGACCATGTGTCAATTAGCTCATGACTCAGGTAGTAATTATCTTTTTGGTTTTGCTTTTTAATTTCGCCCCGGGCTGTTCATACTCCCTTAACAAAACCTTTGTTCCTGTTCTATCTACGTCTCTGATACCTACATGGACCATGACAACTGGATCTTTACCCTCCCACTGCAAGTTCCTCTGCAGCCCAGTTGAGATATTTTGAAGCCGAGCACCAGACAGGCAACGTAACCTTCGGGATTCTCAATCCTGGTCACAGAGAATAGTGTCAATGCCCCGAACTACCAATTACGACTCTATTTCTTTTTTCTCCCTCCACTTGAACAGTTTCCTGTACCCGTGGTCAGTTTTCTCATCCTCCCTGCAGTATCCATTCCCATCCACACAGGGAGCAAGAATCTCGAATCTGTTGGACTAGTTCAGGGACCGAGGCTCCTGCAACCCCACCTCTGGATCCCCTTACTCGCCTCACTCGCAGCCACACTCTCCTGTCCCTGTCGACTGGCCAAATTCAAGGTATTTAATCTAAGAGATGTGACTGCCTGCTGGAACACAGTGTCCAGGTATCTCTCCCCCTCTCTTGTGTCACAGGTCAGAACCCAAAATAATGGCTGCCATGATTCCAGGGGGCAACAAGCGGTAGAACCCACGTGGTGGAACACACTCCCCGTGCTGCCATATTTGTGAGGGACAATTGCAGTAGAACACATGTACAGCGCCGTGTTTCTGAGTATAATGCGCAGTGTCACGCATGCGTGGTCGATACGTTTGGTGGGGGCAGTATTCTTCAGTATTTTTAGTGACAATTGAAAACAACTTGTCTATCAAACTGCTTCACACTTGAATTACAATATCTTATTGATGAGGCAGAACAGCAGTGTATGGACAACTCTGTGACAATAGTTTGTCTTCATATTGTATCTTCAACATAATGCAACTTTCCAAGTACTTTCACAGACATGTGATAAAGTAACATTTAAGACTGAGCTATACAAGGAAATATTAGGACGAGTCACAGAGGTTTACTGCATGGAAACAGACCTTTCGGCCTAACTTGTCCATGCTGCCCAGTTTTTACCATTAAGCTAGCCTCAATTGCCTGCATTTGGCCCATATCCCTCTCTCCCCATCTTAACCATGTAACTATTTAAATGCTTTTTAAAAGACAAAAGTGTACCTGTCTCCATTACTACCTCTGGCAGCTCATTCCAGACACTCTGTGAAAAAATTGTCCCTTTGGACCCTTTTGTATCTTTCCCCTCTCACCTTTAACCTCTGCCATCTAGTTTTGGACTCCCCACCTTTAGGAAAATATGTTGACATCAGATCAACTACCTTATCTATGCCCGTCGTTACTTTATAGAGCTCTATAAGATCACCCCTAATCCTCCAGGGAAAAGAGTTCCAGTCTATCCAGCCTCTCCTTATAACTCAAACCATCAACTCCTGGTAGCATCCTAGTAAATCTTTTCTGCACTCTTTCTAGCTTAATAATATCCTTTCTACTTGAATTGTACACAGTATTCCATGTGTAGCCTAACTAATGTCTTGCACGACTTCAACAAGATTTCCCAACTCCTGTGTGCAATGTTCTGACCAATGAACCCAAGCATGCCAATTTTCTCTTCACCTCCCTGTCCACCTAAGATTCCACTTTCAATGACCTGCGAACCTGTACTTCTAGATTATTTATTCTATAACTGTCTCCAACATCCTACCATTAACTGAGTTGGGCCTGTTCTGATTCAATCTACCAAATGCATCACCTCACATTTATCCAAATTAAACTCCATCTGCCATTCATTGGCCCACTGGCCCAACTGATCGAGATCCCCTTGCAATCCTAGATAATCTTCTTCACTGTCCACTATGTCACCAATCTTTGTGTCATCTGTAAAATTACAAACCATGCCTCCTCGATTCTCATCCAAATCACTAATATAAATAAAAGAGTAGACCCAGCACCAATCCCTGAGGCACACCGCTGGTCATAGGTCTCCAATTCTCTGCTGCCACCCTCAGTCTTCTGTCGTCAAGCCAATTTTATGTCTAGTTGGCTACCTCTCTCTGTTAATAAGTTCATGAGATGTAGGAGCAGAATTAGCCCATTTGGCCCATCGAGTCCATTCTGCCATTCGATCGTGGCTGATCCAGCTCTCCCTGGATCCCGTGAGATTTAACCTGATGACAGGTGACCAAATGCTTGGTCAAAGAGGGAAAATCTTAAAGGAAGAAAATGAGCTGGGGAGGTTTAAGGAGAAGATTGTTTGACCCAGGCTAATTAGAGAATGGTCACCAATGGTAGAGTGATTGATATCAGGAATCTTCAAGAGGCCCAAATTAGACAAGTGTGGAGAGTACAGAATGTGTGGCTGGAGATTACAGAGATGGGGTTGGTCGCAACCATGGAGGAAAACATGAATGATGTTTTTTCCAAATGCCCATCTGCTCTTCACACCCTTCCTGAAGTTTGGTTACAGGAGGTGGAGTGAATTTGTCACAAAACAAGAGTTTTGTAAAGATTCTGCCTAATCTACCTGTTTGTTTTTTGATTGTTAAGTTGTTTCCTTTCAAATACAGCCTTTTTATTAATATTCAATGTTCTTCCGAACTTTATCCTTCTGAAATTTTCTCATGGCTGTAAGAAAAATTGAAATGTAGCTCCCCCCCCACCATCTTTGTGAATGCGTTGGGCAAGCCTACCTGAGAATGAACTTGCTGCTGTGTTTCTTGGAGACTAAGTTGTTTGCATGCATCAGTACTGCCAGTATTTCTGAGTTTGGCAATCTGCTCAACTTTCTGCTTGAAATAAGATGGTTGACATCTATTCTGTTTATCTCTCTCACTCTACCTCTCTCCTCACACTCCACCCGTCCTTCACACACACAAGTCAGAATCTTCTGTAGCTCCAGACTGAGTGAGTTTCCCATCCTAAGTGAAACAATTTGGTTTGTACGACAATCCAGCAGCTTTCGTGATGATTGCTTCCTATTTCTGGCCCCCAAAATTGCTAAATGCATTCGGCTCAATTTCACAACCATCTTCTATATTTTTGTCTGTTCCCTCTCACTTTTTTCTGTTTGAAACCAATTTCACAGGGTATTAGAAGAGGAGGATTTGCATTTAGCAAGCTCAAACCATTCACCAGATCAAGACGGGAGAGGTGCACTTAATTCATCCAAACCTGAACATCCTCGGATTTCGAACATGGAAGGAAAAAGCGCCGTTGGGGAGAAACCATACACGTGTTCTGTGTGTGGACAAGGATTCAACCAGTCATCCGGCCTATCAAAACACAAGCGCACTCACACTGGAGAGAAATCATTCACCTGTCCGAAGTGTGGTAAGGATTTCACTCAATCATCCCAACTGAAGAAACACCAATTGCTTCACACACGGGAAAGGCCGTTCACCTGCTCCAAGTGTGGGAAGGGATTCACTAAATCATCGAACCTGCTGAGACACCAGCGATTTCACACTGGGGAGAGACCGTTCTCCTGCTCAGAATGTGGGAAGGGATTCACTCAGTCATCTGACTTACTGACACACCAGCGAATTCACACTGGGGAGAGGCCGTTCACCTGCTCCCAGTGTAGGAAGGGATTCACTAAGTTATCCCATCTCCAGACACACCAGCGATTTCATACAGGGGAGAGACCATTCTCCTGCTCCAAGTGTAAAAAGGGATTCACTCAGTTATCTGACCTGCAGAAGCACAAGAGAGTTCACACCGGGGAAAGACCATTCACCTGCCCCACGTGTGGGAAGGGATTCACTCAGTTGATCCACCTGCAGACACACCAGAGAGTTCACACTGGGGAGAGACCGTTCATTTGCACTGAGTGTGGAAAGGGATTTATTGATTCATCCACCCTGCGAACACATCAGCGAATTCACACTGGGAAGAAGCTGTACACCTGCTCCAGTTGTGAGAAGGGATTCATTCGATCGTCTGACCTGCTGAGACACCAAAGATTTCACACTGGAGAGAAACCGTTCACTTGCTCCAAGTGTGGAATAGGATTCACACAACTGACTGACCTGCAGAAACACCAGCGAGTTCATACTGGGGAGAGGCCTTTCACCTGTCCTGAGTGTGGAAAAGGATTCACCCAATCATCCCACCTACTGACACACCAGAGATTTCACACTGCGGAGAAACCAATCTCCTGCTCTGATTGTGGGAAGAGATTCACTCAGTTATCTGACTTACAGAAACACCAGCGAGTTCACACTGGGGACAGACCCTTCACCTGCCCCAAGTGTGGAAAGGGATTCACTCAGTCATCCCACTTGCAGACACACCATAGAGTTCACACAGGAGAGAGACCATTCACTTGCACTATGTGTGAGAAGGGATTCACTCGATCATCCAGCTTGCTAAAACATCAGCAAATTCACACTGATTAGAAACCATTTAAATGTCCAGCCTGTGGGGAGTGCTGTAACGATTCAGGAAAGCTGACCCCCCCCCATCAACATATTCACACTGGGGAGAGAAATTTCAGATATTCTCAGTGAAAAAGAATCCAGGTTGTCAACAACTCTCTGAACACCAACAAGTTCACACTGGAGGGAATATTCATTTGCTCTGACTGTGGGAACAGATTCACTCTTATCATCCCAACTACGAAGACACCAGTGAGTTCACAAGTAGCTACAATGATTGAATTTGCCATTAATCGAACTCAGGACAGAAACATGTTTGTTGCAGACTATTTCTGTTGATGATAGTAAACACATGATGTTAATATTCTTGATAAAGTCAAATAAATTAATTTCTTTTAAAGTGTCGAGACTTTTTAATATTGTTAAGATACGAGATCCTTTTGAAGGGATCCTCCTCTCCCTCGCCTCCTCCATCTTCACCTCCAGCAAGTATGTGGAGCTCATAGAGTTCATAGAATTCCTACAGTGCAGAAGGGGGCCATTCGGCCCATTGAAAATGCACAGACTCCCTGACAGAATATCCTGCCAAGACCAACCCAAGTCCTATTCCAGTGATTCCAAGCATTTTGTCCCAATAACCTCCCTAATTGATATATCTTGGGACACTAAGGACCAATTTAACATGACCAATTTATCAGTCAGATTGAGACCCCCCATCAGCTGAATCTGATGCGCTCCTCCCTTATCCTTGACTATTGGGCTAAATTGCCACCAAGTTTCCCCGAGTCTTTCTCCTTGATCTCTAAACTCTTGTTTCTCTCTCATTTCTTCCCACGTCCTCTGAGCTTCAATTGTCATATTTCTAATTAACTGCTGACCAATCCACGTTTAATGATATTGCTCACGGTCGAGGCTCATCTATTTACATTATATCTAATCCGTATTTGATGGCGAGCGTTTGATTCAGACTGTGGTTGTTCACCTCAATGATAATGAGAGAAATCCATCAACTTCTCCCTTGGACACAGACCCTGAAGGACAAATTGTGCCTGTAATATTTTGGACCATGTCCTTGACCCAGTTGAGAATTCCTTGCTGACATCTCCTCCCATCTTGCTTTGTTCCAGTGAAAAGATCCACAATTTTTCTTGTCTGTCCTCAGGGGAAAAAGTAAATTGGAACAAAGAAATGCAAACAAAAGCTTCAGAGCAGTCAGGTCACCAGGAGGAAACATGGTCAGTCGCTAACATCTGGAGTACATTATTTGAATGTCTGGCAGGATTAGATTCAGTAAGAATCTAGCAACACCAATTTTAAATCCAACCGATTTATTTGGTAATAAATCTGCGAGCTTTCGACCTTTTCGTCTTCGTCAGGCAAATGCAGTGTTCTGGTCTGCAATAGCACACATATCAGCACAGACAGTCACAGATTGCTGATGAGGGAGCTCAGTCTTTTCTCCTTAGAGAGACGAAGGATGAGAGGTGACCTGATAGAAGTGTTTAAAATGTTGAGAGGTATAGATCGGGTGGATTCTCAGAGGCTTTTTCCAAGGGCTGGAATGGTTGCTACAAGAGGACACAGGTTTAAGATGCCGGGGAGTAGGTACAGAGGAAATATTAGGGGTACGTTTTTCACTCAGAGGGTGGTGGATGAGTGGAATCGGCTGCCGTCAGTGGTGGTGGTGGCAAATTTGATTGGGTCTTTTAAGAGACTTCTGGATGAGTAAATGGGATTTAATAGGATTGAGGGTTATAGGTAAGCCGAGTAGGTAGAGATATGATCGGCGCAACTTGTGGGCAGAAAGGCCCGTTGTGCTGTAGTTTTTCTATATTCTATGAAATCTGTTGCCATAATTGTTTTTTTTTGAAATTTGTTTAAAATGTCGAGTCCAAATCTTCATGTCACTGGGTCAGGGGAATGTTGTTAATTTTCACACGTTGTGCAAGGACACTGCAGAATCTCCTACAACCCTTTGAATATTTTTTTCAATCCAGTTTTCCAAAGAGAAAAGGACAGCGATTCAAAATGGAAAAGTAAAATAGGACTATGGAGAATTGTATAATTGGACAAATGCCTAACATGTCCATGATTGATCTGCTAATGAGCTGTGTCATTTTACCATCCCATTGTTAGATCAGTTTCTATTCAGCATTGTGAAATGTCTATTTAGATTAATTCAATGTATGAGAAACAAGCACAGCATCACTACATAGTTTGAAATTCAATAGACGCCTCTTTAAGCATGTTTGAGTGAAGGTTTTTGAAGTGTAGTCATTATCACTTCAGCCTAACATGCCAAAAGTTCCCAGATCGGAAACTGGGCAGAAACTTTGCATTTTTAAATTTCAGAGTGGGAAAACTCAATACTTCATGTTTATTGTTAATAATTAACTAATCAGAGATGTTACACTGTTATACTTATCCCCCCTTCCCTCGACAGTTCTGTATACAGATGCTCCCTACTCAGCCTGTCAAAACCCATTATAATCTCATACATATCAATTATGTACAACCTCAGCTTTCTCTGTCGTAAATAAAACAATCCAAGCCTATTTTATCTCTCCTGATAACTCAAATAAATGGGACTGGGATGGGATCTGGGTAGGATCCTGTGTCAAAGAGTTGGTACAATGTTGATGGACCAAATAGAACATAGAACATTACAGCGCAGTACAGGCCCTTCGGCCCTCGATGTTGCGCTGGCCAGTGGACCCTCTAACCTAAACTATTCCAATATCATCCATATGCCTATCCACCGACCATTTGAATGCCTCCAAGTAGGCGAGTCCACAACTGCTGCAGGCAGGGCATTCCACGCCCTCACCACCCTCTGTGTAAAGAACCTGCCTCTGACATCCGTCCTATAACTACCACCTCTTAATTGAAAGTTATGTCCCCTCGTGTTGGTCATCACCATCCGAGGAAAAAGGCTCTCACTATCCACCCTATCCAGTCCTTTGATCATTTTATACGCCTCAATTAGGTCACCGCGTAACCTTCTTCTCTCTAATGAAAATAACCTCAGGTCCCTCAGCCTTTCCTCATAAGGCCTTCACACCATACCAGGCAACATCCTGGTAAACCTCCTCTGCACCCTTTCCAATGCTTCCACATCTTTCTTATAATGCGGCGACCAGAACTGTACGCAATACTCCAAGTGCGGCCGCACCAGAGTTTTGTACAGTTGTAACATAACCTCATGGCTCCTAAATTCAATCCCTCTACCAATTAAAGCTAACACACCGTACGCCTTCTTAACAACTTTATCAACCTGGGTGCCAACTTTCAAAGAGCTATGTACTTGTACCCCAAGATCCCTCTGCTCGACAACACTATTAAGGGTCCTTCCATTAGCCCTATATTTCATATGCCTGTTATTCCTATCCAAAGTGAATCACGTCACACTTATCCGTATTGAATTCCATTTGCCACCTCACGGCCCAGCTCTGCAACCTATCTATGTCCCTCTGCAAACTGCAACATCCATCCTCGCTGTCTACAACTCCCCCCACTTTGGTATCGTCAGCAAATTTACTAATCCACCCCTCTACACTCTCATCTAGGTCATTTATAAAAATGACAAACAGCAGTGGCCCCAAAACAGATCCTTGAGGTACACCACTTGTAACTGCACTCCCGGTTGAATATTTCCCATCAACCACCACCCTCTGTCTTCTATCAGCTAGCCAATTCCTAATCCAAACTGCTAAATCATCTTCAATCCCATGCATTTGCACTTTCTGCAGTAGCCTACCATGGGGAACCTTATCAAACGCTTTGCTAAAATCCATATACACTACATCAACTGCCTTACCTTTATCTACCTCTTTGGTCACCTCCTCAAAAAACTCAATAAGGTTTGTGAGGCACGACCTACCCTTCACAAAACCGTGCTGACTATCCCTAATCAATTTATTTATCTCTAGATGCTTATAAATCCTATCCCTTATAATTCTTTCCAAGACTTTGCCCACAACAGAAGTCAGGCTCACCGGTCTATAATTTCCAGGATGGTCCCTACTCCCCTTTTTGAACAAGGGACAACATTTGCCATCCTCCAGTCTTCCGGCACTATACCTGTAGCCAACAACGACATGAAGATCAAAGCCAAAGGCTCTGCAATCTCCTCTCTAGCCTCCCAGAGAATCCTAGGGCAAATCCCATCTGGCCCAGGGGACTTATCAATTTTCATACCCTCAAGATTCGCTAACACCTCCTCCTTATGAACCTCAATCCTGCCCAGTCTACAACCTGGTATCGCAGTATTCTCCCCAACAACATTGTCTTTCTCCTGCGTGAATACTGACGAAAAATACTCATTCAGTATCTCTTCTATCTCCTCAGGCTCCACGCACAACTTCCCACTGCTATCTCTGACTGGCCCTAATCTTGCCCTAACCAATCTTTTATTATTTATACACCTGTAAAAAGCTTTAGGATTCTCCTTAATCCTATCCGCCAAAGTCTTCTTGTGTCCTCTTCTAGCTCTTCTCAACTCCCTCTTTAGCTCCTTCCTGGCTGATTTATAGCTCTCCATTGCCCTAACTGAGCCTTCACGTCTCATCATTATATAAGCCTCCTTTTTCCTCTTCACCAGAGATTCAACTTCCCTAGTACACCATGGTTCCCTCACTCGACCACTTCCTCCCTGCCTGGCAGGTACATATTTATTATGGACATGCAGAAGCTGCATTTCCCCCAGGTATAACTACTGTTATTCGGTATGTGCCCATCTCTTTCCAACACTAAGGTAAACGTAACCAAATTGTGGTCACTTTGGTGGGTGGCAGAGTGTAAATTATTGATGAAACTGTCTGTAAGTTTATTTTAAATCTAAAATAACAGGGGGTGGGAGACAGAGTGCTGTACCTAATTGCTAAATAAAATTCACAGAGGCCTTTACAATTCAGTTTTTAGATCTTCAGGTTTCCTTTCCATCCTCTCCACAGCTTTTCCCCCATTCTGTCTATTTCTCTCTACTTACTCTCTCTCTCTTTCTCTCCATTTTCCTGTCTTTTTTATTCTCTCTCTCCCTCTTTCTCCCAGGAATTAATATTTAGCTGAACAATCTCTCAGTCAGATCTGAGAAGAGGGAAATCCTGGCTTCTAGTGCTGTTTAATTTAAACATTTTCTAGTATTTAAATTAATTATATTCTCTCTCTCTTCCCAAGGAACTAAGAATTATAGAAACATAGAATCATAGAAAAGCTACAGCACAAACAGGCCCTTCAGTCCACAAGTTGCACTGATCATATCTCTACCTACTAGGCCTACCTATAACTCTCAATCCTATTAAATCCCATGTACTCATCCAGAAGTCTCTTAAAAGACCCCTAACATTAAGAATTAATATTTAGTTGGACAATCTCTCGGTCAAATCTTAGAAGGGGGAATACTTGTCTCTTGTGCTGTTGGATTTCAACATTTTCTAGTATTTAAATTAATTAGGTTCTGTCTCTTTCCCAAAGAATTAATATTTAGTTGGACAATCTCTCAATAAGATCTCAGAAGGGGGATCTCTTGTGCTATTTAATTACAATATTTTGGCCTCCTTCTGCACTGCAGAGATTCAATGATCTGATGGAAAAGGAATGTAAGCAGTGTCTGAATAAATTTTGAGGCAGAGCGAGATTTTTTTAAATATGCAAGCCAGTAAAAAGTTATCTGGGCGACGCAAGAGTTTGGAGTTGGGGTTTTAATCAAATTAGCTATAATTTCATGAGCATGCAGAGGGCAAATGGCCTAATCCTGCTTCTATGATGGTATAGAGTCACCTTGCATGCTCTTTATTGATATATAAATTGACCAAATAATTGAATATCTTTCGTGACACCCACCACCGAATTATATGAATTTATATTCAACAATTCCATCCCTTAATGGCAGTCTGGTTACCCAGCATCGGGCAGGTCCCAGATTATATTCGATCCACCCGGTAAGAGTTCACACAGCATGCCCAGAGACAGCATTTGCTACAGTGGAGCATGCGCACATTCAGAGTGCGTTACACTGGAGCATGCGCAGATTCAGAATGCTCTACACTGGAGCATGCGCAGATTCAGAATGCGCTACACTGGAGCATGCGCAGATTCAGAATGCTCTATAGTGGAGCATGCGCAGATTCAGAATGCTCTACACTGGAGCATGCGCAGATTCAGAATGCTCTACACTGGAGCATGCGCAGATTCAGAATGCTCTACACTGCAGCATGTGCAGATTCAGAATGCTCTACACTGGAGCATGCGTAGTCGGGATGCTGGCGGGACACATGGTGCAAAATGGGCGAATGGAACTGATAAGTGGGCGAGAAGATTTCCTCTTGTGCTCCTCGCTGACGGGACATGAGCATTCTGAAATCTATAACCAGACTAATTCGACAAATCCGAATATGAATTTTCCACTTCACATTCGCATCCATGTGGCGGCTGACGCATTTTTCCCTCCATAGCAACCTTGGTCGCCATCTTTGTGGAGGGCAATGTGCAGAAGTGCACATGTTTGTTTGCCATTTTTATAGGGGGCAATGTGCAGCCATTGTGACCAAATGCGGAACAAATAAAACTGGGAATTGGACTTAGAGGAAGTGAAGACGTCTCGGAGGGTTATGACAGTCTGGAATGCGCCGACTGGGAGGGTAGTAGAGGCGAGTTACCTGACATCCTTTAAAAGATATCTGGATGAGAACTTTGCCCATTACAATATTTAGGGCCATGGGCCAAGTGTTGGCAGATTGGATTCGGTGGGAGTTCATGTATTTCATATATGTGGGTGTGGGCTTGATGGGATGAATGGCCTCTTCTGTGCCATATGACTCCTATGATTGTGGGACTGGAGGACATTATAGAGAAAGATAATGGTATGATCATGGAGGGATTTGAGTGTATAATTCAATTAGCACTTTAGAGTTTTGTGTTTTACAGATATTATGTATGCACCAGCCATCAAGCACCTTTCTAATTCAAATCCTGTTGTTTTCACACTTGGCCTGTAGCCTTGTACACAACTGGCTTGTTAAGCTTCTACCTCCCTTTCAGGAAGTGAGTTCCAGATTCTCATCACTCTCAGAGTGAAAACATTATTCCTCCAATCTCCTCTAAGTCTCCTGCCCTTCAACTTAAATGTATGTCCCCTAGTTACTGACCTGCCTACTGAGGGGAAACATTTCTTCTCTATCCTGTCTACATCCAACATTCATGAGGTCCTCTTCTGTTCCAAGGATAACAGCGCCAACTTAACCAGCCTCTCTTCATAGCTGAAAAGCTCCCGGTGACTCTGTTCTGCAACCTTTCTTTTGCAATCAAATCTTTCCTTTAGTTTGCAGCAGAACTGCACCCGGTAATCTAATTGTGGCCTATTGTATGCTTTATTATATGAGGCCACATCTGGAATATTGTGTGCAGTTTTGATCTCCTTATCTGAGGAAAGATATCCTCGTGATGGAAAGAGTACAGCAAAGGTTCACCAGGCTGACAGCAGGTCTGTCACATGAAGAGAGTCTGAATCGCTTCGGATTATATTCACTGGAGTTCAGAACAGTAAGGAGGGAATCTCATAGAAAGTTACAAAATTCTAACAGGGGATGATTGAGAAATAATGTTCCTGATAGTGGGGGAGTCCAGAACTCGAGGTATCAGTTTGAAGATGAGAGGTAAGATTTTTAGAATTAAGGCGAGGAGAAATTTCTTCACCCAGGAAGTGGTGAATGTGTGGAATTCACTCCCACAGAAAGTAGTTGAGGCCAAAACATTGTGTGATTTCAAGAAGAGTTAGGTTAGGTTGATTGGCCATGCCAAGAAATTGCCCCTTAGTGTCCTGGGATGTGTAGGTTAGAGGGATTAGTGGGTATAATATGTAGGGATATGGGGGTAGGGCCTGGATGGGATTGTGTTCGGTGCAGACTCGATGGGCTGAAGGGCCTCTTTCTGCACTGAGGGTTCTATGTTCTAAGAAATTAGATATAGTTCTTGGGGCTGAAGGAATCAATGGATGAAAACGGGATCAAGATATTGAATTTCATGATCAGCTGTGATCAAAATGAGTGGCGGAGTAGGCCTGAAGGCCCAAATGGCCTACTCCTGCCACTAGTTTCTCTGTTTATACAGCTCCATCATAACCTTGCTGCTCTGATATTCTGTGCTTCTGAACCTGGACCCTTTGCAGGTCAGTGAGCACAGGGGTGATGGGTGAACAAGCACATGGGCAACAGAATTTTGGATGACCTCAAGATTTCAGAGAGGTTGAATGTGGGAGGGCCGACCGGGAGTGCATTAGGATAGTTAAGTCTAGCAGTAACGAAGAACAAAGAACAAAGAAAGAACAAAACATCACGGGAAACAGGCCCTTTGGCCCAACGAGCCCGCGCCGCCACCCCGATGTTCCCACCTCTACCCGTGATCCCTGTCTATGTTTATAGATCTATGGATTAAGACCAAATTTGAGAATATTTAGGGAGAATTTGTTTTGCCAATTAGCCTAAGAGCACATCTTTGGGATGTGGGGGGAAACCGGAGCACCCGGAGAAAACCCACGCAAGCACGGGGAGAATGCGCAAACTCCCACAGACACAGGCCCAAATCCATGTATCTGCACAGCACAGCGGTAGTCACTGAGCTGTCGTGTTGCCCATCAGATGGTCCAGGTCAAGTGTACACTAACAACGTGAAGCACAGGGATACTCTCGAAAAAGATCCCAGAGCAGCCCTCTCACGACCCATCACGTGTATGCCCCTTGTTAGACAACAAGGTGGACCAAAGCACCTGTAGGATAAAAACAAGTACATCAATATCATCATCTATTTACACATTTCCCAGGGACTCCCAAGGCTCATGATCCCTATTTTAAATCGGTTTTCTATACCCCTCCATTCTCATTCTGTTCATGTGCCCATCTAAGTATTTCTTAAATAACTCCAGATTACCTGCCTCCACCACTTTACTTGGCAGCGCATTCCATACCCCCACCACCCTCTGTGTGAAAAAATTCCCTCCAGCATCCAAATTATACCTTACCCCCCTCACCCTAAGCCCGTGACCCCTCGTGCTATTTGAGTCCATCCTAGGAAAAAGCTTAACCCTGTTAACTCTATCTATACCCCTCATAATCTTGTACACCTCTATTAGATCTCCTCTAATGGATGAGAGTTTCAGCAGCAGGTGAGCGAAGACTGTGGTGGAGTTGGGTGATGTTACTGAGGTGGAAATAGGTGGTCTTGGTGACAATGTGGATATGTGGTTGGTAACACCATTTCACCAAGGTTGTGAACAGTCTGTTTCAGTCTCATACATTTGTCAGCAAGAGGGATGCAGTTGATGGATAGGGAGTGGAGTTTGTAGTGGAATAATGAAGACAATGACTTCAGCCTTCACAATATTTAAATGGAGGAAATTTCTCTTCGTTCAGTATCGACCATCAGACAAATCAGGACGGTGTGTGTATTGGAACTTAAGGTGTTCACATACATTTGTTAGCCTGGTCCTTCTAGGTAGTGGAGGTTGTGCAGTTGAGAAATTCTGTCAAAGCTCTAGTTATGTTGTAATGATTTACACAACCTCTCCCACGTTTCACTCTCCCCCCCCTCTCTCTCTCACTTTATCGCATTCTCTCTGTTCCCATGAAGGCTAGTGTTTAACCTGAATCAGATTCTTTTCCCTGAAGTTCATCAGTGAACCAGTTGTGTTTTCACAACAATCCAGCAGCTTTCATGGTCACTTTTTCCTCGTGCTGGTCCCACAAATTACAGATTCATTCAGCCCAGCTTCACAACCTGCCTTTGTGCTTTTGTGGGCTCTCTCTTATTGCCTTTTTTTCTGTTTTAAATCCATTGCACAAGATGTTTAGAAGGGGAGGTTTTGCAGTCAAGAGACTCAAACCCAACATCACGTCAGGATCTGCTGGATTCATCAAATTTATTGGAGGCCAAATATCCTTATAGCTTGAACATGGAAGGAAAAAGCACCGTTCACAGTGGGGAGAAACAGCGTTCTGTGTGTGGACAAGGCTTCGGTCAATTGTCTTCTCTTGCAGTACAAATTCTGTCACACTGGGGAGAAACCATTCATCGATTTCGAAAGGGATTCATTAATCCACCTAACCTACTGACACACCTATACTGGGGAGGGGCTGTTCACCTGCTCAGTGTGTGGAAAATTATTCACCCAGCTAGATGAACTGCAAAGACACCAGCAACTTCAACAAGGTGCATACATGCGGTGGGTCGTGAGAGGGCTGCTCTTGGATGTTGCTTCGAGAGTATCCTAGTGCTTCACGTCGTTAGTGTACGCTTGACCTCGACCATTTGATGGGCAACACGACAGCTCAGTGAATATCACTGTTTGCTGTGCAGATACATGGATTTGGGCCTGTGTCTGTGGGAGTTTGCACATTCTCCCCATCCTTGCATGGGTTTTCTCCGGGTGCTCCGGTTTCCTCCCAAACCCCAAAGATGTGCTCTTAGGCTGATTGGTGTAACAAATTGTCCCTAAATTAGTCTCCCCTCAATCTGGTTTCCAATGTGGAGTGCCATAAGCATAGACAATGGTCATGGGTGGAAGAGGGGACTCACAATGTTAAAATGGTGGCGCGCGATCGTTGAGCCGAAGGGCCTGTTTCCCATGCTGTGTTGTTCTTTGTTTTTTGTTCTTTGAGTTCACATGGGAGAGAGACTTCCCACTGTTTGGAGTGTGGGGTTGGATTCACTCAATTATCCACCCTTCCGAGACACCAACGAGTTCACACTGGGGACAGACCATTCCTGGGCTCTGAATGTGGGAAGGGGTTCAAGGCGCATCAAACTCGCAGACACACTGGGAATGTCACACTGAGGAAGGTCTATTCACCCTCTCCGATTCTAAGGAGGAATTCAGTCAGCCATCAAACCCATGGAGTCAGCAGGAAGTCAACACTGAAGGAGGTCTGTCCATCTGGTCTAAGGATGTCCCGAAGCATGGTACATTGGGGACTCCATGCAGACACTGCAACATCGCTTGACAATCAACAGGCGAGACTGTTCCCTTCCTGTTGGTGAACACTTCAACGGTCACAGGCATTCGGTCTCTGATCTTCAGGTAAGCGTTCTCCAAGGAGGCCTTCACGACACACGACCGTGCGCAGTCGCTGAGCAGAGACTGATAGCCAAATTCCGCACACATGAGGACGGTCTCAACCAGGATCTTGGGTTCATGTCGCACTATCTGTAACCCCCATGACTTGCCTGGGTTTGCTAAATCTCACTTACTGTACTGTCTGGAAACAATACACATCTCTTTAACCTGCGCTTAATGTTCCTTCCACGCACATTGTTAGCCACTTTAAAACTTGAATAGCAGGTTTGGTGTAAAGACTTGCATTCTAATCAGTAATCTGTAAACTGTGCTGTTATATGCTCTGAGGCCAGAACTCTCCATTCACTTGATGAAGGGGCAAACCCGAAAGCGTGCAAGTTTACTATCAAATAAATCGGTTGGACTTAAACCTGGTGTTGTCAGGCTTTTTAGTGTGTTTACCCCAGTCCAACACCGGCATCTTCACATCATCTGGTCTGAGTCCAGGGAGGGAGTGACTCAGAGAATGAACCCACAGAGACAGCAGGAAGTTCACACTGAGAAAGGTCCGTTCAGCTGTTCCGAGTCTATACAGGGTTTCACTCAGTCCTCCACACACCAGGTCACACTGAAGAAAGTCTATTCACCCATTCGCAGTCAGGGAATGAACTCACACAGCCATCAAAGTCAAAGGGGCAGTTCACACTGCAGAAGATCTGTTCACTTGCTCTGCACCTTTCGAGAAATTCGCCCAGTCATCAAGCTCACGGACACATTTGGAATTTCAGACTGAGGAAGGTCTCTCCATCTGCTCCAAGAGTCATAGAGGTTCACAGCATGGAAACAAGCCCTTCGGCCCAACTTGTCAATGCCGCCCTTTTGTTTAACAACTAAGCTAATCCCAATTGCCCGCACTTGGTCTATAGCCATCTTACTGAAGTCAAAACACTTCTTAAAAGACAAAATTGTACCCGCCTCTTCTACTACCTCTGGCAGCTTGTTCCAGATACTAACCTTTTTAACTTTTTCCTTCCAATGGTGACACAGTGGGTTAGCACAGCTGCCTCACAGCACCAGGGACCCACGTTCGATTCCAACCTCGTTTTTTTTTGTGTGGAGTTTGCACATTCTCCCCGTGTCTGCGTGGGTTTCCTCCAGGTGCTTCAGTTTCCTCCCACAATCCGAAAGATGTGCTGGGTAGGTTGATTGGCCGTGCTAAATTAGCCGTGGTGTCAAGGGGATTAACATAGTAAATATGAGGGGTTATGGGAATATGGGTGGAATTGTGGTCGGTGCAGACTCAATGGGCTGAATGGCCTCCTTCTGCACTGTAGGGATTCTGTGATCTTCTGTGTGAAAATGTTGCCCCTCTGGACCC
Source organism: Sphyrna mokarran (assembly GCA_024679065.1). Lineage (NCBI taxonomy): Eukaryota > Metazoa > Chordata > Chondrichthyes > Carcharhiniformes > Carcharhinidae > Sphyrna > Sphyrna mokarran. The sequence goes on along the minus strand of JAGIQG010000038.1, from coordinate 13,120,515 downwards.
TTTTGTATCTCTCCCCTCTCACCTTAAACCTATGCTCTCTAGTTTTACACTCCCCTACCATTGGGAAAAGATATTGACTATCTCGCTGATCTATGTCCCTCATTATTTGATAGACCTCTATAAGATCACCCCTCAGCCTCCTACAGTCCAGAGAGAAAGTCCCAGTCAATGCAGCCTCTCCTTATAATTCAAACCATCAGTCCCAGTAGCATCCCAGTACATCTTTTCTGCACTCTTTCTGGTTTAATAATATCCTTTCCATAATGGGGTGACCAGAACTGCACACAGTATTCCAAGTGTGGCCTTACCAATGTCTTATACAACTTCAACAAGACGTCCCAACTCCTGTATTCAATGTTCAGACCAAGAAGCCAGGAATGCCGACTGTCTTCTTCACCACTCTGTCCACCTGTGACTCCACTTCCAATGAGTTACAAACCTGTACACCCAGATCACTTTGTTCTATAACTCTGCCCAATGCCCTACCATTAACTGAGTAAGTCCTCCCCTTGGGACTGGGAACAAATTCACTCAACCCTTCAAACCACACACACACGAGGAAGATCACACTAAAGAAAGTCTATTCACCTGTTCCGAGTCTGGGTACGAGTTCCCTTAGCCATCAAACCCACAGAGTCAACAGGAAGTTTATACTGACAAAAATCTACTGACCCTCTCTGATTCTGAGGATTAATTCAGTCAGCCATCAAATCCGCAGAGATGAAAGGTTGTTAACATTGCAGATAATTTGTTCATCAGCTCTGAGTCTGGAGAGAGACTCATCCAGTCCTCGAACCTGCAAAGATACCAGGATGTTCAGACTGAGGAAGGTCTGATTTGATTTGATTTATTATTGTCACATGTATTAACATAGAGTGAAAAGTATCATTTCTTGTGCTCTATACAGACAAAGCAAAACATTCATAGGGAAGGAAACAAGAGAGTGCAGAATGTGGTGTCACAGTCATAGCTAGGGTGTAGAGAAAGGTCAACTAATGCAAAATAGGTCCATTCAAAACTCTGACAGTTGCAGAGAAGAAGCTGTTCTTGATTCAGTTGGTATGTGATTTCAGACTTTTGTATCTTTTTCCCAACAGAAGAAGTTGGAAAAGAGAATTTCCGGGATGCTTTGCTGAGGCAGCAGGAAGCGTAGACAGAGTCGATGAATGGGAGGCTAGTTTGCATGATGAATTGGATTACATTCACGACCTTTTGGAGGTTCTTGCAGTCTTGGGCAGAGCAGGAATCAAGCCAAGCTGTGATACAACCCGAAAGAATGCTTTCCATGATGCATCTGTAAAAGTTGGTGAGAGTCGCAGCTGAAATGCCAAATTTCCCGAGTCTTCTGAGAAAGTAGAGGCATTGGTGGGATTTCTTAATGATAGTGTCGGCATGGGGGGTGACCAGGACAGATTGTTGGTCACCTGGACACCTAAAAACTGGAAGCTTTCGAGTCTTTCTGCTTCATTCCCATTGATGTGGACAGGGGCATGTTCTCCTCTACGCTTCCTGAAGTTGATGACTATCTACTTCGTTTTGTCAACATTGAGGGAGAGATTATTGTCATTGTGCCAGTTCACCAGATTCTCTATCTCATTCCTGTACTCTGTCTCATCATTGTTTGAGGTCTGTTCCACTAAGGCGGTTGCTCTGACTCTGTGGAGGAATTCACTCGATCATCAAAATCTCAAATCCGTCAGACTGAGGAAGTTCTGAATGTCTGCACCGAGTCTGGGGAGGGGGTCACTCGGTCGTCTGACCTGCAAATACACAAGGAAATTCAAACTGATGAGAGACCTTTCAAATGCCCAGATGTGCTAGAATAGTTTCAGAGAACTGAAGTGCCATCAACATGTTCACATTAATAAAAGGCGATCATCTGAACTCACTGCAGTTCACAGTGGGGAGAGACCATTCACTTGCACCAAATGTGTGGGAAGGGATCCACTGAGTTACAAAACCTGCTGACATACCAGCGAGTTCACAGTGAGGAGACGTCACTCTCCTGTTCTGAGTGTGGGAAGGAATTTCTTAGTTCAATCAACTTGCTGAGACACAGTTGGGGGAGGTCTTTCACCTGCTCCTGGGAAGAAATACACCCAGTCGTCCCATCTGCTGTGACACACTGCACAGTGAGCGAGTTCACACTGGGAAGAAGCAATTCACCTGCACCAACTGCGGGAAGCGATTCACTCAGTTTTGCCACCTGCCAAGACACCAGGGAGAAGTCATTTACCTGCTCTGAGGCGGGAACTTAGTCACTCAATCAAATGACCTGCAAAGACACCAGCGAGTTCACGCTGGGGAGAAACCATTTCTCTGCTCAGAGTGTGGGAACGGATTAACTCAGTCATCCAATTTATTGAATCACCAGTGAGTTCACAATAGGGAAAAGCCTTTCGCCTGCTCTTTGTCACTGAGATTGAAACAATCCCATCAGCTGCTACTTCCCTTTTCAGCAGAAGTGGTCTCTAAACGTTCCCCTTTCTCTCAGCCCTGAATACGCGTCTTCTCATTTACCTCCCATCTCTGCTCTTCCCAATGTTCATCTTATTCGTGGGATACTCCTGCGCTCATGGAGGTCTGAATCTCAGTCTATCCTGCAATCTTTAATGATATTGCTGCTAAATTGCTGGTGACCCAACTTTGCCCTTTCAGCACTTCTCCATCTCTGGGTGTAAGAACCGTACAATCCCTACATTTCTGAAGGAGGCCATTCGTCCAATCAAGTCTAAACTGACCCTCTGAAAGAGCATTCTACCTAGGTCCACTGTTGCAGCTAACCCTGTGGCTCTGTGCATTAGAACATAGAACATTCCAGCACAGTACAGGCCCTTCGGCCCTCAATGTTGAGCTATGTCCAAACCCAAGATCAAGCTATCCCACTCCCTATCATTCTGGAGTGCCCCATGTGCAGTTTGAAAGTTCCTAAAGTGTCCGACTCCACTATCACAGCGGGCAGTGCATTCCACACCCCAACCACTCTCTGAGTGAAGAATCTACCTCGGACATCCTTCTTATATCTCCACCATGAACCTTATACTTATGCCCCCTAGTAACAGCTACATCTACCCAAGGAAGTAGTCTTTGCATTAATCATGGCTCATCCACCGGGCATGCACATCTTTGCTGCAGGAGGGAAAGTGGAGTACGAGGAGGACACCACGGGAAGAATGTGAGAACTCCACACAGTCACCCAAGGCCGGAAATTAACTTGGATCTCTGGTGCTGTGAGGGAGCAGTGTTAACCACTGTGCCACCATGCAAGAACATCCTTGCTCAGGCAAGGAGACCAAAATTGTGCACAATATTCCAGATATGGTCTCACCAAGGCCTTATAGAATTGCATCAGGCATTTCTGCCCCTGTATTCAAATTCTCTCACTATGAAGGCTAACAGGTGCTCTTGTTCACTCCACCGTTCAAAGATTTGCCATTCTAAATTGCCTCTTTGTGTCCCAAGATGTACAGGTTAGAGGGATTAGTGGGATAAATGCAGGTTACGGGAATAGGGAAGGGTAGTGAGCCTGGGTATGATGCTCTGTTGAATAGTCAGTGTGGACTTATTGGCCCAAAAGGATTCGATACTATTTACCTTTTTTACTGCTGACTGTGCTTGCATGCTTAACTTCATCTCGACCAAAAACTATTACCACCTGGTATCAAACATATGAGCTTTGTTTACTCTCTATGCTGAGATTCCGTGCCCTCAATCACCTTTGCCCAGATTCAGAGAAACTATAACTGAGACTGGGGTCGAATGGCGGCTACAATAGAATTATAAAATTCTAACACGACTAGACTGGGTAGATACAGGGAGGATGTTCCCGATCATGGGGGAGTCCAGAATCAGGGGTCACAGTCTGAGGATACAGGGTAGACCAAATAGGATGCAGGTGAGGAGACATTTGTTCACCCAAAGAGTGCTGAGCCTGTGGAATTCACATTGACTGTATTCAAGAGGCAACTGGATATAGCACGTGGGATGAATGGGATCAAAGGTTATGGGGAAAAAAGCAGGATTAGGCTATTGAGTTGGACACTCAGCCATGATCATAATGAATGGTGAAGCAGTCTTGAAGGGCTAAATGGCCTCCTCCTGCTCCTATCTTCTATGTTAATGTCCTGTGCCTCAGAAAGTGCTCAATTTGGGTGGCACAGAGCACAGTTGTCAGCATTGCTGCCTCACAGCTCCGGGGTCCTGGGTTTGATTCCCAGATTGGGTCACTCTCTTTGTGAAGTTTGCATGTTCTCCCCATGCACGTGTGGATTTCCTCCGGGTACTCGGATTCCCTCCACAGTCCAAAGATGTGGAGGTTAGGTGCATTGGCCATGCTAAATTGCTGTTCAGTGTCCCAGGATGCTTACATTAGAGGGATTAGTGGGATAAATATGCGGGGTTGCCGGTATGGGCCTGGATGGGATTGTTGTTAGTGCAGATTCGATGGGCCGAATGGTCTCCTTCTAATCCAGGGATTCCATGGTCATCTTCGGGTTGTACATGCTCGAGTTTCCTGCTCTCTAAGGTCGAGGCTGGAAAGAAGCCAGAAGTGGACAATGGTGAATTGGTGAATCTTCATTAGTTCACAATGGGCCTGGAACTCAGCCCCCATTCTCTACGCCCGAATGATTGACAGCAGCTCTGGACCAATAGGGGGAAATGGGGCGGGGCTGGAGGACCGAGCGAGAGCGGCTGGTCCTCCAACCAATTGGAGTGAATGAGGGGCGGGGCTGAGAATGGAGCGTGCGCCGTCAGTGTAATGGCGACGGAGAGAAGTTGGTGTCTGGCGATGGAAGGGGTAAATGGAGAATAGTGAACTCGGAGGGAGCAATCAATCCATCGGGTGGGTGGAGACGCTTCGTAACTGTTTTATGTAAAAGGAAAACCCCGAAACAGATTTTTCCAGTCTCTCGTTTGCACCGAGCGCGGCCGCGGATTTAGTTTCTTAGTTTCAGATCTGTCTGTTAACGGTTGCCATGCCGGTCGCCGGCAACAGGCGGAAGGGCGCATGCGCGACTGCCCTCTTTGTGAGGGGCATTGTGTAGTAGTACGCATACGCAGCCGCCATGTTTATTTGGGGCAATCTTTTCAGTGACCGAATGGGATCAACTTGTTCAAACTGATTCACACTCTGAGTTAGAATGTCGTGACTGATGGGTCTGAACAGCCTCTGTATGTCCAAGGTAGTGATTATATTGTACCGTTACCATTATAAAACAACATAATTCATTTCATAGAAATGTGAGAAAGTAACATTTGATACTGAGCCACATAAGGAGCTATTCGGATAGTTACAAAGAAAATTACAACTTAGGAATACAGGTACAGAATTCCCTAAAAGTGACGTCACAGGTGGACAGGGTCATAAAGAGTGCTACTGGTAATTGGCTTTTATAAATCGGAGTATCGAGTATAAAAGTTGGAGTGTTATGGTAAAGTTATATAAGGCATTCGTGCAGCTGAATTTAGATTATTGTGTACAGTTTTGGTCGCCTAGTTACAGGAAGGATGTAAATAAGGTTGAAAGAGTGCAGAGAAGGTTCACAAGAACTTGAGAAACTGAGTTACAGAGAGAGATTGAATAGGTTAGGACTTTATTCCCTGGAACGTAGAAGAATGAGGGGAGATTTGATACAGGAATATAAGATCTTGATGGCTATAGATAGAATGAATGCATGCGGGCTTTTTCCACTGAGGCTAGGGGAGAAAAAAACAAAAGGGCATGGGTTAAGGGTGAAAGGAGAAAAGTTTAAAGAGAATATTAGTGGGGGGCTCCTTCATGCAGAGAGTGGTGGGAGTATGGAATGAGCTGCTGGAAAAAGTGGTAAATGTGGGATCACTTTTAACATTTAAGAAAAACTTGGACGGGTTCATGGATGAGAGGGGTGTGGAGGGTTATGGTCCAAGTGCAGGTCAGTGGGACTAGGCAAAAAATGGTTCAGCACAGACAAGAAGGGCCAAAAGGCCTGTTTCTGAGCTGTAATTTTCGATGGTTTGTACGGAACTGGCGTGTTTGCCCAAAGATCTCTGAAGGTGGAAAGGCAGGTAAATAGGTTGGTAAAAATGGCACATGGCACACTTGACTTTATCAATCGGGGTATAGATTACAAAAATAGGGAGGTCATGATGGAATTGTATTGAACTTTGGTGACGCCACAGCTGGAATACTTTGTGCAGTTCTGGTTGCCACATTATTGGAAGGATGTGATCGCACTGGAGGGGGTTCAGAGGAGATTCACCGGGATGTCACCTGGAATTGAATATTTAAGTTACGAAGAGAGGTTGCGTTGGCTTGGGTTGCTTTTGTTGGAGCAGAGAAGACTGAGGGGCGACCTGATCGAGGTGCTCAAGATTATGAGGGGTAAGGACAGGGTGGATAGAGAGCAGCTGTCCACCTCAGTTGAAGGATCAGTCACAAGGGCACATGTGAGGGGTGGGAGGTTTAAGGGGGATTTGAGGAAAAACGTTTTTAATCAGAGGATGGTGACAGTCTGGAGTGTGCTGACTGGGAATGTGGTGGAGGTGGGAAGCTTCACATCCTTGAAAGAGTCCCTGGACTCTTAATATCCAAGGCTATGTGCCAAGTGCTGGCAAATGGGAATAGGTGGGCAGATTAGGGCATTTCAAGGGCCTGTACAAACTCGATGGGCCAAAAGGCCTCTTCTGCACTGTCGTATTCTGAGATTTGAGAATAGTAACATCCAAGATAGGAGGAGGCAATTTGGCCCTTCAGTCCTGCTCCAGCATTCATCACGATCATGGCTGATCGACCAATGCAACATCCTAATGCTGCTTTCTCCCCATAACACTTGGGGCAAATGGGATCAAAGGTTATATCCAGCCGCCTCTTGAATACATTCAATGTTTTGACATTAACTACTTCCTGTGGTAATGAATTCCACAGGCTCACCAGGTGAAGAAATGTCTCCTCACTTCGTTCTAAATAGTCCACCCCGAATCTTCAGACTGTGACCCCTGGTTCTGGACTCCCCAACAATCGGGAATATCCTCCCTGCATCTACCCTGTCTAATCCTTTCAGAATTTATAAATCTCTATGAGATCCCCCCTCATTCGTCTGAAGTCCAGCAAAAACAATCCTAACCAGTCAATCAGTCCCACCATCCCTGGAATCAGCCTGGTAAAGCTTCGCTACACTCCCTCGAGAGCAAGAACATCCTTCCTCAGAAAAGGAGACGAGAACTGCACACAACATAAGAATATAAGAAGCAGAAGCAGAAGTTGGCTATCTGGCCCCTCAAGCCTGCTCCGCCATTCAGTAAGATCATGACTGATTTTTTCGTAGACGCAGCTCCACTTACCCGCCTGCTCACTATAACCCTTAATTCCTTTACTGCTCAAAAATTTATCTATCCTTGCCTTAAAAACACTCAATGAGGTAGCCTCAACTGTGCAGAGAATTCCACAGATTCACAACCCTTTGTGTGAAGATGTTCCTCCTCAACTCAGTCCTAAATCTGCTCTCCCTTATTTTGAGGCCATGCCCCCTGTTTCTAGTTTCACCTGCCAGTAAAAAAAAAATCCCTACTTCTACCTCACCTAGTCCCTTCATAATCTTATTTGTTTCTATAAGATCTCCCCTCATTCTTCTGAATTCCAATGAGTATATTCCCAGTCTACTCAATATCTCCTCATAAGCCAACCCTCTCAACTCTGCAATCAACTTAATGAATCTCCTCTGCACCCCCTCCAGTGCCAATATATCCTTTCTCAAGTAAGGAAACCAAACTGTACTCAGTACTTGAGATGTGACCTCACCAGTATCTGATACAACTGCAACATAACCTCACTGTTTTTAAATTCTATCTCTAGTAATGAAGGACAAAATTCCATTTGCCTTCTTAATTACCTACTGCACCTGCAAATTCACTTTTTGTAATTCATGTACAAGAACACCCAGCTCTCTGCACAGCAGCGTGCTGCAATTTTTTACTATTTAAATAATAGTCCATTTTGCTGTTATTCCAAAATGAATGACCTCATATTTACCCATATTGTGCACCACCTGCCACTCACTTAGACTACCCATATCCCTTCGCAGACTTTCAGTGTCCTGTGCACACTTTGCTCTGCCACTTATCTTAGTGTCATCTGCGAATTTTGACACACTACACTTGGTCCCCAACTCCAAATCATCTATGCAAATGGTAAACAGTTCCATTGCCAACACTGACCCCTGAGGCACACCACTAGTCACTGATCGCCCACCAGAAAAACACCCATTTACTCCCGCTCTTTGCTTTCTGTTAGTTAACCAATCATCTATCCTCGCTAATACATTACCCGTAACACTGTGCACCTTTATCTAATGTGGCAGTCTTTGGTGCAGCACTTTGTCAAATACCTTCTGGAAATCCGGATACACCAAATCCAAAGGTTCCCCACTGTCCTCTGCACATATAACGTTCTCAAAGAATTCCACCAAATTAGTCAAACATGACCTCCCCTTCGTGAAGCTATGCTGCGTCTTCTCAGTGGGACAATTTATATCAGATGTCTCTCTATTTCTTCCTTGAGGATAGATTCAAGCATTTTCCCTACCACAGAAGTTAAGCTAAGCTGCCTATAGTTAGCTGCCTTTTGTCTACCTCCTTTTTTAAACTGTGGCATCACATTTGCTGTTTTCCAATCTGCAGGAACCATTCCAGAGTCCAGCGAATTTTGGTAAATTATCACTAGTGCATTTGCTGTTTCTCCCACCATTTCTTTTAGTACCCTGGCATGCATTCCATTAGGACCAGGAGACTTGTCTACCTTTAGCCCCATTAACTTGCCCAGCACTACCCCTTTAGCGATAATGATAATTTCCAACTCCTCACCTGCCAAAGCCTTCCTGTCATCAATTTTTGGCATATTATTTGTCTATCATTGTGAAGACTGATAATATCTATTCAATGCCTCAGCCATTTGCTCATTTCCAGTTATTACATCCCCCTTCTCATCCTCCAAAGGACCAATGTTGACTTCAGTTCAATTTCCCAACTTGCCTTTGTGTTTTTGTGGGTTCTGACATCTTGTTTTTCCAGATTGTGGTCTGGGAAATGAAGCCAGGATTCACCAGGATTTGACAGAGCTGCCCAGTTCATAGTAATCTGAATACATAGGATTTTGAACATGGAAGAGAAAAGCACCATTAACAGTGAGGAGAAAGCGTACACATGTTCTGTGTGTGAACGAGGATTCAGCCAAGCATCAGACCTGTCAGAACATAAATGCAGTCACAACAGGAAGAAGCTGTTGGAGCCTGAGGATTATGGGAAGGGATCCGACTCCCCACTTGACCTTCAAACTAATCAGTACAGTCACAGTGGGGAAAGACCGTTCACCTGCACTGACTGCGGGAAGGTATTTGGTCGGTTGCCTAACCTATTGAAGCACAGGGACGTTCACACTGGGGAGAGACCGTACACCTGCTCCAAATGTGGGAAAGGATTTACTCAGTCATCCAACTTACGATCACACCAACGGATTCACACTGATGAGAAACCTTTTAAATGCCCAGACTGTGACAAGTGTTTTAAACGTCCTGGGAATCTGATTTCCCATCAACTAGTTCACACGGAGGAGAGACCTTTCAGCTGCCCGCAATGTGGGAAAGATTTTAAGAGTTCTGCAAAACTGATGACCCTTAAACTAATTCACAGAGATGAGAGACCTTTTAACTGTCCACACTGTAAGAAGTGCTTCAAAAGTTCAAGGGAACTGAAGTTCCATCAACGTGTTCACACCGATCAGAGACCTTTTAAATGTTCCAACTGTGAGAAGTGCTTTAAAACCTCTGGGGATCTGATGTCCCATCAAAATGTTCACTCGAACGAAAGACCTTTTAAATGTTCATATTGTGGGATATGCTTCAAACGTTCCAGCAAGCTGAAGTCCCATCAACGTGCTCACACTGACGTGGGACCTTATATATGCTCAGAATGTGGGAAGTGCTATAAATATTTCCAGGGGCTGATGTCTCACCAAGGTGTTCACACTGCAGAAGGATAAAATCAATGAGAACATACGCTGCAGCAAAACTAGCAGAAAGGGTGCAGCTGCATATTAAACTGCAGGAAGACAAATTGTGAGTAGCTTTCTCCTCCCCCCTCAAAGATAGAACCAGACGGCTACATACCAGGTAATGGGTAGCAAAGATAATGACAACAATGGAGATCCAAGTGGGACTCGCAGATCTGGAACATTGTGCTTAACATTGGCTATCAGGGGAGTAATCGGGTGAGGAACATAATGGTTTTCCACAAAGTCTTTCTTTGTAAAATGTTACCCCTAGTCACGAATAATTTCTATGTAACATGTAATATGAGATATTTCTATGCAGTTTGGCAGTTTTGAAGCTGGTAGCTGGGATGAAGAGAGATTTATAAGACAGACGTATGGTAATTAATGTGTGGAATTTAGAAGCGACTTTGGATATGACCAAGGGCGAACGGGGGAATAATTGTGGAAGGATTAAATCAATAAGAATATAGGTTGCAGCAAAACAGCGACACACCAGGTGGTGGGTACCAGAGATTGTAACAAGAATGGAGATCCAAGGCACTGTTTACCCTGACTGGGAAGAATGCATAAAGTCTTTGTCCCCTGAGAAAATCAAATCAAAACTCAAAAGACATGGTTAAAGAGGTGATGGTTGCAATCATTGGTAAATGTAGATGTCAGAAGGAGCTCATAATGATTTCATATCACATACAAGTAGAAACAATCAGCACAGGAGATAAAGGGGGGAAACAGGACAAAATAATATCATCCAGGGTAACTGAAACAGCAGCATTGTGCAAGATCACCTAATCAATAAACAGAACCACAGATCCAATCATCATCAATCACAAGTATAGTTCTATAAGGACAAAAGCTGAATTAACAGATAATGGCCCAGTTAGAACATTGAATGTACACATTGTAACGTGAAATTATAAGAATGCTGTTTGAATCCACCTAAGCAAAGTCACACACAAGTATAGCCCTGAGCTGGTCCTCTGGGTGCTCTCCTGTATATTCGGTGCAAGCTTGAATAAACCTCTTGTTGAAACTCCATATGATCTCAAAGACTCCCCTTGTTTGATTCCTCCAACAACACTGATGAGAAACCAGTCAGGAGCTTCAAGTGGGACTGTGTTCAAGAAATCATCAGACCTGAGTGAACATCAGTGAAAGGAGAGACCTTTTAAACACCTAAAATTGTGGGAAGTGCTTTATATCTTCTGCCAAGTTGATGTGCCATGAAATTGTTCACAGTGATGAGAGACTGTTCATGTGATCTCAATGTGCTTTCAAACATTCAAACTACCTCACAAAACATCAGTGAGTTCACAATGGGGGGAGACCATTCCCCGCTCTAAATGTGGGAAGGGATTCATTTAGTCATGCAACTTACTGGCACACATGTGAGTTCACACGAGGAGAGACCTTTTAAATGCCCAGTCTGTGGAAAGTATTTCAGGAGTTCTGGGGAAACTGATGACCCATCAACCAATTCACACAGATCTTTCAACTGCCCAGGACTGAGAAGTGCTTTAAAAGTTAAAGGGAACTTAAGCTCCATCAACTTGTTCACAATGATGACAGAACGTTTAAATGTGCCAGTTTTGGAAAATGCTTTAAAACCTCTGGGGACCTGATGTCTCCATCAATGGCTGCTTAATCAGCTGAGCAGCCATTTAAATATCCAGATTGTGAGAAGTGTTTCAAACGTTCCAGTGAGCTGATATCCCATCAACGTGTTCCCATTAATGAGAGATGTTTTAAATGCTCAGACTGTGGAAAATGCTTTAAAAGTCCCAGGAATCCGATGATCCAGCAATGTGTTCACACTGATGAGAGACCATTCAGGGTGCTCTTACTACAGAACAAGTTTCAGGCGGTCATCCACCCTCACTCAACATCAGTGGATTCACACTAGCTAGGTAACACTTACCTGCTCTGAGTCTGGGAAGACATTCACTCAGTTATTTGACTTGAAAACAGACCCAAAGAGTTCACACTGACAAGACACATTTTAACTGTGCAGAATGTGTAAGGTTGTCTAACATTAAAAACCTAGAAGATAGGGGCAGGAGGAGGCCATTTGGCTGATCATCCAACTCAATAGCCTAGTCCTGCTTTTTCCCCATAACCTTTGATCCCATTTGCCCCTAAGTGCTACATCCAACCGCCTCTTGAATACATTCAATGTTTTGGCATCAACTACTTCCTGTGGTAATGAATTCCACAGGCTCACCACTCTTCAGGTGAAGAAATGTCCCCTCACCTCTGTCCTAAAGAGGTCTACCCTGAATCCTCAGACTGTGACGCCTGGTTCCGGACTCCTCCACCATTTAGTCCTGTTGTCATTTTATAAGTCTCTATGAGATGCCCCACCCCCCCACATTTCCTAATCTAGTCAATCTTTCCTCATATGTCAGTCCTGCTATTCCCCAGAATCAGCCTGGGAAACTTTCACTGCATTCCCTCAAGAGCAAGAACGTCTTTCCTCAGAAAAGGAGACCAAAACTGCACACAGTACCCTCGTTGTGGCCTCACCAAAGCCCTGTATAATTGTAACAACACATCCCTGCTCCTGTACTCCAAAGCTCTCGCAATGAAGGCCAACATACCATTTGTCTTTACCGCCTGCTGCACCTGCATGCTTACCTTCAGTAACTGGTGCACCAGGACACTCAGGACCTGTTCCACACTTCCCTCTCCCAATTTACAGCCATACGGTAGTAATCTGCCCTCTTGTTTTGTTTCTAAAGTGAATAACCTCACAAAGAGTTCCCAGGAACTGATTTACCATCAACATATTGTCAAGAAGTGAGAATAAAATGATGATTAAAGAATTGGATAAAAGAACATTTTCAGTGTAATGGAATGAACAAACGTTCGCCAAAGTGAAGTGAAGCAGCAAGTCCAATTTCTAATGGGTCAGATCTCAAACAATGAGGGGACGAAATATAGGAAAGAGAGAACCTGGTGGACTGGCGCAATGACAATAATCCCTTAATGTCAGTAAAACAAAGCGGATACTCATTGACTTCAGGAAGTGTAGTGAAGGATATGCTCCTGTGGCCAAATGGGCCACCTAATGGTGATTTACAGAGCACTCTGAGATAATTGGACAAGGACTGAAACAGGCAGGCTGAATCCTCAAAAGAAAAGGACAGAGATAAACTCAGATGACTGAATACACAGGAAATAGGCCTTCCTAAAGGTAATGGGCACCCTCTGGTCAGATATATTTGTTTACCAGAAAAAGGGGAGCCTTAGTCCCTTATTTGTTAGGAAGGTAAGTGACTTTCATGCTTCCAGCACCTACAGGTATGGCTCTTGGGTACACACCCAGAGATCAGTGTGGCAGAACCTGACTGGAATCTTATCGATCAGGGTGATCAAGCCCTGATTGATTGAGAAGAATCAAGAGACGGCCCAAAAGGACATGAAACTAAGGAGGGATAAAAGGTGCACAACAATCTCTCCCCCCCCCACCCCTCCCACAAACTGAATGAATGACAACAATGGTAACTATGAGATCAGTAGGAGGTGCAATACCTGTTGCAATCAGCTTGGATCATGTAGACCAAACCCAAGACAGGAAGTGATGAGCCTGCCTTGCCACCTTGGGTCTGGAATATCTCACTTTGAATTGGACTTCGATTGGATTGAACTGGATATAAACAAAAAAAAACGGTGACCAAAACCAGCAACGACCAGCACGACGAGAACCACCGCACCCAAGAAGGAAGGACCAGGCTACGCAGAGGACTACAGAGACCAACACACAGATAAAGACCAATATCTGCCTGGATACTTGCCAGTCACTCAAATGTTAAGTCAAAGTCTAGTCTTGAACTTTAGTATTCCATAAGATAAGTTATTGTTGATTGGGTGGATGATTAATAATTGTGTGCGAATAAATATTATTGTATGAACAAGAAGTCTACTCGCAATTCTTTGTCCACCATATAAGGGTTAAAACAGGCTGTGCAGCAGGCGTAGCAACACCACTGTCTACATCAATGGAGAGCTTCAAATTTCTATTATCCAGACCACCAACAGTCTTGCCTTACCCTTCCACGCTAATGCTATAGTTAAGAAAACCCACCAACACCTCTACTTTCTAGGAGGCTAGGGAAATTTGGCATGTTCTCTCTGACTCTCACCAATTTTACACAAGCACTATAGAAAGCATCCTTTCCAGATGTATCACAGCTTGATTTGGCTTCTGCTCTGACCAAGACTGCAAACTACAAAGGGTTGTGAAAGAAGCCCAGCCCATCATGCAAACAAAACTCCCATCCACTGACTCCGGCTACACTTCCCACTGTCTTGGAAAAGCAGCCAGCATATTCAAGGACTCCACCCACCCTGGACATACTTTCTTCCAGTTCTCCACCTTTAAACGGACAGGGAGAGGAACAGCTGGGCTGAATGGTGCTGCTAACTGACAGCACTGCAGTGCCTGTTAACCATCCGTCCTGCTCAGTTTATATTGCTTACTACAGTTTTAAAGTTGCTAAGACTAGAGTTTGGTGCCTGCTGATTAATAAGACAAAATGTTACCTAGAATTTCCCAATATCTTTTCAGTTGCTCTGCAACTTATCAACCTTAACCAGTTAGTCTGTGTTTTACTTTTTTAACTGATGAAATGATCACGTAATTTTTTTTGTGGTAAATTTTGTCTCCCCATTAAATCTCTAAACACTTCCAGGTTGGACGTCTTTTAAACATGGAGTTTGCAGGCAGGATTTTGTGGGGACTTTCTCTGTTGAATCGCACACAACAGAAGGTCATTCAGCCCATCGAGTCTGCACCGACCACAATCCCACCCAGCCCCATTCCTGTAACCCCGTTCATTTACCTTGCTAATCACCCTGACACCAGGGTCAGTTTAGCATGGCCTATCAACCTAACTCACATATCTTTGGACTATGCGAGAAAACTGGAGCATCTGTAGGAAACCCATGCAGGGGAGAATCCCACCTATATCATATCCCCGTAACTCTACATATTTACCTTGCTAATCCCCCTGCCACTAAGATATTTGACTTGATTTATTATTGCCACATGTATGCAGTGGCAATAATAAGTATCGTTACTTGCATGCTTTACAGACAAAACATACCATTCATAGAGAAGGAAAGGAGAGATGCAGAATATAGTGTTATAGTCTTAGCTAAGATGTAGAGAAAGACCAACTTAATATATCGTAGGTCGATTCAAAAGTCTGATGACAGCAGGGAAGAAGTTGTTCTTGAGTTGGTTGGTACATGATCTCACACTTTTGTATCTTTTTCCCGACAGAAGAAAGTGGAAGAGAGAATGTCCAGGGTGAGTGGGGTCCTTAATTAGGCTGGCTGCTTTGTTGAGGCAGCAGAAAGTGTAGAGAGTCAATGAATGGGAGGCTGGTTTGCGTGATGCATTGGGCTACATTAATGACCTTTGGTAGTTTCTTGCAATCTTGGGCACAGCAGGAGCTGCGATACAACCGGAAAGAATGTTTTCTGTGCAAGGAACAATTTAGCACGGCCAATGTACCGAACCCGCACATCTTTCGAGTGTGGGAGGAAACCCATGTAGACACGGGGAACAAGTGCAAACTCCACAAAGACAGTGATGCGAGGCCAGAATTGAACCTTGATCCCCGGCGCTGTGAGGCAGCAGTGCGAACCACCGTGCTACCCGCTATAAAGTTGCAGTGATAATCCTGGGGAAATGAGTATGAATTCCCCAGTCCCAGGGGAACTGACCATCCCTCTCTAATTCCCAAACAGAAAATACTGCCAATAATCAGCAACTCAGCCTGAGACTGTGGCCCCGCCCACCATCTGAAACCGTCACAATACCCGGCTGACTGACAGCAGCTCCAGACCAATAGGAAGAGAGGGGGCGGAGCTGGAGGACCGAGCGGGAGCGGCTGGTCCTCCGACAAATCGGAGTGAATGAGGGGTGGGGCTGGTAGTGGAGCATGCGCAATGTGAGTAATGGCCACAGGGACACTTGCAATGTCCCCTCGGTAAGTAGATGAAATGGTAGCAGGCAGGGAGCGATGGATCTGGCAGGTGACGGAAGAGGCTTCGTAGAGATGTTGTTTCAACCTTGGATAGGAACTTTCTGCTGACTTGTTTGTACGGGATGGGACGCAATGTTTTCCGCAGACACGATTCAGACTGCCGTGCTTCCGGCAAGCAACCTGCGGCAGCCATATTTGTGCGTGGCTATGTACATTAAAGCGCACGCGTAGTCGCCATGTTTCTTTGGGGCAACAACTTTATCTGTTCGAACCAGAGAATGGTTCCGGTGTAGAAGGAGGGCATCATGTCAGTTCCGGCCAAACAAATCTAGTCGCTCATTCAAATCCTAATTTTCAAGCCCTGTTCTGTAGCCTTGAAGATTACAGAGCTTCAGTTGCAGATCTGTAGACCTGCTTTCCAAGGTCTCTAGTTTCCTCAACCCCCTCAATATTTTCCTGTTTATTGACTGCTTCCTTTCTTCGTTTGTTCTCCCGAAATTCATTCCTTCACACTTCTCTGGATTGAATTCCATTTGTCACTGCTCTGCCCACTCAACCAAACAATTCATTTCGTTCTGGAGTCTCTCTCTGTCCAGGACATGGCCAATTTTGCAAATTACTTAATCATGACTCCCGCTTTTAAGTCTGAATCATTAATATGTACAATAAATAACAAGGACCCTAACACAGTGCTCCGTGGAACACCTTCAGAAACTGTTCTTCATTGCTAAATGCTTCGTTGCTGAATCACCCATCGACCTTTGTTTCTGCTCTGTGAGCCAATTTTGGATCCAACATGCCACCTGCCCTTGTATCCCATGGGATCTAACTTTTCTCAGCAGAAATCTATGCTGACAATATCCACGACATTACCCAAATCAATTCCCCCATGTTACTTCCTCAAAAAAATTTGGTTAATTCTTCACTTAACAAAATCAAACTCAGGGAATAACAGAATGAGAAAAACTTGTCCATCAAACGTTTTGCATTACAACATCTTGTTGAGTAATTTGACAAGGAATTATTCATTGAGCAACACGATATTAGGAAGTTCTATGGAGCAAATGGTCCTTGGCTATAGATTTCTGAAAGGCATGTTTGTACTGAGATGAAAAGACACATGGGGCATCACTTTATCAATTGAGGAATGGATTACAAAAGCATGGAGGTCATCTTGGAGTTGTATAGAACTTCGATGAGGCCACAGCTAGAGTACTATATGTAGTTCTGGTCACCATATTGTAGGAGGATATGATTGCACTGGAATGGGTGTGGAGGAGATTCAGAACCATCATATATTCACCTATTATAATGAGGGTTCCTGATTCATTTCTAGAAAATGTTATTTTGAATTTATTCCTGAAAACTGGGCTTCCTATAACAGTGTTATTGTCACTGTTGCTGAGTTGAAGTGTTGTGTCCAATAAAACTCGGGGCTGAATATTCTGTTTATCTGTTTTGGGGGTTTTATTTATCAGAGCTGTTGTTGTAGCTTACGTGCTGCTGTTATAGCACAAACTGTTTTTACATGTGTGTATTTATGATCAGCAAATTCACCCTGTTTGTGAAAGGAGTTAATATTGCAGCTTTTGCAATTCAGTTTTGCCATTTTAAAATATGTTTTACTGTAGGTTTACCCAGCGTTTCCTTTAATCGAATATTCCTGTCCTTATTCCATATTATTTGTACTTTATTTCTTCAAACCCTTCCTTGGAGGACATTAGTGAACCAGTTGGGTATTTACAACAGTCCAGCAGTTTTCATGGTTACTTTTTCCGAGTACTGGTTCCGCAAATTACCAGATTTATTCAGCTCGGTTTCACAGCCTTTGTGTTGCTGTGAGTTCTCTCTCACTCACTTTTTTCTGTTTCAAATCGATTTCACAGGGTGTTAGAAGGTGAGGATTTGCAGTGGGGAAACATCGCATCAGGATCTCACAGAGTTGCTCATTTTATTGGAACTAGAATATTACTGGATCTTAAACATGGAAGGAGAAAGCACCGTTCACAGTGGGGTGAAACCATACACGTGTTCTGTGTGTGGAAGAGGATTCAACCAGTCATCTGGCCTGTCGAGACACAGGCGCAGTCACAGTGGGGAGAAGTTGTGGAAATGTGGGGACTGTGGAAAAGCGTTCTATTATTTAAGTGAGTTGGAAGCTCATCGACGCAGTCACACTGGGGAGAAACCGTTCATCTGCTCTCAGTGTGGGAAGGGATTCATGCTGTCATCCCACCTACTGAGACACCAGCGAGTTCACACCGATGAGAGACCTTTCAAATGCTCAGACTGTGGGAAATGCTTTAAAAGTACCAGGGACCTGATGCTCCACCAACAGATTCACACTGACGAGAGACCATTCAAGTGCTCTCACTGTGGGACTGGGTTCAAGCGATCGTTTAATCTGACTGCACACCAGAGAATTCACACCGGGGAGAAACCGTTCACCTGCTCCGACTGTGGGAAGAGATTCACTCAGTCGTCCAACCTGCTGACGCACCGGCGCATTCACACCGAGGAGAGACCGTTTCACTGCCCACACTGTGGGAAGTGCTTTAAAAGCTCCGGGGAGCTGATGATCCATCAACGCGTTCACACTGATGAGAAGAAGTTTAGGTGCTCTCACTGTGGCACTTGCTTCAAGCAGTCGTGTAGCCTCACTGTACACCTGCGAGTTCACACTGGAGAGGGATTGTTCACCTGCCTTGATTGTGGGAAGAAATTTACCACCTCCTCCAACCTGCTGAGGCACCAGCGAGTTCACAAGTGTTATAAAGGGGAAAGTGATCTCTCAGAGAAATAACACTCAACCATCAAAGAGAAGTACCCCTCTTTCTTAATCTATTGAAGAGTACGTGGGAAATAGTACAATCTGCCTACAGCGATTTTGACTGATCAAATCAAAATAACTACCTGAGACTTTCTGTTTGAAAGAAACAAGTAACACTTTATTTTATCTCACTAACAGTGAACAGGTTAACTAAAATAGAACATTACAGCGCAGTACAGACCCTTCGGCCCTCGATATTTCGCCGACCAATGTAACCAATTTTATGACCCTCTATCCTAAACTATTCCAATACTATCCATATGCCTATCCACTGTCCATTTGAACGCCCTTAAACTTGGCGAGTCCACAACTGCTGCAGGCCGGGCATTCCACGCCCTTACTACCCTCTGAGTAAAGAACCCACCTCTAGCATCTGTCCTATAACTACCACCCCTTAATTTGAAGCTATATCCCCTCGAACTCCATCCGAGGAAAAAGGCTCTCACTATCCACCCTATCTAACCCTCTGATCATCTTATATGTCTCAATTAAGTCACCAAACTGAAAAAAATTGTCAACAAACCAAATAAAATGCAGTTCTAATGGAATGCTGTTAGGATAAATACAATTCCTACTTATTAACAAAATAGAACTTTTATAGTCACTCTCAAAATGGAATCATGTTTGTCATCTTTCCAAACGTTCTTGACTTCCTCTATGTTCCGTTGGTCTGTTCTTCTCAGATGAGGTTTTCTCTTAAGACATAAAGTGTGGCTGTAACACTGGCAGAGAGTTGTCTGTCTGTGTCTCTCCCTCTGCAGCGGTGAGCTATGGCAGGCGCTGCTAGAGGCTGTCTTTCTGGCAGTTCTCTGGAGCTGGGAATCATGTACCAAAAGCCCCACAATCGGGTAGTTTACAGGTTATCAAAACACCAAATTCAAAGTTGATAGGCCACTGCTTTCAAATGCCTCTTTCAAAGTGATTGGGTAAAATTCAAAAACGTTCTGATTCAAGTGCCTAAAACCTGATCCCAAAGCAACCCTATTTTTTTTTTTGCTTCAGTCTGTGCTGGATGCAATTGCAGCTCCTCAGCACAGAGAATACTAAACCATCTTTGAAACAGTTTCACAACTCTTAGCATTTTTACGATTTTTTTATAATTTTACAAACACTAATTCACAAGTAACTGCAATGACTGTGCTTTGCTGTTGATCACATCCAGGCTGCACAGCGCCAGGGCCCGGGTGCGATTCTGGTCTTGGGTGACTGTCTATGTGGAATTTGCATGTTCTCCCCATGTCTGATAGGGCTTCCACTGGGTACTCCTGTTTCCTCCCACAGACCAAAGATGTGCAGGTTAGGTGGATGATCATGCTAAAATGCCCCTTAGACTCCCACTAGGAGTGGGAGGTGGGGTAAATACATGGGGTTAAGGGAATGGGGTGGGGGTGGGCCTGGATAAGATGCGCTGTCAGAGAGTCAGTGCACATTCGATGGGCCAAATTGCTCCCTGCAATGTAGGGTTTCTGTGTTTTTATGATTCATTGGGGTCTGTTTCTGCCGATGATAATAAACTCCAGCGCATATCAAAGAACAAAACAGCACGAGAAACAGGCCCTTCGCCCAACGAGCCTGCGCCGCCACCCCGATGTTCCCACCTCTACCCGTGATCCCTGTCTATGTTTATAGATCTATGGATTAAGACCAAATTTGAGACAATTTAGGGAGAATTTGTTTTGCCAATTAGCCTAAGAGCACATCTTTGGGATGTGGGAGGAAACCGGAGCACCCGGAGAAAACCCACGCAAGCACGGGGAGAATGCGCAAACTCCCACAGACACAGGCCCAAATCCATGTATCTGCACAGCACAGCGATAGTCACTGAGCTGTCGTGTTGCCCATCAAATGGTCCAGGTCAAGCATACACTAACGATGTGAAGCACTAGGATACTCTTGAAAAAAAATCCAAGAGCAGTCCTCTCACGACCCATCGCGTATATGCCCCTCGTTAGACAACAAGGTGGACCAAAGCACCTGCAGGATCCAACTCATGTTCTGGATTAGCAATCATAGAAACCCTACAATGCAGAAAGAGGCCCTTTGGCCCATCGAGTCTGCACCGAACACAGTCCCACCCAGTCCCTACCCCCAAATCCCTACATATTATATCCACTAATCCCTCTAACCTACGCATCCCTGGACACGAAGGGGCAATTTCTTAGCATGGCCAATCAACCTAATCCGCGCATCTTTGGACTGTGGAAGGAAACCAGAGGAAACCCACGCAGACACGAGGAGAATGTGCAAACTCCACACAGACAGTGACCTGAGCCGGGAATAGAACCCGGGACCCTGGAGCTGTGAAGTAGCAGTGCTAACCATTAAGTCAATTAAATCAGCTTTGTGTGAGATACAGTGTGTTGAGGCTTTTGAATATTTCTAAAACAAGTTAGTTCCTTCTGAAGGTTTTTCCCTCTCCCCATCTCCTCCATCCTCAGCTCAACAAGTGTGAGGAGCTCACGGAGCTTTTTTGTCTCTGAGATTGAGACAATCCTATTAGCTGCGTGTGCCGATTTTTCCCCCCCCTCCCATCAACTCAAGTGGACAAACTGCTCGATAGACCCTCTTGTCTGAGCCCCAGTTTGGCTCCCATTTCCCTTCATGACCTCTCATTACTGATCTTCTATGTGAGAACCACTTCCTGTTCCATTATATCAGATCACAATCAATTGCAGATCACCAACTTCCCCATGTCCACTGATATTGTTCACACTTCTCTCTCCAGGTGCTGTGCCTCTCTGCATCAAATCTGCTCCTCCTTAAAAGTTCATTTATTAGGCTTACGTTAACACTGCAATGAAGTTCCAGTGAAATTCCCCTAGTCGCCACATTGGGTCAATGCAGCTAATCAGCACGTCTTTCAGACTGTGGGAGGAAATTGGAGCACCCGGCGGAAACCCACGCAGACACGGGGAGAATGTGCAAACTCCACACAGACAGTGACACAAGCCGGGAATCAAGCACGGGTCCCTGGAGCTGTCAGGCAGTAGTGCTAACCACTGTGCCTACCTCAAAGAAATTAAAACCCTTCAGCCCACCATTCCCAACCAATCTGCGATCTGCTTTTCCTCTTCCCACTGTCAGGCTGTGCTGTTACCTCCCAAGTGCTGGGATTCTCGGTGTGAACACGGTGGGATGTGTCTCTAAAGTTACCCCTTGTCCCAGCCCTCAATTTTCTCCATCCAGCGTCTATCCTGCTGGTATACCAGCGAGTTTACACTCGGGAGAAGCCATTCGCCTGCTCCCTGTGTGGAAAGAGATTCATTAATTCACTCAACTTGGAGACACACAACTACACATTGACGGAAGGTCATTTAAGTGCATGGATTGCAGGAAGTGTCAGTATATACTTGATGGACTGAATGGCCTCCTTCTGTACTGTAGGGATTCTATGTAAAATGCGCTATAAAAGTTATGCGGATCTTTCCGGCCATCAATGTGTTCACACTGATGAGAGACTCTCTCACCAGCTTGAGATAGTAAACTCAGTGTCCACCAGCGCACTCACACTGTGGAGAGACCATTCACCATCATATAAATGATCCAGAAGAAAATGTGGGTGGTTTGATTTGTAAGTTTGTGGTTGACACAATGATTCACAGAGTTGCTAAAATGCCGAGGATTGTCAGAGGATATAGATTGGGCACACATCTGGACAAATGATACATTTTGAAGGATCAAATTTAGGTTTTAGACTAGCAGAACCCTTAGGAACATTAACATTACAGAGGGATCTGGGCATGCAGGTCCATAACACAGGTGGCCAAGGAGATTAAGAAAGCATGTGACATGCTTGCTTTCTTCAGCCGGGGCATTGAGTACAGGAGTTGGGAAATCATGTTGCAGCTATATAGAAGCTTGTTAGGCTGCATTTGGAGTATTGTATGCAGTTCTGGTCACCAAATTGTCAGAAAGATGTGGAAGCTTTGGAGAGAGTGCAAATTCGGTTCACCGAGATGTTACCTGGTCTCTGGGGTGTTGGCTATAAGGAGAGGTTGGATAAACTAGGATTGTTTTTACTAGAAAGACAGAGGCTGAGGGGAGACCTGATCTACAAAATGATGCGAGGCAGAGACAGGGTGGAGAGTCAGAGACTTTTACCAAGGGTGGAATTACACGGGGGTGGGGTGGGGGGGACACAGGTTCAAGGTGAGAGGGGGACAGTTTAAGGGAGTTGTGCAAAGAGAAGTTTTTCACTTAGAGAGTGGTGGGTGTCTGGAATGCGCTGCCAGAGGAGGTGGGGGAAGCAGGCACATTAGCAACATTTAAGAGGTATCTTGGTGGGTACGTGGACAGGAAGGGAAGAAGGATATGGACTGAATAAGGGCAGAAGGATATTTTTTTTTACGATATGGCATTATGATTGACACAGGTTTGGAGTGCCAAAGGACCTGGCTCTGTGCTATACTTTGTTCTTTGTTTTATGTTTGGGAAGAGATTCACTCAGACATACCACCCCAATAAACATTAACTTACCCACACTGATAATAAACCTTTTCAAAGTTCAGACTGTGAGCATAGATTTAAAAGCAAAATGAGTTTGCACACACATTCACATTGTTCACCTGGTCTGTGTGTGGGAAAACACTCACTTGGTTATCTCAACCACTGAGACATCACAAGTGATCACAGGGATTGGATTCTGATGTTAATTATATTCAGAATGGAATCATTTTGACAGTTTGTTTCTGCTGATGTTATTAAGGCCACTAGAGAGAGGAACAGGAGGAGGTCATTCACCCCTCGAGCCAGTGCCTGCTTTCAATATGATCATGTCTGACTCATTATTTAGAATCAGAATCCAAACAGTGCGGCACTCCCTCAGCACTGACCCCCCGACAGTGCGGCGCTCCCTCAGCACTGACCCTCTGACAGTGCGGCGCTCCCTCAGCACTGACCCCCCGACAGTGCGGCGCTCCCTCAGCACTGACCCTCTGACAGTGCGGCACTCCCTCAGCACTGACCCTCTGACAGTGCGGCGCTCCCTCAGCACTGACCCTCTGACAGTGCGGCACTCCCTCAGCACTGACCCCCCGACAGTGCGGCACTCCCGCCTCAGCACTGACCCTCTGACAGCGCGGCGCTCCCTCAGCACTGACCCTCTGACAGCGCGGCGCTCCCT
Source organism: Sphyrna mokarran (assembly GCA_024679065.1). NCBI lineage: Eukaryota > Metazoa > Chordata > Chondrichthyes > Carcharhiniformes > Carcharhinidae > Sphyrna > Sphyrna mokarran. The sequence goes on along the minus strand of JAGIQG010000038.1, from coordinate 13,096,549 downwards.
CAGCACTGACCCTCTGACAGTACAGCACTCCCTCAGCACTGACCTCTGACAGTGCGGCGCTCCCTCAGCACTGACCCTCTGACAGTGCGGCACTCCCTCAGCACTGACCCTCTGACAGTGCGGCACCCCTCAGCACTGACCCTCTGACAGTGCGGCGCTCCCTCAGCACTGACCCTCTGACAGTGCGGCACTCCCTCAGCACTGACCCTCTGACAGTGCGGCACTCCCTCAGCACTGACCCTCTGACAGTGCGGCACTCCCTCAGCACTGACCCTCTGACAGTGCGGCACTCCCTCAGCACTGACCCTCTGACAGTGCGGCGCTCCCTCAGCACTGACCCTCTGACAGTGCGGCGCTCCCTCAGCACTGACCCTCTGACAGTGCGGCACTCCCTCAGCACTGACCCTCTGACAGTGCGGCACTCCCTCAGCACTGACCCTCTGACAGTGCGGCACTCCCTCAGCACTGACCCTCTGACAGTGCGGCACTCCCTCAGCACTGACCCTCTGACAGTGCGGCGCTCCCTCAGCACTGACCCTCTGACAGTGCGGCACTCCCTCAGCACTGACCCTCTGACAGTGCGGCACTCCCTCAGCACTGACCCTCTGACAGTGCGGCACTCCCTCAGCACTGACCCTCTGACAGTGCGGCACTCCCTCAGCACTGACCCCGACAGTGCGGCACTCCCTCAGCACTGAGCTGCCTCTGACAGTGTGGCGTTCCCTCAGCACTGGACCTCTGACCGTGCGGCACTCTCAGCACTGACCCTCTGACAGTGCGAGCGCCCCCAGCACTGACCCTCGACAGTGCGGACCCCCTCAGCATGACCCTCTGACAGTGCGTGCTCCCTCAGCACTGACCCTCTGCAGTGCGGCACTCCCTCAGCACTGACCCTCTGACAGTGCGGCGCTCCCTCGGCACTGACCCTCTGACAGTGCGGCACCCCCTCAGCACTGACCCTCTGACAGTGCGGCGCTCCCTCAGACGACCTCTGACAGTACAGGCACTCCCTCAGCACTGACCCTCTGACAGTGCGGCACTCCCTCAGTACTGACCCTCTGCAGTGCGGCGCCCCCTCAGCACTGACCCTCTGACAGTGCGGCGCCCCCTCAGCACTGACCCTCTGACAGTGTGACGCATCCCTCAGCACTGACCCTCTTGACAGTGCGGCACTCCCCAGCACTGACCCTCTGACAGTGAGGCACTCCCTCAGCAATGACCCTCTGACAGTGCGGCGCTCCCTCAGCACTGACCCTCTGACAGTGCGGCACTCCCTCAGCACTGACCCTCTGACAGTGCGGGACTCCCTCGGCACTGACCCTCTGACAGTGCGGCGCTCCCTCAGCACTGACCCTCTGACAGTGCGGCACTCCCTCAGCACTGACCTTCTGACAGTGCGGCACTCCCTCAGCACTGACCCTCTGACAGTGCGGCACTCCCTCAGCACTGACCTCTGACAGTGCGGGCAATCCCTCAGCACTGACCCTCTGACAGTGCGGCACTCCCTCAGCACTGACCCTGATCAGTGCGGCGCTCCCTCAGCACTGACCCTCGACAGTGCGCGCTTCCCTCAGCATGACCCTCTGACAGTGCGGCGCTTCCCTCAGCATTGACCCTCTGACGTGCGGCACTCCCTCAGCACTGACCCTCTGACAGTGCGGCGCTACCTCAGCACTGACCCTCTGACCAGTGCAGCACTCCTCAGCACTGACCCTCTGACAGTGGCGGCACCCCCTCAGCACTGACCCTTCTGGACAGTGCGGCAGATCCCTCGCAATGACCCTCGGACAGTGCGGCACTCCCTCAGCATGACCCTTCTGACAGTGCGGCGCTCCCTCAGCACTGACCCTCTGACAGTGCGGCCCCCTCAGCAAATGACCTCTGACAGGAGGCGCTCCCTAGCACGACCTCTGACAGTTACAGCACTCCCTCAGCACTGACCTTCTGACAGTGCGGCACTACCTCAGTACTGACCTTGACAGTGCGGCGGCCCCCTCAGCATGACCTCGACAGTGATCCCGGCGCCCACTCAGCACTGACCCTCTGACAGTGTGACACTCCTCAGCACTGACCCTCTGACAGTGCGGCACTCCCTAAGCACTGACCTCTGACAGTGTGACACAGCCCTCAGCAATTGCCCTCTGACAGTGCGGCGCTCCCTACTCCCTCAGCACTGACCCTCTGACAGTGCGGCGCTCCCTCAAGCACTGACCCTCTGACAGTGCAGCACTCCCTCAGCACTGACCCTCTGACAGTGCGGCGCTCCCTCAGCACTGACCCTCTGACAGTGCGGCGCTCCCTCAGCACTGACCCTCTGACAGTGCGGCGCTCCCTCAGCACTGACCCTCTGACAGTGCGGCACTCCCTCAGCACTGACCCTCTGACAGTGCGGCGCTCCCTCAGCACTGACCCCTCCGACAGTGCGGCGCTCCCTCAGCACTGACCCCCTGACAGGTGCGACACTCCCTCAGCACTGACCCTCTGACAGTGCGACACTCACCTCAGCACTAGACCCTCTGACAGTGCGGCACCCCTCAGCACTGACCCTCTGACAGTGCAGCACTCCCTCAGCACTGACCCTCTGACAGTGCGACACTCCTCAGCACTGACCCTCTGACAGTGCGGCAACCCCCTCAGCACTGACACTCTGAAGTGCGGCACCCCCTCAGCACTGACCCTCTGACAGTGCGGCACCCCCTCAGCACTGACCCTCTGACAGTGCGGCACCCCCTCAGCACTGACCCTCTGACAGTGCGGCGCTCCCTCAGCACTGACCCCCCGACAGTGCGGCACTCCCCTCAGCACTGACCCTCTGACGGTGTGACACTCCCTCAGCACTGACCCTCTGACAGTGCGGCACTCCCTCAGCACTGACCCTCTGACAGTGCGGCACTCCCTCAGCACTGACCCTCTGACAGTGCGGCACTCCCTCAGCACTGACCCTCTGACAGTGCGGCCCTCCCTCAGCACTGACCCTCTGACAGTGCGGCACCCCCTCAGCACTGACCCTCTGACAGTGCGGCACTCCCTCAGCACTGACCCTCTGACAGTGTACTTCGTACTCAATTGTACTTCAAGTTGAGTTGCTTGCTCAGTCATTTCAGAGGGCAGTTGGGAGTGAAGCACATTGCTCTATGTCTGGAGTCACATGTAGGCCAGACCAGATAAGGATGGCAGATTTCCTTCCCTAATATGGATTGGTGAACTACATGTGTATTTACAACAATCAAAGTTTGTCGTAAGGGTGACACAGTGGTTAGCACTGCTGCTTCACAGCTCCAGGCACTTGGGTTCAATTTCTGGCTTGGCTCACTGTTTGTGTGGAGTTTGCATGTTCTCTCCATGTCTGCATGGGTTTCCTCTGGGAGCTCTGGTTTCCTTCCACAGTGCGAAATTGCCCCTTAGTTTTCTGCGATGCATACGTTAGAGGGATTAGCAGGTAGATGTGTGTGTTCCAGGGATGGGACCTGGGTAGGATTGTTACTGATGCAGACTCGATAGGTAGAATGGCCTTCTACTGCTCTGTAAGGATTCTAAACTTGATCAGCATCTTTAGAAGAAGTTTTCAGTTCAAGATTTACTTATTGAATGGGTGGCACAGTGGTTAGCACTGCTGCCTCACAGCACCAGAGATCCAGGATCGATTCCAGCCTGACAAGCCATTAGAAAGGATATATTGGCTCTGGAGGGAGTACAGAGAAGGTTCAGTAGGCTGATACCAGAGATGAGGGGGTTAGCCTATGAAGAGAGATTGAATAGACTGGGCCTGTACTCGTTGGAGTTTAGAAGGCTAAGGGGGGATCTTACAGAGACAAGATAATGAAGGGGCTAGATAGGGTGGAGGTAGAGAGATTCTTCCTGCTTAGAAATGAAAATAGAACTAGAGAGCACAGCCTCAAAATAAGGCGGGGAGGCAGTTTAGATCGGAGTTGGGGAGGAACTTCTTCACTCAAAGGGAGGTGAGTCTCTGGAATTCTCTGCCCATTGAAGTGGCGGAGGCTACCTCGCTGAATATATTCAAGTCACCGGTAGATAGATTTCTGATAGACACATCGAATTAAGGGTTATGGGGAGAAAGCGGGAAAGTGGAACTGACCCACTTCAGATCATCCATGATCTTATTGAATGGCGGGGCAGGCTCGAGGGGCTGGATGGCCGACTCCTGCTCCTATTTCTTATGGTCTTACAGAACTCAAGAATTACACACAATACAATGAATCACTGGACAGCAAGATAGGTGCTTAATAGAAATAATCTTGAAAAAAATAGTCATTAATTTGTGACATCTAAAGCAGTGAGGATAGTGACTATTATGTAAATTATAAATTACTCACAGAATCTGAAGTTGAGTTGGAATATTCCAGAAGCCATCTCATTGCTGTGAGATCCAATGATCGGTGTTTTTACTGTCCAATACTGATATAAAACAATGAAAATATCACCTAGATGGAGATGGAGGAAAATCTCCAGCGAGACAATTAAACCATATACTGAGTGACATTGACTACAGTCACTGAACAAACAAGCTGAATTTTTTTTGTATTGTAAAGTATAGTAAAAACAATGAGACAGACAGAGACTTTCTTGATGAAGGACATGGCACGTCACAGCAATGGACAACAGACAGCAAAACGGCTCATTCTGGAGAACTAATCTTCAGCATTACAGCCTAGATACTGTCAGGGTTCGCGTTATTTTCTGTATAAAATGCTGTTTCTTCATTCCTGGTGAAGCGAATCAAATCCGGTGATGACCAAGATCTACGATGGTGGGATCTCAGCGGGAGGCAGAGATGAATCAAGCACTCGGCACTTTTAGCTGAAGATGGTAATTAAGAAGGCAAATGGAATTTTGTCCTTCATTGCTAGAGAGTTTAAAAACAGCCAGATTATGCCTCCATGTGGAGGCACTGGGGAAGGTACAGAGGAGGTTTCCCAGGATGTTGCCAGGTATGGAGGGCAGGTCTTATGAGGAGAGGCTGAGGGATTTGAGGTTGTTTTCGTTAGAAAGAAGGTGGCTAAGAGGAGACCTTACTGAAACATATAAGATGATTAGAGGCTTAGATAGGGTGGACAGTGGTAGCCTTTTTCCTAGGATGGAGAAAGCTAGCACGAGGGGACATAGCTTTAAATTAAGGGGTGGTAGTTATAGGACGGATATCAGAGGCAGGTTCTTTACCCAGAGGGTGGTTAGGGTATGGAATGCCCTGCCTGCGGCAGTTGTAGATGCGCCAAGTTTGGTGGCATTTAAGAGGTTAGTAGATAAGTTTATGGACGAAAAGGGAGTGGTTTAGGTTGGAGGGTCATTGCTTTTTCCTAATTGGTCGGCGCAACATCGAAGGCCAAAGAGCCTGTTCTGCGCTGTAATGTTCTATGTTCTATGTTGCAACTGTACAAGGTGAGGCCACACCTGGAGTTACTGTGTACAGTTTTAGTCCCCTTACTTGAGGAAGGATATACTGGCACTGGAGGGGCTGCAGGGGAGATTCACTCAGTTGATTCCAGAGTTGAGAGGGTTGGCTCATGAGGAGAGACTGAGTAGACTGGGGCTATACACATTGGAATTCAGAAGAATGAGGGGAGATCTTATAGAAACATATAAGATTATGAAGGGAATAGATTAGATAGAAGCAGGGAAGTTGCTTCTACTGGTGGGTGAAACTAGAACTAGGGGGCATGGCCTCAAAATAAGGGACAGCAGATTTAGGACTGAGTTGAGGAGGAACTTCTTCACACAAAGGGTTGTAATCTGTGGAATTCCCTGCCCAGTTGAGGCTCCCTCATTGAATGTTTTTAAGGCAAGGAAAGATAGATGTTTGAATAGTAAAGGAATTAAGGGTTATGGTGAGCAGGCGGGTAAGTGGAGTTGAGTCCACAAAAAGATCAGCCATGATCTTATTGAATGGCAGAGCAGGCTCGAGGGGCCGGATGGCCGGACTCCTGCTCCTAGTTCTTATGTTCTTGTATCAAGGCAGAATTACATCTGGTTTGATATCAAGAAGCCCAAATTCCACTGAAATAAATAAGAATCTGGGGAAAACTGGCTGTTTAGATTCAAATGTAGTACCAAGGAAGATGGGTGTGGTTAGTCAACGTTCGTCACAGAATCATACAGCACAGAACATAGAAAAACTACAAACAGGCCCTTCAGCCCACAAGTTGTGCAAATAACATCCCTACCTACTAGGCTAATCTTCAATCCTATTAAGTCCCAAATAAGAAGAGGCCATTCGGCCCATAGAGTCCACACTGACACATTAAAAGCAATAGAAATCCCACCTAATCCCATCTGCCAGCACTTGGCCCATAGCTTTGAATGCTACAATGTGCCAAATGCTCAGCTAGATCCTTTTTAAAGGATGTGAGGCTACTGTCAGTTCAGTCCCGGGACATCGCCGCAGGGGCTTCTCAGGGGACTGTCTGAAGCTCAATGTCTTCCTCTACTTTGGCAACAATGTTACTCTAACATAAATTCAGAGGCGGAGATATTCACGACAAACGCACAACTTTCAGAACAATTATCAACTCCTCATTATTGAAAGGAGATGTGAGTTCAGACTGAAGGCAGGAGAATGTTAGAGACAGTTTGTCTCAGTGGACTAGTAAAAGGAGAAAGCAGCAGAGATATGGGATGGGATTGTCTCAATCTCACTGGCAAAGAAGCTCCAGGAACTCCTCACACTTCTTGGAGGTGAGAATGGAGGAGACAGGGGAGAGGGAGAGCCCCTCAGAAGCAATTAACTTCTTTAAGGTATTAGAGGTATTAAAATGATTCAACACTTGAACATGAAGCTCATTTATTTAACTTTTAAGAAGAATATGAGCACCTTTTAACTGGTCTGGGGTTAAAGAGCATCGGCAGATAGAGATTTCACCAAACGTGGTTCAGTTCTGGATTTGGTGAACTGTAAATCGATTACTGTAGTTACTTGTGAATTTTCTGGTGTGTCAGCAGGTGGGATGACTGAATGAATGTCTTTCCGAACTCAGTGCAGGTGCATGGTTTCTCTCCAGTGTGAACGCGCTGGTGTGTCCGTAGACTGAATGACCAAACAAAACCTTTCCCACAGATGAATGGCTTCTCCCCAGTGTGAATTTCTGGTGCATAATGAACTCAGGTGACTGCCTGAATCCAGTCCCACACTGAGAATCCCAGGATGGGGAACTGGGACATCCTGTCTCCAAACACATCCCACCCTGTTCACACTGAGAATCCCGGGATAGAGAACTGGGATATCCTCTCTCCAAATACATCCCACCCTGTTCACACTGAGAATCCCAGGGTGGGGAACTGGGTGAGATGTCTCACAGCACCAGGGAACCCAGGTTCAGTTCCTGCCCCAGGTCACTGTCTGCATGGAGTTTGCATGTTCTCCCTGTGTCTCTGTAGGTTTCTTTTGGGTGCTGTGCTTTCCTCTCGCAGTCCAAACATGTGGGGGTTAGATTGATTTGCTATGCTAAATCAACCCTTACTACCAGGAGTATTAGCAGGGTAAATACGTGGCGTCTTGGGGATGGGGCCTAGGTGGAATTGTCATCAGTGCAGACTGAATGACCTCCTCCTGCAGTGTAGGGATTCTATTCCTCTATGGGAACTGGGTAATTTTGTCTCCAAACACATCTCACCCTGTTCACAGTGAGAATCCCAGGGATGGTGAACTTGCCATTATGTCTATTGTGTTCACACTGTCTGAGAGATTGGAGGAAATTACGGTTAATCCAGTATTGGGTGTGGGAAAAGCAGTTTGATAATTTGGTAACAGTGGAGGAATGGAGAGGGATGAGGGGTGAGGTAGAGCTGGGTGTTGTCAGCATACGTGTGAATGTTAACACAGCGCTTTTGGGTGACGTCAGCTTGTGGCAGCATGTAGATGAGAAATAAGAGGGACTGAGGATAGATGCTGGAGGAAAAGAAGTGCAAGGACTGGAGAGGAAAGGGAGTTTAGAGATGGGATGCTCATTTGAAAAGATGGTTGGGTTGATTAATTTTTAGGATGGGTGACAACACTGGATCAGAAGAGCAAAACAATGGATGACACAAAGATGAGTGGGAAAGCAAATTGCGTGGAGGGTGTGAAAGTCTGCAGAGATTTGGATAGGTTAACTGAGTGGATGAGGATCTGGCAGATGGAGTATAACGTTGGTAAGTGTGAGGTTGTCCACTTTGGAAGGAATAATAGCAAAATGGACTATTATTTAAATGGTGAAAAATTATGACATGCGACTGTGCAGAGGGACCTGGGGGTCATTGTGCATGAATCGCAAAAACTCAGTTTGCAGGTGAGGCAGTTGATCAAGAAGGCGAATGGAATAAAGAACAAAGAACAAAACAGCACGGGAAACAGGCCCTTCGGCCCAATGAGCCCGCGCTGCCACCCCAATGTTCCCACCTCTACCCGCGATCCCTGTCCATGTTTATAGATCTATGGATTAAAAAACCAAATTTGAGACAATTTAGGGAGAATTTGTTTTGCCAGTCAGCCTAAGAGCACATCTTTGGGATGTGGGAGGAAACCGGAGCACCCGGAGAAAACCCACGCCAGCACAGGGAGAATGCGCAAACTCCCACAGACACAGGCCCAAATCCATGTATCTGCACAGCACAGCGATAGTCACTGAGCTGTCGTGTTGCCCATCAGATGGTCCAGGTCAGGCGTGCACTAACAATGTGAAGCACTAGGATACTCTCGAAAAAGATTCAAGAGCAGCCCTCTCACGACCCATCACGTGTATGCCCCTCGTTAGACAACAAGGTGGACCAAAGCACCTGTAGGATTAAAACAAATACATCAATATCATCATCTATTTACACACTTCCCAGGGACTCCCAAGGCTCATGATCCCTATTTTAAATCAGTTTTCTATAATATTGGCCTTTATCGCGAGGGGGATAGAATATAAAAGCAGGGAGGTCTTGCTGCAACTGTACAGGGCACTGGTGAGGCCGCAACTGGAGTACTGTGTGCTGTTTTGGTCCCCTTATTTGCGAAAGGATATATTGGCCTTGGAGGGAGTACGGAGAAGGTTCACCAGGCTGATACCGGAGGTGAGGGGGTTAGCTTGTGAGGAGAAACTGAGTAGATTGGGCCTGTACTTGTTGGAGTTTAGAAGACTGAGGGGAGATCTTATAGAGAGGTATAAGATAATAACGGGGCTAGACAGGGTAGAAGCAGAGAGATTATTTCCACTTACAAAGGAAATAAGAACTAGAGGTTACAACCTCAAAATAAGGAGGAGTCAATTTAGAACAGAGTTGAGGAAGAACTTCTTCTCCCAGAGGGTAATGAATCTTTGGAATTCTCTGCCCATTGAGGCAGTGGAGGCTACCTCGTTAAATGTGTTTAAGTTACAGGGTAGATAGATTTCTGATTGATAAGGGAATTAAGGGTTATGGGGAGCAGGCGGGTAAATGGAACTGAACCCACTATCAGATCAGCCATGATCTTATTGGATGGTGGAGCTGGATGGCCGACTCCTGCTCCTATTTCTTATGTTCTTATGTAACATGAACAATATCAGCTAACAAGAGGAAATTGGATGGTTCTCAGTTTAGTGGGAATAGCTCATGGGAGCAGAAGCTGGGTCTCGTAGACAAGGTGAGCACTCAGACGACATAAGTGGAGATAGAGAAACTTGAGAAAGATAGGTTCAGCACTCAATGTTAGAAACAGTTTGTCTCAGTATGCCAGTGGAAGGGAGGGGTGAAGGAGCAGAGGCAGCTAGTGGGATTGTCTCAATTTTAGTAACAAAGAAGCTCCAGGCACTCCTCACACTTGTTGAAGATGAGGATGGAGGTGACAGGGAAAAGGGAGAACCCTTCATGTGGAGCTAACTTGGGCGAGAGATAATAAAAAGATTGAACAGATTGTATTTTACACAATACTGATTTATTTGACTTATTCCCGAATGTTAGCACCTGTAAATGAACTGGAGTTTCTTCTCAACAGAAACAGACCCCAATGAACATGTTCAGTCCTGGTTGTGACTGGCAGAAAGAGCCAAACACTATAGTTATTTGTGAATTTGCTGGTGTTTTAGCAGGTTGTACGAGGTAATGAATCCCTTTCCACACTCAGAGCAGGTGAAAGGTCTCTCCCCAGTGTGAAATCGCTGGTGTCTTAGCAGAGTGGATGAATGAGCAAATCTTTTCCCACACTTGGAGCAGGTGAATGGCCTCACCCCAGTGTGTATACGCTGGTGTGCCACCAGGACAGATGTGGTAGAAAATCCCTTTCCGCACTCGGAGCAGGTGAATGGCCTCTCTCCAGTGTGACTGCGCTGATGAACAGTGAGGCTATATGATGTCTTAAAACCAGCCCCGCAGTGAGAGCAATTGAATGGTCTCTCATCAGAGTGAACACGTTGATGGCGCGTTAATTCCCCAGATCTTTTAAAACACTTCCCACAGTCTGGACAGTTGAAAGGTTTCTCATCAGTGTGAACTCGCTGGTGTTGCAGCAGACGGGATGACTGTGTGAACCCTTTCCCACACTCAGAGCAGATAAACGGACTCTCTCCAGCATGAATTCTCTGGTGTTCCAGCAGATGGGATGAAGTAATGAATCCTTTCCCACACACAGAGCAGGTGAACGGTTTCTCCCCAGTGTGAGTGTGCTGATGATTCACCAGCCTGAACTTTTCATAGAACCCTTTCCCACAGTCTTCACGGTTTCTCTCCGATGTGTCTGCGCCTGTGTTTGGACAGGCCAGATAATCGGCTGAATCCTTGTCCACACACACAACACGTGTATGGTTTCGCTGGTGCCTTTTCCTTCCATTTTCATAATCCAATGATATTCAGGCCACAGCAACGTGGCTGAGTCTGTCAGATCCTGTTTGCTTTCACTTTCTCGACTGCAGATCCTCCCCTTCTAACACCCTGTGAAGTTGATTTAAAGCAGAAAGGGGGGCAGTGAGAGAGAAAAACCACAAAAAAAAATCAGAAAGGCAGGTTGTGAAATGAGATGAAGAAGTGAATCTGGTGCTCTGTGATGTTAAGAAAAACCCCATCACCTCCAAGTCACATACCATCCTGTCCCGTCTGATATCCAACATCAGATAAACAAAAAAAAATCCTCTATTTAAATATTGAGAAGACTGAAGCCATTGCTTTCCCCACACCCATGGATACTGACTCCATCTCTCTCCCTAACAACTATGAAGCTAAACCAGACTGTTCAAAGCCATGGTGAAAATATGAAGTCCAAGGTGAGCTTCCAATCCCATACATCAAACCAAGACCATCTATTTTCACCTCAGAAACATTCGCCGGCTCCACCCCAGTCCCAGCTCATCTGCTGTGGAAACTCTCACCCATTCCTTTGTTATCTCGAGAGTTAACTACCCTAACACACTCCCAACCTGCCTCCCCACATTCAATCTCCCTGTGTTCTTGAGGTCATCCAAAACTCCCTAACCCTCATCAGTGCTCACTGACCGACAAAGGCTCCAGGTACAGAAATGTTAAAATTCTCATCCGTCTTCCCAAGCTCCTGAACTTCCCTGATTTTAACTGTTTCACCTTTGCTGGCCATGCCTTTGGGTGTCAAAACTCTAAACTTTACAACGTCCTCCCCGAGACAAGGTAGAGAACAAAAAGTTAGATCATTAAAAGATTATGAGTCACAAATTTAAGTTTTTGGGCAAATGAAGTGGATAGGTAGAGGAAATTTTACACAGAGTGAAAATGACCAGGAACTTACAATCAAAAGGCAAATAATATCCAGATGAATTGCGTGACTCTGTATGCTTTTGAAGTGATGTTTGAGTTTCTTATTTATTATCTAATACCCTGCAAGAGAAGTACACAGAATTCACTGTCACCCCATTACTGAAATTAAGACACAGACATTTCCTTTGGTTGAGTTTTGTGTGTGTAAATCTTCCCCTTCTTATCCCCTGAAAAAGGTTTCCAAAAGCCATCAGTGTGAGTCAATCTTTTTGGCTCAATCGAATATACTAAGTCAGATGAATTAAGGGATAAGTTAAAAGGAGACAGCTCCCAAAAGGAGGGCAACTGCCTGAAACAAAAAATAAAGAGGAAAGGAAACTTGAAACATCAAATTAAAATGTAAATAAAGGGGTTGATAACACACCCCAGCTCCTGCAGTGCCCAACCTGCTTGGAAGGCCTCCACGATGCCCTTAGACATCACATATTCCCTCTCAGGGACACTTGGTTTTGATGTGAGTCAATATTTTTATCAAACAGTTTACAAATACATTACACTTTCAAATTACAAACCAGAACCATCTCACAATAATACGTTATGGAGATAACATCCAAGTATAAAACAATAAACATGCAATTTTTAACATAATAACACAATAACAAGCAGCTAGTATGCATTGTGAGTTATCCACACCCGGCTTTCCAACGTTGCAAACAACTCACAATGGCTATAAACCAGTCAGCTATAATATAAACACAACATCGACAGCTAACACACTACCCTTTAACAATAACAAACTCCCTTACAATAAGAAAAGGGGTTTACCAAGTTTCCAGGGCTTTGCCCTCTGTATTTTCCTCTTCCAAGGATTTCACTTCAAGAGCTGGGCTCTCGGGACTGCACTTTCCCTCTGGGGAGGTCACACCATGAAATAGTAAATCAACAAACTTGTATAAACATGGTACAGCAAATAATAAACTCTTCCTAATATAATAATAAACATCTCTGTTGCAATGAAATGACCATTATGAGTTCTCTGCAACCTTCCAGGGTTCATGCTCTGGAGTTCGCCTACCAGATTAGCTTGCCTCTAACCGGGGGGGTTACTCTATCCAAGGGGTACATCAGCCAGGCTAGAGACCATCCACAATTGTAAAACAATAACTAATCTTAACACAATAATACACCCTCCTTCATAGAGCAACAAACAACTCTATTCCACTGGAAGTGTAATCTGCAACCCTCCAGAGCTTGCCTCCTGAATTTTCCCCTTCCCGGAGGCCAGGATGGGAGTGGGGGGTGGGGGCGGGGGTGGGGCAAAACTCCGGAGGTATTCTGTCCGGAGGTTACACCTTAGGGATTTTCGACCAGGAGGAGGGAGCCACCGAGGCCTGTCCAAACCTTCCCTTCCAGATTCTTGACCCAGGTGCGGTGGGACCTCTGGGGTTACTCTGTCCGGGGATCCGCCTTCCGGATTTTTCCCTAGGAACAGAGGGTTACTCTGTCCAAGGGAACGTCCTCCACACCATTAGTAATACAACAAAAGTAATCAACCAGCAAACTAATACAATACTGAGACTTAATAATACAATAATAGGCAATCCTTCACAACAAGAGTCCATTTCAATTAACAATAGAGCCCATTGTAAGTGATCTTGCAACATTCCAGGGATTTAACCTTCCAGGGCTTTTGCCTCCATGCTTATACTTTCCAAGATTGCAAATGGTTCATCCAAATACTTCCAAGGTTCCATCCCGCCCGGCCAGAACTCCCAGGGTTACACCTCCCTGACTTTTCCTGGGCACACTTTCTCGGGTTACGCCTTCTAGGACACACAAGTCCCAGCCAAGACAAATGTTTTTGCACAAGTCCCAAATAAGACAGATGGAAACACGCTTTGATCCTCAGACAGGAATCGAAGGGAGGCCCAGGAGGAGGAATTTACTGAGGCTGAGGGGTGGCTTTGACTCTGCTTCATGGAAATTGCTGGCCTGGAAACTATCACGATGTGGAGATGCCGACGATGGACTGGGGTAAACACAGTAAGAAGTCTCACAACACCAAGTTAAAATCCAACAGGTTTATTTGGTAGCAAAAGCCACTAGCTTTCAGAACACTGCCCCTTCATCAGGTGAGTGGGAAATGTGTTCACAAACTGGGTATATAAAGATACAAACTCAATTTAAAAGATAATGGTTGGAATGCGATTCTTTACAGGTAATCAAGCCTCAAAGGTACAGACAATGTGAGTGGAGAGAGCGTTAAGCACAGGTTAAAGAGATATGCGTTGTATCCTGACAGGAGATTTTGCAAGCCCAGGCAAGTTGTGGGGGTTACAGATAATGTTACAAGGGGGTTACAGATAGTGACATGAACCCGGTTAAGGCCATCCTCATGTGTGTGGAACTTAGCTTTCAATCTCTGCTCAGCGACTCCTTGATGTGCCAAGACTTGGAGAACGCTTACCCGAAGATCCCAAAACTGTCCTCTATTTGTGATTTTTATCAATGACTTGGAAGGGGGGGCTGAAGGGTGGGTCAGTAAATTTGCTGATGACAACAAAATTGGTGGAGTAGTGGATGAGGTGGAGGGTTCTTGTAGGCTGCAAAGAGACATTGATAGGATGCAGAGCTGGGCTGAAAAGTGGCAGATGGAGTTTAACCCTGATAAGTGCGAGGTGATTCATTTTGGTAGGACAAACTTGAGTGCAGACTACAGGGTCAATGGCAGGGTTCTGAGGAATGTGGAGGAACAGAGAGATCTCGGAGTTCATATCCACAGATCTCTGAAGGTTGCCACTCAATTGGATAGAACCGTGAAGAAGGCTTGTAGTGTGTTTGCATTTATTAACACAGGGAGTTTGAGTTTAAGAGCCATGGGTTATGCGGCAACTATACAGGACCTTGGTGAGGCCACATTTGGAATATTGTGTGCAGTTCTGGTCACCTCACTTTTGGAAGGATGTGGAAGCATTGGAGAGAGTGCAGAGGAGATTTACCAGGATGCTGCCTGGTTTGGAGGGTAGGTCTTATGAGGAAAGGTTGAAGGAGCTGGGGCTTTTCTCTTTAGAGCAGAGGAGGATGAGAGGCGACTTAATAAAGACGAGGAGGGGGATTGATAGAATGGATGTGCAGAGACTATTTCCTCGGGTGGATGTAGCTGTACTAAGGGGGCATAAGTGTAAGATGGGAGATACAGGAGGGATGTCCGAGGTAGATTCTTCACTCAGACAGTGGTTGGGGTGTGGAATGCACTGCCTGCTGTGATAGTGGAGTCGGACACTTTAGGAACTTTCAAGTGGTTATTGGATAGGCACATGGAGCACTCCAGAATGAGAGGGAGTGGGATAGCTTGATCTTGGGTTTGGACATAGCTCGGCACAACATCGAGGGCTGAAGGGACTGTGCTGTTCTATGTTCAGATATCAAAGCAACAAACAGCTCCAATTAACACCAGTACTGGGAATTAAACTCTCACTCCTTCCAGTGAGATAGGCACTCCAGGCGCAGAATGCAATGGAAACAGGGCTAGAAACATAGGCCACTGCACCCAACTCTATCAGTGAGGGGCCAGGAGCATCAGTGCGCATGCGCCCCGCCTCACATTGCCCCCTATAAAGATGGCGGCCGGTAACCCGGCTTTGAAGCCATCACCTCGCAGCGGGATCGGAAGCTCCTTCCCAGAGTTTCTAACCCCAGCACTGGGTGTTTACGGAGCCTCTCCAAACGCTCGGCTGCGTCTGTCACTTCCCTAAATGCGCAGTTTCTCTCCAATATTGGGGCCAACGTGACGTCGAACTGCCGTCTGGTGTGGTGCAACTGCGCATGCGCTGCTCTCCACCCACTACCACGTCTGCGCAGTTCTGTGTGTGTGGGGAAGATGGAGTCGATTCACATTCGCTCTGAATGCTGGGTAAAAGCCCCGCCATTGACAGTGAAAACACCTTCAGTAGTTTATTAGGCTGTATGATCCTACTATGATCGGAGCCAGAGGGCAATGCAATCCAAATGTATCTACCGTAGTTATGTCCTGGATGTAATTAATGGCAGAACAAATACCGACATATATTAATAATTTGGATGAGGGAACAAAATGTAACATCTCAAAGTCTGCAAATGATACTGAGCTGCGTGGGAGGCTGAGCTGTCAAGAGGATGCAGAGATCCTTCAGCATGATCTGGACAAGTTGGGTGAGTGGGCAAATCAATGGCAGGTGCAGTAACATTTGGATAAATGTGAGGTTATTCACTTTAGAAGCAAAAGGAAGACAGATTACTACCTGAATGGCTGCAAATTGGGAGAGGGGAGAGTGCAGTGGGGCCTGCATGTCCTTGTGCACCAGTTGCTGAAGGTAAGCATGCAGATGCAGCAAGCAGTAAAGAAGGCAAGTGGTTTCACATACAGGAGCAGGGATGTGTTGTTGCAACTGTGCAGGGCCTTGGTGAGGCAACACCTAGAATATTGTGTGCAGTTTTGGTCTCCTTTTCTGAAGAAGCATGTTCTTGCTCTCGAGGGAGTGCAGTGAAGATCTTCCAGGCTGATTCTAGGGATGGAGGGACTGATGTATGAGGAGGGATTGACTAGGTTAGGATTGCTTTCTTTTGACTTCAGATGAATGAGGGAGGAAACTTATAGAGACTTATAAATTTCAAACAGGACTAGACAGGGGGTAGATGTAGAAAGGATGTTCCTGATGTTGGGGATGTCCAGAACCAGGGGTCACAGTCTGAGGATACAAGGTAGACCATTTAAGGTAGAGATGAGGAGACATTTGTTCATTCATAGGGATATGGGGGTAGGACCTGGGTGGATTGTGTTTTGGTGCAGACTCGTTGGGCCAAAGGGCCTCTTTCTGCATTGTAGGGTTCTATGATCTATGAACCATTAAATCTCTAAATTCTTCTAGTTTGGATAAGTGACCTGAAACATCCACTCTTTCGCTCTTTATCGAAGTTGTTTGACCTGCTGAGTGTTTCCAACGTTTTCTGTTTTGAGGTGGGATTTGCAGTGTCTTATTTTTGGGTCAGTGGGTCAACTTTCTCTGACTGAACCTTACCTGTTTATATAGATGAGTGGTAAAAGTTTTAAAGAATGAGACACCATGTTTGATGCAAAATACATTAAAATTTGATTTGGTCGTTTTAATATATTCTTTCATGCAATATTGGTATTAATTTCAAATCATCAATTGTTAACCATCCCTGGTGGGTTCTGTGGTGTAATGGTGAGCACTCTGGACTTTTGAATTCTAGTGATCTGAGTTCGAATCTCAGCAGGACCTTGATTAATTTAGGGGGGATCTTATAGAGACATATAAGATAATGAAGGGGCTAGATAGGGTAGAGGTAGAGAGATTCTTTCCACTTAGAAAGGAAACAAGAACTTGGGGGAGATAGCCTCAAAATAAGGGGGTGGGGGCTGCAGTTTAGAACAGAGTTGAGGAGGAACTTTTTCTCTCAGAGGGTGGTGAATATCTGGAATTCTCTGCCCATTGAAGTGGTGGAGGCTCCCTCGCTGAATATATTTAAGTCATGGGTAGATAGATTTCTGATAGACAAGGGAATTAAGTGTTATGGGGAGAAAGTAGGAAAGTGGAACTGATCCACTTCAGATCAGCCATAATCTTATTGAATAGCAGGGCAGGCTCGAGGGGCTGGATGGTCTACTCCTGCTCCTACTTCTTATGTTCTTAATATATTCTTTCATGCAATGTGGGTATCAATTTCAAACCATCATTTCTTAACCATCCCAAGTTGACTTTGAATTGAGTAGCTTTCAGGACCATTTCAGAGAGCAGTTAAGAGTTAATCAAGTTGCTGTCAGTCTGAAGTCCCAGATAGGCTACACCGGCAAAGGACAGCAGATTTCCAAAGCTGTCTAGACAGCGTAATAACTGACCTATTAACACCAATATATTACCCTGCTCCCACACCATCTCCTATCTCCTTCTGCCTCTATTTGTTCCTGACTTGTTACAGATGTGACATTTTCAGTTGTGATGCGAAACCACTAATCTCATTCCATTGATTCTGGTAAGTCTATTTTCTGAATTAGATCAGGATGTAATTCAAGTTTGCTTCAACGGGTTGCAGAAGAGCAACAAGTCTGCATTCCACGACTGGGAATGGAACGGGTCATGGCAGTGAAAACACCAAAATCTCACCACCATACCACTTTGGGAGCTGTATGTGAGCTTTTTAACCTGGCTTATCCAAGATGCTTTTGACTCTCTTTTCTTTCAATTCAGACACTTATTGCCGGAGAATAGTATCCCCCACAAAATGTTATGTATAGCTGGGACACAAATTACTTCTTCAGCTGGAACATTAAATTAACAGTGAGCTGAAATAGTCCCATCAAACTAATCACTGTGGGTTCCTCTGAAACTTGCAAGGTAACACAGGGCAGATGTTCATCACTGAAAGAACCAAGATGAGCAGGAGTTTCTTCAGCCAAGAGGGTGGTGAATCTATGGAATTCATTGCCACAGAAGACTGTGGATCATTGAGTGTGTTTAAGACAGAGAGATTCTTGACTGGCAAAAGGGATCAAAGGTTATGGGGAAAAGGGAGGAGAATGGGGTTGAAAACTGTATCAGCCATGACTGAATGGCAGAGAAGACTCGATGGGCTGAATAACTTAATTCTGATTCTTTATCCTAGATCACATGGCAATTTTAAAACAACTGACACATTCAAAATCTTAAATACTTCATTTTTTTTTTACCCGTTACTGAACTGTTGTGATTGTTACATTTTCACACGTGAAAAATCCCTCTTCAGAATTAGGCAAAAACATTATTCAAATTTACTCATCTGAGCGTGAGGGGAAGTTGCCTCATTCAGCTTCTTGTTAAATATTAACTGAATACATTATCTGACAGCCATGGGATATTTACATTTCCCCAAGTTTTAATGATATTCTGCAAAATGTAGTGTTATTGTTGTAGTGGAGATTTTCTTGTTTTCCGAGCTGTGATATTAAAATTTCAGTAAGAATTTAGCAACACCAATTTATAATCCAACCGATTTATTTGATAGTGAAAAAGCGAGCTTTCGACTCCTGTGTCTTCCTCAGGCAAATGCAGTGTTCTGGTCTGCAATAGCACACATCAGCACAGACAGTCAGAGATTGCTGATTAGAATGCGAATCCTTACATCTAACCTGCTATTGAAGTGTTAAAGTGGCGAACAATGTGTGTGAAGGGAATCCTGAGCATTATTGGAGAATTGTGTGTTTTCTCCAGACAGCACAGTAAGTGAGGTTTTTTGCTAACCCAGGCAAGTTACGGGGGTTACAGATAGTGTGTCATGAAGCCAAGATCCCTGTTAAGACCGTCCTCATGTGTGCGAAGCTTGGCTATCAGTCTCTGCTCAGCGACTCTGCGCTGTCGTGTATCACGAAAGCCCCCTTGAAGAACATTTACCTGCAGGTCGGAGGCCGAATGCCCATGACTGCTGAAGTGTTCGCCCACAGGAAGGGAACTGTTTTGCCTGGTGATTGCTGAGCGATGCTCATTCATCCGCTGTTGTAGTGTTTGCATGGTCTCCCCAATGTACCATGCTTCGGGACATCCTTTCTTGCAACGTATTAGGTAGACAACGTTGGCCGAGTTGCAAGAGTATGTACCGTGTACCTGGTGAATGGTATCCTCATGTTTGATGATGTCGTCCATGTCTATGATCCAGCATGTCTTGCAGAGGTTGCTGTGGCAGGGTTGTGTGGTATTGTGGTCACTGTTCTCCTGAAGGTTGGGTAGTTTGCTGCGAACAATGATCTGTTTGAGGTTGTGCGGTTGTCTGAAAGCAAGAAGTGGGGGGGTGGGGATGGCCCTAGCGAGATGTTCATCGTCATCAATGATATGTTGAAGATTCTGGAGAAGATGTCGTAGCTTCTCCGCTCTGGGGAAGTACTGGACAACAAAGGGTACTCTGTCCACCGTGTCCCGTGCTCGTCTTCTGAGGAGGTCAGTGCGGTTTATCGTTGTGGCTCGTCGGAACTGTCGATCGATGAGTCGAGCGCCATATCCTGTTCTCACGAGGGCATCCTTCAGCGTCTGGAGGTGTCTGTCACGATCCTCCTCATCTGAGCAAATTCTGTGTATACGAAGGGCTTGTCCATAGGGAATGGCTTCTTTAACGTGTCTAGGGTGGAAGCTGGAGAAGTGGAGCATTGTGAGGTTGTCTGTCGGTTTGCATCTTGGCTTCATGACACACTATCTGTAACCCCCGTAACTTGCCTGGGTTAGCAAAAAACCTCACTTACTGTGCTGTCTGGAGAAAACACACAATTCTCCAACAATGCTCAGGATTGCCTTCACACACATTGTTCGCCACTTTAACACTTCAATAGCAGGTTAGATGTAAGGATTCGCATTCTAATCAGCAATCTCTGACTGTCTGTGCTGATGTGTGCTATTGCAGACCAGAACACTGCATTTGCCTGAGGAAGACACAGGAGTCGAAAGCTCGCATTTTTACTATCAAATAAATCGGTTGGATTATAAATTGGTATTGCTAAATTCTTACTGAGTTCTTACCACCCCAATCCAACGCCGGCATCTGTACATCGTGACTACTATCGACACCGCATACTGCCGGATCCAAGTGGAGAGGATCTCCAAGAGGATTGCACATATTGACACAGACATCAAGTTTCTACAGACATGCAAGAAGGCAGACAGGATACCAAAGGGACTACAGATCACAAACCCACTCAAGTCAACCTATAACACAGACTACGCTGAGAGGCTTTGCCGTCGCACCTCTCTCACACTCCTCAATCACCTCATACACCAGCTCTATAGCAAACGCCACACCCTGGAAAGTAAAATGGAATACATATTCTCAACTTGCACTCAGGACGCAGATCAGATGTGAAACTTTGCCAAGCAGATGAGACAAAGAAACTACACCATTTACATGCACACCAAGAACAGGAAACTTGAAAAACTCGGCATCGACACCAGCAACAACCAAACCTCCCTTGGCACCACAGTAGAAAACAACACTACCGCAGGGAGGTCCATTGTTAACCTGTCGGACTACACACTTCAATCAGAGGAAATCGAAGTTCTCAGCCGAGGGCTCAATTTCTATCCCACCACCAAAATGGACCCCATCAGTCTCGCAGCAGATACAGAGGAATTCATCAGGCGAATGAGGCTGCGTGAGTTCTTCCACAAACCCCAAGAGGCCAATAGTGGACTCAATGAGACAGCTAATGAACCAGAACAGCCGACAGAGGGATCCGCAGTGCAGCAACTGAAGAGGAATGAATCCAATTGGACTCCTCCGGAAGGCCGCTGCCCCCGACTGGACATGTATACCCAAGCCATCAGGAGGTGCGTGAACACCAGATTTATCAACCGCACTTACAAGACAGTCCCGAACATCACCCAAGTACAACGCAAGGCCATCCGTGCTCTCAAGACCAACCGCAACATTGTCATCAAACCAGCAGACAAAGGAGGCGCCACCGTCATACTGAACAGAACGGACTACTGTGAAGAAGCGTACCGACAACTAAACAATGAGAAACACTACAGACAGTTACCAGCAGATCCGACCAAAGAACACACTCGTCAACTCAACACTCTGATCAAACCCTTTGATCCGGACCTTCAGAACACCCTCCGGGCTCTCATTCCACGTACTCCCCGCATTGGAGATCTCTACTGCCTCCCAAAGATACACAAGGCAAACATACCCGGCCGTCCCATCGTATCGGGCAATGGGACCCTGTGTGAGAACCTCTCCGGCTATATCGAGGGCATCCTGAAACCCATCGTACAAAGAACCCCCAGCTTTTGTCTTGACACTATGGACTTCCTACAGAAACTCAGCACACATGGAGCAGTTGAACCAGGGACACTCCTTGTCACAATGGATGTCTTGGCGCTCTACACCAACATCCCCCACGACGATGGTATTGCTGCAACTGCCTCAGTACTCAATGCCAACAACTGCCAGTTTCTGGATGCAATTTTACAACTCATCCGCTTCATCTTGGACCACAATGTCTTCACCTTCAACAATCAGCTTTTCATCCAGACACATGGAACAGCCATGGGGACCAAATTCGCACCTCAGTATGCCAACATCTTCATGCACAGGTTCGAACAAGACTTCTTCACCACACGAGATCTCCAACCAAGGTTATATACTAGATACATTGATGACATCTTTTTCCTTTGGACTCATGGTGAACAATCATTGAAACAACTGTATGATGATATCAACAAGTTCCATCCCACCATCAGACTCACCATGGACTATTCTCCAGAATCAGTTGCATTCTTGGACACACGCATCTCCATCAAGGACGGTCACCTCAGCACCTCACTGTACCGCAAAGCGACAGACAACCTCACGATGCTCCACTTCTCCAGCTTCCACCCTAGACACGTTAAAGAAGCCATTCCCTATGGACAAGCCCTTCGTATACACAGAATTTGCTCAGATGAGGAGGATCGTGACAGACACCTCCAGACGCTGAAGGATGCCCTCGTGAGGATATGGCGCTCGACTCATCGATCGACAGTTCCGACATGCCACAACGATAAACCGCACTGACCTCCTCAGAAGATGAACACGGGACACGGTGGACAGAGTACCCTTTGTTGTCCAGTACTTCCCCAGAGTGGAGAAGCTACGACATCTTCTCTGGAATCTTCAACATATCATTGATGACGATGAACATCTCGCTAGGGCCATCCCCACCCCCCCACTTGCTTTCAGACAACCGCACAACCTCAAACAGATCATTGTTCGCAGCAAACTACCCAACCTTCAGGAGAACAGTGACCACAATACCACACAACCCTGCCACAGCAACCTCTGCAAGACATGCCAGATCATAGACATAGACGACATCATCAAACGTGAGGATACCATTCACCAGGTACACGGTACATACACTTGCAACTCGGCCAACGTTGTCTACCTAATACGTTGCAAGAAAGGATGTCCCGAAGCATGGTATATTGGGGAGACCATGCAGACACTACGACAGCGGATGAATGAGCATCGCTCAACAATCACCAGGCAAAACAGTTCCCTTCCTGTGGGCGAACACTTCAGCAGTCATGGGCATTCGGCCTCCGACCTGCGGGTAAATGTTCTTCAAGGGGGCTTTCGTGATACACGACAGCGCAGAGTCGCTGAGCAGAGACTGATAGCCAAGCTCCGCACACATGAGGACGGTCTTAACAGGGATCTTGGCTTCATGACACACTATCTGTAACCCCCGTAACTTGCCTGGGTTAGCAAAAAACCTCACTTACTGTGCTGTCTGGAGAAAACACACAATTCTCCAACAATGCTCAGGATTCCCTTCACACACATTGTTCGCCACTTTAACACTTCAATAGCAGGTTAGATGTAAGGATTCGCATTCTAATCAGCAATCTCTGACTGTCTGTGCTGATGTGTGCTATTGCAGACCAGAACACTGCATTTGCCTGAGGAAGACACAGGAGTCGAAAGCTCGCTTTTTTACTATCAAATAAATCGGTTGGATTATAAATTGGTGTTGCTAAATTCTTACTGAGTTCTTACCACCCCAATCCAACGCCGGCATCTGTACATCATGACTAATATTAAAATTTAACAAAGTTTGCTTTGAGAAAACAACTGGCTTTTATTATCACAAAACTGCATGCAGTATATGGCAGAGTCTTGGAGACAGAGAGCAGTCCCTACAAACTGTTGATTCTATCTCAAGACCTCCCCAGCTACAAGAATCAGTTCCATAGTTATACCTTTTTCTTATCAGTGTACATGTTCAATTAGTAACACAAGCAGTAATACATCATCAATTGTATTAGGTTTTGGTAACCTCTTTGTCTCATCAATAATACCATTATCTGGTAGCTTGAGGGGACAAGAAAGTTCTGTGATTTCTGATCATGTCTTGTTTCCTGATGTAATAAGAATATCTGTGACTCCCTCATCCGACCTTATCTAATTTTCTGTATATTATCTCAGGATATGTGGAGTCAACCTGTATCAAGACAGACTAAGGATAGGCAGTTGACCTTCTCTGGTGTTAGTCATGTCTTAGGTTATCCAGAGCCAATTTTACAGGGGTCTGGTAATTTGGAATAGCTTGGTCAGCTCTCCTTTATTTTATACCAATTACTTGACCATTTTTCGCATCATCCACTGCTTCATTCGTACACTCTCACATTATGGAGAGGCAAAAATTGGGACGAATGCCATTTTCTGATCCAAATGTTGGACTAATTTCTCTAACGAGTTGCAAATCTTTTCAGTTGTGTTGCACTTCCACACAAGGTGCCGAAGTGCAGCATCACTTCACAGATCGATATTCTGAGTCCGTGGCTTTGGTTGTGGGCAGGTTTTCATAGTGCATTGGTTGTCAGGGCCACTCCCCAGTCTGAAACATTCTCAAAAGTCACTGTTCTGATATTCCCCAACTCAATTTTTATTCTTGAATGTTAACTGAATTTGGCAATACGACACTCCCTCAATACTGACCCTCTGACAGTGCGGAACTACGTTGATATTATGATGGAGAGTCAACCTTGCTTTTTTGTGTTAGGTGGCTGATGTGGGACTTGAACTCACAACCTCCTGGGTCAGTGGTGAGAGTCCCTACTAATGCATGACTCAGACAGAAGCATTCTACCATACTGACACTCTCGTCAATTGCAGCATTTCATTACAAATATTTATTAAATGGATTCCAAATTGAACCAGGTTTACAGTTGTGATGTTCAGTTCATACATCGAGGATGAGGAAATGCTGTGAGATGGACACTGAGTCCAGCAGCTGAGAGCGATGAACAGGCTGAATTTTGTGATCCCATTTGTGTTTCCGATACTTTCCCTGGGTCCCAAGGCTTGGAGCGACATTCTGGAATATGGGGACGGTTGAAATTGTTCATCAGAGTAACCGAAGGTATGAAAAAGGAAATAATTTAGAGTTAGGAAGGTTAGGAGTTAATTTAGAGTTAGGTTAGCACTGCTGCCTCACAGCATCAGGGACCCAAGTTCAATTCCTGGCTTGCTTGGGACACTGTGTGTGAAGTTTGCACGTTCTCCCTGTGTCTGTGTGGGTTTCCTCCAGTGCTCCAGTTTCCTCCCACAATCCAAAGATATGCAGGTTAGGTGAACTGGCCATGCTAAATTCTCATTCAATGCACCCAAACAGGCACTGGAATGAAGCAACTAGGGGATTTTCACAGTAACTTCATTGTAGTGCGAATGTAAGCCTACTTGTGACTAATAAATAAACGTTACTGGGTATGATTTTCAGCAGCGATTGAATCTATGTTTTCCCGTACAGTGTGACTTCACTGGTGTCTCAGCAGGTGATGTGGACAAGTAAATCTCTTCTCACACGCGGAGCAGATGAACAGTCACTCCCCAGTGTGAGTGCCCTGGTGTCTCATCAGATCGGATGAGTGGGTGAATCTCTTCCCACACTCAGAACAGGGGAACGGCCTCATCCCTGTGTGAATGTGCTGGTGTTTCAGCAGATCAGATGAATGGGTGAATCTTTTCCCACACTCTGTGCAGGGGAACGGCCTCTCTCCAGTGTGAGTGTGCTGGTGTCTCACCAGATCATATCTTCGCTTAAAGGTCTTCTCACATTCAGAGCACTGAAAGGGTCTCCAATCAGAGTGAACACGTTGGTGTTCAGTGCACTGGGAGGACTGACTGAATCCCTTGCCGCACACACAACAGGTGAATGGCCTCTCCCCAGTGTGTGTGCGTCGGTGTTTCTTGAGGTCTGATGACTGAGTGAAACTTTTCCCACACTCGGAGCAGGTGAATGCCTTCTCCCCAGTGTGAACAGACCGGTGTACCTGCAGGTGATGTGGACAAGTAAATCCCTTCCCACAGGTGGGGCAAATATATGGTTTCTCCCCGGTGTGAAGACGCCTATGAATCGAAAGGTTGCATGATCGAGAGAATGTCTTCCCACACTCGGAGCAGATGAATGGCCTCTCCCCAGTGTGAACCTGTCGGTGTGCCAGCAGGTGGGATGACAGAGTGAATCTCTTCCCGCACTCGGAGCAGATAAACGGCCTCTCCCCAGTGTGAATTCGCTGGTGTTTCATAAGACCGGATGAACAAATGAAAGCCTTGCTACACGTGGAGCAGGTGAACGGTCTCTCCCCGGTGTGAATGCGCTTGTGTGTAAGAAGGTGGATTGAAAGAATGAATCTCTTCCCACACTCAGTGCAGGGGAATGGCCTCTCCCTCGTGTGGGTGTACTGGTGCCTCAATAGGTCACTGCTTCTTTTAAAGGCCTTCCCACATTCGATGCATTTAAAATGTCTCTTATCTGAGTGAATTAGTTGGGGGTCAGTGTAGTGGGAGGACTGCATGAATCTCTTCCCACATGGTGAGCTGCTGCACAGCTTGTCCTTGGTGTGAACTCTCTGGTGCTCAGCGAGACGTTCAGACTCACTGAACCCCTCCCCACACACAGAGCAGGTGAATGGCCTGTTGCTATTGCGAGCTCGCTGGTGTGTCAGCATGTTTATCGGCAGAGTCGATCCCTCCACCAGGAGGAGCTGGTGAATGGCCTCGCACCAATTTCCAGCTCAGTGTGCCCGTCTCGGCGCTGTCCCAATCACGCTGATATTTAAAGTGCTTCCTGCAGACAAATATTTTCCCTAACACATTCAAAAGGATGATGATATCCTGGAAATTGTTTTTACTGTGTCAGATCTTGATGTGATGTTTGATTTGATTTTCCTGTCTGTAAATTCTCCCATTCTAATATCCTGTAAAATAAATTGAAAACAAATCTCACTAAGAACAGATATGAATTCGGAACAGACAATTATCATTTCCGTGGAACATTATTTCCCCAGGATTCAGTTTTTCACTCTCATCGGGTGATCACAATAACAACGAAGCAACCTTTCTTCATGCCCCTTTTTGGAGGACACAGCAATGTCCTGCAGACTGATTAATGCCTAGAGTCTCCTGATTTGGCACAGCGCTTAGCACTACTTCCTCGCAGCAGTTTAAGGGACGTGGGGTCAATTCCTGGTTTGGGTCACTGTTTGTGCAGAGTCTTCCCCGTGGGTTTCCACTGGGTTTCCTCCCATAGTCTGAAAGATGTGCTGGTTAGGTGCACTGGCCATGCGAAATTCTCCCTGGGTGTACCGGGAATGTGATGACCAGGTCAGTTTCACAGTATCTTCATTGCAGTGTTAAAGAGCAAGTGGAGAAGGTTGTGAAGAAAGCATATAGTATGCTAGCCTTTATAGGAAGGGGTATAGAGTACAAGAGCTGGCCTTTAATGTTGCAGTTGTATAAAACGTTGGTTAGACCTCATTTGGAATACTGCGTCCAGTTCTGGTCGCCTTACTACCGGAAGGACACGGAGACTCTGGAGAGAGTGCAGAGGAGGTTTACCAGGATGCTGCCTGGTATGGAAGGTCTGAGTTACGAGGAGAGGTTAGGCAAATTGGGACTGTTTTCCTTAGAAAGACGTAGACTTAGAGGAGATCTAATAGAGGTGTACAAGATTATGAGGGGTATAGATAGAGTAAACAGGGTTAAGCTTTTTCCTAGGATGGACTCGAATAGCATGAGGGGTCACGGGCTTAGGGTGAGGGGGGTAAGGTATAATTTGGATACTAGAGGGAGTTTTTTCACACAGAGGGTGGTGGGGGTATGGAATGCACTGCCAAGTAAAGTGGTGGAGGCAGGTACTCTGGAGTTATTTAAGAAATACTTAGATGGGCACATGAACAGAATGGGAATGGAGGGGTATAGAAAACTGATTTAAAATAGGGATCATGAGCCTTGGGAGTCCCTGGGAAGTGTGTAAATAGATGATGATATTGATGTACTTGTTTTTATCCTACAGGTGCTTTGGTCCACCTTGTTGTCTAACGAGGGGCATCCACGCGATGGGTCGTGAGAGGGCTGCTCTTGGATTTTTTTCGAGAGTATCCTAGTGTTTCACGTCATTAGTGTACGCTTGACCTGGACCATTTGATGGGCAACACGACAGCTCAGTGACTATCGCTGTGCTGTGCAGATACATGGATTTGGGCCTGTGTCTGTGGGAGTTTGCGCATTCTCCCCGTGCTTGCGTGGGTTTTCTCCGGGTGCTCCGGTTTCCTCCCACATCCCAAAGATGTGCTCTTAGGCTAATTGGCAAAACAAATTCTCCCTAAATTGTCTCAAATTTGGTTTGTAATCCATAGATCTTTAAATATAGTTAGAGATCACGGGTAGAGGTGGGAACATCGGGGTGGTGACACGGGCTCGTTAGGCCGAAGGGCCTGTTTCCCGTGCTGTTTTGTTCTTTGTTCTTTATAAATACATAAACTTAAAACTTGACACAAGATGTGTAGATTAGAGGGATTTGCGGGGTGAATACATATGGATAAGGGGTCAACCTGGTTAACAGTCGGTGCAGAGTCCATTGACCGAATGGTCTCCTTCTGCACTGTAAGGGAGTCTAATGAAGTCCGGGATTGGTTGGGAACCGCAGCCTCTCAGAGCCGGAACCATCCAGGTTCAATCCCGCCCCTCATTCACTCCGATTGGCTGGAGGACCAGCCGCGCTCACACAGGCTCCTGCCTCGCTCCCGCTTCCTATTGGTCCGGAGCTGCCGTCAATCACCGGGCCACTGTGAACTGCGGCATGCCCGATCCTTTTCCTCAGCCGAAGGGACACAGACCCGGGAGGACTGGTTGGGATGGGAAGAAGTCGAGCGAGTGGATTGAAGGCTTCATAAACACCCTACGGAGTCCCCAACTCGCAAATACCGACCAAGCCGGCGCTGGAAGCGACGCCGTTTTCTCGCCTGAGCTTCACCTGCGCCATTTTGAGAACGGGCTGTGTGGGGTAGAGCGCATGCGCAACTGGTGAAGTCAATCACGACTAAGGCCCGCCCCTCTCCCACTCCGATTGGTTGGAGGACCAGCCGGCCCGGACCGGTACCCCTTTCCCTTCTTCCTATTGGTCCCACTCGGCTGTCCATCACATTCCGGGTTTTTGTCAGGCAGAGGAAGGGAGAAAGCTTTGATTGCAGAACATAAATATTGGAACTGTTGTGATGGGTTTGGAAATTAGCAGAGGAAATAGGAGAATGTGCGGAATGGGGCATGATCATAGAACCCTACAGTGCAGAAAGAGGCCCATCGAGTCTGCACCGAACACAATCCCACCCAGACCCTACCCCCGTATCCCTACATATTACACCCACTGATCCCACTAACCTACAAATCCCTGGATACTAAGGGGCAATTTCTTAGGCCAATCAATCTAACCCGCACATCTTTGGACTGTGGGAGGAAACCAGAAGAAACCCATGCAGACGCTAGGAAAATGCACTGTAATTCCCTCCTTGGACCTCTCTGTCTCTCTCAGTTATTAATCTTCCAGATTAATTTTTGGCTTTTATTGGCAGAGGGATTGAATTTCGGAGCCGCAACGTCATGTTGCAACTGTACAAAACTCTAGTGCGGCCGCACTTGGAGTATTGTGTGCAGTTCTGGTCCCCACATTATAAGAAAGATGTGGAGGCATTGGAGAGGGTACAGAGGAAGTTTACCAGGATGTTGCCTGGTATGGAGGGCAGGTCTTTTGAAGAGAGGCTGAGGGATTTGAGGTTGTTTTCGTTAGAAAGAAGGCGGCTAAGAGGAGACCTTATTGAAACATATAAGATGATTAGAGGTTTAGATAGGGTGGACAGTGATAGCCTTTTTCCTAGGATGGAGAAAGCTAGCACGAGGGACACAGCTTTAAATTAAGGGGTGATAGTTATAGGACGGATATCAGAGGTAGGTTCTTTACCCAAAGGGTGGTTCGGGAGTGGAATGCCCTGCCTGCAGCAGTTGTAGCTGCGCCAAGTTTGGTGGCGTTTAAGAGGTTAGTTGATAAGTATATGGAAGAGAAGGGAATGTTTTAGTTTGGAGGGGCATTGCTTTTTATATTGGTCGGTGCAACATCGAAGGCCGAAGGGCCTGTTCTGTGCTGTAGTGTTCTATGTTCTATTATCCATAACACCTCCCTCTTCGACCAAGCTTTTGGTCACCCGCCCTCACGTCTCCTTATGTGGCTCAGTGACAAATGTTACTTCTTCACATTTCTGTTAACTGCCTTAGAATGTGGCATGGCCGGACTGTGATTAGCACTGCTGCCTCAGAGCACCAGGGACTCAGGTTCAATTCCAAAGAGCAAAGAACAACACAGTACAGGAGACAGGCCCTTTGGCCCTACAAGCCCGCACCACCCATTTTAACATTCAGTGAGTGCCTCATTCCAATCCTTTTTCTACGATTTTTGTCTATGTCTCTTGGACTCCACAATAAAGGGGTGCAAATTTAGAGAATTATATGTGCACCAGATTAAGGGAGGTCTAATTTAGGGACAATTTGTTAACACCAATCAGTCTATCCAGCCTCAGGTGATTGTGGAGTTTGAAAAGATTGTTGAATATTGAGTGATACAGTGGCACAGTGGTTAGTGCTGCTGCCTCTCAGCGCCAGGGACCTGGGTTCGATTCCTGGCTTGGGTCACTCTCTGTGTGGAGTTTGCACATTCTCCACGTGTCAGTGTGGGTTTCCTCTGGATACTCCGGTTTCCTCCCACAGTCCAAAGATGTGCACAGTAGGTTAACTGGCTATGCTAAATTGATCCTAGTGTCAGGGTGATTAGCAGGGTAAATATGTGGGGTTACAGGAATAGGCCCTGGGATTATGGCTGGTACAGACTAGATGGGCCGAACGGTCTCCTTCTGTACAGTCATCATTCATTCCGGTTGGAGGGCCAGCCGCCGCGCTCAGCCTTCCAGCCCCACCTCCTCTGTTCCTATTGGCCCACAGCTGCCGTCAATCAGCCAGGAGCAACTGATCAGATTGCCTCATTCTTAGTGAGAAAGAAGCTCCATGAGCTCCTCACACTTGTTAGAGGTGAGGATGGAGGAGGCAAGAGAGAGATCTTTAAAAGAAACTAACTTGTGTTAGAGGTAAAGTTTATTTATTAGCCATAAGTAAGCCTTACAGTAACAATGAAGTTACTGTGAAATTCCCCTAGTCGCCACGCTCCAGTGCCTATTTGGGTCAATGCACCTGTCTTTCAGTCTTGTGGGAGGAAACCGGAGTACCTGGAGGAAACCCACACAGACACGGGGAGACAGACAGACATTGGGTCACAGACAGTGACCCAAGCCGGGAATCAAATCAGGGTCCCTGGTGCTGTGAGGCTGCAGTGCTAACCACTGTGCCATTATGAAATATTTAAAAAATTCAACACACTGTATTTAGCCAAAATCTGATTTATTTAATTTAACCAGAACATTAAAGCCTATTTCGGCTGGAATGTATTCATGTCAACAGAGGCTGACCAATAAACATGGTTCGGTGCTGGGTTTGATTCACTGCAAAATCCAATCGTTGTAGTTAAATGTGAACTTGCTGGTGTCTCAGCCGATGTGGTGGGTGATCAAATCCTTTCCCAGACTCGAAGCAGGTGAAGGTCACTCCACAGTGTGAATTCGCTGGTGTACAATGAGGTCTGATGATGTTTTGAACCCATTCCCGCAGCGAGAGCATCTGAACGGTCTCTCGTCAGTGTGAACTAATTGATGGGATATTAAGTTCCCGGAACTTTTAAAACACTTCCCACAGTTTAGGCATTTGAAAGGTCTTTCATCGCTGTGAACTCGCTGGTGTTTCCGCAGGCTAGATGAATGACTGAATCTCTTCCCACACTTGAAGCAAGTGAGCGGTCTCTCCCCCGTGTGAGTGCGCTGATGTACACTGAGGTCAGATGACCACCTGAACCCAATCCCACAGAGAGAGCATCTGAACGGTCTCTCATCAGTGTGAATACGTTGATGGAGCATCAGTTCCCCGGAACTTTTGTAACACTTCCCACAGTCTGAACATTTAAAAGGTCTCTCATCAGTGTGGACTCGCTGGTGTGTCTGCAGGTGGGATGACTTAGTGAATCCTCTCCCACACGTGGAGCAAATGAAAGGTTTCTCCCCAGTGTGACTGCGCCGATGAGCTTCCAGCTCAAATGGATATTTGAATCCCTTCCCACAGTCCTTACATTTACACGGTTTCTCCTCAGTGTGACTGTATTTGTGTTTTGACAGGCCTGATGATCGGCTGAATCCTTGTCCACATACGGAACACGTGTACGCTTTCTCCCCACTGTGAATGGTGCTTTTTCCTTCCATGTTCAAAATCCGGTGACAAGCAGATTACGATAAATGGGGTGGCTCTGTCAGATCCTGTTGTGATAATTGATTTCAGCTTCCCAACTGCAGATCCTCCCTTCTAATACCCTGTGAACTTGATTTAAAACAGGAAAAAACGGAGTGAGAGAGAATCCACAAAAAAAAAGGCAGTTGTGAAATTGAGCTGAGTGAATCTATGACTTGTGGGGTTGACACTGGGAAAAAGTGACCATAAAGCTGCGGATTGTCATAAAAATGCAACTGGTTCACACATGTTATTCAGGCAAGGTAACCTGTCACCCACTCTGGACCAACACAAGACCCTGGCCTCTCTGGGAGAAATGAGAGTGTGCTGAGGGAGTGGCAGGGGTTGAAGGAGAGGGATCTACATTTCAGCCAAAATCATAGAGTCCTTCCAGTGCAGAAGGAGGTCATTCAGCCCAGTGAGTCTGCACTGACCCACCAATAGATGATTCCATCCGTGCTCTTTTCTGTAATCCCATGTATTTACCCTGCAAATCCCCCTAACCTATACATCTT
Source organism: Sphyrna mokarran (assembly GCA_024679065.1). NCBI lineage: Eukaryota > Metazoa > Chordata > Chondrichthyes > Carcharhiniformes > Carcharhinidae > Sphyrna > Sphyrna mokarran. Next base: position 13,064,147 of record JAGIQG010000038.1, on the reverse strand, counting down.
GGAATGCTAAGGGGCAATTTAACGTGGTCAATCCACCTAACCTGTGCATCTTTGGACTGTGGGAAGAAACCGGAGCACCAGGAGAAACCCAAGCAGACACAGGGAGGACAAGCGAACTCCACACAGATAGTTACCGAGGCTGAAATTGAACCTGGGTCCTTCGTGCTGTGAGGCAGCAGTACTGATCACTGTGCCACCATGTGACATAATCTCTGAAACCCTCAATCTCCACGCCAAGAAGGAGCAGGAGATGTCAACAGCATCAACTCCAAGTTCTACTTCAAGTTGCACACTGTCCTGCTCTCATTATGAAATTGAGCTGAATGACTTTGGTATATTGTGGGAGCAGCATGATATAAAATTGTCCATACAAACTGCCAGATTGTTCCAACAGTCACAAAAACAGAGAATGCTGGAAACACTTAGCAGATCTGGCAGAGAGAGGAGACAGACGGCCCAGTGTGGGAGGAGCAGGGGAAGGGAAATATTTTCCGTTTTGACGATGAATGAATGGGATATAAAATAAAGATTTAAGATAGAGGAGAAAGGTCACTGTATGGAGTTGTTGAACTCAATGTTAATGAGGGCTGTCACATGCCCAATCAGATGTGATGCTGCTCCTCCAGTTTGCATTGGGCTTCACTGGCCCAAGATGGACAAGTGGGCATGAGACCAAGGTACTGAGTTAAAATGACAAGTAAAAGGATTCATGGGTTCATGTTTGTGGACTGAAGAAAGATGGTGTGCAAAGTAAAATGCTGCTTAACCTGAAAGGTGCATCTGGGGAGAGAGGAAGGAGGTAAAGGAGTTGGTGTTGCACCTTCTGTCATTCCAAGAGAAGGTGCCACGGGGAGGTGATGGGGATTTGGGTATGATGGTGGATTGCACTGAGGTGTCACAGAGAGTGTGGATCCTGCAGAATGCTGACAGGGGAAGATGTGTTTAGTGGTGGAGTCAGTGGAAATGGAGAATGATCCATTGAATGCAGAGGCCAGTGGTGTGGAAAGTGAGGACAAGGTGGAACCCTATCCTGCTACTGGAAAGGAGGAAAGGGTGAGGGCAGAGTTGTGGGAAATGGGTTGGACCCAGTAGAATGCCCTGTCAACCATAGGGGATGGGAGTGGAATCATAGTTAAGGGAAAATGCAGACACGTTGGAGGTGCCATTTTTGACACTGGCATCATCACAGCAGATTTGACAGAGGTGGCAAATCTGCGAGAATTGGATGAAGTGCTTACAGGAAGTCAGTGGGTGCGCTGTCGCTGAGTTAGTTGTGGGCATTGGTGGGTTTGAAATAAACATTCGTGGTCAATCTGCCATTGGAAATCAAGACAGAGACGTTAAAAGAAGGGAAGTATTGGAGATGGACCATGTGAAGATGACAAGAGGTATGGAAATCAAAGCAAAATCAATATTTTGTTTGTAAGGGTTGTTGTAAAAAGTGAAATGGTTCACTCATGACCTTCAGGAAGGGAAACGTTATCTTGTCTAGACCAGAACATGATTCTGACTTTGAATGAAGGGAAGAGTGGGAAGGAGAGAGGGCTGGGAGAGGTAGAGTGTGAGGCAGTTGGATTCTAAATCTCTACAACACAACCAAACATTGACAGAATTTTCAAAAACCTCTCATTACACAGCCAAAAAACAACAGGGTAGCAGTTGTACATGAACATCATCAGCTTCAAGTTCCCCTTGTATTCAGTCCCCAGACCAAACTCCACTAGCTAGACACCCACCCATTCTACCCCCCGGTCCCTGCCTGAGGCTGGACCTGAATGTTTGAACTGATGGGGTCACATTTGACCCTGAGATCCGTTTCCAACCAAATATCCACATCATCACCATATCCACCTAATTCAACCTCAGTCACATCACCTGACTCTCAGCTCCATCCATTTTTGTTTCTTCTAGATTTAATCATCCAAACCACTCCTGCCCAAGCTCCCATATTCAACCTTCCTGTAATCTTGAAGTCATCCAAAACTTTGCTGCCCATGTATTTGTTCACCTCTTACCCTCCTGCTTACTGATCCACAAAGGTTCCTGATTAAGAATCACCCAATTTTAAAATTCTCATCTCTCGTTGGTTGTGACCATCCTTATCTCTGAAAACTCCTCTAGCCACACGCCCACCTGACATCTCTACACTCACTTAATTCCAACCTCTTGAACATTCCTGATATGGATCACTTCTCCATTGGTGACTGTTCTTTCATTTGCCTGGACCACAAGTTTAGGAATTTATCTCTTAATCCTCTCCAGCTCATTTTCATCCTTTAAGATTCTCCTTGAAACCTTGCTCTCTGACCAAGCTTTTGGTCAACTGTCCTGACATCTCCTTATGTCTCAGTGTCAAATGTTACTTTGTAATTCTGAGAAATTATTTGGAAAGTTTTATTACATTAAAGGTACAATATAAATTACTGTCACTGACTTGAAAATATATCAATATTCTGCCTTATCAATAAGACACTAACTCAATGTGAAACAGTTTGATGGACAAATCGATTCATTTTGTCATTTGAAACACTTTGCCCCCAATAAACATGGCGGCTGCGCATGCACTCTGTTGAACATTGCCCATTGGAAACACAAAGATGGCTGCCGCACATGCGCTCTCCGGCTCATTGCGCCTTACAAAGATGGCGGCCGTTAATTCGGGCCTACTCCCGGTGACCCGTGGGGCGGGCTCCGAAGCTCATTCTCCTTTTGCTGCTAACGTGGGAATCGGTAGTTTTGTTATTCCGGTTTCGAAATGTCCACGGGATGTTTATGAAACCTTCCTGCCCGCTCTGCTGGCCCCGTTCTCCCACTTCCCTGCTCACCGGCTCCTTTACTCAACCGCTCGCCATTCTTTCTTGCTCGCTCCTCGCAGCTCGCGACTGCTCGTAACACGCATGCTCCCCCTCACGGCCGGGTACTGCGCCTGCGCGAGGAGCTCCTGCAGTGAGAGCAGGGCAGTCTCTGGGTTTCTGTTCTGGTCTCTGTTCAGTCAAGACAGTTCACTCTTCATTCTCCTCTGATTCCAGTGCACAAAGAGTTTTTAAAGATTCACAAAGCTGGAGACTGGGTTTTCTTGGTTTGGTTCATTCTCCATCTTCCCCACCTGATAATATTTTCCAAAATCTCCTCTCAGCCCTGCACCTTGCATCAGAGTCACTGAGCAGACACTGATAGCCACACACATGAGGACGGCCTCAATCGGGATCTTGGGTTCATGTCACACTATCTGTAAGCCCCTCGACTTGACTGGGCTTGCAAAATCTCACTAACTGTCCTAGCTGGAGATAATACTCACCTCTTTAACCTGTGCTTAATGCTCTCTCCACTCACATTGTCTGTATCTTTAAGACTTGATTAACTGTAAAGACTAGCATTCCAACCATTATTTTGTAAATTGAGTTAGTGTCCTTATATGCTGTTTGTGAACAGAACTCCCACTCACCTGATGAAGGAGCAGAGCTCCGAAAGCTAGTGGCTTGTGCTACCAAATAAACCTGTTGGACTTTAACCTGGTATTGTGAGATTTCTTACCTTGCATCATGATCAGGGATGAGGTAATTCAGTAACCAAAGTACTGGGTTTGAACATAATCATCGTGTATTCCCCAACCAGTGGGATTCACAATGAAGTCATTGTGGTAATGCTGGGTAGGTAATCCATCACTGATACCGATGTTATTGAATCGGGTAGCACAATGGTTAGCACTGCTGTCTCACAGTGCCAGGGACCAGGGCTCATTCCCCAGCTTGGGTCACTGTCTGTGTGGAGTTTGCACATTCTCTCCGTGTTTGCATGCGTTTCCTCTGGGTGCTCCAATTTCTTCCCACAGTCCAAAGATATGCTGGTTAGCTGGATTGGCCATGCTAAATTGCCCCTTAGTATCAGGGAGACTAGCTAGGGCAAATGCATGGGCTTATGGGGATAGGGCCTAGGTGGGATTGTGGTCAGTGCAAACTCCTTCTGCACTGTAGGATTCCGTGATTCAAAGTTACGATTGGGGATTGGGTTACAATCAGAGGCATTTGCTCAGGTACAGAATTAGTAAATCAATTGACAGCAACTGGAAAACACATACCCGCCATCAATGTTCTGTCCTGAGTGAAATTAGCAACAACAAATAGTGATTGATTTTTTTTCCCATCGACAGACTGGTTAAAGAGTAAAGTTCTTTTTAAAGTTTGTTTATTAGTCCCAAGTAGGCTTACATCCATTCACACTGCAATGAAGTTATTGTGAAAATCCACTTGTCACCACACTCCAGTGCCTGTTCAGGTACACTGAGGGAGAATTTAGCATGGCCAATGCACCTAACTTGCACACCTTTGGACTGTGGGAGGAAACTGGAGCACCCGGAGGAAACCCATGCAGACACATGGAGAACATGCAAACGCCACACAGACAGTGACCCAAGTCAGGAATCGAATCCAGGTCCATGGCGCTGTGAGGCAGCACTGTGCCGCTAATGGATCAAATGATTTGAATCTTAAGCAGTGGGAAAATTGAGTAAATCACCTGGCATATTTGAAGTAAAGGTTAAATATTTATCTTTCTTGACTTTTCAGAAGAAAAAATACGTAGGCAGTTCAGGGAGCTGGGGGCTCGGCTGAAGTGTAGGGCCTCCAGGGTGGCATTCTCTGGGCTGCTGCCGATGCCTGGGAATGACAGGGTTAGGAACAACGAAGTGCTCCAACTGAATGCGTGGTTGAGGGATTGGTGTAGGGTGGAGGGATTCAGATTCTTAGACCATTGGGAAGTCTTCAGGAGAGAGGGGCATCTATACAAGAGGGACAGGGAACAGTTGTCTGGGAAGGGCACTCATATTTTAGCTGGGAGGTTAGCTGGAGTGTTTCGGCAGGGTTTAAACTAATATGGAGGGGGGGTGGGGAGATAGAGGGAACTGGAAGTGGGAGAGAGATGGGTGACAGGGTAAGTCCGGAGGGTAGGAGGGAAGATCAGAGAGTGCCTGAGGGCCTTCAGTGCATGTGTTTTAATGCGAGGAGTGTGACTGGCAAAACAGATGAACTGAAGGCAATAATGTTCGAGAGGAAGTTAGAAGTGGTGGCGATGACTGAGACGTGGCTAAAGGAAGGGCAGGACTGGCAATTGAATATTCCGGGGTATAAGTGTTTTAGGCATGATAGAGGTGGTTTGAGGAGAGGAGGGGGAGTGGCGTTATTAGTTAAGGATCACATCATAGCAGTGCAGAAGGAGGGTGGTACAGCTGAGTTAGGAATTGAGTCGCTATGGGTGGAGTTGAGGAATAGGAACATAGAACATAGAACATTACAGCACAGAACAGGCCCTTCAGCCTTCGATGTTGCGCCGACCAATATAAAAAGCAATGCCCCTCCAAACTAAACCATTCCCTTCTCTTCCATATACTTATCAACTAACTCTTAAACGCCACCAAACTTGGCGCATCTACAACTGCTGCAGGCAGGGCATTCCACTCCCGAACCACCCTTTGGGTAAAGAACTTACCTCTGATATCCGTCCTATAACTATCACCCCTTAATTTAAAGCTATGTCCCCTCGTGCTAGCTTTTTCCATCCTAGGAAAAAGGCTATCACTGTCCACCCTATCTAAACCTCTAATCATCTTATATGTTTCGATTAGTTCCCCTCTTAGCCGCCTCCTTTCTAACGAAAACAACCTCAAATCCCTCAGCCTCTCTTCATAAGACCTGCCCCCCATACCAGGCAACATCCTGGTAAACCTCCTCTGTACCCTCTCCAATGCCTCCACATCCTTCTTATAATGTGGGGACCAGAACTGCACACAATACTCCAAGTGCAGCCGCACTAGAGTTTTGTACAGTTGCCACATGACGTTGCGGGTCCGAAATTCAATCCCTCTACCAATAAAAGCCAAGACTCCATATGCCTTCCTAACAACCTTCTCGACCTGACTGCCTACTTTCAGGGATCTATGCACATACACACTAAGATCCCTCTGTTCATCTAGACTACTAAGAATCCTACCATTTGCCCTATACTCTACACATTTATTATTTCTGCCATAGTGCATACCTCACACTTTTCCACATTAAACTCCATTTGCCACCTCTCGGCCCAGCTCTGCAACTTGTCCAAGTCCCTCTGCAAACTATAACACCCCTCTTCACTATCTACCACTCCACCGACTTTAGTGTCATCTGCCAATTTACTAATCCATCCTTCAATACCCTCATCCAGATCATTTATAAAAATTACAAACAGCAGGGCCCCCAAAACAGACCGCTGAGGTACACCACTTGTCACCGAACTCCAAGATGAATATCTCCCATCAACCACCACCCTCTGTCTTCTATCTGCTAGCCAATTCCTAACCAATTAGCTAAATCACCCTCTATCCCATACATCTGCATTTTCTGCAGAAGTCTTCCATGGGCCACCTTATCAAACGCCTTACTAAAGTCCGTATATACCACATCAACTGCCTTACCCCCATCCACCTCTTTAGTCACTTTTTCAAAAACTCAATGAGGTTAGTAAGGCACGACCTACCCTTCACAAAACCATGCTGACTATCCCCAATCAATTCATTCCTCTCTAAATAACTATAAATCATATCCCTAATTATTCTCTCCAATACTTTGCCCACAACAGAAGTAAGACTCACTGGCCTATAATTCCCTGGAAGGTCTCTCTTCCCCTTCTTGAACAGCGGGACCACATTCGCTATCCTCCAGTCCTCCGGAACCACACCCGTAACCAACGATGACCTGAAGATCAGAGCCAGAGGCTCTGCAATCTCCTCTCTTGCCTCCCAGAGAATCCTAGGGTAAATCCCGTCCGGCCCAGGGGACTTATCAACTTCAAACCCTCGAGAATATCTAGCACATCCTCCCTATCTACTTCAATACTTTCCAGTTTGCAACCCTGTACCTCAGTGTTCTCCATAACTACATTTACATCACCCTGCATGAATACCGAAGAGAAATATTTATTCAGTACCTCTCCAATCTCTTCAGGCTCCACGCACAACTTCCCACTGCTGTCTATGACTGGCCCTAATATTGCCCTAACCAATCTTCTATTCTTAACATATCTAAAGAAAGCTTTAGGATTCTCCTTAATCCTATCAGCCAAAGTCTTCTCGTGTCCTCTCTTCGCTCTCCTCAATTCACTCTTTAGCTCCCTCCTGGCTAATCTATAGCTATCCATTGCATTAACCGAGCCTTCAATCCTCATCCTGACATAAGCCTCCTTTTTTCTTTTAACCAGCAAATCAACTTTTTTCGTACACCAAGGTTCTCTTACTCGAACTTGCAGCTTGGACCAGTACCTGGAACTTCGATGTTGTGGCCATTTCAGAGACTTGGGTAGAGCAGGGACAAGAATGGATGTTGCAGGTTCCAGGGTTCAATTGCTTTAGCCGGAGTAGAGAAGGAGGTAGAAGGGGGGGAGGAGTGGCATTATAAGTCAAAGACTGTATCACAGTGACAGAGAAGAAGTTTGATGAGGACTTGTCTGTTGAGGTAGTATGGGCTGAGATTAGAAACAGGAAAGGAGGTCACCCTGTTGGGAGTCTTTTATAGACCTCCTAAAAGTTCTAGAGAGGTAGAGGAAAGGATTGCAAAGTCGATCCTGGACAGGAGTGAAAGTAATAGGGTAATTGTTATGGGGACTTTAACTTTACTAATATTGATTGGAATAGCTATAGCTCTAGCTCGTTAGAGGGGTCAGTGTTCGTACAGAGTGTGCAGGAAGGTTTTTTGACTCAGTATGTAGATAGGCCAACTAGAGGTGAGGCTACATTGGATTTGGTGCTGGGCAATGAGCCAGACAGGTGTTAGACTTGGAAGTTGGTGAACATTTTGGTGATAGTGACCACAATTCGGTTACGTTCACCTTAGTGATGGATAGGGATAGGCATGAAGCTGGGGGCAGTAGTTATAGCTGGGGGGAGGGTAATTATGAGGCCATCAGGAGAGAATTAGGGTGCATAGATTGGACTAGGAAACTACAGGGACTGGGAACATCTGGAATGTGGAGCTTATTCAAGGAGCAGCTGCTGCGAGTCCTTGATAAGTATGTCCCTGTCAGGCAAGGAGGAAATGGTCGAGTAAGAATAGGGAAGGGAGAGGTTACTATGTTGGGTGTGTACTACAGACCGCCCAACAGTCCGCGTGCCGTGGAAGAAGGGATATGTAAGGAAATTTTATATAAGTGTAGGAAGAATAGGGTAGTTGTAATGGGAGATTTCAATTTCCCTGGGGTAGATTGGAAGGTGCCGAGAGTGGAAGGTGCGGATGGGGAGGAATTTGTACAGTGTGTTTTAGAAGGGTCCTTGGAGCAGTATGTGGATAGCCCAACTAGAGAGGGGGCTATACTGGATCTGGTTTTGGGGAGTGAGCCAGGGCAGGTGGTTGACGTTGTAGTAGGAGAGCATGTGTCTAATAGTGACCACAACTCTGTCTGCTTTAGGGTATTAATGGAAAAAGATGAAGCCTGCCGTAAGGGGAGGGTGTTAAACTGGGGGAGGGCTAGATATAGCTAGATTAGGCAGGATCTTAGGGATACCGACTGGGATAAGCTGTTCGAGGGTAGGTCGACACTGCACATGTGGGAGTCTTTCAAGGGAAAACTAAAATTTTTGCAGGATAGACACGTGCCGGTAAGGAGAAAGGATGGGAAGGGTAGGATTAGAGAACCGTGGGTTACCAGGGATGTTGAGGACTTGGTCAGGAAGAAGCGGGAGGCGTACGTTAGATCCAGGCAATTGGGGACAGAGGCAGCGCTGGAAAAATATAGAGAGTGTAGACGGGATCTTAAAAGGGGTGTCAGAAAGGCAAAAGGGGGCCACGAAATGGCTTTGGCAGGTAGGATTAAGGAAAATCCTAAGGCATTTTACTCCTATGTAAAGAGCAAAAGGATGGTTAGAGGGAAGATTGGACCTCTCAGGGACAGAGGAGGGGATCTATGCTTAGAGCCTGAGGGGATGGGGGAGATCCTGAATGAATACTTTGCGTCAGTATTCACGAGGGAGAGGGGCCTGATGTCTGATGCTGGCTTTGAGGATTTTGAGGACCCGTTAAAGGAAATAATCATTATGAGGGACGAAGTGTTGGGGCTTTTAGGTAGCATAAAGACTTATAAAGCTCCGGGGCCTGATGGTATTTATCCCAGGCTGCTAAAGGAGGTGAGAGATGACATTGCTGGGCCTCTGACGCAAATCTTTGTCTCTTCTTTGGACACAGGTGAGGTCCCAGAGGACTGGAGGATTGCAAATGTAGTACCGTTGTTTAAAAAGGGTCAAAGGGATAACCCAGGGAACTATAGGCCGGTGAGCTTGACTTCAGTTATAGGCAAGCTAATGGAGAGGATCCTCAGGGACAGGATGTATGAGCATCTGGAGCGCTGCGATCTGATCAGGGATACGCAGCATGGCTTCGTTAAGGGGAGGTCGTGCCTTACGAATCTAGTGGAATTTTTTGAAGAGGTGACAAAAACGTTTGATGAAGGACAAGCCGTTGATGTCATCTAGATGGATTTCAGTAAGGCATTTGATAAGGTCCCTCATGGTAGGCTGATAAAAAAGGTGAAGGCGCATGGGATACAGGGCCAGGTATGTAGATGGGTTGAGAACTGGCTTGGGAGGAGGAGACAGCGGGTAGTAGTGGAAGGCTCTTTTTCCAACTGGAGGTGTGTCACTAGTGGTGTGACACAGGGCTCAGTACTAGGACCTCTTCTATTTGTGGTTTATATAAATGACTTGGAAGAGGGGGTAGGTGGTGTGATCAGCAAATTTGCTGATGACACTAAGATACTTGGATTGGCGGGGACTGAGGAGCAGTGCCAGGCATTACAACAGGACATAGATAGGCTGGTAGATTGGGCAGATAGATGGCAAATGGAATTTAATCTGGATAAATGCGAGGTGATGCATTTTGGCCAGAAAAATGTAGCGGGGAGTTATAGGATAAAAAGTAAAACTATCCGGAGTATAGAGATGCAGAGAGACCTGGGGGTGCAGGTTCACAAGTCTCTGAAGGTGTCAGTACAGGTGGAAAAAGTGATAAAGAAAGCGTTTGGTATGTTAACCTTCATAGGAAGGGGTATAGAATACAAGAGTAGGAGTTTGATGTTGCAAGTGTATAGAACGTTGGTTAGGCCTCACTTGGAGTACTGCGTCCAGTTTTGGTCGCCGTACTACCGGAAGGATGTGGAGTCCCTGGAGAGAGTGCAGAGGAGATTTACCAGGATGCTGCCTGGTATGGAAGGGCTGTCTTACGAGGAAAAGTTGAACGCACTGGGGTTGTTTTCCCTTGAAAGACGTCGGCTGAGAGGGGATCTATTAGAGGTATATAAGATTATGAGGGGTATAGATAGAGTAAATGGTGGTAAGCTTTTTCCACCATTAGAATCGGATAGAACGAGGGGTCACGGGCTCAGGGTGAGGGGGGCTATGTATAAGACGAATATTAGAGGGCAATTTTTCACACAAAGGGTAGTGGGGGTGTGGAATGCACTACCGAGTAAGGTGGTGGGAGCAGGCACGCTAGGGTTGTTTAAGGGTCTCCTGGACAGCCACATGAGCAGTCTGCAGATAGAGGGATATAGGAGGACTGTTTAAATACTTTATTTGTTTCCACAGGCTGTTCGGTCCACCTTGTTGACCAACAAGGTGCATGCATTCGGCATGTCGTGCGAGGGCTGCTCTTGGATGTTACTTCAGGAGTTGCCTAGTGCTTCATGTCGTTAGTGTATGCTTAAACTGGACCATCAGATGGGCAACATGACAGCTCAGAGACTATCGCTGTTGCTGTGCAGACACATGGATTTGGGCCTGTGTCTGCGGGAGTTTGCGCGTTCTCCCTGTGGTTGCGTGGGTTTTCTCCGGTTGCTCCGGTTTGCTCCCACATCCCAAAAATGTGCTCTTAGGCTGATTGGGTAACAAATTGTCCCAATATTGGTCTCTATATGTCATTAAGACGTTAGGACGGCGGCGCGGGCTCGTTGGGCCGAAGGGCCTGTTTCCCGTGCTGTGTTGTTCTTTGTTCTTTGTTAAGGTCGCCATAGTCCTAGATGACCATAGATAACCTCCACTTTGAGGAGGAGAGCTATCTAGTGGTGATTTAAACTGACAATTGCCACACCTCAGGCAAGGAGCAAGATTGAGAGCCCATCCTTGTTTGTGGTGCTGATCCATCTGCTCCAGGCAGCTTACATGTTGAGAATGTAGAAGCATAATGGACCTGAGATAATAAATAGGGTGTTTGTTTTGATCTGAGCTAGTGTAGTTTTGTTGCATTTTCCCTTGTGGTTTCTCTGCCTCTCTCTATCTACCTCTCTCTTCCCCTTCAGTTCTGGAGGTTTGCAGTCTCGCAGCCCACATACCAACATGTACACTGGTTATTTGCTGATTGGTTTTGAAGCGGTGTTAACATCTGTGAGCAATATTGTTTAAATTGGAACAAGTCGAGTTAGGCTAGCAATTAAGAATTGTATTTTGTCATGTTCGAGTATTTCAATTGGGAAATGTTACACTAATTATTTTTGTTACAGTTAAACTGGATTGTTAAATAAAGTTTGTTTTAACAAAAGCTTCCTAGTTAGTCAATTTCTGTTCCCCTCCCCCCTTCCTTTTGAAGGGCTGCCCCTTTTAATTTGTCCCTAAGTTAATTTGAGTTTGTTTACTTGTTGGGTTGTCAAAAGAACTTCCTGGTTGGTCACCAGAATCACACTTGGAGTGATTTTATGCTCATGAATGCCAACATCAAAAATAGTTGGAGTTTAGTCTAAATTCGTAATATACCATTGGGTTTCTGACCTGGTTTCTGCTTAGTCAGACAGTTGACTCTTCATTCTCCTCAGACCCCAGTTCCTCAGGAATCATAGAGGTTTACAGCATGGAAACAGGCCCTTCAGCCCAACTTGTCCATGCCACCCTTTTTTTTTAAAACCCCTTAGCTAATCCCAATTGCCCTTATTTGGACAATGTCCCGCTATACCCATGTAACTATCTAAACACTTTTTAAAAGGCAAAATTGTACCCGCCTCTACTACTACCTCTGGCAACTTGTTCCGCACACTCACCACCCTCTGTGTGAAAAAATTGCTCCTCTGGACACTTTTGTATCTCTCCCCTCTTACCTTTAACCTTTGCCCTCTAGTTTTAGACTCCCCTACCTTTGGGAAAAGATATTGACTATCTAGCTAATCTGTTCCCCTCATTATTTTATAGACCTCTATAAGGTCACCCTTCAGCCTCCTACACTCCAGAGTATGAAGTCCCAGTCTATCTATATTAAACTGGACCATCTGATGGGCAACATGACAGCTCAGAGACTATCGCTGTTGCTGTGCTGACACATGGATTTGGGCCGGTGTCTGCGGGAGTTTGCGCGTTCTCCCCGTGGTTGCGTGAGTTTTCTCCGGGTGCTCCGGTTTCCTCCCACATCCCAAAAATGTGCTCTTAGGCTGATTGGGTAACAAATTGTCCCTATATTGGTCCCTATATGGAATCTTCAACAATAGGCATAGCCTAAAGTCAAGGATATGTCATTAAGACGTTAGGACGGCGGCGTGGGCTCGTTGGGCCGAAGGGCCTGTTTCCCGTGCTGTGTTGCTCTTTGTTCTTTGTTCTTTGTTATCCAGCCTCTCCTTATAACACAATCCTTCAAGCCCGGTAGCATCCTACTAAATCTTTTCTGCACTCTTTCTAGTTTAATAATATCCCTTCTATATAGGGTGACCAAAATTGTACACAGTATTCCAAGTGTGGCCATACCAAGTCTTCTACAACTTCAACAAGACGTCCCAACTCCTAGAACATAGAACATAGAACATAGAACATTACAGCGCAGTACAGGCCCTTCGGCCCTCGATGTTGCGCCAGCCAGTGGACCCTCTAACCTAAACTATTCCAATATCATCCATATGCCTATCCACCGACATTTGAATGCCCCCAAAGTAGGCGAGTCCACAACTGCTGCAGGCAGGGCATTCCACGCCCTCAACACTTCTGTGTAAAGAACCTGCCTCTGACATCCGTCCTATAACTACCACCTCTTAATTTAAAGTTATGTCCCCTCGTGTTGGTCATCACCATCCGAGGAAAAAGGCTCTCACTATCCACCCTATCCAATCCCTTGATCATCTTATACGCCTCAATTAGGTCACCACGTAACCTTCTTCTCTCTAATGAAAATAACCTCAGGTCCTTCAGCCTTTCCTCATAAGGCCTTCCCACCATACCAGGCAACATCCTGGTAAACCTCCTCTGCACCCTTTCCAATGCTTCCACATCTTTCTTATAATGCGGCGACCAGAACTGTACGCAATACTCCAAGTGCGGCCGCACCAGAGTTTTGTACAGTTGTAACATAACCTCACGGCTCCTAAATTCAATCCCTCTACCAATAAAAGCTAACACACCGTACGCCTTCTTAACAACTTTATCAACCTGGGTGCCAACTTTCAAAGAGCTATGTACTTGTACCCCAAGATCCCTCTGCTCGACAACACTATTAAGGGTCCTTCCATTAGCCCTATATTTCATATGCCTGTTATTCCTACCAAAGTGAATCACGTCACACTTAGCCGTATTGAATTCCATTTGCCACCTCATGGCCCAGCTCTGCAACCTATCTATGTCCCTCCGCAAACTGTAACATCCATCCTCGCTGTCTACAACTCCCCCCACTTTGGTATTGTCAGCAAATTTACTAATCCAACCCTCCTGCATTCAATGTTCTGACCGATGAAACCAAACATGCCGAATGCCTTCTTCACCACTCTGTTCACCTGTGACTCCACTTTCAAGGAGTTGTGAACATGTACCCCTAGATCTCTTTGTTCTGTAGCTCTGCCCTACCATTAACTGAGTAATTCCTGCCCTAGTTCAATCGACCAAAATGCATCATCTCGCATTTGTCTAAATTAAACTCCATCTGCCATTCATCAGCCCACTGGCCCAATTGATCAAGATCCCGTTGCAATTGGAGATAACTTTTTTCTTTGTCCACTATGCCATCAATCTTAGTGTCGTCTGCAAACTTACTAGCAATGCTTCTTATATTCTCATCCAAATCATTAATATAAATGGCAAATAACAGTGGACTCAGCACTGATCCCTGAGGCACACCGCAGGTCACAGGCCTCCAGTTTGAAAAAAACAACCCTCTACAACCACCTGCCAATTTTCTATCCATTGAAATTCCTCACCCTTAATCCCATGAAATTTAACCTTATGCAACGTAGCATGTAGTACCTTGTCAATGGCCTTGCTAAAGTCCATGTAGACAACATCAACTGCACTGCCCTCATCTACCTTCTTGGTTACCCCTTCAATAAACTCAATCAAATTTGTGAGACATGATTTTCCACTCACAAAGCCATGCTGACTGTCCCTAATCAGTCCTTGCATCTCCAAATGCCGGTAGATCCTGTCTCTGAAAATACCTTCCAACAACTTACCCACCACAGATGTGAGGCTCAATGGCCTATAGCTCCCAGGCTTTTCCCTGTAGCCCTTTTTAAACAAAGGCACAACATTTGCCACTCTCCAATCTTCAGGCACCTCACCCGTGACTGTTGATGATTCAAATATCTCGGCTAGGCGACCCACTAATTTCCTCCCTAGTTTCCCACAACATCCTGGGATACACCTCATCAGGTCCTGGGAATTTATCTACCTTGATATGCTTTAAGACTTCCAGCACCTCCTTCTCTATAATATGTACACTCCTCAAGACATCATTATTTATTTCCCCAAATTGTCTAACATGCATGCTTTTCTCAACAGTAAATACTGATGAGAAATCTTCATTTAGGATCTCACCCATTTCTTGTGGATCCATACATAGATGACCTCGTTGATCCTCAAGAGGCCCTGCTCTCTGCCTTGTTACTCTTTTGCCCTTATGTATTTGTAGAAGCTCTTTGGATTCTCCTTTGCCTTTTCTACCAAAACAAAACAATCTCATGTCCCCTTTTTGCCCTTTCTCTCTTAACTCTACTCCTACGCCTCCTATACCCTTTGAGGGATTCGCTTGATCCCAGTTGCCTATGCATGTCATGTGCCTCTTTCTTCTTCTTGACTAAGGCCTCAACATCCCGAGTCATTCAGGGTTCCCTACTTCTGCCAGCCTTGCCCTTCACTCTCAGAGGAATGTATTTACCTTGAATCAAAAGGTTAACACACTTTTGAAAGCGAGCCACTTACCAGACGTCCCTTTGCCTTCCCACAGACGCCCCCAATTAACTTTTGACAGTTCCTGCCTGATACCATCAAAATTGGCCTTGTCCCAATTTGGAAATTTAACTATCTATCATTCTCCATAGCTATCTTAAAACCAATAGAATTATGGTCACTGGTCCCAAAGTGATCCCTCACTCACACTTCCGTCACCAACCCTTCCTTATTTCCCAAGAGGATGTCAGGTTTTGCCCCCTTCTCTAGTTGGGCCATCCAATACTGAATGAGAAATTCCTCCTGAATACACTCAACAAATTTCTCTCCATCCAACCCTTTAATACCCTTGCTGGCCCAGTCAATGTTGGGAAAGTAAAATCTCCCACTATTCCAAAGATTGACAAAGTTGGATACTGTGTTTTCTGATTTGGTTCGTTCCCCATCTTCCCCACGATAACTAACAATATTTTCCAAAATAAGAGCATAAGAACATAAGAAATAGGAGCAGGAGTCGGCCATCCAGCCTCTCGAGCCTGCCCCGCCATTCAATAAGATCATGGCTGATCTGAAGTGGGTCAGTTCTACTTTCCTGCTTTCTCCTCATAACCCTTAATTCCCTTATCGATCAGAAATCTCTCTACCCGTGACTTAAATATATTCAGCGAGGGAGCCTCCACCACTTCAATGGGCAGAGAATTCCAGAGATTCACCACCCTTTGAGAGAAGAAGTTCCTCCTCAACTCCGATCTAAACTGCCCTCCCCCCCTTATTTTGAGGCTGTGCCCTCTAGTTCTGCTATCCTTTCTAAGTGGGAAGAATCTTTCTCTCTCTCTATTCTATCCATCCCCTTCATTATCTTGTAAGTCTCTATAAGATCCTCCTTCAGCCTTCTAAACTCCAATGAGTATAGGCCCAGTCTATTCAATCTCTCCGCATAGCCTAACCCCCTCATCTCCGGGATCAGCCTGGTGAACCTTCTCCATCGGTTCTGATATATTTGAGTAACAATACAAGAAAATGACATAATTTATTGATTAAGAAGGGGATCAGGGGTTATGGGGAAAAGGCAGGAGAATGGGGAGGAGAAAAATATCAGCCATGACTGAATGGGGGAACAGACTCGACGGCCAAATAGCCTAATTCTGCTACTGTGTCTTATGGTCTTATAATGAGCAGCTCTTTATATGCGGCAGTGTGGCTGAGGGGTCTGAGGCACTAAATTCACAGGAATTTTTCCTGTCTTTGCTGGCGGGGTATTGGAAACCTACATGGGTCAAGTTTCCAGCCTCTGTGAAGGCACAGGGTTCAAACCCATCGCTGCGGGTTTTGTGCTTTGCAGTCTAACAGCGCAGATTGAATGCAGGAGTTTTTGCGGTGTCAGGAGCAACGAGAAGAGACAGTACCAATGCCAACAGTTGTTTGGGTAAAGGAGCGTTTGGGGAACGAGTGGAGTTGCTCCTCCAGAGGCTGAATGACTGTCGATATAAACAACAGCTTTGCAAGCACTGAGACTGTATTCCAGCCCAGGGGATGGACTGGGCTTCTCTAACTGTTTCAAATCCTGTTATATACGCTTCCAATCATTCTCCGTTGTTACTATGTCTTCAGAGAAAGTTATTTGAAATGAAATAATGAGAAGCAATGATCACCCCTCGTTGCAAATCTCTCACATTCAGCTTCGCTGAGGATATAATGATTCAGCGCAATGACCCCGGGTTAGATTCCCAGTCATGGAATAACTTCTTGTTTCATTCTTCATTTGATGAAAACACGTCTCCCACTATCTGTGGAGGGAGCCAGATGGATGTACTTGCGTCAGAGCTGGGAAAGAACAAAGAACAACACAGCACAGGAAACAAGCCCGCACCTCCCATTTTAACACTCAGTGAGTGCCTCATTCCAATCCTTCTTCTTCCTACGACTTTTGTCTATGCTTCTTGGACTCCACGATAAAGGGGGTGCAAATTTAGAGAATGATATGTGCGCCAGCTTAAGGGAAGTCTAATTTAGGGACAACTTGTTGACACCAATCAGCCTCAAAGGACGTTTTTGGGGTGTGGGAGGAAACCGAAGCTCCCGGTGAAAACCCACGCAAGCACGGGGAGAATGTGCAAACTCGCACAGACATTGATACAAGCCGGAGATCCGACCCGGGTCCCTGTATCTGCACAGCAAACAGTGATAGTCACTGAGCTGTCATGTTGCCCGTCAGTTGGTCCAGTTTAAGTGTACACTAACGACGTGAAGCACTAGGCAAGTCTCGAAGCAACATCCAAGAGCAGCCCTCGCACGACCCACCCCGTATATGCCCCTTGTTGGTTAACAAGGCGGATCCAATCACCTGAGGATGTAAAAAGGAGACATCAATAAACATACAGCAGCCTATACAGACATTAATGGAAGATCCTCAGTAGCTCAAACATAAGAGACAGGTGAGCCTTAAAATTTGCTCAAAGGCCTATAGGAATCTATTAATTCCCAGGAACGTCCTGAGGCTCTTGATCCTCAACTAGAACATTCTTTTGTATCCCTCCATCTCTAATCTGCTCATGTGCCTATCTAGGTAAGCCTTAAACAACCCTAGCGTGCCTGCCTCCACCACCCTACTTGGCAATGCATTCCAGGCCCCCACAACCCTCTGTGTGAAAAAAACCTCCCTCGAACATCTGAATTATACCTCCAAGCCCGTTATACCTTAAGCCCGTGGCCCCTCCTGATTTTAAAGTCAGAGATAGAACAAAGATCAAAGAAAAATGCAACGCAGGAATAGGCCCTTCGGCCCTCTACACCGACCATGCTGCCCCATGCTGTGACATTAACGATAAATACTGAAGAAGAATCACATTGCTGCCTGGTTTGGAGGGTAGATCTTGTGAGGAAAGATTGAGGGAGCTGATTTAAAATAGGAATCATGAGCCTGGGGAGTCCCTGGGAAGTGTGTAAATAGATGATGATATTGATGTACTTGTTTTTATCCTACAGGTGCTTTGGTCCACCTTGTTGTCTAACGAGGGGCAAACGCGCGATGGGTCGTGAGAGGGCTGCTCTTGGATTTTTTTTTTGAGAGTATCCTAGTGCTTCACATCGTTAGTGTACGCTTGACCTGGACCATTTGATGGGCAACACGACAGCTCAGTGACTATCGCTGTGCTGTGCAGATACATGGATTTGGGCCTGTGTCAGTGGGAGTTTGCACATTCTCCCCGTGCTTGCATGGGTTTTCTCCGGGTGCTCCGGTTTCCTCCCACATCCCAAAGATGTGCTCTTAGGCTGATTGGCAAAACAAATTCTCCCTAAATTGTCTTGAATTTGGTTTTTAATCCATAGATCTATAAACATAGACAGGGATCATGGGTAGAGGTGGGAACATCGAGGTGGCGGCACGGGCTCGTTGGGCCGAAGGGCCTGTTTCCCGTGCTGTTTTGTTCTTTGTTCTTGAGCTGGGGCTTTGGAGCGGAGGAGAATGAGATGCAACTTAATAGAGGTTTATAAGATGATGAGAGGGAAAGATAGAGTGGACGAGTAGAGACTATTTCCTCGGGTAGATGTAGCTGTTACTGTCCCTAATCCGTCCTCGCGTCTCTAAATGCCTATAGGTCTTGCTTCTCAAAATACTAGCTGTTCCTAACTGGAACTGATCCACTTTAGATCAGCCATGATCTTATTGAATGGCGGGGCAGGCTCGAAGTGCTAGATGGCCGACTCCTGCTCCTATTATGTTCTTAAGTTGGGATGGGCTGTTTGGAACTCTAACTAACAATTTGCTTTATTCGCTCTCCTTTTGCTATTTTAATTTTTACGCCAGAACATTTTCGATACAAACAAATTTCTCCTGCAAAATGACACCTTCTGCTTCAACAGTAGTAACGTGTCCATCACAGTGGTTCAATGGTTCAACTAGTACAGTGGTTCACACTTCTGCGTTGCAATGCCTGAAGTCTCAGGTGGATGTTACTAGGGGGCATATCTATAAGGTTCATGGTGGGAGATATAGGAGGGATGTCTGAGGTAGATTCTTTACTCAGAGAGTGGTTGGGTTGTGGAATGCACTGCCTGCTGTGATAGTGGAGTCGGACACTTTCGGAAGTTTCAACGGTTATTGGATAGGCACATGGACACACCATAGTTATAGGGAGTGGGATAGCTTGATCTTGGGTTTGGACGTAGCTTGGCACAACAGTGCCGAAGGGCCTGCACTGTGCTGTACTGTTCTATGTTTCTATGTGCTAAGTCTCTATTCGATTCCCTGCTTGGGTCACTGAATATGTCAAATTTGCACGTTCTCCCCGTGTCTGCGTGGGTTTCCTCCGGGTGCTCCCATTTCCTCCCACATTCTGAAGGAGTACTGGTTCGGTACATTGACCTGAACAGGCGCTGGAGCGTGGCTTCTGGGGGATTGACACAGTAACTTCATTGCAGTGTTCATGAAGCCTTACTTGTGACTAAAAAATACATTTACAATGATGACACGCGACAAGGACACCACTATAATCATGACTTTCACTTCCCACGATTCGAAACCAGACAAAAATATTTCCAATTGCTCTTCATTGCAGGGTGAGGGTAAAGTTTCATAATTCACTGTCAGTCTGAGTACCATCCAGATTTTATATTTCTTCACCATCTCTATCCATAGCGGCCCATCACTGTTCTCCTTCCGTGTTTGCTCTTGAAATTGTTGTGATATTTTGGCTGGCACGGGTAGCACAGTGGTTAGCATTGCTGCCTCACAGCTCCAGGGACCCAGCTTCGATTGCTGGCTTGGGTCACTGGTCTGTGTGGAGTTTGCACATTCTCCCCATGTCTGAGTGGGTTTGCTCTGCTTTCCTCCCACGGTCCAAAGATGTGCAGGTTGGGTTGATTGGCCGTGCTAAGAAATTGCCCCTTCATGTCCAGGGATGTGTAGGTTAGCAGGATTAGTGGGTATAATATGTAGGGATGGGGGGCCTGGATGGGATTGTGGTTAGTGCAGACTCGATGGGCCAAAGGGCCTCTCTCTGCACTGTAGGGTTCTATGAATGGTGTCTTCATATCTTCACTTCAAAATCACAAGTGGGTACAAATTTTTTTCCCCACACTTCTCTAGCTGAGTGTGATATCAATAATAGAAATAGTCATAATAAATGTTAATAATAATCATAAAAGTGCTAACAACAACATTGATAATGAAAAAAAATGAACAATAATCTTCTCCCTGCAAAGACAGAGAATGAGGGGGAGACCTAACAGAGGTGTACAAAATTATGAAGGGTATAGACAGGGTGAACAGTGGAAAGATTTTTCCCAGGTCGGAGGTGATGATCATGAGGGGTCACAGCATTAAGGTGAAGGGGGCGAGATATAACTCAGATATCAGAGGGACGTATTTGACATAGAGGGTGGTAGGGGCCTGGAATGCACTGCCAAGCAGGGTGGGTGGAGGCGGACACATTTAAGACTTATCTGGATAGACACATGAACAGACTGGGAATGGAGGGGTACAAACCAATGGTCTATTTGGACCAATGAGCGGCGCAGGCTTGGAGGGCTGAAGGGCCTGTTTCCTACACTGTATTGTTCTTTGTTAATGATGCTAACAAGTATACTAATGGTAATTATAATGGGAATATAAGTAAGGATAATACCTTAGCAATAGTAACAGTGATAGAATAATAATTAAAGATGATAGAACATAGAACATAGAACATAGAACACTACAGCACAAACAGGCCCTTCGGCCCACAAGTTGTGCCGATCATATCTATACCTACCCAGCCATAGACCTATCTATAACCCCCAATCCCATTGGATCCCATATACTCATCCAGAAGTCTTTTAAAAGACCCCAGCGAGTTCGCCTCGACCACCACCGACGGCAGCCGATTCCATTCACTCACCACCCTCTGAGTGAAAAACTTTCCCCTAGCATCCCGTCTGTACTTGCTTCCCTGCACCTTAAATCTGTGCCCTCTCGTCGCGACCATTTCAGCCCTGGGAAATTGTCTCTGAGAGTCCACCCTATCTATTCCTCTCAACATCTTGTAAACCTCTATCAGGTCGCCTCTCAACCTTCGTCTCTCCAGGGAGAACAGTCCCAGCTCCCTCAACCTGTCTTCATAAGGCATGCCTCCCAATCCAGGCAACATCCTTGTAAATCTCCTCTGCACCCTTTCAATAGCTTCCACGTCCTTCCTATAGTGAGGCGACCAGAACTGCGCACAGTACTCCAAGTGTGGTCTGACAAGGGTCCTATAAAGCTGCAGCATTACCTCCTGACTCATGAACTCAATCCCTCGATGAATGAAGGCCAGTACACCGTAAGCTTTCTTAACCACATCCTTCACCTGGGAGGCCGATTTGAGATTCTTATGGACCCAGACCCCAAGATCCCTCTGCTCTTCCACACAGCTAAGACTCCTACCTTTGATAGTGTACTCATTCATCCCATTGGATCTGCCAAAATGGACCACAACACATTTATCCGCGTTGAAGCCCATCTGCCACTTCTCTGCCCAGTCTTGCATCCTGTTGATGTCATGCTGCAACTTCTGACATCCCTCCAGACCATCCACAACACCACCGCCCTTCGTGTCATCGGCGAACTTACTCACCCATCCCTCCACTTCCTCATCCAGGTCATTTATGAAAATGACAAACAGCAAGGGTCCTAGAACAGATCCCTGGGGCACTCCACTGGTGACCGACCTCCATGCAGAAAAAGAGCCATCCACAACCACCCTCTGCCTTCTGCAGGCAAGCCAGCTCTGGATCCACAAGGCCAAAGCCCCTTGGATCCCATGGCCTCTCACCTTCTCAAGAAGGTCTCTCACCTTCTCAAGATGTCGCTATCATTCCAGGTCCAGTTTGAGGGAGGGTGCTGCCTCATGTTGATTTACCCTGATGATCAGCACATCTCAGGCGAGCGATGAGCTGAGAAGCTCGAACAACTTCAACTGATAGGAGAATGGAACCTGACTCTGCTTGCCCTGAATGCACTGCCAAGTAGGGTGGTAGAGGCAGGCACGCTAGAGTTGTTAAAGGCTTACCTAGATAGGCACATGAGCAGACTAGAGATGGAGGGAGACAAAAGATTGTTCTAAAAAAGGATCAGGAGCCTTCGGACATTCCTGGGAATCAATAGATTCCTATGGGCCGTCCAACATATTTTATGGCTCACTTGTCTTACATTTGAGCTTCTGGGGATTCCGCGAATGTCTGTTTAAGTTGTGCCATGTTGATTGATGTCTTTTTCTTAATCCACAGAGGATTCAGTCCGCCTTGTTGTCCAACATATTTCGTGGCTCACTTGTCTCTTACGTTTGAGCTTCTGGTTGGGTGCATTGACCCAAACAGGCGCCGGAGTGTGGCTACTGGGGGACTGACACAGTAACTTCATTGCAGTGTTAATGAAGCCTTACTTGTGACTAAAAAATACATTTACAATGACGACACACGACAAGGGCACCACTATAATCATGACTTTCGCTTCCCACGATTCGAAACCAGACAAAAATATTTCCAATTGCTCTTCATTGCAGGGTGAGGGTAAAGCTTCATAATTCACTGTCAGTCTGAGTACCATCCAGATTTTATATTTCTTCACCATCTCTATCCATAGCGGCCCATCACTGTTCTCTTTCCGTGTTTGCTCTTGAAATTGTGATATTTTGGCTGGCACGGGTAGCACAGTGATTAGCATTGCTGCCTCACAGCTCCAGGGACCCAGCTTCGAGAGTTGCCTAGTGCTTCACATCGTCAGTGTACGCTTAAACTGGACCAGCTGACGGGCAACACGACAGCTCAGTGACTATCGCTGTGCTGTGCAGATGCATGGATTTGGGCCTGTGTCTGTGGGAGTTTTCACATTCTCCCCATGCTTGCGTGGGCTTTCTCCGGGTGCTCCGGTTTCCTCCCACACCCTAAAAACGTGCTCTTAGGCTGATTGGTGTTAAAAAATTGTCCATAAATTAGTCTTCCCTCAATCTGGTTATAATTCCTTTATTGTGGAGTCCAATAGGCGTAGACAAAGGTTATAGATAGAAGAGGGCACTCACAATGTTAAAATGGGCGGGCGTGGGCTCGTTGGGCCGAAGGGCCTGTCTCCTGTGCTGTGCTGTTCTTTGTTCTCTGCAGCAGTCCACCAAGCTGAAAATGCTTAGACATCGCCCTGGGGGAAAGGGGCAGAGAACAACTGGAGGAAGTGAAAAAATTCTCCAACAGCAAGTGTGAGAAACATCAGTCACAGAGAGGGTGGCAGTTTATGGAAGATATTTCTTCCAAGATAACAGATTTGAGAAGCACTAAAATATAGAAATCAAAGTGACAGGGAAGTAGAACAAATCAATGAACATTATATTTGCTCCATGGATTTTGAAAGTACTCTTCGCCACGTTACATAGCATCCAGAAATTGTCAAACTATGTCCATTATCCCTAAGTCTCAATCAAGGTTGTTTTCACCTGGTAGCCTCAAGATTTTTATGAATTATATTTTCGTTCCAAATGGCACTGCAAATCCAGTGTATCACTACATCATCCAGTTGATGTAAAAAATACTTGTATGGTCAACAGGAAGACAGCCGGAATTAACACTCACTCAGCTCACAGTGGAACTAAATCTTGAAGCTATTTACTTTACATATGTGGAAATTGATTTGCCCAAAGACACTAGAGGATAGCAAGGTAAACAATTAATGGGGGCGTTTGAAGGGTAGAATCTAACGGGTGGCCCTGCAGAACAGCGTTACTGCAGCGTTAGGCCCAGAACAGCGTTAAAGAACAGGAGACAGGATTTAGGAGATTCCAAAGAAAGCATCCACCGCTGAGAAAACTGCCAGCCATTGAGGAATCTATTGGTCATTCAGGAATTCATTACACTGCACTGAAGGGATCAGAAATAGTCAACAAGGTTTTACCAAATGGAAATAACATGTTGCAAAAATTTCACTTCTAGTGATGCAGCTTGCAAAGTGGATAAAGAATAACATGTCCAAGTGGTAGGCATAGATCTCCAGAAGTTACTCAATAAGATATTCCACAGCCAATTATCATTGTGCCTTTTATTCCATGGTCAGTGCTCATTAATATAGAGACATAGTACAGTTTGGTCAGCGGGCAGGGAGATGATATTTGGGGTAACCGGCGCACTTACAAGTTGGCCGTCTGTAACTTGTGAAGCACTAGGAAGATTATTGTATGGGCCCCAATGATGTATGATCTAGATTCATAACTTAAAAATATAGACAGTAATTAATTGCCTGATTGCACCAACTTAATTGTATGCACACTGTGAGAACAGAACAATAGATAGTAAATCCTTACAGGCAACCAAACTGCCTAAAGGGTAACAGATGCCTCATCTATTGTGGTGATGTTTGAAATCATTCACTTTAGCAGTAAAAGTATAAAAGCAGTTTTGTTTTTAGTGT
The DNA here is from genome assembly GCA_024679065.1 of Sphyrna mokarran. Taxonomy (NCBI): domain Eukaryota; kingdom Metazoa; phylum Chordata; class Chondrichthyes; order Carcharhiniformes; family Carcharhinidae; genus Sphyrna; species Sphyrna mokarran. The sequence continues at coordinate 13,039,596 of JAGIQG010000038.1, read as the reverse complement.
GTACATTTTCAATTGCTGATTTTCACCCTTTCTAAAGTAGTGCTAAACGTTAATCGGTAGCTGATAGTCCAGAAGCTGTCATAAGCCGGACAGACTTAGAGCAAATATAAGCAGTTTAAAAATCTAAACAGGAGCCCATTTGCTATTAGAAGCGCAATCTCATTAACCTCCATATTCCAGTGGAGGCGTTGGGTCTGTATTATTACATCAACTGGATCATACAGTGATACACTGGATTTGCAGTGCCATTTGGAACAAAACTATAATTAGAACCATAGAAAATTACAGCTTAGAAATAGGCCTTTTGGCCCTTCTTCTCTGTGCTGAACCATTTTTTGCCTAGTCCCACTGACCTGCACTTGGACCATATCCCTCCACACCCCTCTCATCCATAAACCCATCCAAGTTTTTCTGAAATGTTAAAAGGGACCCCGCATTTATCCGGTAGCTCATTCACTCCCACCACTCTCTGTGTGAAGAAGCCCCCCACTAATATTCTCTTTAAACTTTTCTCCTTTCACCCTTAACCCATGCCCTCTGTTTTTTTCCCCCGAGCCTCAGTGGAAAAAGCCTGCCTACATTTATTCTATCTCTACCCACTCAAAATCTTATACACCTCTATCAAATCTCCCCTCATTCTTCGACACTCCAGGGAATAAAGTCCTAACCTATTCAATCTCTCTCTGTAACTCAGCTTCTCAAGTCCAGGCAACATCCTTGTGAACCGTCTCTGCACTCTTTCAACCTTGTTTACATCCTTCTTGCAACTAGGTGACCAAAACTGTACACAATATTCTAAATTCGGCCTCACCAATGCCTTATGTAACCTTACCAATTTGTAAAAGTCTTGAGGCTAAGAGGTAAAAACGTGCTGTAAACTTGTTTTCTTTTCTTCGTGGCCAGGTACATCCTAGAAAGTAAATAGATTAAGACATTTGGAAAGAAATGCTATCCAGATTTCTGTTAAAGAAAATTGAGGCATTTTTTTTCCTCTGGATGCTGATGCCTTCCATGGAATAACTGCAAACCAAATAAATGCATATTATAGTTCAAATAAAATATTAAAATCACGCTGTGCTGCTGCAGAAGAGCAAAGCTTAGAGGAAAGTTTGAAAGAAAGAATCTCTCCTCAATTTTCAGGCCGAGTAAATGGTCAATCTTGTTGAAAAAGTAAGGTTGTGAAAAGCGAAGCTGAAAGCAGAGAATGTTCTAGTTGAAGATCAAGAGCTTCAGGACGTTCCTGGGAATTAATAGATTCCTATCGGCCTTCCAACAAATTCTAAGGCTCACCTGTCTCTTAAGTTGGAGCTATTGAGGATCTTCCATTAATGTCTGTATCGGCTGCTGTATGTTTATTGATGTCTCCTTTTTACATCCTCAGGTGATTCAATCCGCCTTGTAGGCCAACAAGGGGCATATACGGGGTGGGCGGTGAGAGGGTTGCTCTTGGATGTTGCTTCGAGAGTTGCCTAGCGCTTCACGTCGTTAGTGTACGGTTAAGCTGGACCAATTGATGGGCAACACGACAGCTCAGTGACTATCACTGTTTGCTGTGCAGATACAGGGACCCGGGTCAGATCTCTGGCTTGGGTCAGTGTCTGTGGGAGTTTGCACATTCTCCCCGGGTTTTCTCCGGGTGCTCCGGTTTCCTCCCACATCTCAAAAACGTGCTTTTTAGGCTGATTGGTGTCAATAAATTGTCCCTGAATTGGATCTCCTTTAATCTGGTGCATATATAATTCCCTAAATTTGCACCCCCTTTTATTGTGGAGTCCACTTGATGCAGACAAAAACGTCGTCGATCGATGAAAGACTTGAATGAGGCACTCACTGAATGTTAAAATGGGCGGCACGGGCTTGTGGAGCCAAAAGGTTTGTTTCCTGTGCTGTGCTGTTCTTTGTCTGATGACTTACTGGCAGAATGATATTAAGCTAATGTGCCTCATAATGAAATGCAGGCAGTAGCAGTGCCAGTGGAAATGGTTCTCTGGACCAGTAAACCAGGGTAATTCTCTGCAGATCCGGCTTCAAATCATCTCAAGTGATGAAACTTGAATTAAAAGTCTATCCATGATCGTGAAACCATTGTTGTTAAAAAAAAAGAAATCGCATTACTTGGCCAATCAGACACATAGCAATGTGGATTATTCTTAAGTGTCCTCTGAGATGTCGCAGCAAGCCACTCAGTTCAAGGGGAATTATGTGAGAAATAAATTCTGGCCCAAATATTGGACACCCAGAATCCATAATTAAAACAAACAGCGTTGCAAAGCAATGATTGAAGATTTATCCTCAGAGTGTCTTAAACAATCATATTGCAACTTCGAAAATAAATGCCAAGTTGCAATTTGACAACTCTGTACAGATGTGGCCTGAAAGTTCTTGTCTCGAAACTTTTTTTCAATTTTATAATGTATTCAATTTTGCACTTAGAGTTCAAAACAATGTGAAATGCATTGTTAAATATTTTAAATGCATTGAAAAATATGCTTAAGCACGAAAAGTGTGTCAAAGTGCGGGACAGTTTCTAAAGTGCTTAGAAATAATTGAATCATTTTAAAACGCTTTCTTGAAGCTAAAAGCTGACCCCATTGAGCATGTTATGGGCTCATGCATTCATGAGATGAGCTTCATCACAATCTCATCCAACTGCTCAGTTTGACAAATCATTTTGTCTCTGGACCATGCTGTATACAAACGTTGAAATTCTGTGAGCAACCAACGTAATAGACAAATTCTGGCAACATTCAGCATGAAATGCTTTTGATTCACTGTCAATCACAAAATCCAGACCATTGCATTCTCATCGATAAGGGGACTTGGCTTCATTCTGCAATCTGTTTTCCCTCCAATGTATCCCCTTGAAATGATGCATATTCCCCAAAAGAACCTAAAACCAACCCGGGGCAGCTGGATAAACCTGTTTTCTGTTCAATTAATGCAAAAGATGAGACCATCTAATTACTTCCCTGGAGTATGATGTCAGATATAACTGCGCCAATCCTTCAATCAAGAGCAGAAGGCGTTCAGAATCTCTGACAGAGATGCACGGATCACCAAAAGGCCTGCTGTTTGCCATTTATTACCCGGTTCTGGCAGCTATCGGGGTTCCAGGTAAACTACTGTGGTCACTTATTAGGTGCGGGGAAACACCATTTGACAGCATCTCTTGCACCATTTGGAGGTATCATATTTTCACACAATGGGGTTACCTTTCTCCAAGTTAATGGAGCATTTCCCAACTTTTTCTGTATTATTCTGTTCATTAACTAGTCAATATCTCTCTTTTAACTGTATTCGTAGCACGCTTATAACCCCTATTTTTGCCATTTTAAATGTGTAAACTCTCAATTTTAACTATAAAGAATTTTCGCTTTCCGAAGATGATTTGTCATTTTTAGTGCTAATTATATTAACAGTCTAAGTTCTCTGTTAGCAGTATACTATTGCCGCAAATAATGGTGTCATTTCTCGCAATGGACCAATGTTTCGCTGCGAGAAGCATAATAGTATTTTATTAATAATGTCATTTTCGCTGTTACTGTATATTAACATGTTAACAATGTAATTTCTATTTTAGCGGCATAATATTAACCAGTTAAAAATATTACTTTCTCACTATAGTTGTGCAATATTACCCTGTTAATGATGACATTTCTCGTTGTTAGTTTATAATTTCATCCTGTTAATATTGTAATTTGTCACTTCACTAGTACAATATTGTTCTGTTAAGAATCCAATTTGTCGCTGTTAGCAGTATATATTACCCTGTCAATTATGTGATTTATGTTATATCACTCTGCTTACAATGCTGTTTCGTGCTTTTAAAAGTGATACCACTATGTTAATGGTATAATTTCTCACTGTTAGTGCTGTAATGTTACCTGTTAATACTGTCATTTCTCATTTAATAGTCTAATATTACACTGCCAACTGTGACTAATTAGCTGCTAGTGTCAGGAATATAATTTCTCACCGTCATTGGTATAATATTAACTTGTTAACAATGTCATTTCTCACTCTTATTGGGGTAATATTACTGTTAATAGTGTTATTTCTCTCATTTAGTAGTAAAATATGACCCTGCTTGTGATGCAAATTATTAGCTATTGGTAGTACTGTTAAAAGCATGACTTCTCACTGTAAGATGTATAGTGTACTAGTCCTCATTAATCGAGGGATTGTGGTCAAGAAGGCGTGTGGTGTACTAGCCTTCATTAATCGAGGGATTGAGTTTAGGAGTTGGGAGACAACTTTATCAGGCCCTTGTCAGACCCCACTTGGAGTAGTATGCGCAGTTCTGGTCACCTCACTATAGGAAGGATGTGGAAGCCATTGAAAGGGTGCAGAGGAGATTTACAAGGATGCTGCCTGGATTGGGGGGCATGCCTTATGAAGATAGGTTGAGGGAGTTGGGTCTCTTCTTCCTGGAGAGACAAAGGTTGAGAGGCGACCTGATAGAGAGTTATAAGATGTTGAGAGGTATAGATAGAGTGGATTCTCAGAGGCTATTTCCCAGGGCTGAAATGGTCGCTACGAGAGGACACAGGTTTAAGGTGCTGGGGAGCAACTACAGAGGAGATGTCAGGGATAAGTTTTTCACTCAGAGGATGATGAGTGAGTGGAATCGGCTGCCGGCCGTGGTGGTAGAGGCGAATTCGTTGGATGAATACATGGAATTTAATGGGATTGAGGGTTACGATGCTAATGGTGTCATAAACATAATTCTACCTGTTAGGTAGAGTATGATGGGCACAAGTTGTGGGCTGAAGGGCCTGTTTGTGCTGTAGTGTTCTATGTTAGCTTGTTAACAGTGTAATTTATCGCTATTAGTGACATAAGATTCCACTATTAATAGTGTGATTTATACTTGATAGTAATGTGGTATTATCCCATTAATAGACTAATTTTGGACTATTATAATCCATTTCTAAAAGTGTAAGTTCTCTGTTATTAATATGGTATTAGCTTGTCAATAGTGTAATTTCTATCTGTTAGTGGCATAATGTTAATGGTGTAATTTCTCATCATTAGTAGTGTAATATTGCCATGCTAATAAAGTTTATTTATTAGTGTCACAAGTAGGTTTACATTAACACTGCAATGAAGTCATTGTCAAAGTTCCCTTGATGCCACACTCCAGCGCTGGTGCGCTGAAGGAGAACTTAGCATGGCCAATGCACAAAACCAGCATGCCTATCGGGCTGAGGGAGGAAACTAGAGCATCCAGAGGAAATCTACACAGACACAGAGAACGTGTCAGCTCCACATAGACAAGGGGAGAAAGTGCAAGCTCCACAGTGACCCAAACCAGGAATCGAACCCGGGTGGTTGGCACTGTAAGGCAGCAGTGCTAGTCACTGTGCACCTTGGCACTCAGTGTGATGTAACTAATTGCTGTTGGTGGCATGATATTAGCCTATTAAGGGTGTCATTTCTCGGTTTTTGTAGTATAATGTTACACAGATAATGCTGTAATTTCAAATTGTGAGTGATGTAAAATTACAACGGTAATAGTGCAGTGTCCCACTTTTAATGATATGTTGTTAGAAGTGTAATCTCTCACTGTTGGTAATACAATATCACCCTGTTAACAATGTGATTTCTCATTGTTAGTCATATAGTATTAAACTGTTCACATTTCTTGGTGTTAGTGGTATGTTACCCTGTTAATAGTATATTTCTTAGTTTAGTATTATTATATCACTATTATTATTAATTATTATATAATTATTATATCACTATTATTATTAATAGTGTAAATTTTTAGCCATCAGTAATACATCATTGCACTGTTAATAGTGTTTCTTACTTTAGATGTATCATATTACCCTGTCACAGTGTTATTTATCGCTACCAGTGACATAATATTCCACTGTTAAGTTCTATCTATCCGTAATATGGCATTGCCTTCTTAAAAAACTAATTTCTCGCTATTCGTGACACAATAATCCGCTGTTAAGTGAGTAAGTTTTATTTTTTACAGCATGGTCTTACCCTATAATAGTGTAAATTCGTGTTTTTAGTGATATGATAATACATTGTTCATAGTGTAATTTCAGACTATTCAGTGGTATGATATTAAGTTGTTAATTTCTACTTGTTCGTGTCAAAATTACTGGTTAATATTGTAATAACTCATTGTTATTGGTTTAAAATTTCCATGCTAGTAGTTTAATTTCTCACTGTTAGTGCATAATGTTACGATGCTAATGGTGTCATTTATTTTTATTAGCATTATTATATTAGCCTGTTAATAGTGTAGATTACTGCTTTTAGTAGTATGATATGAACTTTTAGAAGTGCATTTGCTCGTTGTTAGTGCAATCGCATTACCCTGTCGATAATTTGAGTTTTCATTGATAGTGGCAAATAAACAGCCATAATAGTATCATTTCCAGCTGTTAGTGAAGTAATATTACTTTGCCAATGGTGTCATTCCTTCGCTGTAATGGCACAGTTTCTTCATGTCGCTGTTATAAATTCTTCTCTTTCGCATAGCAATTGCGTTTCTCTAACTCATTGCCATTCCATCTCTTAAATTGTATAACGTGTCCCAATTATTGTGAACATGCAATGTTTTAAACATAATTCTAGTCGGTACTGGATTGAGGATTGGCTATCTGGCAGGAAGCAGAGAGTTTGAATAAATGGGTGCTTTTCTTGTTGGCAGTTGGTGACTAGTGGCATGCCGGAGGGATTGGTGCTGGGGCTGTTTGTGGAAAGTTTGGCATTTACACCAAACCCACAAAGCAGTGTTTCTGCTCCCAGCCTCAGTGATGAAGCCCATCTCTCCTCCCTCTCTATTAGTTACTGCTGACCTTTCTACAGTGGCCATATTGAGTCAAAATTTCCTTCTGTTCATAAAATCGTAGAATCCCTACAGTGCAGAAGGAGGCCATTCAGCCCATCAAGTCTGCACCGACCACAATCCCACCCAGGCCCTATCCCCATAACCCCATGCATTTACCCTAGCTAGTCCCCCTGACACTCAGGAGCAATTTAGCATGGTCAATCCACCTCATCTGCACACCTTTGGACTGGGGGAGGAAAAGCGAGCACCCGGAGGAAACCCACGCAGACACGGGGAGAATGTGGAACCTCAGTGAGCCGAGCCGGGAATCGAACTTGGGTTCCTGTGCTGTGACGCAGCAGTGCTAACCACTGTGCCACAGCACCTGGCGTTATGCCAGATTTCCCTTCTTCATCACTTCCTCCAATTTGAATGATGCTGCCTAATTGATGGCATCTCTCCCTTTTGGGGCACACATAATTGATTTAAAATACGCACAATAAGACTAAGCTGATCATTTGTCCCAGCAGCACTGTGCAACATGAAGGAAATGCTACATTTAAAGAGCCACCCTTTTTTTTCCGAATAATACAGCATTATCTGAAGTTCCAGTGGTTCAGATCGACGCCGATTTTCCAGCTCATTATTCGCTCACCGTATCTTGGTAAATATGCCGAGATCCCGAACCCAAATTTAGAAAATGTTCATTGCCCTTTGATTCACTTTTGCTTGTAAATCTCTTTGAACTTGTTACTTATCCATGTCAATATTTCCAGCAACGCAAAGTTGTGTTTTTTTATCATGCGGCTATGTTGGTTTCTCTTTGTTTTTGATGCCATTTTGCTATTTGGCATTCCTGTGTCATTGATCTGCCTTATCTTTAAATCGGATGTCAATTACAAATGCAGAGATATCTGCCCACCTCAGGGGCCACCTGAAAAACAACATGCCACTCAAAGTCTTATAAGAGCATTGGGGCGGCACAGTGGGTTAGCCCTGCTGCTTCACAGCTCCAGGGTCCTGGGTTCGTTTCCTGGCTGGGGTCACTGTCTGTGCGGAGTTTGCACATTCTCCTCGTGTCTGCGTGGGTTTCCTCCAAAGATGTGTGGGTTAAGTTGATTGGCCATGCTAAGAAATTGCCCCTTAGTGTCCAGGGATGCGTAGGTTGGAAGGATTAGTGGGTATAATATGTAGGGATATGGTGGTAGGTTCTGGGTGGGATTGTGTTCGGTGCACACTCGATGGGCCTCTTTCTGCATTGTAGGGTTCTATAATAATTTTTCTTTAAGAAATAGGAGCAGGAGTAGGCCATCTAACCCCGCCATTCAATAAGATCATGGCTGATCTGAAGTGGATCAGTTCCAATTCCCCGCTTTCTCCCCATATTAATTCCCTTGTCGATCAGAAACCTATCTACCCGTGACTTAAATATAGTCAACAAGGTAATTTGACAAAGTCTTGTCAAATGCTTACTTGTAATTGCAGAGCGAACTGTAAACTTCCTCCTCCCAAGCCCATCCGTACATTCAATCACTTTCCTGTCTTTGTTGCAGCGAATCTGATGGTGATAGTGATCCTGTCGAGGGGGAGATGCGGTCTCTCCAAATGCATAACTTCCTATTTAGTGTCCATGGCGGCCTCGGATCTGGCGCTGGTTATAACCGCTGTGATATTGAACCGGATAACTGGCATTTATTTCCCAAGCAGTTACCTGTCTCTCACGCCAGTATGCAGTCTGCGTATTGTCCTAATATATGCGTCCATTGACAGTTCAGCTTGGCTAACTGTGGCTTTCACCTTTGATCGATTTGTGGCCATTTGTTGTCAAAAGCTGAAGATGAAATATTGCTCCCAAAAAATGGCGGTGCGGATCATCGGGGCCGTCTGCACGATTAGCTGCTTGAAAAATACCTTCCTGTATTTCATTTACAAACCTTTGTACATAAGTGACAACTTACCTTGGTTCTGTGACATAAAATTGATCTATTATACATCACCTGCATGGGTGGCATATGACTGCATTTTCCACATTTTAACGCCCTGCCTCCCATTCGTTCTGATTCTACTGCTCAATGCTCTGACTGTGAGACACATTCTGCTGGCCAGTAAAGCCCGCCGGAGACTCCGGGCCCAGAGCAGTGGCGAGAATCAGAGCGACCCAGAGATGGAGAAGCGAAAAAAGTCCATTGTTTTACTCTTCTGTGTCTCAGGAAGCTTCATCCTGTTGTATTTGCTGTACGTTATGACTTTCCTTTTCGTTCAGATCGGAAAAGTCAGCTACTTCTCGAGTTCCGATATCAACAAATCGACATTTGCCCTTGAGGAAAAAGCGTACATGCTGCAGCTTTTGAGCTCGTGTATCAACCCGTTCGTCTATGCAGGAACCCAGAGCAAATTCAGAGAGGAGTTAAAGAATGGGGTGAAATATCCAATGCGGCAAATGTTAAGTTGCTTAATGAAGTAAAATCCAACTTCAATTATGCACCAGATTTCATCATTCTGTCTTCTAGTCTAGCCACATGGTCTTTCCTCCCAGATGCTCTACCCCTACCATAGACTTCTACAGTGCAGAAAGAGGCCCTTCAGCCCATCGAGTCTGCACCGAACACAACCAGGCCCTACTCTCATATCCCACTCACTAATCTACACATCCCTGGGGCAATTTCTTAGCACAGCCAATCAACCTAACCCGCACGTCTTTGGACTGTGGGAGGAAACCCAGGCAGACACGAGGAGAATGTGCAAACTCCACACATAGACAGTGACCCGAACCGGGAATAGAACCCAGGACCGGGGAGCTGTGAAGCAGCAGCGCTAGCCCACCGTGCTACCGTACCGTCAGTCGGTTTCAGAGGTAACTAAACTGCCCCTGCTTGCTGCGTCAATAACAGACGTGCAATCGTGTCAGTGCGGATGATTTGGAGACAGAATACGTGCCACCAAAGTTCCAGGGCAACGCCAGCTCGAACTGGAAAGAGAGTAAGCATTCCTGCTTCTCGCTCAACACTGTTAGCAACGCGAAATTCCCCCACTCTTAACATTCTGTAGTTTACCACTAAACGTAACTTTAGCTGGCCGGTTATATAAGTTTTGTAGCCTGGAAAGACATGTCAAAGGCTGAGAGTTCTGTCGAGAATAACTCACCTCCTGCTTCCCATTGAATCTGCAGAATCTATGAGCCAAGACCAAAGATTGAGTCGGAATAATATATACTTGACTGGATGTATTCGACAACGCCATCCATGCGAATTCAAACCCTTGGTAGTTACTGTAATAAACAGTTGACATTCACCCCCTTCACCCCCTGGCACACCATGCCTCCAGTGTGTACCATTCACAGGCAACCCGGAAGTAGCATTCCATGGGCTTTTTCAACATCATTTTCCATACCGTTTACGCTCAGGACTTGGAAGGATAAGGAAACAGGCACATTTCCATGCAATATCTCATCCCAGCCGCACACCATCCTGATTTGGAGATATTCGCTGGCCTTTTCCATTCACTGAATAAATTTATGGGACTCCTTCTCTCACAGCGCTCTGCGGTACTCACATTCAAGAGGGCAACTTGCCACCATGTTAGCAAGGACAATAGTTAATCAATTCTAAGCTTGCCAGTGATGTTGATATAACATAATTGAAGAAGATAATTTCCAAGGAAATATCTATGTTACTATATACCTCGCCCTTGCATGACTGAGACAGATTTAAGACAGACATCCTGCTTTCTATTTCCCTACCAACTCGTGATCAATAATTGTCATTCCTCCTGGTGTGAAAATGCAGTTGATAAGGAGAAGCGGAAGGAGAAATCGTGTTTAACTAACTTGTTGGAACGTTTTGAGAAGGTAACAGAAAAGGGAAAATGAGGGTAATGCTACTAAGGTAGTTTGACTCCAGGGAGAGATTACGTGCAAAGTTTTGTGAGGAAAAAATACAGCTCATGGAATAAAAGGGGCAATAGCAACGTAGATACAAAATTGACTGATAATAGGAAGTAGGGATTAATGGTGGGCAAAACAGGAAGATTGTTAATGTTATGCTTGGCTTATACATTAATGATCTAGACCTTGGTGTTCCAAAGTGTGCCTGTCATGTAAAACGTGTGAATACTTCAAACTGTGAAGAGCATAGTGCTGAACTTCAAAAGGGCAAATAAGTTCGGCGAATGGGAATGGCAGATGAGGTTCAATGTTGGGGAGAGTGATGTTCTGCATTTCCATAAGGAAAAATATGCAGAAGATATCATAAGGTGTAAAATTCTATAAGTGGTGTTGGAGCAGAGGCACGTGGGTGTATACGTGCATATATCATTGAAGCTGTTTGGGCAAGTGTAGAGAATAGTTACCAAAAGATGTAATGCTCTGGGATTTATTACTAGGGCATAGAGAGCACGCGCAAGTGCCTTTTGCTGAACATATATAAGGCACAATTCTGCCTCAGCAGAAATATTGTTACAGTTCTGAGCGCTATGCTATTGAAACAATGAGAACACATTGGGGAGAGCGTGGAACAGGTTTTCAAGAGTGGGCCCAAGAATGAGAAGCTTCAGTTGTGAGAATAGACTGAAAAGGTTAGGATTGTTTTCTTGGAGAGAAGAAAGTTAAGAAGACATTTGATAAACTCAAACTCACGCGGGGGGCGGGGGGGGCAGTCAGACAAGTTAAGGAGTAAATACACTCCAACAGAAACAAAAAACGAAAGGATACATATTTAAAGTGATTTGCAGAAGAGGAAAAAGTGATGCGAGAAAAAAAAATGATTTAGCCCAGCAACTCGTGATCAATAATTGTCATGAGTTCTGGTGTAAAAATATGGTTGATAAGGTGGAGCAAAGGGGGAAATCGTGTTTAACTAACTTTGAGGAGGTAACAGAAAAGGGTCAATGAGTGTAATGCTGCTTAGGTACTTTGGTGTACTTTGACTCTAGGAAGGGATTAGGTGCAAAGTCAGGTTTGAGTGAACTGCCTGAAGGTGTGGCGAAGGCAAGTGCAATCAAGGTATTCTTGTGAGCATTAGCTCATTGCTTGACTGAAAACAATATGCTGGGGTTCGGGGGAAAGGCAAAGAATGGCATAAAATCATAAAGGCCGTTTGGAGAACCCGTGCAAGCACGATTGGCCGATTCAGTGAATGTATATTAAAGTTACTGTTTCTTATATTTGCACATCAAGAAGCAGTTTATAATGATGTACTAGCTCATAGAAAAAACTGTCCAGAACCCATGACCTTTCCTCCTAACAATACAGGGCCAAAACTAATCCCAGAATAAACACAAATAACCCCATTTAAGCCACTTGAGAAACAATTAAAGGGCTCTTCTCGAGACAACCCGGTACCGTAATGTAAAAACAACGAAAGCTAAATGTCTGCTTACAATTGCAGAGAACATGTTGAGAAAACACATTTCTAAATGTACACCAACGTCACGCTCTGGAAGTCCCTGAGGATTTAAAGTGCAGTTAAGGACTGATGATGGTTACCTATATATGGGTTTGCACATAAGAGGAAAAAATCAATTCCTACTCATAGATTTTCCTTAGCCTTGATTTAAAGGAAGATTGTGCATTCAGATAAAACGCGAGATCATGGTGGATAGAATAGAGTCAGAATTATAGAGGTTTACAGCATGGAAACAGGCCCTTCAGCCCAACTTGTCCATGCCACTTTTTTTAAACCCCTAAGCTAACCCCAATTGCCTGCATTTGGCCCATATCCCTCCATACCCATCACACCCATGTAACTATCTAAATGCTTTTTAAAAGATAAAATTGTACCCACCTCTACTACTACTTCTGGCAACTTATTCCAGACACTCACCAGCCTCGATGTGAAAAAATTGCCCCTCTGTATCCTTTTGTATCTCTCCCCTCTCACGTCAAACCTATGCCCTCTAGTTTTAGACTCCCCTACCATTGGGAAAAGATATTGACTATCTACTTTGGCTATGCCCCTCATTATTTTATAGACCTCTATAAGGTCACCCCTCAGCCTCCTACTCCCCAGAGGAAAAAGGTCCCAGTCTATTCAGCCTCAATCCATCAAGTCCTGGTAATATCCTAGTAAACCTTTTCTACACTCTTTCTAGTTTAATAATATCCTTTCTATAATAGGGTGACCAGAACTGTACACAGTATTCCAAGTGTGGCCTTACTAATGTCTTGTACAACTTTAACAAGACGTCCCAACTCCTGTATTCAATGTTCTGACCAATGAAACCAAGCATGCCGAATGCCTTCTTCACCGTTCTGTCCACCTGTGACTCCACTTTCAAGGACTATGAACACATACCTCTAGATCTCTTTCTTCTGTAACTCTCCCCAGTGCCCTACCATTAACTGAGTAAGTCCTGCCCTGCTTCAATCGACCAAAATGCATCACCTCGCATTTGTCTGAATTAAACTCCAGCTGCCATTTGTCAGCCCACTGGCCCAATTGATCAAGATCTGGTTGCAATTGGAGATAACTGTCTTCACTGTCCACCATGCCACCAATCTTAGTGTCATCTGCAAACTTACTAACCATGCCTCCGATATTCTCATCCAAATCATTAATATAACTGACAAATAACAGTGGACCCAGCACTGATCCCTGACGCACACTGCTGGCCACAGGCCTCCAGTTTGAAAAACAACTCTGTACAACCACTTCTGTCAAGAATCAATTTTGTATCCATTTAGATACCTCACCCTGGATCCCGTAAGATTTAACTTTATGCAAGAACCTACCATGTGGTACCTTGTCAAAGGCCTTGCTAAAGTCCATGTAGACAACATCAACTGCACTGCCCTCATCTACCTTCTTGGTTCAAAAAACTCAATGTGCAATGTGTGATAATATGTGAAACTATTTTTTGTTGTTAGTGGGATCATCGAGCCACTTCATTCCACAAAACCACGCCCTTTTAATGCATTGCACAGATTTTATATCATGCTAAACTGAAGACCACAGTTCTGCTCTTTCTACTTCACCGGGCTCTGTATTACACAAGGCACTGCATCTGGTACATGATAAAATACAACATCCCAGTTTACCAAGAGTGCTCTTAATAGTGTTGAAGAACAGAGGGATCTTGGTATATATGTGCATAGTTCCCTGAAAGTTGGCAATCAAGTCGATAAGGTTGTTAAGAAGGCATACGGAGTCTTAGCTTTTATTGGTGGGGGATTGAATTTCGGAGCCGCAACGTCATGTTGCAACTGTACAAAACTCTAGTGCGGCCGCACTTGGAGTATTGTGTGCAGTTCTGGTCCCCACATTATAAGAAAGATGTGGAGGCATTGGAGAGGGTACAGAGGAGGTTTACCAGGATGTTGCCTGGTATGGAGGGCAGGTCTTATGAAGAGAGGCTGAGGGATTTGAGGTTGTTTTCGTTAGAAAGAAGGCGGCTAAGAGGAGACCTTATTGAAACATATAAGATGATTAGAGGTTTAGATAGGGTGGACAGTGATAGCCTTTTTCCTAGGATGGAGAAAGCTAGCACGAGGGGACATAGCTTTAAATTAAGGGGTGGTAGTTATAGGACGGATGTCAGAGGTAGGTTCTTTACCCAGAGGGTGGTAAGGGTATGGAATGCTCTGCCTGCTGCAGTTGTAGATGCGCCAAGTTTGGTGGCGTTTAAGAGGTTAGTAGATAAGTTTATGGATGAAAAGGGAATGGTTTAGGTTAGAGGGTCATTGCTTTTTCTTAATTGGTCGGCGCAACATCGAGGGCCGAAGGGCCTGTTCTGCGCTGCAATGTTCTATGTTCTATGCCGGAGTACAGCTTGGACTTTCTGATTCATGTATTATCCCCTGTATTAATTATTGCAGCATTAGATCATCAGGATGGTCAGTGTGTTATCGAGTGGGACATGTCCAGGTAAGTAAAGAGTATCTCAGCACACTATGGCTCTGATTTTTAAATCTCAGGCAGGCTCTGCCGAGTCAGAAAGTGAGTTTCACGCCTCTGATTCACAGTCGCTGGGATGATCTTACAGCCAGTGTATTTACACAGTGCACACGTGTGTTTGTGCATCTGTTCATATTTTTTGTGTTTACGCATCCGCATCTCTCTGTCTCTTCCTCTTTCTCATTTGTGTGTGTATGTCCTTTTCTGTACAAGTGTATGAAAGACATCAAAGTGCTTACAAGCCAATTTCAGAAAGATCAATTTTAAATGTCCAAAGTGTGCCTCCTTATCATCATGCACCTGCATTGATGGTTGAAAAGACCAATCTTTGAGAGTTAGATTCTGCCACAAGTGCCTCAATTACAAATTCCCAGTCACGTTGGAAGCTATGTTCTCTTGGGGTTGTGTCTATTGTCCTTCCAGTCTGACTAATGATATTGGTGACATAAACCAGCCCAAATGTTCGTCTATTACCCTGGCACTCACGAGTGACGTTGAGATGTAATAATGGTGGCTTTACGCTGTTCTTGAATATGGGCTTGAATCAGGAACTTTGGTCTTCCCCCTTGTGGTCTGGTTCCAGCTATCTCACCGGATAGAAAGTTCTTGACAATGTGACCATCTCCTATCCTGTGGACGTACCAAAACCACCAAAGACACATTTGTTCGATGAGATTACGGGCTTTGTCTTTGAGATGACTCCACTGACAGCAAATACAAAAAACACAGCAAAGAGAGAAAAAAAATTCACACTAAGATGTGCATGTTACTGATGTTTTTCTCTTTTAATCCATAGGTGCTTAAGTCCGCCTTGTTGTCTAACAAGGGGCATACACGCGATGGGTCGTGAGGGGGCTGCTCTTGGATTTTTCAAGAGTTGCCTAGTGCTTCACGTCGTTAGTGTACGCTTGATCTGGACCATTTGATGGGCAACATGACAGCTCAGTGACTATCGCTGTGCTGTGCAGATACATGGATTTGGGCCAGTGTCTGTGGGAGTTTGCACATTCTCCCCGTGCTTGCGTGGGTTTTCTCCGGGTGCTCCGGTTTCCTCCCACATCCCAAAGATATGCTCTTAGGCTGATTGGTGTTAACAAATTCTCCCTAAATTAGGCGTCCCTCAATGTGGTTATGATTCCTTTATTGTGGAGTCCAATAAGCGTAGACAAAGGTCATAGGTAGAAGAGGGCACTCACAATGTTAAAATGGCGGCGTAGGCTCGTTGGGCTGAAGGGCCTGTTTCCCGTGCTATGTTGTTCTTTGTTCTAACTGTAAGCCCCCATGTTTCCCACCTTTCAGCAACGTTTTAAGAGCAGAGACCTTCTGAAGATTCACTTCTGTCCTCAGAGGCAAGTTGATATTAGCCCATGCACGTATAAAGAATCAGCCAAAGATGACAGATACTTTCCCATTGTGTCAAGTTATAGATTGCCTATCACTATGAAAGCATTATGTCCAAAGTAATGCGGGTTAGGTGACTTGCCATGGTAAAAGCATCGGTTTAGAGGATAGGCTGTGTTGGCGGTGTGGTGTGTGAACATAGAACATTACAGCGCAGAACAGGCTCTTCGGCCCTCAATGTTGTGCCGACCAATTGTGGGGCTAAGATGATACGATAAAGTAAAAGTTTATTCATTAGTCACAAGTAAAGCTTACATTAACACTGCAATGAATGCACCTAACCGGCACGTCTTTCAGACTGTGGGAGGAAGCCCTTGCAGACACGGGGAGAACGTGCAAACTCCACACAGACGGCGACCCAAGCCGGGAATCACATCTGGATCCCTGGCACTGTGAAGCAGCAGTGTTAAGCACGGTGCCAACGTGCTGCCCACATGATGTTTCAGAGAATGGGTGCAGACACTGTGAGCAGAATGCGTTCTGCTGCACTGTAGGGATTCAGTGGAAACTTAGGTCGCAAAATACGCCAATCACTGGGTGAAAGTTGTTGTTATCAGTTGCGGTAATACTTGCCCCACTGATATAGTTTCCTTGATGCGTTTTGTCAGGGACAACACACTTAGACGTTGTAGGGTCTGTCCACGAATCACTCTGGGCTTTTGGCCTGTTATGCAGTTGCTTTGCGATTTTACCTGTTGCCAACATTGGTAAGTAGCGAGGAGGATATTCTTCGATTGCAGGGCAATATCAACGGGCTGGTCAGATACACAGAACATGACAAATGAAGCTTAACGCTGTGATATGATGCAATTTGGGTATACTAACAATGCGAAGGAACACTGAGTGAATGGTGGGTCGCTAGGAAATGCAAAGGATCAAGGGGACCTTAAGGTGCATGTGAAAAATCACTGAAGGTCTTAGAACAGATCTTTAAGAGAGTATAGATTCACAGAAATGTTCCAGAGAAGAAGAAAATCATTGAGCAACTCTCCAAAAGAGTCTCCTACCTCATAATCTTGTGCACCTCTATCAGATTGTCTATTAGTCTTCTCTGCAGCCACCAAAACAAACCAAACCTTTCCAAAGGCCCTTTATCTTCCACAATAGGCATAGCCTAAGGTCATGGTTATGTCATTAAGACATTAGGACGGCGGCGCGGGCTCGTTGGGCCGAAGGGCCTGTTTCCTGTGCTGTGTTGCTCTTTGTTCTTTGTTCTTTGTATAACTGAGATGTTCCATCTTAGGCAACATCCTGGTGAATTCCCTCTGCAACCCCTCCAGTGGAAGTACATCCTTTTATAACGTGCCTGTGGCCTCACCAAAGTTCTCTGCAACTCCAACACGACTTCCCTGCTATTGCAATCCATGTCTCGATTAGTGCCTCATATGTCATTTTCACTATTCTACGAACAAGCTCTTCCTGGAGGCTTCATTGAGCACTTCTTTACTGTGGAGGCCACGAGATGTAGACAAAAGTCGTAGGTAGAAGAAGGATTGGAATGAGGCACTCACTGAGAGTTAAAATGGGCGGCGCAGGTGTTTAGGGCCGAAGGGCCTGTTTCCTGTGCTGTGCTGTTCTTTGTTCTTTGTCATATAACTTCACCAGAAGTATATCACCTCACAATTCTAAGCGTTAAATTCCATCTGTAACTTATCCGTCCATTTGTCCATCCACTCTATAACATTTTGTAGAGACTCAAGTTCACTCTTAACCACCCGGCCAATCTTTGTGTCATTCACAAACTTATTAATCCTTCCCCCCCTCCCAAAAAAGGCATCAGTGGTGTTTATATAGATTTCAAACAGAGGTGCCAGCACACAGCATAGTCATGCATCTCAGGACACTGACTTCCTGTCACTAAAATAGTCTTCTGTGATCCCCACCTCTCTCCTACAACAGAGCCAATTTTGAAACCCTACAGTGTAGAAGGAAGTCATTTGGCCCATCAAGTCTGCACAGACAGCAATCCTACCCAGACCGGATCCCTGTATCTCCATACATTTACCCACTAACCCCTCTAGCTTACACATCCCAGGACACAAAGGGGCAATTTGGCTTGGCCAATCAACCTAATCTTTGGCGTGTGAGAGGAAACTGGTGCACCCAAGGAAGCCCTCACAGACACAGAGAGAATGTGCAAACTCCACACAGACAGTGACCTGAGCTGGAATCGATCCCAGGTCACTGGAGCTGTGAAACTAACTACTGTGCCTTCCAAATGATCTGTATTCCAAGTGCATGTGCCTTCTTTTTGAGTCGCCTAAAGGTTTTGCAGAAACCCGTATTGACTACATCAACTGCACTATCTTCATCTACAAACATGGTCAGTTCCTCAAAACATCCAATGAATGACCTGCATCTGATGAAGCCCTGCTGACTTTCCCTGGTCAAGCTTTGTCTCCTCAAATAGAATTGGTGCTCTTCTTCAGAATATTCTTTAATGGCTTCCTGAAAACTGACATGAAATTTACTGGGTCCGTAGTTCGCTGATTTAATTCTACAACCCTTCTTAAATAGTGGAAGCATATTATCTGTTCTCCAGTCCTCTGGCACCTCGCCCATGGCTAGAGCAAAATTCACAATTTGGATCAGAGACTCTGAAATCTCCTCTTTTGCATGCCACAGCAGCCTGGGTATAAATCATCCAGGCTTGGAGATTTGTCCACTCTTAAACCTGCCAACATTATTAATATCATATCCTTCACTCTGTCAATTTGCTCACAATCTCTCTCCCTGAATTCTAATTTTTTATTCTTATTCTATTGGGTGAAGACGGATATGAAGTAATTGCTTAACAAGCTACAAATGTCATCTGGCTCCATCCACAGTTTGCCCCCTTCGTCTCTGATGGGCCCTTCGCTTTCCTTGGCTATCCTCTCTCCATTGATATACTTACCATAGAAAATTACAGCTCAGAAACAGGCTTTTTGGCCCTTCTTGTCTGTGCCATTTTTTTGCCGAGTCCCACTGACCTGCACTTGGACCTTATCCGTCCACACCCCTCTCATCCATGAACCTGTCCAAGTTTTTCTTAAATGTTAAAAGTGACCCCGCATTTACCACTTTATCCGGCAGCTCATTCCACACTCCCACCACTCTCTGCCCCTCAATATTCTCTTCAAACTTTTCTCCTTTCCCCCTTAACCCATGCCCTCTGTTTTTTTTTCTCCCCTAGCCTCAGTGGAAAAAGCCTGCTTGCATTCACTCTATCGATACCCATCAAAATCTTATACACGTCTATCAAATCTCCCTTCATTCTTCTACGCTCCAGGAAATAAAGTCCTAACCTATTCAATCTCTCTCTGTAATTCAGCTTCTCAAGTCCTGGCAATGATCTTGTGAACCTTCTCTGCACTCTTTCAACCTTATTTATATTCTTCCTGTAACTAGATGACCAAAACTATAATTTGGCCTCACCAATGCCTGATATAACTTTACCATAACACTCCGACTTTTGTTCTCGATACTCTGATTTATAAAGGCCAATGTACCAAAAGCACTCTTTACAACCCTATCCACCTGTGAGGTCACTTTTAGGGAATTGTGTACCTGTATTCCCAGATCCCTCTGTTCAACTGCACTCTTCAGAATCCTACCATTTAGTTTGTACGTTCTACTTGGGTTTGTCCTTCCAAACCTCACATTTGTCTGCGTTAAATTCCATTTGCCATTTTTCAGCCCATTTTTCTAGTTGGTCCAAGTCCCTCTGCAAGCCTTGAAAACCTTCCTCACTGTCCACTACACCTCCAATCTTTGTATCATCAGCAAATTTGCTGATCCAATTTACCATATTATCACCCTTGCATTGTTGCCCTGGGAATCACACACTAACATGAAATATGTTCTGTGCCCGAAAGCTGTGGGACTCCATCAAACATTCTCGCAGTGTCTGCAGTATTGCTGGTACCCTCTCCTGTATTCCCCGGCTCTGTTGCTGCATCTCCATCAGCTGAGGGAGAAAAGTATTTTTTTCTAAGTTTAAAATGTATTCATTTATGTCACAAGTAAGCTTGCATTAATACAACAATGAAGTTATTGTGAAAATCCCCCTGGTGGCCACACTCCAGCACCTGTCGGGGAGACTGAGGAAGACTTTTGCATGGCCAATGCAGCTAACCAGCATGTCTTTTAGAATGCAGAAGGAAAGCAGAGCACCCAGAGGAAACCCACACAGACACAGGGAGGACGTGCAGACTGCACACAGACAGTGACCCATGTCAGGGTCCCTGGCACTGTGAGGCAGCAGTGCTCACCACTGTACCACCATGTCGCTCATTCTGAAATAGTTTCAACTTCTCAAGTGTGTTTGTACATGACAGGAACACTTAGAATGGCCAATGCATCGAACCAGTACCTTTTTTGTGTGTGTTGGAGGAAACCGGAGCACCTGGAGGAAACCCACGCAAACTCGGAGAGAACGTGCAGACTCCACACAGGCAGTATCACAAACCGGGAATCGAACTCACTTCACTGGCATGGTGAAGTAGCAGTGCTAATCACTGTGCCTCCCAGTATGCATTGGCTGTCCGATATCTGGACTGATGTCCATAAATCTACTACATAAATGTTAACCTCTCCTGCAGAGCCAATTGGCATCACTGTAGCGTGGAGCACTTCTCCTAGGTGCCTTTATATTGGTTTCAGCAACTCTGACAATGTATGTGAAACTTGGATTGTGTCTGTCCAGTGAACCCCCTATTCATCATTCTCCGCCCAACCTGCGTTCAGCATTACGAGGAGCCCCTTCAAGTGTTATGAAATATGCTCCAGGAATCGAACTTGCAGCTGACGTGATTTTGACTGACCCATGATTGGAAAGAACAAAGAACAATACAGCACAGGAAACAGGCCCTTCGGCCCTACAAGCCCGTGCCACCCATTTTAACAGAGTGCCTCATTCAAGCCTTTCGTCAATCGTTGACGTTTTTGTCTACCCCTAGTGAACTCCACAATAGAGGAAGTGCAAATTTAGGCAATGATATGTGTGCCAGATTAAGAGAGAGATCCAATTCAAGGACAATTTATTGACACTGGTGGAAGTGTCCTGCATGGGTTTCTGCAGGTTGCATTGTTTGCTGCTGCATAAGTTCGGGGAGAAAGGGGACTTGGTAACCCAGCACTGTGAGAGGTATGGGGATAATCATCACAGTGGGTCTTCATCTGTGATATAACCACCAAAATCAGTAGGGCTGAAGAGGGAGCCGAAACTCTAGGAAGTCGGGGGCTCTGGGAATCTCTCTCACCTCTGGGATGTCCAGAAATTGTGGAATTATTGCTAACATTTAATTTTTTCATGCATGGGTTTTGGGCATTTTTGTCTAGAACAGCATTTATAACCCATCCCTACTTGCTCTGCTAAACTACTCCATTTAAGTGTCAACCACATCTTCCATGGTGGGTTCCAACTGGCGTTACTAGGGCATTGCCTTGTGTCAGTGTATATTATTGGAGTTGTACAGGACGTAGGTTAGTCCAGAGACAATCGCAGTGCATCTTGTTTCCATTACACGTATCTACCTTGTACCTCCAATCTAGCAACACAGAGACCAAGGATATTTCTCAGTTCGAATGGCACTACAGCAGGTGCTGGGTTTTGAATTCTTTAAGAAGCACAATTTGGAGCTAAAAGCCCAATGATAGCTTTTAGCGGCATTGTAGCACAGTGGTTAGCACTGCTGCTTCACAGATCCTGGGTCCGATTCCTGGCTCGGGTCGCTGTCTGCAAGGAGTTTGCACATTTTCCTCGTGTCTATGTGGGTTTCCTCCCACAGTCCAAAGATGTGCGGGTTAGCCATGCTAAGAAATTGCCTCTTAGTGTCCAGGGATGTGTCGGTTAGAGGGATTAGTGGGCATAATATGTAGGGATATGGGGATAGGGCCTGGGTGGGATTGTGTTCAGTGCAGACTCGATGGGCCGAAGGCTTCTTTCTGCACTGTGAGGTTCTATGATTCTATGAATTTAGCACTTCTACATCCAATACACTGTGATTTCACCTTGTGGATGAGTCCCTTATGTTGCACCTTGACAAACGCCTAACAAGTCTAACAAAGCTTTGGCAAGGCCTTTGATAATGTATCGCATGGGAGATTATTGCATAAGATTAAATCTCACGGGATCCAAGGTGTGGTAGCCAATTAGCTACAAAATTTGCTTGATGACAGAAGACAGTGTGGTAGTGCAGGGCTGTTATTCAAACTGGAGGCCTGTGACCAACAGTGTGCCTCAGGAATCAGTACTGAGTCCACTATTATTTGTCATTTATATTAATGATTTTGATGAAAATTTAGGAGGCATCGTTAGTAAGTTTGCACGTGATGCCAAGATTGGTGGCAAAATGGACAGTAAAGAAAGTTATCTAGGATTGCAACGGGATCTTGATCAATTAGACCAGTGGGCTGATCAATGGCAGATGTAGATTAATTTAGGCAAATGTGTGATAGTGTACTTTGGTAGGTCAAAACAGGGCAGGACTTAGAACATAGAACAATACAGCACAAACAGGCCCTTCGGCCCACAACCTGCGCTGATCATATCTACCAATCCACAGACCTATCTATAACCCCCTATCCTATTCTTTTCCATATACTCATCCAGAAGTCTTTTAAAAGACCCCAGCGAGTTTGCCTCAACAACCTCCGACGGCAGCCGATTCCATTCACTCACCACCCTCTGAGTGAAAAACTTACCCCTGACATCCCCTCTGTATTTGCTTCCCTGCACCTTAAATCTGTGTCCTCTCGTAGTGACCATTTCAGCTCGGGGAAATAGTCTCTGAGAGTCCACCATATCTATCCCTCAGAATGGGCAACATGGGCAACATGAACAATTTGAGCCAAAGCGCCTGTTTCCATGCTGTAATCTTCTAGGACTCTGTGATACACTGCATCAACTGATTCTCCGTTTATCAATCTCGCTGGTAATGTCATCAAAGAACTCAGGAACTTTTGTCAAGCATGACTTATTCAGTTAATGGTAGGGTGTTGGGGAGAGTTATAGAACAACAAGATCAAAAGGGGCAGATTCATAACTCCTTCAAAGTTGAATCATAGGTGGACAGGATGGTGAAGATAGTTTTTGTCATGCTTGTTTTCATTGGTCAGAACATTAAATAAAGGAGTTGCGATGTCTTGTTGTAATTGTACAAGACGTTATTAAGGCCACATTTGGAATATTGTATACAGTTCTGGTCAACCTATTACAGAAATGATATTAATAAATGAAAAGAGTGCAGAAATGATTGACTAGAGTGATAGAGAGATTTGGTATTTTGAGTTATAAGGAGTGCTGGATTGACTGGGCCATTTTTTTCTCTGTGCCATCAGAGGTTCAGGGATGATCTTATAGAGATCTGGAATATCATGAGGGACATAGATACATTTTTCCCGAACATTGTTTCCCAAAGGTAGGCGTGTCTAAAACTGAAGGGCAGAAGTTTAAGGTGAGAGAATAGTGATACAAAAGGGTCCAGTGGGGCAATATTTTTACATAAAGAATCTCGAGTGCCTGGAACAAGTAATAATAGATGCAGGCATGTCTTTTGTTTTTAAAAATAATTCAGACAGTTTCAGGTTAAAACTGGTGTAGACAGATATGGCTAAACATAAAGACTCTTTTAATGGTAAAAACTGGGCAGCATGAACAATTTGGGCCAAAGTGCCTGTTTCCATGCTGTAATCTTCTAAGACTCTGTGATATACCACTTCAACTGATTCTCCATTATCAATCTTGCTGGTAATGTCGTCAAAGAACTCAGGAACGTTTGTCAAGCATGATTTAGAATCGTAGAATCCCAATAGCGTAGAAGCAGACCAATCAGTCTGTCGAGTCTGTACTGACTCTCACTGCTTCGTACTCAAACCCTATCCCTGTAGTCCCACATATTTATCTCACTAATCCCCCTAACCTACGCATCCTGGGATACTAAGGGGCAACTTAGCCAATCCATCTAACCCGCACATCTTTGGAGTTCAGGTGAAAACCAGAGTTCCCAGTGGAAACCCACACAGGCACGGGGAAAACATGCAAACTCCACACAGACAGTGACAAAATTGAACTGGGACCCTGGCCTTGTGAGGCAGAAGTGCTAACCATGCAATGGTGGATTGAGCTCTTTGTTTCCAAAATGTTAATTTACCTTCTCCTTAATGATTGATTCCTGAGACTCTCACACAAAAGAGGTCAAACTAGTTTCGATAGGGACAATGATGACGTAGAAACACAATCTCTTTCTTACACACACATTGATAGAGGCAATATAAACACACACACAATCTCTCCCGCATACGCGCACACTGACAGAGACAACATATACACACTCACACACACAAACTCTCTCTCAAACACTCATATGTTTGAGATATGATACAGGAGACTAGTTGCTTTATTGGTGACATCATGGCTGTATCAAAAACAGAATTGTTGTGGAGCATCGGTAGTTATTCGGGGACATGTTGAATACATCTCATTAAAGCATATTCCTGAGAGGATGAGGAATTATAGAAGGAAGAGAAATGTTCCATGGCTAATCAACGATTTCGAAGAGGACATAAAGACAAAAACTAGGACATACCAAACAGCAACACTAGTGCTAAGCTAGGGGATTGGGAGAACTTTAACGTTCAGCAAAGGGCTATTAAAGATAAAATTTTAAAAAAAGTTCACATGAACTCCAAAAGGAAACTAGCTGTATTGTTTATATCAACGCGGGTGAGAGAGGGAGAGATTGTGTATATGTGTCTATATTGTCTTTCCTAATGTGCATGTGAGAGATTGTGTGTGTATGCATGTGTATCTATGTTGTCTCTGGCAATATGTGTGTGTGTGTGAGAGAGAGAGAGAGAGAGATCGTGTCTATTTTATATCCATTGATGTGTGCATGAGAAAGAGAAAGATTGTGTGTCCATATATTGTGTGAGAGTTTTATATGAGCATTTCTAAGTGTGCATTGTTCTGAGGGAGTTCCAAAATTTTTGAGGATTCTTGAGCTTGCGTGTTTGAATGTGTTTGCTTCGATCATCAAATGTGTTTATTTGTGTGTGTGTGCGTGTGTGCATGTGTGTGTGTGTGCCTGTACCTGTTTGAGTGTGTGTTTGTGACTGTGAGTCTAGATGTGTGGCTGGGGCAGCTTGTAGGTGTGGTTATGTCTGTGTTCGTGCTTAGGTTTGTTTTTGTGTAATATATATGTGGGTATGATTGTGCATGTGTTTATGTCAGTGTGTGTGCGGGTGTGTCTGTACCTGTGCATTGCTGCATGAGAACATTTTTTATTGTATGTCCTTACATTCTTGTGTTTATGTTCATGTGTATGCACACATTAATATTTGTATTTCTTAATTTGAATGAGAGTGTTTACTTCACTTTCTTTATCACTTTGTGTCTGCCTTCTGTTTCTCTGGGAGAGTTTGTGTGTGCATATTTGTACTTCTTTATCAAAATAAACCTCGCTCAAAGCAATAGCTACTTCCCCAGCCCGATGTACAATTAATTATTTATTTCCATTCTTTTTAGTGAACTTAATCACAATTGTGAATCTGAAGAGGTCGGTCCAAACGTATCACGTGTTGCCTGGTGGCCATGACACTGCGGCATCTACTGGTCATTATCTTCGGCCTGGTATTGAAACATATCCCCATCGTCTTAATGGAACAGTTTTATTTCCTGGAGCCCATCGCAGTGTGTAATATTCACACCAGCCTGCTGCATGCAGCCACTGACTGTTCTTTCTGGCTCACTGTCACTTTTACCTTTGATCGATTTGTGGCCATTTGCTGCCTGAAGTTGAAAATAAAATGATGGCTGTGGTTCTGGGAGCAGTGACTGTGCTCAGCTATTTAAAGAACATTGTATTCTATGTTAATGAGTAAATGTTAGCTTGTGAATGGCCCGTGGTTTTGTGACATAACAGCTGCTGCTGTGGAATCACTGGTTTGGTCAGCAATCCAGTTCCTCCACATTTTAAATCCATCTGTCCCGTTTGTCCTGATTCTGGTGCTCAACGTTTTCACTGTCAGGCATGTTTTAATGGGCAGCAGAGCCTGCAGGAGACTCCGGGCTCACAGCAGCAGAGAGAATCCAAGATCCCGGAGATGGAGAATTGAAGGATTTCCATCATTCTACTGATGCTTATCTCAGCCAATTTCATCCTCTTCTGGTCAATATTCATGGTTTATTCTGTATCTGACTGGATTTCCTGGTTAGGGTATTTTCCTACAGTGTTTCATCAGTCTATTATGGAATTTGACTTTATGCCGCAGCTCCTGAGCTTCTGCACAAACACTGCAGTATACGCAGTGACACAGACTCAATGCAGACAGCAGTTGAAAAATATGCTGAAATTTCACTTTACTACAATTAGTCAATTCATTCAACCCACCCACAAGGCCTCTCACTCTCTTCCGAGTGGACATTCAAACTGTAAATCCCCAACCACCTTTACACTGATTAGATACATGAGTCATTGCTCAGCTGCTCTGCTCTCCAACTGTTTTCTCAACCTGTCTGTATTGTGGTTCCTGAATCAGATTGCATAGAAATCGATTGCACACCATTCCTCCTCTCCAAATGGTGAGCATAATTGTAGTTCATCACAATTTCTCACCAACCTCCCAGAATTTCTGCCCTCTCATTGGCAAATCAGCCTGTTCATCATCTTTATTCCTCATACAGTTGTACAATCATCTTCCAATTAGAGGTAAAGGACCAGGATGGGGAAAGGTAGAAGAGATGAGGTCACAGATTAAACACACACAGGTCAGTACACCAGCTCCCACCACAAGGCAGGGATCACAGTTTCATGGTTATTGTGGGGGATGGGTCAATCCAGGTCATATTTTGGGTGTGGGGGGTTTGGCTGACAAAGACGGAAAGGTGGAGAGAGAGAGAGAGATGGAGGGAAGGAGCAATAGAGGTTGAGAGAGAAGGAGTAAAAGAGCAAAGAGAGACAGGAGGTAGAGAAGGGGTGAGTGAAGGAGGGGGGCTGAGAAGGAGAGGGGGGAAGGAGATGAAGTGAGAGAAAGGACTAAAAAGAGAGGGGTGCAAGAGCGAGGGGGGATAAAAGAGACAAAAGAGCGAGGGGGGTAGAGAGATAAAGAACAAAGAACAAAGAACAAAACAGCACGGGAAACAGGCCCTTCGGCCCAATGAGCCCGCGCCGCCACCCCGATGTTCCCACCTCTACCCGTGATTCCTGTCCATGTTTATAGACCTATGGATTAAAAACCAAATTTGAGACAATTTAGGGAGAATTTGTTTTGCCAATTAGCCTAAGAGCACATCTTTGGGATGTGGGAGGAAACCGGAGCACCCGGAGAAAACCCACGCAAGCACGGGGAGAATGCGCAAACTCCCACAGACACAGGGCCCAAATCCATGTATCTGCACAGCACAGCAATAGTCACTGAGCTGTCGTGTTGCCCATCAAATGGTCCAGGTCAAGCGTACACTAACGACGTGAAGCACTAGGATACTCTCGAAAAAAATCCAAGAGCAGCCCTCTCACGACCCATCGTGTGTTTGCCCCTTGTTAGACAACAAGGTGGACCAAAGCACCTGTAGGATAAAAACAAGTACATCAATATCATCATCTATTTACACACTTCCCAGGGACTCCCAAGGCTCATGATCCCTATTTTAAATCAGTTTTCTATACCCTCCATTCCCATTCTGTTCATGTGCCCATCTAAGTATTTCTTAAATAACCCCAGAGTACCTGCCTCCACCACTTTACTTGGCAGCGCATTCCATACCCCCACCACCCTCTGTGTGAAAAACTCCCTCTAGCATCCAAATTATACCTTACCCCCCTCACCCTAAGCCCGTGACCCCTCGTGCTATTTGAGTCCATCCTAGGAAAAAGCTAAACCCTGTTTACTCTATCTATACCCCTCATAATCTTGTACACCTCTATTCAATGTCCTCTAAGTCTACGTCTTTCCAAGGAAAACAGTCCCAATTTGCCTAATCTCTCCTCGTAACTCAGACCTTCCATTCCAGGCAGCATCCTGGTAAACCTCCTCTGCACTCTCTCCAGAGTCTCCATGTCCTTCCGGTAGTAAGGCGAACAGAACTGAATGCAGTATTCCAAATGAGGTCTAACCAACGTTTTATACAACTGCAACATTAAAGGCCAGCTCTTGTACTCTATAACCCTTCCTATAAAGGCTAACATACTATATGCTTTCTTCACAACCTTCTCCACTTGCTCTGCCACCTTCAGAGACTTGTTCACCTGCACCCCAAGGTCCCTCTGCATTTCTATACTCTTAATAGGTCTACCCTTTATCATATACCTCCCCCCTACATTCTTCCTCCCAAAATGCATCACCTTGCATTTATCAGGATTGAATTCCATCTGCCATCTATCTGCCCAAGCTACCAGCCTATCTATGTCCTGCTGCATCGCCTGACAATGACAGAGAGTTTATTGATTAGACTTACACTAACACTGCGATGCATCTACTGTGAAAGTGCCACAGCTGCCATTCTCTGCCACCTATTCGGGTATAATGAACGAGAATTGAGCATGGCCAATGCACCTAAATCACATGTTTTTCGGTCTGTGGGAGGAAACCAGTGCACAGTGACCCAAACTGTGAATCGAACCTGGAACATTGGCACTTTGAATCTGAAGTACTAATCATTGTGCCACTGTGCCAGTCCAGAGAGACATAGAACATAGAACATTACAGCACAGAACAGGCCCTTCGGCCTTCGATGTTGCACCGACCAATATAAAAAGCAATGCCCCTCCAAACTAAACCACTCCCTTCTCTTCCATATACTTATCAACTAACCTCTTAAACGCCACCAAACTTGGCGCATCTACAACTGCTGCAGGCAGGGCATTCCACTCCCGAACCACCCTTTGGGTAAAGAACCTACCTCTGATATCCGTCCTATACTATCACCCCTTAATTTAAAGCTGTGTCCCCTCGTGCTAGCTTTCTCCATCCTACGAAAAAGGCTATCACTGTCCACCCTATCTAAACCTCTAATCATCTTATATGTTTCAATAAGGTCTCCTCTTAGCCGCCTTCTTTCTAATGAAAACAACCTCAAATCCCTCAGCCTCTCTTCATAATACCTGCCCTCCATACCAGGCAACATCCTGGTAAACCTCCTCTGTACCCTCTCCAATGCCTCCACATCTTTCTTATAATGCGGGGACCAGAACTGCACACCATACTCCAAGTGCAGCCGCACTAGAGTTTTGTACAGTTGCAACATGACGTTGCGGCTCCGAAATTCAATCCCCCTACCAATAAAAGCTAAGACTCCATATGCCATGACTTCCAGAGAGAACAACAGAGAGAGTGACAGAGAGAGCAACAGAGAGAGTGACAGAGAGAGCAACAGAGAGAAAGACAGAGAAAGGGAGAGAGAGAACGAAGAGAGGAAGACAGAATGGAGAAAGAGACACACGGGAAGTGTGACAGTAAGAGGGACGGGGAAACTGACAGCAAGAGTGCGAGAGGCGGAAGTGCAGACGGAGAAGCAGGCAAAGGGCAACAGAGAAGGAGTGAGGGGCATAAAGGGAGAGGGAGACTGAGATGGAGGTGCAGAGTGAGACAGAGTAACAGAGAATGGGTTCTACTGGCCAAGAATGATGGACTGACTGACAGTGATGCACACTGAGTGAGGTCAACCCTTCAAGCGTGCTTTAAAACCAATCGACCAAAGAAGTGAGGCTGACTGACCAATCAAGCGAGCAGGGCTGATCGACTGATAGGGGCCGTCTCACCAACTGTGTAAACCAGGATGGCTGATTGAGTGAGACCCATTGAACAACTGAGCCAACTGACTGAGTGAGCCAAGCAGAATCATCACCCAAGCAAGGGCAACTGATCAAACATATTTTATGGCTCACTCGTTTTACGTTTGAGCTTCTGGGGATTCCGTGAATGTCTGTATAAGTTGTGTATGTTTATTGATGTCTTTTCTTTAAATCCACAGGTGATTCCGTCCGCCTTCTTGTCCAACGAGGGGTATACACACGGTGGGTTGTGCAAGGGCTGCTCTTGGATTTTGCTTCGAGAGTATCCTAGTGCTTCACGTTGTTAGTGTACGCTTGACCTGGACCATTTGATGGGCAACACGACAGCTCAGTGACTATCGCTGTGCTGTGCAGATACGTGGATTTGGGCCTGTGTCTGTGGGAGTTTGCACATTCTCCCCGTGCTTGCGTGGGTTTTCTCCGGGAGCTCCGGTTTCCTCCCACACCCCAAAAACGTGCTCTTAGGCCGATTGGTGTTAACAAATTGTCCCTAAATTAGTCGTCCCTCAATCTGGTTATAATTCCTTTATTGTGGAGTCCAATAGGCGTAGACAAAGGTTATAGATAGAAGAGGGCACTCACAATGTTAAAATGGGCGGCGCGGGTTCATTGGGCCGAAGGGCCTGTTTCCCGTGCGGTGTCATTCTTTGAGCGAGCAAGAGAGGCCCACTGACCAACAGAACGAGTGAGTGAGGCCCAAGTGATGGAAAGAGTGAGACTGAATGGCAGTGAGTGAGACCGACTAACCGACCAAGAGAGAGACTGATCGAATACGTGTAGCCCACCAAGCGATTGAATAAACCAGGCTGAGCAAGTGAGCACGGCCGAGTGGGCGAAAAAGCGAGGCCAACTGTGCGAGCGAGAACGAGTGAGCGAGATCAAAAAGAGAATGAGAGCGGCCAAGTTCGTGGGCTGAAGGGCCTGTTTGTGCTGTAGTGTTCTATGTGTTCTGATGGACTGAACGAGGCCAATCAACCGAGCCTGTGAGATTGAGCGGAGAAACGTCGCTTCTCGGCCCTTTGTCCAGATGAAATTCCAGATCAAGCCCAAGGTGGGGCGCAAAGCCGCATTGTGTCAACTTAATGCTTGTTTAGATGCTAGAGGTGGGTTCTTTACTCGGAGGGTAGTAAGGGCATGGAATGCCCTGCCTGCAGCAGTTGTGGACTCACCAACTTTAAGGGCGTTCAAATGGGCAGTGGATAGGCATATGGATAATATTGGAATAGTTTAGGATACAGGGTCATAAAATTGTTTACACTGGTCGGCGCAACATCGAGGGCCGAAAGGCCTGTACTGCGCTGTTATGTTCTGTGTTCTATGTTTGTCTCTCCTGTAGGGACCATGAATTGGGTTCAATTGGATTTTGAATGTGGTTTTTTTGGAGCAAGAAAGAATTAGATGTGGGTGTGCTTGATCCATGCGTAGAATTGGCTTTAAGAAGGGAGTAACACGTTATTTGAAGGCGTGCAGAATGACCTGGATTCTCCAGGTTGACTCCATGTAGCTCGGTGGAGATTTCCAACTTGTGGCCAGAATCAACTGGAATCACATTCTCTGCAGTATCCCTGGTGAATCAAATGTTCAAACACGATTTCGATTGAAGCCTGGAAATTCTCAATCGGAGTAATTGGGGAATTTGGGGTACGTTTTTCACTCAGAGGGTGGTGAGTGAGTGGAATCGGCTGCCATCTGTGGTGGTAGAGGTGCTGGGTTTTTTTTAAGAGACTTCTGGATGAATACATGGGATTTAATGGGATTGAGGGTTATAGATAGGCCTGGTAGGTAGGGATATGATCAGCGCAACTTGTGGGCCAAAGGACCTGTTTGTGCAGTGTTCTATGTTCTATATCTTGAATGCTTACAATTTCAAACGCGGGGCCCATGGGAATCACAGATGGTATCGACGTCTATACAGACTGTGGGTGGATTCCTGGGCAATATTGAACAAATATTCTGGGAGTGGGCACAGGGAATGAGAGGATGGAGATACAGAACAAGAACAAATTTAAACACAAACTATCAGGGGATGCATGACGTTCTGAACTCTGATGCTCAGTCTGAGGAAACGCTGAACAATCACAAGTTGAAAAAATGTGTTTGCGGAGAATGTTGGATGCACACAACATTAAAGTTTGAAGTTTTCAAGATTGTTTGTTTCACAAATAGACTTACATGAGCAGTGCAATGAATTTACTGTGAAAACCCTCTCGAAACATAGGGCTAAAGTCAACTAGACTCAATTTTTTAAAAAAATCGAAGGCTTGGTGAATGTTTAGAATAATAAATACGGATTCTGAGAGAGTTCTGGCTGATTACAATCAAAGTACAATTTCCGATGTTTACATTTATATAATTTCAAATTCTGGAGAAGCCCTGGATGGGCTGTATAAATCCAGTTTCTGGGGGAGCACTGGATGGTTACAATAATAAATACAGATCCGAGGGAGATTTGGATTGTTACAGCTATAATTACAGATTTTGGTGCAGACCTCGATGGTTGCAATTATACATCGAGTTTCTATGGAGATCTGCCGAGTTACAGAACCTTCCACACACCTGACAAAGGAACACCGTTTCCAAAAGCTTGTGGGTTTTCTATCAAATAAACTGGTTGGACTTTAACCTGGTGTTGTGAGATTTCTTATGGTCAGAAATGCAGATTCCGGGAGAGTCCAGGATGCTTACAATAATAAATATACACACTGGGATAACCTTGGATGGTTACAATTAAAAATACGGATTCTGGGGGAATTCTGGATGGTTAAAATTCTAAATACTGATTTTGGACAGTCCTGGATGTTTATGATTGCAAATAGAGTTTTTGGGGGAACCCTGAATAGTTACATTTATAAATACAGATTTTGGGGAATAATGGTTGGTTACATTAACAAATAATAATTTTTTGGGGCATGTCCTGGCTGGTTGCATCACTGATATGCCCCACGGGCAGGGTATTTAGAAGGTACGAATATCACCCTGTGGCCCATCCTAGGTCAGGGACTATGCGACATGGTAGCACAGTGTCACAATTCCAGGGTCCTGGGTTCGATTCCCATTGGGGACATCGCCAGGAATCTTCCTGCCTGTTCAACATGGTAGATGCATTCCCTGACCATCATGCAGTAGCTGGGATCGGAATTCTTGCTGTTGCCAAAGAACACAGCGTATTTCTGAGCGTGATCAATAGTGAATGTCCCTGTTTCCACAAACACCCAAAACACAGACTTCTATTCTTGTTTTGTGAAGAAATTGTACGACAATAATCTCTGGGCAATTCACTCAGAACCCTGAAGAAAAATCTATTCTATCAATTCAGAAACAGCTGTTTTTATTGCAATAAGTAGAATTAATATCACATAACAAAACAACTTAATTAGCTCCCTAAAGCCTTGTATCAAATATAAAAGCGGCAATCGTTTCCCATTGCAAAGCGCATTTAGAACTTCTGATCGAAATGCATGTCATACCAAACGGCCTCGTGTTTGTCATTTTCTATCCTGTGCTTGCTGCTGTTGGTGTTCCAGGTAAAATTTTGTAGTTAGTCACAGCGTGAGTCACTGCTGAATCCTCCAACCGTTTTACTAATACTTTCTGTCCACATAAGAGAATTTTCCTCCTTTTAACTGGGATAATATCTCATTTGCTACACTGTAATTTTAATGACACAATTAATTCAACTTTCATATATTCTGCATTGACTGTTATTTTTCCTTTTATTAAATTTTGCTGTCTTGTCCAAAAAATGCATTCTTTCCTTATTTTGATCCTCTAACTTTTCGTGCTTTGCTGATACCAGCTGACGACATACATGCTTATTATTGACCTAATTACTGATATTCAATCAGCAAACCATTACGGAAGTGTGAATGTTAAGATCTTTCGTTGCAGGCTTAATTAAGTTCTTGGACCAAAATAATAGTGAATGATTAAGCACGCTGTTATTACAGTGTAAAATCACATCTGCTATGCTATTGGCTCTGTCCGGAGGTATATTATCAGACCGCCAACAATTAAAAAAAGAAATCAGTTCTGTGTGTTCTTCGCACTGTTCCACTCACTGAAATATCACAAGATCATCAATATGCAATTGTTATTAGATTGTGTTTCTAAGACAGTCCACATGTGCCATTTTGTAAACTGTTAGACCAATACAAATGTGGTTATAATTGTGTTTGTGTCGCTGTTACTGCACGTAAATTATGACATCATGATCATGTGGTAAATATAGATGAATTATATATTGACGTTGATGGAGTAATCCCCATAAATGATGCACTAATTCGAAAGATCGAATAATTTAATTAATTAACTGATTGTATGGGCTTAAAGCACCAAGATGTTGACTGATATATAAGCAGGGTAACTGTGGCCATTTAGTGAATTTATCCAAAACCCATTGCTTTGATCCCCAGTCTCTTAAAAACGACTGCAATTTCGCTGAGGAATTTTCAAGAATTGCATCATTTTTGAAGTAATTAATTGCACATTTTGGATGCTCAGTTTAGAAATATCATTACAGAGGAGATGTTGGGGGTGCGTATTTCACTCAGAGGGTGATGAGTGAGTGGAATCAGCTGTGGTCAGTGGTGGTAGAGGCGAACTCGTTGGGCTGTTTTAAGAGATATCTGGATGAGTACGTGGGATTTAATGGGATTGAGAGTTATAGACAGTTCTATGGCCTGGTAGGTATAGATATGATTGCACAACTTGTGGGCCGAAGGGCCTATTTGTGCTGTAGTGTTCTATGTTCTATGTTGTATCATTGACTTCCTTCTGAATGTTCATATCACCACGCTCTGTAATTACTGCTGATAGGGGCAATATTTCATTTGTGACGATTCGATGCTCCCAGGTCAATCAGTTTGCAGTGCCTTATTGGACTTGATTATATAATTTAACATTCAAATATAATAGTCTAATATTTTGAAATGTAGAAATATTTATTTTCCTTAAGGAGAAACCTCCAACTCAGGATCAGGTTCTCATATTAAGTTTGTTAACCCACAATTTTTTCTTGAGTCCTCAAATCATTATCTCTGCTTCTTTCACCCCCTACCAAATATGTGACCTCATTATCCATTTCTATGTTTCCATCTGTTACAGCCAACCTGGCGGTGATTGTCATTCTGTCCCGAAGAAGATGCGGTCTCTCTGGATGTATCATTTATTACTTGGTGTCAATGGCAGTGACGGATTTCCTCGTTATAATCACTGCTGTGATACTGAGCCGGATTGCTGGGATTTATTTCCCCTCCACTTTCCTGTCAATCACACCGCTCTGCAGTCTCCAAGCTTCCCTCATTTACGCCGCCATTGATAGTTCCGCCTGGTTAACTGTCGTTTTCACCTTCGATCGGTTTGTTGCAATTTGTTGCCAGAAGTTGAAAATGAGATATTGCACACAGAGAACTGCAGCACTGGTTATAGGGATTGTGTCCATGCTGAGCTGTGTAAAAAATACATTCATGTATTTTATATTTGAGCCTACATACATCATTAACAACATACCTTGGTACTGCAGTATAAAATTAGTGTTTTATACATCTCGTGCATGGGCTGCTTATGATTGGATTCGCTCCATTGTAACTCCTTTCCTTCCATTCATTCTGATTTTATTGCTCAATGCTGTGACCGTCAGACAAATTCTGGCGGCTAATAGAGCCCGCAAGAGACTCCGGATACAGAACCATGGAGAGATTCAGAGCGACTCAGAGATGGAGAAGCGGAAAAAATCCATGGTTTTGCTCTTTGCTATCTCAGGCAGTTTCATCCTGCTTTATTTGGTATATTTTGTAACGGTGCTCTATGTCCGAATTGCAAACATTACTTACTCCACAGGTTCTGATTTCAGTGAGTCGAAATTTATTCTGGAGGAAAGTGGATACATGCTTCAGTTCCTGAGTTCCTGCATCAATCCATTTATTTATGCGGGGACCCAGAGGAAATTCAGAGAGGTGATGAAGAATGGGGTGAAATATCAACTGAGTGTAATCGGCAAATTGTTTACAAGTGGAAATAGAAAAATGTAACCTCAGCTATTTGTTGTATATCAATGTGAAATTTGTCATAAACTTTTAAAAATCACTTCGGGTCCATTCTGCACACAGTCGCCTTATAAAGACACAGTCACTTTTAGATTATTTTTAACGTGTGAATTTAAGAATGTATGTTCAATGAATGAAACAAGATCTAGAGAGCACAGTCTCAAAATAAGGAGAAGGGGACAGTTTAGAACGGAGTTGAGGAGGAACTTCTTCACTCAAAGAATGGTGAATCTCTGGAATTCTCTGCCTATTGAAGTGGTGGAGGCTCCCTCACTGAATATATTTAAATGACGGGTAGATAGATTTCTGATCGATAAGGGAATTAAGGCTTATGGAGAGAAAGCGGGAAAGTGGAACTGATCCACTTCAGATCAGCAATGATCTTATTGAATGGCAGGGCAGGCTCGAGAGGCTGGATGGCCGACTCCTGCTCCTATTTCTTATGTTGTTTCCTATACAATTCCATTTTCAAATTGCCACTTTCAAGTTCCCAAGCCCGTACTGATGAAGATCTGGCCTTGTCCCATCAGCCTAGTGAAAGCCAGCAGAGAACTAGAATTAGTGTCTCATGTGTCATACTGGCAGGAGACTTTCTTCATGTGACATTGGCATAGTTGGTAGGGCTAGCACTTATTGGCCACCCTTCATTTAACTTCTGAAGCCAGAGATCAGCATGCACTTCTGACCTGAATGAAGCCGCATGGGTGAAACATAACCTTTTCAATGCTGTCATGTTCCTCTCTCAGCCGCTACCAATGACCATGAATCGATATGTGTCTAATCAGCCGCAGCCTCCGCAATGTAGGTTTTGGACTTACAACTGGAAGATTCCTCCACTGCCTCAGCCAGTTACTAATTTGAGATTTGCTCACTACAATGAATTTCCGACAATATTCGCTTATGTCCAGCGTGCGTGCGGCAGTGCTGGAGCTACGGATTTAGAACATAGAACATAGAACATAGAACAATACAGCACAGAACAGGCCCTTCGGCCTTCGATGTTGTGCCGACCAAAATAAAAAGCAATGCCCCTCCAAACTAAACCATTCCTTCTCTTCCATATACTTATCAATTAACCTCTTAAACGCCACCAAACTTGGCGCATCTACACAGCTGCAGGCAGGGCATTCCACTCCCTAATCACTCTTTGAGTAAAGAACCTACCTCTGATATCCGTCCTATAACTCATACCCCTTAATTAAAGTTGTGTCCCCTCGTGCTAGCTTTTTCCATCCTAGGAAAAAGGCTATCACTGTCCACCCTATCCAAAACTCTAATTATCTTATATGTTTCAATAAGATCCCCCCTTAGCCGCCTCCTTTCTAACGAAAACAACCTCAAATCCTTCAACCTCTCTTCATAGGACCTGCCCTCCATAACAGGCAACATCCTAGTAAACCTCCTCTGTACCCTCTCCAATGCCTCCACATCTTTCTTATAATGTGGCGACCAGAAACTGCACACAATACTCCAAGTGCGGCCGCACTAGAGTTTTGTACAGTTGCAACATGATGCTGCGGCTCCTAAATTCAATCCCCCTACCAATAAAGCTAAGACTCCATATGCCTTCTTAACAACTTTATCCACTTGACTGCCTACTTTCAGGGATCTATTGACACATACACCAAGATCCTTCTGTTCCTCAACACGATTAAGAGCCCTACCATTAGCCCTATACTCTACACATTTATTGTTCCTGCCAAAGTGCATTACCTCACACTTTTCCACATTAAACTCCATTTGCCACCTCTCATATTTGCCACCTTTGCATATTTGGAAACCCCTTTCGCCTCCTCTGAAGTTTACAGATGTTCCACAATTTAACTGCTGCTCCTGTGTGTGACTTGCATGAGAGGGAATAGCAATGAACAGGAAACAAATGTTACTGGCTGTTCAACATTCACCTGATCACTGTTGCCCACAATATGATTTATACTCTATATAGTATCTTTGTGCCATTCCATTGATTTACCATATTCTCAGCTATCGAGAACAATCTCGTGATAGATAATTGGCTGTCCTGAATACATGTCTCCCAGGGCGTAGCCCCCCAGCGTTTGTTGTCCTGTGTTGTGAGTACCCTTCCCCTGAAAATACTTTACATTGCTTCATGTTCCTCCAGAGAGACCATGAGTGCTGTAATGAAGGGATTTGGTCCAAAATACTGCAAGCAGTGTTGTTACTGGATATGCTCATTGTTTACTAGATATGCAACAAGCATCGCCATTTAACTACTGCCTTGCAAAGAGAAGCTAACTCGTCTCTAACAGCCTGCAAAGTGACCCATTCACTGCAGCCAACTCAATGTTGTGGGCGACCCTTCCCTTTGTCAGTATCCTCGTGTTAATTTATCATCCTTCAGAATTTCAGGCCAGTAGTTTAGATCACAACATCGCTCTTGTCAAACTCACCTATCGCAGTGCATGTCCGCTTCGTTTGGCGAGATCATTTCTTGATGAGACTTCCAGGTAATAAGACCTCACAAGCTATCAGACATCAGTCAACCTTGGCGCAATCATTCTTTCCATCCTCTTTCATCCCTCTATCCCACACGTTCCCGATGGTTTTCTGGTGTTGGCAGGAATGCTGGCTGCCCTTGAACTGTATCCCCATTAGGATGCTGCCTGGTTTGGAGGGTAGGTCTTGTTAGGAAAGGTTGAGGGAGGTAGGGTTTTTCTCTTTAGAGCGGAGGATTAAGAGGCAATTTAATAGAAGTTTATAACATGATAAAGGGGACAGATAGAATGGACATTCAGAGACTATTTCCTCGAGTGAATGGAGCTGTTACTAGGGGGCATAACATTAAGGTCCATGGTGGGAGATATAGGAGGGATGTCCCATTCTTTAGATTGATTCTTCACTCAGAGAGTGGTTGGGGTGTGGAATGCACTGCCTGCTGTGACAGTGGAGTCGGACACTTTAGGAACTTTCAAGCGGTTATTGGATAGGCACGTGGAGCACACCAGAATGATAAGGAATGGGATAACTTGATCTTGGGTTTGGATATAGCGCGGCACAACATCGAGGGCTGAAGGGCCTGTACTGTGCTGTACTGTTCTATGTTCTATATCATACATATTTCACTTGCGTGTCTTGCCACCCAAGAGGATAAATGTGTGGGATCCAACACTTGCAAGCATTCAACTGAACGCAGTGTGTTCAAGGAAGTGAATTGCACTTCCTCATGTCCAATCATTCTGCATTCTCTTGCCTTGTTACTTCACTCCCAGTGCATCACATCGCACATCACAAGGTTAAATTCTATTTTCCACTATTCTGCCCATCGAACCAGTCCATCCATGTCACCCAGTCATCTAAAATTTTCCTCCTCCACATTTGTCAGTCTGCAACAGATAACATCACAAAGAAACTGCGAAACCCCAACAAGCCTGAAAGCCAAGAAATACTCGTGGACAATCCCTCCAACGTTTAAAACCCGTTCTTCCTGGCCAAAATCTTCAAGCAAACCTTACTTATAGGACAAAATGTTGCATTTCTGCAACAGTAAATATTCCCCAGCTGTGAGTGGTTAAGCATATTTTGTGACCCCGGTTTGTAGAGAATCCACATAATCCCTACAATGCTGCAGGAGGCCAGCGGGTCCATCGGGACTGCACCGATTCCCTGACAGAACATGTTTCCCTGCACCCCCCACACCACCAGCAGCACTCCCCCGCCCCCTTCTCCCCCCACTCCCCCCTATCTCCACATCACCTTGTCCTCCAACCCCATGCATTTCACATGGCAATCCACCTAACTCACCCGTTTTAGGATAGCGTGCTTTCAGTGGGAAAGACAGTCCGGTACGTGGGTATAACTTGATACAGGGGAAATATTTGTCATCTCCGGCTGACTTATTATACATATATAGACTAATGTCAATCTTACCCTTCACACAAAAATGAAACTTTAGTCGGCCTGTGCCCCAAGCACGTTATTATACGGCTGTGAAACATGGGGTGGACTGAGAGTTATCACTGAAATATTCTCAAATATTTCTACCTCCCCTGTCTTTGTCACATCACAGTACATCATGTCAGGGCTGGCCTCTCAAAGGCAAAGTTCCAAAATCTGTTACACCCATTGCACTGATGTGTTTTCTAAAGCTTGGTACATCGACAGGATGGGAGGATGAAACCACACAAGTGGGAAGCTCAAAGCTTCTGTTCTGTTGAAGCTGAACAACATCCAGGTTAGATCGATTGGCCGTGCTAAAATTGACCCTTAGTGTCCTGAGATGCGTAGGTTAGAGGGATTAGTGGGCATAATATGTAGGGAT
The DNA here is from genome assembly GCA_024679065.1 of Sphyrna mokarran. Taxonomy (NCBI): domain Eukaryota; kingdom Metazoa; phylum Chordata; class Chondrichthyes; order Carcharhiniformes; family Carcharhinidae; genus Sphyrna; species Sphyrna mokarran. Next base: position 12,999,418 of record JAGIQG010000038.1, on the reverse strand, counting down.
ATGGGGGTAGGGCCTGGGTGGGATTGTGTTCGGTGAAGACTCGATGGGCCAAAGGGCCTCTTTCTGTACAAGGCTTCTATGATTTCTATGCTTTATTGTTAGAAAGAGTTCCACTCCCTGAATGTGTAAATTGTCTGTGACCGCAGGAAAACGCACGCCATCCAAGAAGCATGCAGGACAGCTAGAATCTCCAATGTTTAGACATCCTTCGCGTTGTTGGAGAACAAGCTCAAGCTATGGGGATGTCAGGGGATAACCGGTTCGGCTTGGCTGATGCCCCTAGTGTGGAAGCCAGAGCCTGAGGCAGCCTTTTGAACCATTATAAGGTGTCCAACACTACCACGTGGTCAATCGTGGAGGATTGCATTGGCTCCTCAACTGGTGACTCCACTACCTGGGCCACTTGTGTGCTGTGTGCTCCACAAACTTACGGTGGAGAGCCCACCTGAAGATTGAACATGATGCGCAGGAGGAGGTAATGAGGAACCAGAGAATGGCGCTGATGGCGAGAGGTAGGCAGGCAGGACGCGAAGGGAGTTACTCTTCGTGACAAGGTTCACTCACTCGCTGCTGAGCGGTCTGGTGGCTGCTATCCCTATGTGCCCACCCCGCTCCAGGAGACATTTCACAGTTCTTAGCAGCCCCAACCCCCCTCTCCACATACCTCATCAGCCCCTCACTGCCCTCCACACACACACACCCAACCATGCTCCAACCCTCTTCAAAATTTCCATCCCTCAGCCACCATTGTGCACCCCATCCCTCCCATGAATCCAAGCGGCATAAGCTTCAAATGCATGGAATCCAGGGTGAGGGAGCTGAATGGATACAACATTGGCTTGATGACAGAACACACAGGGTGGTTGTTGAGGGCTGCTTTTCAACTGGAGACTTGTGATCAGCGGTGTGCCTCAGGGATCAGTGCTGGGTCCACTGTTATTTGTGATTTATATTAATGATTTTAGGAGGCGTGGTTAGTCAGTTTGCAGATGATACCAAGATTGGTGGCATAGTGGACAGTGATGAAGGTTATCTTGGATTGCAACGGGATCTTGATCAATTGGACCAGTGAGCTGCCGAATGGCAGATGGAGTTTAATTTAAATATATGCGAGTTGATGCATTTTGGTCGATCAATAGTAAGGCATTGGGGAGAGCTATGGAACAAAGAGATCTAGGGGTACAGGTTCATAAGTGGAGTCACCGGCGGACACAGTGGTGAAAAAAGTATTCGGCATGTTTGGTTTCATTGGTCAGAAATTGAATACAGCAGTTGGGATGTGTTGTTGAAGTTGTACAAGACATTGGTAAGGCCACACTTGGAATACTGTGTACAGCTCTGGACACCCTATTATAGAAAGGATATTATTAAACGAGAAAGGACGCAGTAAAGATTTATGAGGATGATACCAGGACTTGATGGTCTGAGTTGTAAGGGGAGAGTGGATAGCATGGGACTTTTTTCCCTGGAGCATAGGAGACTTATGGATGATCTTCTGGAGGCCTATAAAATAATGAAGGGGCATTGGACATTTGGACAGTCAACATCATTTCCCAAAATTAGGGGTTTAAAACTAGAGGGGAAAGGTTTAAGATGAGAGGGGAGAAATACAAAAGCGTCCAGAGGGGCAATTATCATGAAATTATCATGCAGATTGAATAAATTAGACCTCCCCAAATCTGGCGTAGAGAAAAGTCATAGGTAGAAGAAGGTAGATAAAGCATTCACTGAATGTTAAAATGGTGATGCGGTCTTGTTGGGCCGAAGGGCCTGTTTCCTGTGCTGTGTTGTTCTTTGTTCTTTGATCTAAGTGCTGTTGTACTCCTTGCAACAGAAGAACATAGAACATAGAACAATACAGCACAAACAGGCCCTTCAGCCCACGAGTTGCACCGATCACATCTACCAATCCACAGACCTATCTATAACCCCCATCCCATTCGTTTCCATGTACTCATCCAGAAGTCTTTTAAAAGACCCCAGCGAGTTTGCCTCAACAACCTCCGACGGCAGCCAATTCCATCCACTCACCACCCTCTGAGTGAAAAACTTACCCCTAACATCCCCTCCGTATTTGCTTCCCTGCACCTTAAATCTGTGTCCTCTCGTAGTGACCATTTCGGCTCAGGGAAATAGTCTCTGAGAGTCCACCCTATCTATTCCTCTCAACATTTTATAAACATCTATCAGGTCGCCTCTCAACCTTCGTCTCTCCAGTCAGAAGAGTCCCAGCTCCCTCAACCTATCTTCATAAGGCCTGCCTCCCAATCCAGGCAGCATCCTTGTAAATCTCTGCACTCTCTCAATAGCCTCTACATCCTTCCTATAATGAGGCAACCAGAACTGCGCACAATGCTCCAAGTGGGGTCTGACAAGAGCCTTATAGAGCTGCATCATTACCTCCTGACTCCTAAACTCTATTCCTCAATTAATGAAGGCCAGTACACCGTACGCCTTCTTGACCACTTCCTCCACCTGCGAGGCCGATTTAAGAGTCCTATGGACCCGGACCCTGAGATCCTTCTGCTCTTCAACACAGCTAAGACTCCTACCCTTGATATTGTACTCCTTCATCCCATTATTCCTGCCAAAATGGACCACTACACATTTATCCGTGTTGAAGTCCATCTGCACTTCTCCACCCAGTCTTGCATCCTGTCTATGTCCCGCTGCAACTTTTGACATCCCTCCAGACCATCCACAACACCACCGACCTTTGTATCGTCGGCGAACTTACTAACCCAGGAAGCTGAGCTGAAGTACATCAAAACGTGTTGCGCGTCAATAAAGTTGGTGAAAAGTATCTATTTGTTTTTCTTTCGTGTCTGTGGGTTATCAGCTTAAAGTGCAAGGTAGAATTGGGAAATGTAACGTATGGAAATTGTTCTCCTTTGAAGTGGGTCGGACGTTTCTGGAGCTGCTATCATTTAGAAAATAGTTGTCTGGATTGGCACCTCAAGTGCTTTGATTCCTTTGACCTATGGACCAATTCTTAGAGATTTGGTTCAGGTCTAGGTTTCCTTTTTGGGCCAGCATAGAGCCGATAGGCTGAATGGATTCATCATGTGCCTATGCTTCAAATTTGCTATAATTGTTTGATTCTTTGTCGCATGACATTGGGGTCTTCGCTGGGAACCCGCCTGCCTGATGAACATGATAGATCATTCCCGGACCATCATGCAGTATCTGGGATCGGAATTCTTGCTGTAGCCAAAGAACACAGCGTATTTCCGAGCGGGAGCAATAGTGAATGTCCCTGCTTCCACCTACATCCCAAAACACTTTGATTCTTGTTTTGAGAAGAAATTGTACAAGAATAATCTCGGGACAATTCCCTGAATAAAAATCTATTCCATCAATTCACAGCTGTTCTTATTGCAATAAGTAGAATTAATATCACGTAGCCAACCAACTTAATTAGCTCCCTAAAGCCTTGTATCAAATATAAAAGTGGCAATCGTTTCCCATTGCAAAGCGCATTTAGAACTTCTGATCGAAATGCATGTCATACCAACCGGTCTCCTGTTTGTCATTTACTATCCCGTGCTTGCAGCTGTTGGTATTCCAGGTAAAATTTTGTAGTTAGTCACAGCGTGAGTCACTGCTGAATCCTCCAACCGTTTTACTAATACTTTCTGTCCACATAAGAGATTTTTCCTGCTTTTAACTGGGATAATATCTCATTTGCTACACTGTAATTTTAATGACACAATTAATTCAACTTTCATATATTCTGCATTGACTGTTATTTTTCCTTTTATTAAATTTTGCTGTCTTGTCCAAAAAATGCATTCTTTCCTTATTTTGATCCTCTAACTTTTCGTGCTTTGCTGATACCAGCTGACGACATACATGCTTATTATTGACCTAATTACTGATATTCAATCAGCAAACCATTACGGAAGTGTGAATGTTAAGATCTTTCGTTGCAGGCTTAATTAAGTTCTTGGACCAAAATAATAGTGAATGATTAAGCACGCTGTTATTACAGTGTAAAATCACATCTGCTATGCTATTGGCTCTGTCCGGAGGTATATTATCAGACCGCCAACAATTAAAAAAAGAAATCAGTTCTGTGTGTTCTTCGCACTGTTCCACTCACTGAAATATCACAAGATCATCAATATGCAATTGTTATTAGATTGTGTTTCTAAGACAGTCCACATGTGCCATTTTGTAAACTGTTAGACCAATACAAATGTGGTTATAATTGTGTTTGTGTCGCTGTTACTGCACGTAAATTATGACATCATGATCATGTGGTAAATATAGATGAATTATATATTGACGTTGATGGAGTAATCCCCATAAATGATGCACTAATTCGAAAGATCGAATAATTTAATTAATTAACTGATTGTATGGGCTTAAAGCACCAAGATGTTGACTGATATATAAGCAGGGTAACTGTGGCCATTTAGTGAATTTATCCAAAACCCATTGCTTTGATCCCCAGTCTCTTAAAAACGACTGCAATTTCGCTGAGGAATTTTCAAGAATTGCATCTTTTTTGAAATAATTCATTGCACATTTTGGATGTTCAGTTTAGAAATATCATTGCACAGGAGATGTCAGGGATAAGTTTTTCACTCAGAGGGTGATGAGTGAGTGGAATCGGCTGCCGTCAGTGGTGGCAGAGGCGAACTCGTTGGGGTCTTTTAAGAGATATCTGGATGAGTACATGGGATTTAATGGGATTGAGAGTTATAGATAGGCCTGCTGGTATGGATATGATCGGTGCAACTTGTGGGCAGTAGGGCCTGTTTGTGCTGTAGTGTTCTATGTTCTATGTTGTATCATTGACTTCCTTCTCAATGTTCATATCACCGGGTTCTATAATTACTGCTGATATGGGCAATATATTTTTTGTGACGATTCGATGTCCCAGGTCAATCAGTTTGCAGTGCCTTCTTAAACTGCTGGTCTTGATTATATAATTTAGCATTGAAATGTAATAATCTAATGTTTTAAGATTTAAAATGTAGAAATATTTATCCTCCTTAAGGAGAAACCTCCAACTCAGGATCAGGTTCTCATATTAAGTTTGTTAACCCACAATTTTTTCTTGAGTCCTCAAATCATTATCTCTGCTTCTTTCACCCCCTACCAAATATGTGACCTCATTATCCATTTCTATGTTTCCATCTGTTACAGCCAACCTGGCGGTGATTGTCATTCTGTCCCGAAGAAGATGCGGTCTCTCTGGATGTATCATTTATTACTTGGTGTCAATGGCAGTGACGGATTTCCTCGTTATAATCACTGCTGTGATACTGAGCCGGATTGCTGGGATTTATTTCCCCTCCACTTTCCTGTCAATCACACCGCTCTGCAGTCTCCAAGCTTCCCTCATTTACGCCGCCATTGATAGTTCCGCCTGGTTAACTGTCGTTTTCACCTTCGATCGGTTTGTTGCAATTTGTTGCCAGAAGTTGAAAATGAGATATTGCACACAGAGAACTGCAGCACTGGTTATAGGGATTGTGTCCATGCTGAGCTGCGTAAAAAATACATTCATGTATTTTATATATGAGCCTAAGTACATCATTAACAACATACCTTGGTACTGCAGTATAAAATTAGTGTTTTATACATCTCGTGCATGGGCTGCTTATGATTGGATTCGCTCCATTGTAACTCCTTTCCTTCCATTCATTCTGATTTTATTGCTCAATGCTGTGACCGTCAGACAAATTCTAGCAGCTAATAGAGCCCGCAGGAGACTCCGGACGCAGAACCATGGAGAGATTCAGAGCGACCCAGAGATGGAGAAGCGGAAAAAATCCATGGTTTTGCTCTTTGCTATCTCAGGCAGTTTCATCCTGCTTTATTTGGTATATTTTGTAACGGTGCTCTATGTCCGAATTGCAAACATTACTTACTCCACAGGTTCTGATTTCAGTGAGTCGAAATTTATTCTGGAGGAAAGTGGATACATGCTTCAGTTCCTGAGTTCCTGCATCAATCCATTTATTTATGCGGGGACCCAGAGGAAATTCAGAGAGGTGATGAAGAATGGGGTGAAATATCAACTGAGTGTAATTGGCAAATTGTTTACAAGTGGAAATAGAAAAATGTAACCTCAGCTATTTGTTGTGTATCAATGTGAAATTTGTCATAAATTTTTAAAGATCACTTCTGGTCCATTCTGCACACAGTCGCCTTATAAAGACACAGTCACTTTTAGATTATTTTTAACGTGTGAATTTAAGAATGTATGTTCAATGAATGAAACAAGATCTAGAGAGCACAGTCTCAAAATAAGGAGAGGGGGACAGTTTAGAACGGAGTTGAGGGGGAACTTCTTCACTCAAAGGGAGGTGAGTCTCTGGAATTCTCTGCCCATTGAAATGGTGGAGGCTCCCTCGTGGAATATATTTAAGTCATGAGTAGATAGATTTCAGTCAACTTTGGCGCAATCATTCTTCCCATCCTCTTCCATCCCTCTATCCTACACGTTCCCGATGGTTTTCTGGTGTTGGCAGGAATGCTGGCTGCCCTTGAATTGTATCCCCATTAGGATGCTGCCTGGTTTGGAGGGTAGGTCTTGTTAGGAAAGGTTGAGGGAGATGGGGTTTTTCTCTATAGGGCGCAGGATTAAGAGGCAATTTAATACAGGTTTATAACATGATAAAGGGGACAGATAGAATGGACATTCAGAGACTATTTCCTCGAGTGAATGGAGCTGTTACTAGGGGGCATAACGTTAAGGTCCATGGTGGGAGATATAGGAGGGATGTCCCATTCTTTAGATTGATTCTTCACTCAGAGAGTGGTTGGGGAGTGGACTGCACTGCCTGCTGTGACAGTGGAGTCGGACACTTTAGGAACTTTCAAGCGGTTATTGGATAGGCACGTGGAGCACACCAGAATGATAAGGAATGGGATAACTTGATCTTGGGTTTGGATATAGCGCGGCACAATATCGAGGGCTGAAGGGCCTGTACTGTGCTGTACTGTTCTATGTTCTATATCATACATATTTCACTTGCGTGTCTTGCCACCCAAGAGGATAAATGTGTAGGATCCAACACTTGCAAGCATTTAACTGAACGCAGTGTGTTCAAGGAAGTGAATTGCACTTCCTCATGTCCAATCATTCTGCATTCTCTTGCCTTGTTACTTCACTCCCAGTGCATCACATCGCACATCACAAGGTTAAATTCTATTTTCCACTATTCTGCCCATCGAACCAGTCCATCCATGTCACCCAGTCATCTAAAATTTCTCCCCCTCCACATTTGTCAGTCTTTGCAACAATAACATCACAAAGAAACTGCGAAACCCCAACAAGCCTGAAAGCCAAGAATGACACGTGGACAATCCCTCCAACGTTTAAAACTCGTTCTTCCTGGCCAATATCTTCAAGCAAACCTTACTTATAGGACAAGGTGTTGCATTTCCGCAACAGTAAATATTCCCCAGCTGCGAGTGGTTAAGCATATTTTGTGACCCCGGTTTGTAGAGAATCCACATAATCCCTACAATGCTGCAGGAGGCCAACGGGTCCATCGGGACTGCACCGATTCCCTGACAGAACATGTTTCCCTGCACCCCCCACACCACCAGCAGCACTCCCCCGCCCCCTTCTCCCCCCACTCCCCCCTATCTCCACATCACCTTGTCCTCCAACCCCATGCATTTCACATGGCAATCCACCTAACTCACCCGTTTTAGGATAGCGTGCTTTCACTGGGAAAGACAGTCCGGTACGTGGGTATAACTTGATACAGGGGAAATATTTGTCATCTCCGGCTGACTTATTATACATATATAGACTAATGTCAATCTTACCCTTCACACAAAAATCAAACTTTAGTAGGTCTCTGTCCCAAGCACGTTATTATACGGCTGTGAAACATGGGGTGGACTGAGAGTTATCACTGAAATATTCTCAAATATTTCTACCTCCCCTGTCTTTGTCACATCACAGTACATCATGTCAGGGCTGGCCTCTCAAAGGCAAAGTTCCAAAATCTGTTACACCCATTGCACTGATGTGTTTTCTAAAGCTTGGTACATCGACAGGATGGGAGGATGAAACCACACAAGTGGGAAGCTCAAACTTCTGTTCTGTTGAAGCTGAACAACATCCAGGTTAGATCGATTGGCCGTGCTAAAATTGACCCTTAGTGTCCTGAGATGCGTAGGTTAGAGGGATTAGTGGGCATAATATGTAGGGATATGGGGGTAGGGCCTGGGTGGGATTGTGTTCGGTGAAGACTCGATGGGCCAAAGGGCCTCTTTCTGCACTGTAGGCTTCTATGATTTCTATGCTTTATTGTTAGAAAGAGTTCCACTCCCTGAATGTGTAGATTGTCTGTGACCCTAGGAACACGCACGCCATCCAGGAAGCATGCAGGACAGCTAGAATCTCCAGAGTTTAGACATCCCTCGGGTTGTTGGAGAACAAGCTCAAGCTACAGGGATCAGGGGATTACCGGTTCGGCTTGGCTGATGACCCTAGTGTGGAAGCCAGAGCCTGACGCGGCCATTTGAACCACTGTAATGTGTCCAACGCTACCACGTGGTCAATCGTGGAGGATTGCATTGGCTCCTCAACTGGTGGCTCCACTACCTGGGCCACTTGTGTGCTGTGTGCTCCACAAACTCACGGTGGAGAGCCCACCTGAAGATTGAACATGATGCGCAGGAGGAGGTAATGAGGAACCAGAGAATGGCGCTGATGGCGAGAGGTAGGCAGGCAGGACGGGAAGGGAGTTACTCTTCATGACAAGGTTCACTCACTCGCTGCTGAGCGGTCTGGTGGCTTCTATCCCTATCCGCCCACCCCACTGCAGGAGACGTTGCACAGCCCTTAGCACCCCCAATCCCCCTCTCCATGTACCTCATCAGCCCCTCATTGCCCTCCACAAACACACACACACACAGACACACACCCAACCACGCTCCAACCCTCTTCAAAATTCCCATCCCTCAGCCACCATTGTGCACCCCATCCCTCCCATGAATCCAAGCGGCATAAGCTTCAAATGCATGGGATCCAGGGTGAGGGAGCTGAATGGATACAACATTGGCTTGATGACAGAACACACAGGGTGGTTGTTGAGGGCTGCTTTTCAAACTGGAGACTTGTGATCAGCGGTGTGCCTCAGGGATCAGTGCTGGGTCCACTGTTATTTGTGATTTATATTAATGATTTTAAGAGGTGTGGTTAGTCAGTTTGCAGATGATACCAAGATTTGTGGCATAGTGGACAGTGATGAAGGTTATCTAGGATTGCAACGTGATCTTGATCAATTGGGTCAGTGAGCTGCCGCATGGCAGATGGAGATTAATTTACATAAATGCGAGTTGATGCATTTTGGTCGATCAAACCAGGGCAGGACTTACTCAGTTTATGGAAAGGCATTGGGGAGAGCGATGGAACAAAGAAATCTAGGGGTACAGGTTCATAAGTGGAGTCACAGGCGAACAGAGTGGTGAAAAATGTATTCGGCATGTTTGGTTTCATTGGTCTGAACATTGAATACACAGTTGGGATGCGTTGTTGAAGTTGTACAAGACATTAGTAAGGCCACACTTGGAATACTGTGTACAGCTCTGGACACCCTATTATAGAAAGGATATTATTAAACGAGAACATAGAACATAGAACATTACAGCACAGAACAGGCCCTTCGGCCTTCGATGTTGCGCGGACCAATTAGGAAAAAGCAATGACTCTCTAACCTAAACCATTCCCTTTTCGTCCATAAACTTATCTACTAACCTCTTAAACGCCACCAAACTTGGCGCATCTACAACTGCCGCAGGCAGGGCATTCCATACCCTTACCACCCTCTGGGTAAAGAACCTACCTCTGACATCCGTCCTATAACTACCACCCCTTAATTTAAAGCTATGTCCCCTCGTGCTAGCTTTCTCCATCCTCGGAAAAAGGCTATCACTGTCCACCCTATCTAAACCTCTAATCATCTTATATGTTTCAATAAGGTCTCCTCTTAGCCGCCTTCTTTCCAACGAAAACAACCTCAAATCCCTCAGCCTCTCTTCATAAGACCTGCCCTCCATACCAGGCAACATCCTGGTAAACCTCCTCTGTACCCTCTCCAATGCCTCCACATCTTTCTTATAATGCAGGGACCAGAACTGCAAACAATACTCCAAGTGCGGCCACACTAGAGATTGGACAGTTGCAACATGACGTTGTGGCTCCAAAATTCAATTCCTCTACCAATAAAAGCTAAGACTCCATATGCCTTCTTAACAACCTTATTGACTTGATTGCCAAAGTAATGCTCCACGTGTTACATAGAAGACTACAGCACAAACAGGCCCTTCGGCACACAAGTTGTGCTGATCATATCAGTACCTACCAGGCCATAGAACTATCCGTAACTCCCAATCCCATTAAATCCCATGTACTCATCCAGAAATCTCTTAAAGGACCCCAGCGAGTTCGCCTCTACCACCACTGACGGCAACCGACTCCATTCACTCACCACCCTCTGAGTGAAAAACTTACCTCTAACATCTCCTCTGTACTTGCCCCCCAGCACCTTAAACCTGTGTCCTCTCGTAGTGACCATTTCAGCTCTGGGAAATAGCCTCTGAGAATCCACTCTAGCTACTCAACTCAACATCTTATAAACCTCTATCAGGAACGTCTCAACCTTCGAATCTCCAGAGAGAAGAGACCGAGCTCCCTCAACCTGTCTTCAACCATGCCTCCCAATCCAGGAAACAGCCTTGTAAATCTCCTCAGCACCCTCTCAATAGCTTCCACATCCTTCCTATAATGAGGCGACCAGAACTGCACACAATACTCCAAGCGGGGCCTGACAAGGGTCTTATAAAGTTGGAGCATTACTTCCCGACTCCGAAACTCAATTCCTCTATTGATGAAGGCCAGTACACCATACACCTTCTTGACCACATCCTCCACTTGTGGGGCAGATTTAAGAGACCTATGGACCCGGACCCCAAGATCCTTCTGCTCCTCAACACTGCCAAGACTCCTACCCTTGATATTATACTCCTTCATCCCATTGGTCCTGCCAAAATGGACCACCACACATTTATCCATGTTGAAGTCCAAGGACGCAGAGAAAGGATGCAGGAAAGATTTATGAGGATGATACCAGGACTTGATGGTCTGAGTTGTAAGGGGAGAGTGGATAGCATGGCACATTTTTCCCTGGAACATAGGAGAGTTATAGATGATCTTCTGGAGACCTATAAGATAATGAAGGGCACAGGACATTTGGACAGTCAACATCATTTCCCAAAAGTAGGGGTTAAATCTAGAGGGCATGGGCTTAAGATGAGAGGGGAGAGATACAAAAGCGTCCAGAGGGGCAATTGTCATGAAATTATCATGAAGATTGAATAAACTGCTGTTGTATTCCTTGCAACAGAGGACGCTGAGCTGAAGTTTGATTGAAGTACAACAAAATGTGTTGCTCGTTGATAGAGTTAGTAAAAAATATCTATTTGTTTTTCTTTAGTGTCTGCGGGTTATCAGCTTAAAGTGCAAGGTAGAAATGGGAAATGCAATGTTTGGAAATTTTCCTCCTTACAAGTGGTCGGACGTTTCTGGAGCTGCTATCATTTAAAAAATAATTGCGTGGATTGGCACCTGAGGTGCTTTGATTGCTTTGACCTATGGACCAATTCTTACAGATTTGTTCAGGTGTGGGTTTTGTTTTCCGATGTAAAGATGCCGGCGTTGGATTGGGGTGGTAAGAACTCAGTAAGAATTTAGCAACACCAATTTTTAAATCCAACCTATTTATTTGATAGTAAAATTGCGAGCTTTCAACACTCCTGTGTCTTCCTCAGGCAAATGCAGTGTTCTGGTCTGCAATAGCACACATCAGCACAGACAGTTACAGATTGCTGATTAGAATGCGAATCCTTACATCTAACCTGCTATTCAAGTGTTAAAGTGGCGAACAATGTGTGTGAAGGGAATCCTGAGCATTGTTGGAGAATTGTGTGTTTTCTCCAGACAGCACAGTAAGTGAGGTTTTTTGCTAACCCAGGCAAGTTACGGGGGTTACAGATTGTGTGTCATGAAGCCAAGATCCCTGTTAAGACCGTCCTCATGTGTGCGGAGCTTGGCTATCAGTCTCTGCTCAGCGACTCTGCGCTGTCGGGTATCACGAAAGCCCCCTTGAAGAACATTTACCCGCAGGTCGGAGGCCGAATGCCCATGACTGCTGAAGTGTTCGCCCACAGGAAGGGAACTGTTTTGCCTGGTGATTGTTGAGCAATGCTCATTCATCTGCTGTCGTAGTGTCTGCATGGTCCCCCCAATGTACCATGCTTCGGGACATCCTTTCTTGCAACGTATTAGGTAGACAACGTTGGCCGAGTTGCAAGAGTATGTACCGTGTACCTGGTGAATGGTATCCTCACGTTTGATGATGTCGTCCATGTCTATGATCTGGCATGTCTTGCAGAGGTTTCTGTGGCAGGGTTGTGTGGTATTGTGGTCACTGTTCTCCTGAAGGTTGGGTAGTTTGCTGCGAACAATGATCTGTTTGCGGTTGTGCGGTTGTCTGAAAGCAAGAAGTGGGGGGGTGGGGATGGCCCTAGCGAGATGTTCATTGTCATCAATGATATGTTGAAGATTCCGGAGAAGATGTCGTAGCTTCTCCGCTCCGGGGAAGTACTGGACAACAAAGGGTACTCTGTCCACTGTGTCCCGTGTTCGTCTTCTGAGGAGGTCAGTGTGGTTTATCGCTGTGGCACGTCGGAACTGTCGATCGATGAGTCGAGCGCCATATTCTGTTCTCACGAGGGCATCCTTCAACATCTGGAGGTGTCTGTCACGATCCTCCTCATCTGAGCAAATTCTGTGTATACGGAGGGCTTGTCCATAGGGAATGGCTTCTTTAACGTGTCTAGGGTGGAAGCTGGAGAAGTGGAGCATTGTGAGGTTGTCTGTCGGTTTGCGGTACCGTGAGGTGCTGAGGTGACCGTCCTTGATGGAGATGCGTGTGTCCAAGAATGCAACTGATTCTGGAGAATAGTCCATGGTGAGTCTGATGGTGGGATGGAACTTGTTGATATCATCATACAGTTGTTTCAATGATTGTTCACCATGAGTCCAAAGGAAAAAGATGTCATCATTGTATCTAGTATATAACCTTGGTTGGAGATCTCGTGTGGTGAAGAAGTCTTGTTCGAACCTGTGCATGAAGATGTTGGCATACTGAGGTGCGAATTTGGTCCCCATGGCTGTTCCGTGTGTCTGGATGAAAAGCTGATTGTTGAAGGTGAAGACATTGTGGTCCAAGATGAAGCGGATGAGTTGTACGTTTGTCTTCCGGCCAGCACAGAGCTGATGGGCCAAATGGACTCATTATGTGCCTATGCTTCAAATTTCCTATAATTGTTTGATTCTTTGCCGCATGACATTGGGGTCTTCGCTGGGAACCCGCTTGCCTGATGAACATGATAGATATTCCTGGACCATCATGCAGTATCTGGGATCGGAATTCTTGCTGTAGCCAAAGAACACAGCGTATTTCCGAGCGGGAGCAATAGTGAATGTCCCTGCTTCCACCTACATCCCAAAACACAGACTTCTATTCTTGTTTTGTGAAGAAATTGTAGGAGAATAATCTCTGGACAATTCACTCAGATCCCTGAAGAAAAATCTATTCCATCAATTCAGAAACAGCCGTTATAATTGCAATAATAGAATTAATATCTTATAGCAAAACAACTTAATTAGCTCCCTAAAGCCTTGTATCATATATAAAAGTGGCAATCGTTTCCCATTGCAAAGCGCATTTAGAACTTCTGATCGAAATGCATGTCATACCAACCGGTCTCTTGTTTGCCATTTACTATCCCGTGCTTGCAGCTGTTGGTATTCCAGGTAAAATTTTATAGTTAGTCACAGCGTGAGTCACTGCTGAATCCTCCAACCGTTTTACTAATACTTTCTGTCCACATAAGAGATTTTTCCTGCTTTTAACTGGGATAATATCTCATTTGCTACACTGTAATTTTAATGACACAATTAATTCAACTTTCATATGTTCTGCATTGACTGTTATTTTTCCTTTTATTAAATTTTGCTGTCTTGTCCAAAAAATGCATTCTTTCCTTATTTTGATTCTCAAACTTTTCATGCTTTGCTGATACCAGCTGACGACATACATGCTTTTTATTGACCTAATTACTGATATTCAATCAGCAAACCATTACGGAAGTGTGAATGTTAAGATCTTTCGTTGTAGGCTTAATTAAGTTCTTGGACCAAAATAATAGTGAATGATTAAGCACGCTGTTATTACAGTGTAAAATCACACTGCTATGCTATTGGCTCTGTCCAGAGGTATATTATCAGACCGCCAACAATTAAAAAAAGAAATCAGTTCTGTGTGTTCTTCACACTGTTCCACTCACTGAAATATCACAAGATCATCAATATGCAATTGTTATTAGATTGTGTTTCTAAGACAGGCAACATGTGCCATTTTGTAAACTGTTAGACCAATACAAATGTGGTTATAATTGTGTTTGTGTCGCTGTTACTGCACGTAAATTATGACATCATGATCATGTGGTAAATATAGATGAATTATATATTGACGTTGATGGAGTAATCCCCATAAATGATGCACTAATTGGAAAGATCGAATAATTTAATTAATTAACTGATTGTATGGGCTTAAAGCACCAAGATGTTGACTGATATATAAGCAGGGTAACGGTGGCCATTTAGTGAATTTATCCAAAACCCATTGCTTTGATCCCCAGTCTCTTAAAAACGACTGCAATTTCGCTGAGGAATTTTCAAGATTTGCATCTTTTTTGAAATAATTCATTGCACATTTTGGATGTTCAGTTTAGAAATATCACTACAGAGGAGATGTCAGGGATAAGTTTTTCACTCAGAGGGTGATGAGTGAGTGGAATCGGCTGCCGTCAGTGGTGGCAGAGGCGAACCCGTTGGGGTCTTTTAAGAGATATCTGGATGAGTACGTGGGATTTAATGGGATTGAGAGTTATAGATAGGCCTGCTGGTATGGATATGATCGGTGCAACTTGTGGGCAGTAGGGCCTGTTTGTGCTGTAGTGTTCTATGTTCTATGTTGTATCATTGACTTCCTTCTCAACGTTCATATCACCAGGTTCTATAATTACTGCTGATATGGGCAATATATTTTTGTGACGATTCGATGTCCCAGGTCAATCAGTTTGCAGTGCTTTCTTAAACTGCTGGTCTTGATTATATAATTTAACATTCAAATGTAATAATCTAATCTTTTAAGATTTGAAATGTAGAAATATTTATTTTCCTTAAGGAGAAACCTCCAACTCAGGATCAGGTTCTCATATTAAGTTTGTTAACGCACAATTTTTTGTTGAGTCCTCAAATCATTATCTCTCCTTCCTTCACCCCCTACCAAATACGTGACCTCATTATCCATTTCTATGTTTCCATCTGTTACAGCCAACCTGGCGGTGATTGTCATTCTGTCCCGAAGAAGATGCGGTCTCTCTGGATGTATCATTTATTACTTGGTGTCAATGGCAGTGACGGATCTCTTCGTTATAATCGCTGCTGTGATACTGAGCCGGATTGCTGGGATTTATTTCACGTCCAGTGTCCTATCAATCACACCGCTCTGCAGTCTCCGAGTTTCCCTCAGTTACGCCGCCATTGATAGTTCCGCCTGGTTAACTGTTGTTTTCACCTTCGATCGGTTTGTTGCAATTTGTTGCCAGAAGTTGAAAATGAGATATTGCACACAGAGAACTGCAGCACTGGTTGTAGGGATTGTGTCCATGCTGACCTGCGTAAAAAATACATTCATGTATTTTATATTTGAGCCTATGTACATCATTAACAACGTTCCTTGGTACTGCAGCATAAAATTAGTGTTTTATACATCTCGTGCATGGGCCGCTTATGATTGGATTCGCTCCATTATACATCCTTTTCTTCCATTCATTCTGATTTTATTCCTCAATGGTATGACCGTCAGACACATTCTGGCAGCTAATAGAGCTCGCAGGAGACTCCGGACCCAGAACCATGGAGAGATTCAGAGTGACCCAGAGATGGAGAAGCGGAAAAAATCCATGGTTTTGCTCTTTGCCATTTCAGGCAGTTTCATCCTGCTTAATTTGCTGTATTTTGTAATAGTGCTCTATGTCCGAATTGCAAATAGTACTTATTCCGCAGGTTCTGATTTCAGTGAGTTGAAATTTCTTGTCGAGGAAATTGGATACGTGTTTCAGTTCCTGAGTTCCTGCATCAATCCATTTATTTATGCGGGGACCCAGAGGAAATTCAGAGAGGAGATAAAGAATGGGGTGAAATATCAACTAAGTCTAATTGGTAAATTGTTTACAAGTGGAAATTGAAAAATCTAACCAGCTATTCGTTGTATATCAATGTGAAATTTGTCATAAATTTTTTAAAAATCACTTCAGGTCCATTTTGCAGACAGTCACTTTTAGATTATTTTAACGTGTAATTTAAGAATATATGTTCAATGAATGAAACCAGAACTACAGGGCAAAATAAGGGAGTGGGGGCAATTTAAAACAGAGTTAAGGAGGAACTTCTTCACTCAAAGAATGGTGAATCTCTGGAATTCTCTGCCTATTGAAGTGGTGGAGGCTCCCTCGCTGAATATATTTAAATGACGGGTAGATAGATTTCTGATCGATAAGGGAATTAAGGCTTATGGAGAGAAAGCGGGAAAGTGGAACTGATCCACTTCAGATCAGCCATGATCTTATTGAATGGTAGGGCAGGCTCGAGGGGTTGGATGGCCGACTCCTGCTCCTATTTCTTATGTTGCTTCCTATACAATTCCATTTTCAAATTGCCACTTTCAAGTTCCCAAGCCCGTACTGATGAAGATCTGGCCTTGTCCCGTCAGCCTAGTGAAAGCCAGCAGAGAACTAGAATTAGTGTCTCATGTGTCATACTGGCAGGAGACTTTCTTCATGTGACATTGGCATAGTTGGTAGGGCTAGCACTTATTGGCCACCCTTCATTTAACTTCTGAAGCCAGAGATCAGCACGCACTTCTGACCTGAATGAAGCCGCATGGGTGAAACATAACCTTTTCAATGCTGTCATGTTCCTCTCTCAGCCGCTACCAATGACCATGAATCGATATGTGTCTAATCAGCCGCAGCCTCCGCAATGTAGGTTTTGGACTTACAACTGGAAGATTCCTCCACTGCCTCAGCCAGTTATTAATTTGGGATTTGCTCACTACAATGAATTTCCGACAATATTCGCTTATGTCCAGCGTGCGTGCGGCAGTGCTGGAGCTACAGATTTGCATATTTGGAAACCCCTTTCGCCTCCTCTGAAGTTTACGGATGTTCCACAATTTAACTGCTGCTCCTGTGTGTGACTTGCATGAGAGGGAATAGCAATGAACAGGAAACAGATGTTACTGGCTGTTCAACATTCACCTGATCACTGTTGCCCACAATATGATTTATGCTCTATATAGTATCTTTGTGCCATTCCATTGATTTACCATATTCTCAGCTATCGAGAACAATCTCGTGATAGATAATTGGCTGTCCTGAATACATGTCTCCCAGGGCGTAGCCCCCCGGCGTTTGTTGTCCTGTGTTGTGAGTACCCTTCCCCTGAAAATACTTTACATTGCTTCATGTTCCTCCAGAGAGACCATGAGTGCTGTAATGAAGGGATTTGGTCCAAAATACTGCAAGCAGTGTTGTTACCGGATATGCTCATTGTTTACTAGATATGCAACAAGCATCGCCATTTAACTACTGCCTTGCAAAGAGAAGCTAACTCGTCTCTAACAGCCTGCAAAGTGACCCATTCACTGCAGCCAACTTAATGTTGTGGGCGACACTTCCCTTTGTCAGTATCCTCGTGTTAATTTATCATCCTTCAGAATTTCAGGCCAGTAGTTTAGATCACAACATCGCTCTTGTCAAACTCACCTATCGCAGTGCATGTCCGCTTCGTTTGGCGAGATCATTTCTTGATGAGACTTCCAGGTAATAAGACCTCACAAGCTATCAGACATCAGTCAACCTTGGCGCAATCATTCTTTCCATCCTCTTCCATTCCTCTATCCTACACGCTCCCGATGGTTTTCTGGTGTTGGCAGGAATGCTGGCTGCCCTTGAATTGTATCCCCATTAGGATGCTGCCTGGTTTGGAGGGTAGGTCTTATGAGGAAAGGTTGAGGGAGGTAGGGTTTTTCTCTTTAGAGCGGAGGAGTAAGAGGCAATTTAATAGAGGTTTATAACATGATAAAGGGGATAGATAGAATGGACATTCAGAGACTATTTCCTCGAGTGAATGGAGCTGTTAATAGGGGGCATAACTATAAGGTTCATGGTGGGAGATATAGGAGGGATGTATGAGGTAGGTTCTTCACTCAGAGAGTGGTTGGGGTGTGGAATGCATTGCCTGCTGTGACAGTGGAGTCGGACACTTTAGGAACTTTCAAGCGGTTATTGGATAGGCACATGGAGCACACCAGAATGATAGGGAGTGGGATAGCTTGATCTTGGGTTTGGACGCAGCTTGGCTGAAGGGCCTATACTGTTCTATGTTCTATATCATACATATTTCACTTGCGTGTCTTGCCACCCAAGAGGATAAATGTGTGGGATCCAACACTTGCAAGCATTTAACTGAACGCAGTGTGTTCAAGGAAGTGAATTGCACTTCCTCATGTCCAATCATTCTGCATTCTCTTGACTTGTTACTTCACTCCCAGTGCATCACATCGCACGTTACAAGGTTAAATTCTATTTTCCACTGTTCTGCCCATTTAACCAGTCCATCCATGTCACCCAGTAATCTAAAATTTTCCTCCTCCACATTTGTCAGTCTGCAACAGATAACATCACAAAGCAACTGCGAAACCCCAACAAGCCTGAAAGCCAAGAAATACTCGTGGACAATCCCTCCAATGTCTAAAACTCGTTCTTCCTGGCCAATATCTTCAAGCGAACCTTACTTATAGGACAAGGTGTTGCATTTCCGCAACAGTAAATATTCCCCAGCTGTGAGTGGTTAAGCATATTTTGTGACCCCGGTTTGTAGAGAATCCACATAATCCCTACAATGCTGCAGGAGGCCAGCGGGTCCATCGGGACTGCACCGATTCCCTGACAGAACATGTTTCCCTGCACCCCCCACACCACCAGCAGCACTCCCCCGCCCCCTTCTGCCCCCCACTCCCCCCTATCTCCACATCACCTTGTCCTCCAACCCCATGCATTTCACATGGCAATCCACCTAACTCACCCGTTTTAGGATAGCGTGCTTTCACTGGGAAAGACAGTCCGGTACGTGGGCATAACTTGATACAGGGGAAATATTTGTCATCTCCGGCTGACTTATTATACATATATAGACTAATGTCAATCTTACCCTTCACACAAAAATGAAACTTTAGTCGGCCTGTGCCCCAAGCACGTTATTATACGGCTGTGAAACATGGGGTGGACTGACAGTTATCACTGAAATATTCTCAAATATTTCTGCCTCCCCTGTCTTTGTCACATCACAGTACATCATGTCAGGGCTGGCCTCTCAAAGGCAAAGTTCCAAAATCTGTTACACCCATTGCACTGATGTGTTTTCTAAAGCTTTGTATGTCCACAGGATGGGAGGGTGAAACCAGACAAGTGGGAAGTTCAAAGCTTCTGTCTGTTGAAGCTGAACATGAAGCCAACAAACATCCAGGTTAGGTCGATTGGCCATGCTAAAATTGCCCCTTACTGTCTTGAGATAGAACATAGAATATAGAACACTATAGCACAAACAGGCCCTTCAGCCTACAAGTTGTGCTGGTCACATCAGTACCCACCAGGCCACAGAACTAGCTGTAACTCCCAATCCCATTAAATCCCATGTACTCATCCAGAAGTCTCTTAAAAGACCCCAGCGAGTTCGCCTCTACCACTACTGACAGCAACCGATTCCATTCACTCACCACCCTCTGAGTGAAAAACTTACATCTCCTCTGTACTTGCCCCCCAACACCTTAAACCTGTGTCCTCTCGTAGCAACCATTTCAGCCCTGAGAAATAGCCTCCTAGAATCCACCTTATCTATTCCTCTCAACATCTTATCAACGTCTATCAGGTCGCCTCTCAACCTTCGTCTCTCCAGGGAGAAGAGACTTAGCTCCCTCAACCTATTTTCACAAAGCATGCCTCCCAATCCAGGCAACATCCTTGTAAATCTCCTCTGCACCCTCTCAATAGCTTCCACATCCTTCCTATTGTGAGGCGACCAGAACTGCACACAATACTCCAAGTGGGGTCTGACAAGGGTCTTATAAAGTTGCAGCATTATCTCCCAACTCCTAAACTCAATCCCTCGATTAATGAAGGCCAGTACACCATACGCCTTCTTGACCACATCCTCCACTTGCGGGGCCCATTTAAGAATCCTATAGACCTGGACCCCAAGATCCTTCTGCCCCTTAACACTGCCAAGACTCCTACCCTTGATATTATACTCCTTCATCCCATTGGTCCTGCCAAAATGGACCACCACACATTTATCCGTGTTGAAGTCCATCTGCCACATCTCTGCCCAGTCTTGCATCCTATCTATGTCTCCCTGCAACTTCTGTAGTATCGTCAGCGAACTTACTAACCCATCCCTCCACTTCCTCATTCAGGTCATTTATGAAAATGACAAACAGCAGGGTCCTAGAACAGATCCCTGGGGCATTCCACTGGTGATTGACCTCTGTGCAGAAAAAGACCTATCCACAACCACTCTCTGCCTTCTGCAGGCAAGCCAGTTCTGGATCCACAAGGCCAAAGCCCCTTGGATCCCATGTTCTCTCACCTTCTCAAGAAGTCTTGCATAGGGGACCTTATCAAACCTTGCTGAAATCCATATAAACCACATCCACTGCTCTTCTTTCGTCAATATGTTCAGTCACATTTTTGAAGAACTCAACTAGGCTCATAAGGCACGATCTGCCCTTAACAAAGCCGTATTGATTATTTCTGATCATATTGAACTTCTCTAAATGCTCATAAATCCTGTCCCTCAGAATCCTCTCCATCAACGTACCGACCATTGAAGTCAGACTCACTGGTCGGTAATTGCCCGGGCTATCCCTGTTCCCTTTCTTGAAAATAGGCACAACATCCACAATCCTCCAATCTTCCGGAACCTCTCCCGTCTCGATTGACGATGCAAAGATCATCACCAGGCGCTCTGCAATCACTTCCCTCACAATAACCTGGGGTACATCCCATCCGGTCCCAGTGACTTGTCTACCTTGATGGAATTTAACAGTTCCAACACATCCTCATTCTTAATCTTTTCAGTTTGCTGCAATCCTGCAGTACAACCTCCCAGATCACTTTCCACTGTGAATACCGAGGCAAAGTACTCATTAAGCACCTCTGCCATTTCTTCTGGTTCCACACAGACTTTTCCCCCTTCACCTTTTACAGGTCCTATCCCTTCTCTTCTCATCCTTTTACTCTTCACATATTTGTAGAACACCTTGGGATTCTCCTTAATCCTACCCGCCAAAGCCTTCTCTTGACTCTTTCTGGTTCTTCTAATTTCCTTTTTAAGCTCCCTTCTCCAAGTCTTATACTCCTCTAGATCCTTAACATCCCCTAGCTCCCTGAATCTTTTGTACCCCTTTCTTTTCTTCCTAACTAGGTTCATCACAACCTTTGTGCACCACGGTTCCCACAACCTACCAAAACCTCCTTGTCTCACCAGAACATTGTCGTGCAGAGCTCCAGACAAACATTCCTTGAAAATCCGCCACCTTCCTTCAGTATTTTTCCCCCAGTTTACTCTTCCAATTTCCTGCCTGATGTCTTCATATTTCCCCCTACTCCAGATAAACACCTTCCTATCCTGCCTGATCCTATCTCCTTCCAATGCTATCATGAAGTAGATGGGTAGGTTAGAGGGATTAATGGGTAAATATGTAGGGATATGGGGGTAGGGCCTGGGTGGGATTGTTATTGGTATAAACTCGATGGGCCAAATGGCCTCTTTCTGCGCTGTAGAGTTTCTATGATTCTATTATCCTTCTTGCACATCGATGTAATTAGTTGATGCCAGAGTAATTATCCAATTCCCCCCATGGGCTAGCTTGCGACACCATTATCATCACTGATTACAGTGGGAGCAGAGTCCAAACCAACACAAGAAATAACAGCTTTACAACATCACTGTGAACTTTAATTTGAGGCAGAATCTACCCCTCAAGGATTGGTCTCCTCAGCCAACAGAAAGTGTGTCATAAGGAGGCATATCATTTGAAGTGGATTTACTGCTGCGTGACATTTAAAATAGACGTCTGTGAAATTGGCTTGTCAACAGTTTGATGTGTTTCAACACACACACAGCTATAGATAGGCACAGCCAAACAAAGGCACACCCACTGACACACACACAGACAGATACACACACCGACAGAGCACTCAGAGGAAACCCATGCAGACACGGGAAGAACATGCAAATTCCACACAGAAGGTGACCTGAGCTGGGGACCGAACCCAGATCCCTGGCCAATTCACCTAACCTACATATCTTTGAACACTAAGGGTCAATTTAGCATGACCAATCCACCTAACCTCCACATCTTTGGACACTAAGGGACAATTTACCATGGCCAATACATCCAACCAGTACGTCTTTCGGACTGAAGGAGGCAATCGGAGCACTCAAAGGAAACCCACGCAGACATGGGGAGAACATGCAAATTCCACACAGACGGTGACCCGAGCTGGGGATCGAACTTGGAAGCCTGGTGCTGCAAGACAGCAGTGCTAATCCACTGTGTCACCATACCTGTACTTTCCTTATTTATGTAGTGGGTTGCTATTGTAGCAACCTTTAAGTGAGTGTCATTCATCAGTCCATGTGACAGAAATACATTTGGACAAAAGTAGCCACTGTGTTCAGGGAAATAATGGACCTCTGTGCAGTGAGTAGTGGAATAAAAGCCATAGGGACAGGCCCAGTCTGTACATTGAATGGATGGGCTGTTTCAATTTCCATTTTAAAAACTGTAAAATCACATAAAGCTTATAATTTGACTAGTTATAAAGTCATAGAGATTTACAGCATGGAAACAGGCCCTTCAGCCCAATTTGTCCATACTGCCCTTTTTCTAAACCCCGAAGCTAATCCCAATTGCCCGCATTTGGCCTATATACCCATCTTACCCATGTAACTATCAAAATGTTTTTTAAAAGACAAAATTGTACCCGCCTCTATTACTACCTCTGACAGCTTGTTCCAGACACTCACCACCTTCTGTGTGAAAACACTGCCCCCCTGGACAGCTTTGTATTTCTCCCCTCTCACTTTAAACCTATACCCTCTAGTTTTAGACTCCCCTACCTTTGGAAAAGATATTGACTATCTAGCTGATCTGTGCCCCTCATTATTTTATAGACCTCTACAAGATCACCTCTAAGCCTCCTACGCTCCAAAGAAAAAAGTCCCAGCCTATCCAGCCTCTCCTTATAACACAATCCATCAAGTCCTGGTAGATTCTAGTAAATCTTTTCTGCACTCTTTCTAGTTCAATAATATCCTTTCTATAATAAGTTGACCAGAATTGCACACAGTATTCTAAGTGTGGCCTTACTAATGTCTTGTACAACTTCAACAAGACATTCCAACCGATGAAACCAAGCATGCCGAATGCCTTCTTCACCAATCTGTCCATCTGTGACTCCACTTTCAAGGAGTTATGAACATGTACCCCAAGATCTCTTTGTTCTGTAACTCTCCCCAACGCCCTACCCATTAACTGAGTAAGTCCTGCCCTGGTTCAATCTACCAAAATGCATCACCTC
Source organism: Sphyrna mokarran (assembly GCA_024679065.1). Taxonomy (NCBI): domain Eukaryota; kingdom Metazoa; phylum Chordata; class Chondrichthyes; order Carcharhiniformes; family Carcharhinidae; genus Sphyrna; species Sphyrna mokarran. The sequence goes on along the minus strand of JAGIQG010000038.1, from coordinate 12,975,604 downwards.
GCATTTGTCTAATTTAAACTCCATCTGCAATTCCTCAGCCCAATTGATCAAGATCCTGTTGCAATTGGAGACAACTTTCTTCACTGTCCACTATGCTACCAATCTTACTATCATCTGCAAACTTACTAACCATGCCTCCTATATTCTCATCCAACTCATTAATATAAATGACAAATAACAGTGGACCCAGCACTGATCCCTGAGGCACGCTGATGGTCACAGGCCTCCAGTTTGAACCCTCTACAATCACCCTCTGTCTTCTGTCAAGAAGCCAATTTTGTATCCATTTAGATACCTCGCCCTGGATCCCGTGAAATTTAACCTGATGCAACAACCTACCATGCAGTACCTTTTCAAAGGCCTTGCTAAAGTCCATGTAGACAACATCAACTGCACTGCCCTCATCTACCTTCTTGGTTACCCCCTTCAAAAAACTCAATCAAATTTGTGAAACATATGACAAAATCCTGGTCAGGTTTTAATTGCAAGTGGAAATCAACCTTAAATTAAGTAAAATAACAGATAGTGAGTATTTGGTTGTTTAAGTAGCTACAGAATAAAATGAATTGTATTTAAAGTCAAACATGTCATTATTTGCGACAGAAGTTAAACCTCATAGGTTTGTACAACACTGGACATCACTGCAGGAATGTCTAGAGACAGTTTTTCTTTTAAAGTTCATTATTCGTGTCACAATTGGGCTTGCATTAGCACTGCAATGAAGTTACTGTGAAAATCCTTTGGTTGCCACACTCCGGTGCCTGTTCGGCTACACTGAGGGAGAATTTAGCATGGTCAACGCACCGAACCAACATGTTTTTCGGACTGTGGGAGAAAACCGGAGCACTTGGAGGAAACCCACACAGACACTTGGACAATGTGCAGGTAGTGACAAAAGCCTGGAACTGAACATGGTTCCCTGGCACTGTGAGGCAACAGGGCGAACCACTGTGCCACCACAGATACCAAACTCTATTCACCTCCTTCATCACTAACCTTTCCTCCATCATAATGTCAGAAGCGGAGATGTTTGCTAATAATTTCACAATGTGCAACACTAGTTGTGACTCATCAGACAGTAATGCAGTTGGGATCCTTACACAAGGAAACATCCACACTTGGTCTGATATATCACAAGTGTAATGTAAGGCACACAGGTGTCAAGCAATGCCATTTTCCATTAAGAGACAATCTAACTTTTCCCCATCACATTCGGTGGAATCACCATCACTGAATCCCAAACTTTCAACAACTTCGGCACTTAAAACTGGCCATAATCTGGGCCAGACGTTTAACACAGAAGTTGTAGGATCTTACTGGAGACTGTACATTTGGAGGTTTGAAACTCACTGTCTGTCTCACCGAAGCCTGACTGTGATTTAAAAGTCAAAGCTGTGGTTGCTGAAATACTATTCACTTGCCTGGATGTACTCAAGAAACACTCAAGAAGGCTGACACCATCCTGAACAAGTTTGATGGGCACCACCATAAATATTCAAAATTGGGCATTTTAGAAATCACGGCAATTAGTAATACAAAGGGTAATGCATATAATCAGAACGATGCATGTTGTACTCAGACACTCTATTTAAGCAGGCAATTTGTCTTTTATTATGTAACTGAAGCAATGCCGACAGTGGTAAATCAGAGTCACGGCCCAATGAAATAGAAAGAGCCTGATTGTGCACTACAATATACTGTAAAAGGGTATGGCCTCGTGGAGTAAAGTGATCACATGAACTAAAGAAAACTCACTGCACTCACTGCTGATTAAAATGGACATTCTGGCACCCATGGTCTCGCATCCTGCCATGGTCAAAATTCTTATTTTATTAAGATCAACAAACATATACAGCAGAGAATTGAGCCATTTTGTTCTGTTATTGAGACCCAAACACTAGCATAGGTCACCATAATCGAAACTTGATTGTACTTTCAATGCTCAGGGACATCCTGAGAAAGGAATCAGCTGGCACATCAGTGTGAGCTCTTTCTTGCTGTATAAATATCAGAAACAGTGAATGACTTTCACAATCACAGAATCTGCCGATCATGTTCATGCTGCCTCTCTGATGAGCATTATGTCTTACTGCTATTTCTCTTTCTTCCCCTCGAACTGCAGCATAGCATTAATATTTCAAGTAATGATCTAATGCCCTTCTGAATGCTTCGATTGAATCTGCCTCCAAAACACATCCAGGTAGTGCATTCAGACTGTAGCCACTCGTAGGGTCAATACCTATATTTTCCTCAAGTCACATGTGTTCCTGCTGCAAATTTCTTCAGATTTGTGCCTTCTTCTTGATTGTTTTACATGGGAGAGCATTTACTCCCTACCTTCTCTCTCCATTCCCTCAACATTTTCAACACCTCTACCAAATCTCCTCTTAACCTTCTTTTCCCCAAGGAGAACAGTTCCAATCACTTCAATCTGTTCTCATGGCTGAGGTTTCTCATTCCTTTCTTGCAAAGCTTTTCTGCACTCTTTCCTAGATGTTCACTGCCTTCCGATAATGTGGCAAACAGAACTGCAATAAATTCCTGCTGAGGTCTAACTAGTGCCTTCAAGATGTTCAGCCTAAGACTCTTGCTCATGTACTCTGTGCCACATTTATGAATTTCAGAGTGCTACATGTTTTCTTAACTGTTCTCTATACATGCCCTGCTTCAATGATATATAGGACATAGAACATAGAACACTACAGTACAAACAGGTCTTTTGGCCCACAAGTTGCACTGATCATACCCATACCTACCAGGCCATAGAACTATCTATAACCCCAATCCCATTAAATTCCATGTACTCATCTCGAAGTCTCTTAAAAGAGCAAGTGAGTTCGCCTCTACCACCACTGACAGCAGCCGATTCCACTCAATCTCCACCCTCAAGAGTGAAAAACTTACCCCGAACATCTCCTCTGTCTTACGCCTTATATCTCCTCTTTATGCACATATACACCCAGTTGCCTCTGCTCCAGCATCCCTTTAGAATTTTACCCCTTATTTGAATTGTCTTTCCATTTTTTTCTACATATCAAAATGCAACACCTCACACGTCCTTGCATTGACCTTCATCTGCCACCCATTTGCCCGCTCTGCAAAGGTATCTGTCATTTTGAAATCCTCTACTATTCTCTTCACAATTTATAATACTTTCATGTTTTGTGCAACACACACACTTTGGCACTGTCCCTGCAAACCAAGATCATTGACATATACACATAATATATCAGAAAAAGCAAGTGCTCCAATACCGACCTCTGGGCGCACCATTCCAAGTCTTCTTGTTCCATCTACCATTAGTCTCTATTTCCTATTATTAAGTCAGTTTTGTATCCAGGTTGCCATTGTCCCTTTTAGTCCACTGGCTCTACTTTTTCTAACAAGCCAGTTTGTGTGCAATTATATCTAATGCCTTCTGAGAGTCAAAGTACACAGCATTACCCTCATTGATATTTTATGGTACTTTGCCATTGAAAAATGCAAAAACTCTAGATTCATTCCATCAGCATATGTCTCTACCTTTAGCAACACTGACAACATATAGTGCTGCTTAAAGGAAGACAACTGAATAATACTGATGTACTGTCAGCTAATACACTTGAGATTTATTAACTGGTACTGATTAATTTCTTGTTAATGATTAATTCAGTGGTAATATTGAAGTGTAACTGGACCCTTCCATTGATTTTTAAGTGTTGCGCTTTGGAGCCGTGTCAGATCCAACAAGATGAAGGCAATCCAGTACATGAAAACAGAAACTTCAGCGAGGCGCAGGTGCATTTATATGTTTGTGACAATAACTTAATTAATGCAAAGTTTTAAACCGACTAATTGTGTCCCTGAAGCCTGCAATTGTGTATAAACATGAACATTTTTCAGGGTGTTGCAGAACACACTCAGGGCCTTTAGTCGAAATGCACGGGGTACCACAAGGTCTGGTGTTTGCCATCTACTATCCCATCATTGCAACTGTCGGAGTACCTGGTAAGCTATTCAAGCTAGTTAGTTAGTAGCTGTGTCAGTCATCGTTATACCATTTAGCAGTAGCTCTTATCCACAGTGCAAATTGTCTTTCTTAACGTAGAGATATATTTCTACAATTCGCTGATATATTGTCTTTTCTTCAACCGCTATAATTCCTCCTCATTTTCACCATCTTTAGTTTAACACTTTTAGTGTAGAACATCGAATATAGAATATGACATCGCAGTACAGACCCTTCAGCCCTCGATGTTGAGCCGACCAATCTAAAGTCCATTTAACATACACCATTCCAATAACATCCATTTGATTATCCAATAACCATTTAAATGCTCTTAGTGTTGGTGAGTCCACTACGGTTGCAGGCAGGGCAACTGACTACTCTCTGAATAAAGAACCTACCTCTGACATCCGTCCTATATCTATCACCCCTCAATTTACAGCAATGTCCTCTCGTGGAAGCCATCTCCATCCGAGGAAAAAGGCTCTCGCTGTCCACTCTATCTAATCTTCTGATCATCTTATATGCCTCTATTAAGTCATCTCTTAACTTTCTTCTCTCTAACGAAAACAGCCTCAAGTCCCTCAGCCTTTCCTCATAAGACTTTCCCACAATGCCAGGCAGCATCCTGGTAAATCTCCTCTGCACCCTTTCCAATACCTCTGCATCCTTCCTATAATGCAGCGACCAGAACTGTATGCAATACTCCAAGTGTGGCCGCACCAGAATTTTGTACAGCCGCAACGTGACTTCATGGCTCCAAAACTCAATCTCTCTACTAATGAAAGTTACCACACTGTATGGCTTCTTAACAACCCGCTCAACATGGGTGCTAAGTTTCAGGGATCTATGCACATGGACACCGAGATCTCTCTCTTCATCCACACTACCAAGTATCTTACCATTAGCACAGTACTCTGTATTCCTGTTACTCCTTTCAAAGTGAATCACTTCACACTTTTCTGCATTAAACTCCATTTGCCACCTCTCAGCCCAGCTCTGCAGCTTACCTATGTCCCTCTGTTACCTGCAACATCCTTCTGCACTGTCCACAACATCACCGACTTTAGTGTCATCTGCAAATTTACTATATTTTCTTCTATGCCCTCATCCAGGGTCATTTATAAAAATGACAAACAGCAGTGGCCCCAAAACAGATCCTTGCGGTATGCCACTGGTAACTGAACTCCAGGTTGAATATTTCCCATCAACCAATACCCTCTGTCTTTTTACAGCTAGCAAATTTCTGATCCAAATCGCTAAATCATCCTCAATCCCATGCCTCCGTATCTTCTGCAATAGCTTACTGTGAGGAACCTTATCAAACGCTTTACTGAAATCCAAATACACCACATCAACTATTTTACCCTCATCCACTTCTTTGGTCACCTTCTCAAAGAACTCAATAAGCTTTGAGAGGTACGACCGACCCTTCACAAAACTATGTTGACTGTTCCTGATCAAATTATTCCTTTCGAGATGATTATAAATCCTATCTCTTATAATCCTTTTCAAAACTTTGCCCACAACAGAAGTAAGGCTCACTGGTCTCTAGTTACCAGGGTTGTCTCTACTCCCATTCTTGAACAAGACGACAACATTTGCTATCCTCCAGTCTTCAGGTACTATACCTGTAGACAATGACGACATAAATATCAAAGTCAAAGGCTCTGCAATCTCCTCCCTAGCCTCCCAGAGAATCCTAGGATAAAGCTCATCCGGCCCAGGGGACTTATCTATTTTCATACTTCCTAGAATTGCTAACAGCTCCTTTTTATGAACCTCAATCCTGTCTAGTCTAATAACCTGTATCTCAGCATTTTCCTCAATAACATTGTCTTTTTCCTGTGTGAATACTGATGAAAAATATTCATTTAGTGCCTGTCTTATCTCTTCGGACTCCACACACAACTGTCCTTGACTGGCCCTAATCTTACCCGAATCTTTCTTTTATTTCTGACATACCTATAGACAACTTTAGGGTTTTCCTTGATCTTACCTGCCAAAGACTTCTCATGTCCCTTCCTGACTCTTCTTAGCTCTCTCTTTAGGTCCTTCCTGGCTAACTTGTAACTCTCAAACGTCCGAACTGAGCTTTCACATCTCATCTTGATGTAAGTTTCCTTCTTCCTCATCACAACAGATTCAACTTCTTTAGTAAATCACGGTTCCCTCGCTCGACCACTTCCTCCTTGCCTAACAGGTACATACTTATCAAGGGCACACTCCACTTTTCAATTGTGCCCATCCCCTGCAGTTTCCTTCCACATCTTCTGCATCCTAAATGTCGCCTAATTGCATCATAATTTCCTTTCCCTCAGCTATAACTTCTGCCCTTCGGTATATACCTGTCCCTTTCCATCACTAAGGTCAACGTAACTGAATTGTGGTCACTATCATCAAAGTGTTCACCTACCTCCAAATCTAACACCTAGTCTGGTTCATTACCCAGTACCAAATCCAATGTGGCCTCGCCTCTTGTTGGCCTATTTACATACTGTGTCAGGAAACCCTCTTGCACACATCAGACAAAAAGTGACCCATCTAAATTACGTGAACTATAGCTTTTCCAGTCAATATTTGTAAAGTTAAAGTCCCCCATAACAACTATCCTGTTACCTTCGCTCCTATCCAGAATCACCTTTGCAATACTTTCCTCTACATCTCTGGAACTTTTCAGAGGCTGATAGAAAACTCCCAACAGGGTGACCTCCCTTTTCCTATATGCATTCATAACTTGAATATGATTGCTTTCTTTTCTAACATAGTATCTTGTCATAAATTATAGGATTTTCTAGAAATTTTCATTGTTACCAGCATATCGTTTTCGTATCAACCTGCATTAGATGTCCTCTTTAACAATATTGTGCTTCTTTGTGACCAGTTACATCTAGTTGTCCTAATTTTATTGTTGCTTTCCCGTCTCACATTGTTAATCTGCTGCCGTTACTGTGGGTAAATTCATACATTGTGATCAAGGTGGAAATTAAATTTCATTGCGTTGCTCACAAAGCTACTGTGTGCAGGTAACCAACAAATGTTATTGTGGTGTAAATATAGTTATATGGTGGCATCAACAGTCTTCTTGCAAATAAATTCTCACATTTTTGATGCAATACCATGGCGTACTATGGCCATCGTTGTTGCGGGTGACTCCAATTGTGATCATGGTGTGCACGTAGATTCCATATTCTATTAACTTTAACAGTGACTAAATACCCACCAAAGATTCTGTGAATTGGAAGATTGGATATTTAATAATTTTTGACTGAATTCTGTTCGTAGATTTATTGAAGGGGCTTAATCAAACACCAATGTGTTTGAATATATAACAGAGACATTTTACTTGACCTTCAATGGGTGAATTTTGTTTGCCTCTCAATCACAGTGTTATGGTCTCAGTCTCTTACACTCAATGATTCAGCCCGGCATATCTGTTCAATATTTACTAATCCTGATATCTCCAAGTTGATGACTGCTGATATCAGATTGCCTTCTGCTCACAATGTCTGTGACTGATTGCTAGATATATTATTTTCTCCACACTGCATCTCAAATGTTGTAAAAACTCGCGTTCAAGATAGCATACTTGCTTTTCAACTCAAGTATCCAATAAATGATAAAGTTAGTTGTTTACCCCAAAAAGCCTAGTGGAGCATGCTGAAGGGTCATTATTTCCCATTTCCAATTGCCTGGAATGACACCAAAGATTGCAATGCATTTCCTTGGAAGAGTTAGCTCTACATCCCAAAAATGTGTTCCACAAAGTCAGGAAATGCAACTCATCAATTCTCATCCCTCATTTGCAGATTGCTTTTGACCAAGTTGACTGTTGACATTTACACCAGTGACTGATTTCGCATTGGTTACTCGAAATCAATCACTCTTAACCCTAAGTGCTACATAATCCGTTGCCATTTTCATCTCCATGCTTACTGTTCACAGTTTTGCTGCACAAATCCTTACAAAGACTCAGTTTTTTTCTGTAATTCTTCTGCTGTTGTGATATACTACTTTGCATTCGTGTTTGCTGTGTTTTCGGTTTCAAAGAACAAAGAACAACACTGCACAGGAAACAGGCCCTTCAGCCCTACAAGCCCATGCCGCCCATTTTAACATCAGTGAGTGCCTCATTCCAATCCTTCTTCTACTCATGACTTTTGTCTATGCCTTCTGGACTCCACAAATTTAGAGAATTATACGTGCGCCAGTTTCATGTTTCTTTGGAATATTTGACAATAACGTGACATTGTAAATCCTTATTTGTAATGTACCTCACAGTGCTCAAACTTGGAAATAATAATCCCGAGAGTAAAGCACGACTTTCACTTTATTCTGACGCGTCAACGCTCTCAGATTCCTGGGTTGAGCGTTTTATTCAGCCTAGACTCACAATGGTCTCCCTCTCTTTCTATTATAGCGAACATGGCGGTGATTGTGATCCTGTGTCGAAGAACATGTGGTCTCTCCAGATGTATAACATACTACCTAGTGTCCATGGCGGTTACAGATCTCTTGGTGCTGGTGACGGTTGTAATATTAAACCGGATCGCTGGGATTTATTTTCCAACCAGTTTCTTGTCCATCACACCAGTATGTGGCGTTCGTGCTTCCTTAAACTTTGCAGCCATTGACAGCTCCGCCTGGTTAACGGTCGCTTTTACATTTGATCGGTTTGTGGCCATTTCTTGTCAGAAGTTGAAGGTCAAATATTGCACTGAGCAGGTGGCAGCACGGGTTATAGGGATTGTATGCACACTGTCCTGCGTGAAGAATATATCCACATATTTTGCTTATAAACCTATATACATAATCAATAACGTACCATGGTTTTGTGGCGTAAAGGATATATATTACACATCACCGGCTTGGGCCGCATATGACTGGATTCGATCCATTTTAACCCCATGTCTGCCATTCATTCTGATTTTGCTGTTAAATGCTCTGACTGTAAGAAGCATTATCGCAGCCAACAGAGGCCGCAAGCGATTCCGGGCCCAGAGCAATAGAGAGATTCAGAGTGACCCAGAGATGCAGAAACGGAAAAAATCCATTGTTTTACTCTTTGCCATCTCCGGCAGCTTCATCCTGTTATATCTTCTGTTCTGCGTATCCATCCTCTATGTCCGAATTGCAAACCTCACTTATTCCACAGGTTCCAATTTCAGTAATGCTACATTTGCTCTCCAGCAGAGCGGATATATGCTTCAGTTGCTGAGTGCCTGCATCAATCCTTTCATTTATGCAGGGACCCAGAGAAAAATCAGACAGGAATTAAAGAATGGAGTGAAGTATCCATTAAACATAATTGTTAAAATACTTCCTTTCATCAAATAGGCAATCCAATGTGATCAGATAGTTAGTTTTTGTAATATTTGCTAGTTATTTCCCAGCTCTGTATCCTGTCGCTAGCTTAGCCTTTGAGCATTAAGATCTCTCATTCTCCAAGTGATCCTTCTCTTCACCTCTATTTATTTCCCTTCTTCTTTTCCCCTCTTCTTTTGCTCTTTGTCTGCTGTTCCTTTATACTTTCTCCTTCCCTGCTCTTCTATTCTTACCGCCTGTTTCTCCTCATTGCATTCTTTCATAATATGGTCCAGGTGCAGGTCAGTGGGACTAGGCAAAAAATGGTTCGGCACAGACAAGAAGGGCCAAAAGGCCTGTTTCTGAGCTGTAAATTTCTATGGTTCTATGAGAGCGTCGTTGACCATTGTAGCATTGGTTCTCCATCATCACTTGCCATTATTGAGAGAGAGAGAGCTCTAGTGGTTTGATTTGATTTGACTTATTATTGTCACGTGTATTAGTATACAGTGAAAAGTATTGTTTCTTGTGCGCAGAGCATACCGTTTATGGAGAAGGAAACGAGAGAGTGCAGAATGCAGTGTTACAGTCATAGCTAGGGTGTCCAGAAAGAGCAACTTAATGCAAGGTAGGTCCATTCAAACTTCTAATGGCAGCTGCGAAAAAACTATTCTTGAATGGTTAGTCAGTGACCTCAGACTTTTGTATCTTTTTTCCTGATGGAAGAAGGTGGAGGAGAGAATGCGCGTGGAGTGCTTAATTTTGCTGGGTGTAGTGAAATCCCTGGCTCTGGAATTGCAGCGCCGGCTGGTGTATGCATACTCTAACACAGTCTGTCAAACTCACGGCAGCATCTGGGAAACGTAGCTTTCCTACTCAGATCCATGTCAGCTTTCAGAAGCTGAGAAACGCCCGCATTACCTAACTTTCAGTCCTTGATTAAACGTGCTTGAAGAGTCAATTAGTAACTGCAATGCCACTGTCAGACCATAAAGTTTAGTTTTGGACAATGGGGCATGAGCAATGGGTAAAGTCCTGGGCCATTTTCATTTCCAACACCCACTCCATAAAGCGATGGCACAACCTGGGTTTTTCTTCAGTTAATCTCTGAGATTAGGGTCACGCAGCTCCTGGACAACTGGTGTGTTAATATCGGGGTGAGGTCATTTGCTTATCCAGTGTTGCAATGATGAGTTTGCACAAGCAGATCTACACAGATGGGAAGATTGGAACGACTGCTGGTCTATCCCCAATGTCTCTAAGTGATCGTTCAAAACGTCCACAAATGATTCGCCCACAACAATCATGCTTCTGCTCCAAAGGATTACATCGTATGTTTCTCATTTTGGAGCCACATAAAAAAACTATTCATCTGTTCCATCTGTGGTAGGGGCATACACCCACTCTGTTCCAAATAGACATCTAAAGGGTTTTTTTTTAACCTTGTAAACATATTGGACTATAAAGAGATGGAGGAACTTGTAAGGTCATTCCTCTTGCACAGAGAATCTCAGGGGTTGTTTATCCGTTTGAATATTTGAACAAATGTCCACTTTATATCTCTTCGGCAATCATAGCTTTGGAATTATTTCAGGAACTGGGGATAAGTCAGCGGTTGTCTCCCCTCGCGATTCCTGAAAGACTTCAAGACAAGAAAAGCTACGGAAAACTCTCATCTTATCTGTATGGATACAGCTCGAGAAATACTCGATCCACAGTGGGAGCAGTGACTACCATCTACAAGATGCACTTCAGGAACTTAGCATGCTTCCTCTAGCAAGACATCTCAAACCCGCAATTGCTACTATGTTGAAGGACAAGGGCAGAGGACAGGCGGGAACACCACTACCTGGAAGGACATCCCCAGCACACTCTATCCTGACTATGAAATATATGTTGCCTGGTCAAAATCCTAGAACTTCCCTCCTAGCAGCATTCTGAGTGCCCAAGAAATACAGGACTGGAAGTGGGTCAATGACATCGCTCATCATTCCAAATGGCAATTTAGGTTGTACAATGAATGTTACCCAGACAGAGACGCACACAATTCCAGAAAACAATCACTACCATGTCTGATTGTGTTTACTGCCATATTGAATCTTGAAACTTAATTCCAATGACTGCACGTGTGAACATGTTTGCTTTGTTCTATTCTACGCTGTGTTCTATTTTACACTGTTTTGCTAGTTTCTGTTGTGTTTTCCAAGTCTCCTTTCATGTTCTGTCTTGACGGAGTGACAGCAGAGGGAGAACCTACGAGACAACGCTGTCTTTTAGAGTGGTCATGGATACTCTATTCACCAGCACCGGGAAAAATCAGCAGATCTGATGGATTTGATGCATTTCAGAATGCATCAAATGAGGACAAAAAGAATTGATTAAGAATGGGAAAGTAGAGTACAAGATTAAGATAACATATAAACTGACTCTGAGTGCTTCTGGGGTGAAGTGAAAAAGATTGGTGAAGACAAATGGAGGCCACTTAGGTTTAGAAACAGTGAATTTATCATGGGGAATAAAAAAATTGTTTACCAACAAAAAACATTGTTTTGTTCTGTCTTTCCAATGGAGTACACAAATAAATTACCGGAAATGTCGGGGAATATAATGTTTACTGACACTGCGGAACTGCAGGAAACCTGCATTATTCGAAAAGTGCGTTGGGAAAATTGTTGGAATTGAAGGCTCAACAATCTCCAGAACAAATAATCAACATTCCACACTACTTAAAAGAAATGGTCCTATAAATAATAAGTAATGGATGCATTACTGGCCATCATCCAAAATTCTACAGACTTCAGAGTAGTTTGTTAATGTAGCCCCAATAATTTTTTTAAAAATTGATAGCTGGAGGAAAAACAATGATTTATAGGCCAGCCAGCCTGAAATCGCTGGTGGGGGAAATGCTAACACAAATCATAAATAGTTAAAAGCGAAGCATTAGGAAAACAATGGCAGCATCAGACAAGCTCAGCACAGATATATCAAAGGGAAATCATGCTTGACAAATCTATAGGAATTATTCAAGGATGTAACCAGGGGAACTTTCGAGGGAAGTTGATGGATGTGATTTATTTAGACCTCAGCATGCTTTGGACACGGTGCCATATTAGAGAATAGGACCTACAGTTAAATTACATGGGATTGGGAGTAATGCAGTGGGATCGATAGAAAGCTCCTGCCAGACAGGAAACAAAGAGTAGAGTCATAGAGGTTTACAGCATGGAAATAGGCCCTTCGGCCCAACTTGTCCATGCTGCCTTTTTAAACCCCTAAATTAATCCCAGTTCCCTGCATTTGGCCCATATCTCATTGTACCCATCTTACCCATGTAACTGTCTAACTGCTTCTTAAAAGACAAAATTGTACCCGCCTTTACTATCTCTGGTAACTTGTTCCAGGCACTTACCACCCTCTGTGTGAAAAAATTGCCCTTCTGGACAATTTTGTATTTCTCCCCTCTCACCTTAAACCTATGCCCTCTATTTTTAGACTCCCCTACCACTGGGAAGTACTGACATGACAGGGAGTGACTAATGTGGTACGTAAGGATCGGTGCTCAGGCAGGAGCCCTTCACAGGGTTGGTCATGATTTAGATGAGGGGATTAAATGTAATATCTCACATTTACAGGTAAGCGTTATTAAGCTGCGAGGAAGATGTAGAGATGCTTCACTGTGACTTGGGCGAGTTGAATGAATGGGCAAATGCAGTATCACAAGGGTAAGTGTGTGGCAATAACAGGAAGACAGATTATGATCCGAATAGACATTTTGAGAGGGGAATGTACAGCAAGACATTGGCGCCCTTGTGCACCAGTTGCTGCAAGTAATCATCTTGGTGCAGTAGGCAGTGAAGGAGGCAAAATATGTCTTCATAGCGATAGGATTCCAGTATAAGAGCAAGGATCTCTTATTGCAGTTGTGTAGGGCCTTGGTGAGATCACATCTGGAATAAAGCAGCAGTTCTGTCTCCTTATTTGAGCGGGACTGTTCTTGCTATGCAAACGTTTAACAGGCTGATTCCTGGGATGGCATGACTGAGAGAAGGCGGATTGAGTTGGTCAGAATTATATTCACTGGAGTTCAGAAGAATGAGGGGGATTCTCAGAGCCTATAGGACAATACAGGACTAGAGAGGGTAGATGCATGAATGATGCCCCCATTGTGGGGCAATCCTAGAGGATCGTTGTGTTTTCAGAGTAATCATTAACCTGTGCAACCATAAAATCTATCTGAATTAAATTGTTAAATGACAACGGAAATGACAACAATGCTCCCAATACACAGAAATGCTTCCAAAGTCAATTGTACTGGGAGAAAAGATGATTCAAAAGTTACAGTTTCTGTTCTGTTCCATGAGTGAGAATAGAGGGGTCTGTGACTTGTTGTGAACCCTATCAAATTGTCAAATTAAGAACACAAGAAATAGGAGCAGGAGTAGGCCATCTAGCCCTTCGAGCCTGCCCCGTCATTCAATAATAATCTAACAGCAGAGGGTATAATTATATGTTAATGAATTGATTTTCTTGATGACCGGAAAATAATTAAAAATTGTGCCAAATGCGAAACTACAGTAAATTCTTCGAACAGGGAACCGAACATTAACGACATCGAAGTGTTTCCAACCTATGTGACAAGATTAAAAATTTAAATAAGAGATGAAAAAATTGATTATCGAAAACCCCATACTGAAATGAGGACAGAAAACGATGACCAACGCCAGTAGCACACAAAGAGAAGCATGTAAAATTAAAACAAGGGATATATTTGAATGCTGTATAATAAACTGCACACATGGAACTGTCCTGGAACCCCAACTGTCAGGGAGATCAGACGTTTTATCAGGAGATGTAGCAGAAAGAATATTCAAGACATCCATCCATCAGGCAGATCATGGACTGTACCATAGAATGTACCAAAAAGAATGCCCTGGAACTTCACCAGCTTTTTGCAGGTTACAAAAGAACAGTTGAAATGATGGGAAGAGATAGGGGGGAGGTGAAGATTGTGTATTGTTTGTGAAACCCAGTTTTTGGAATGGCAATATGGTGATATCAGATCACTGAGGTATTACGGAGGGTGGAAAACAAAAGTTCTAGAAAAATTTACCAGGATCCACGTTTCACTCAATGCTTGAAGCGGATAAAGTGATAAACACGATGGGGATTCAATACTTTAACGATTTTCATAAAGACGCAGACATAGGTGGATTATTGTCTCTGATCTCTAAAGGGTGGGGAGTTTCACATTAGCATCCAAAATATTTAATGCCAGTTTTAAGGCAATAATGAATGAAGGAAAAGAACGTAAGAAATAGGAGCAGGAGTCGGCCATCCAGCCCCTCGAGCCTGCCCCACCATTCAATAAGATCATGGCTGATCTGAAGTGGATCAGTTCCACCCCACTTTCCCACTTTCTCTCCATAACCCTTAATTCCCTCGTCTATCAGAAATCTATCTACCCATGACTTAAACATATTCAACGAGGTAGCCTCCACCACTTCAATGGGTAGAGAATTCCGGGGATTCACTACCCTCTGGGAGAAGTTCCTCCTCAACTCTGTTCTAAACTGAACCCACCCTTACCACTTATTCTGAGGCTGTGTCCTCTGGTTCTGGTGTCCTTTCTAAGTGGAAAGAATCTCTCTACCTCTATCCTATCTAGCCCCTTCATTATCTTATATGCCTCTATCAGATCATCCCTCAGCCTTCTAAACTCCAATGATACAGGCCCAATCTACTCAATTTCTCCTCATAAGCTAACCCTCTCATCTCCGGTATCAGCCTGGTGAACCTTCTCTGCACTCTCTCCAAGGCCAATATATCTTTTGCAAATAAGGGGACCATAATTGCACATAATACTCCAGTTGTGGCCTCACCAGTGCCTTGTACAGTTGCAGCAAGACCTCCCTGCTTTTATATTCTATCCCCCTCGCGATAAAGGCCAACATCCCATTCGCCTTCTTGATCAACTGCTGCACCTGCAGACTGAGTTTTTGCGATTCATGCACAAGGACCCCCAGGTCCCTCTGCACAGTAGCATGTTGTAATTGCTATTCATAAATGCAGCTCCAGCCACACAACCCCAGTCTGATGGATAATTGTGACTGATTGTGACAAAACTATATGACTTCAGTTAATGTGGAAGTGCATTGCTCCGCAGTCTACAACTTTGAAGCTGTCATTAAGTTTATACCTCAATCTAGTTCTGTTCTAGGCGTGTGCAGATTTTTTCACTGCCGAGCCACACTGTGTCTTGTCACTCAGAGCAACTTGAAGTGGTAACGTTATCTTTGTTTCTTCTTTAATACTGCATAACCTGTTCACCAAGTCGATTTATTTTTCTTTTCACGGCCTTGGATTCACAGTATAATTGTAACCATAGATTCAGAGGCACTAGTGTGCAGAAGGAGGCCATTCGGCCTATCCAGCCTGCAGTGACTCTTCAACACAGTATCCAGGCTCTATTCCCATAACCCCCCACACTTACCCGGCTAACTGCCCTCACCCATACATCCGGTGAGACTAAAGGATAACTTAGTTTGGCCAATCAACCTCTCCTTCGCATCTTAGGACTGTGGGAAGAAACCAGAGTACCAGGAGGAAACCTATGCACACACAGAGACAACGTGCAAATTCCACACAGTCTCCGAAGGCTGGAATATGAACCAGGGTCCCTGATGTTATGAGGCAGCAGTTCAAACCACTGTGCCACTCATACAATTTTACAAGCGACATCAAATATTGGAGTGGCGATCTGTTTGGATGCTTGCTTTCATATTTTGCTTAATTATCACGTCATTATCACCGATCCAAAGGTGAGGTTCACATTGAATTTAATGATTCGATCCACTGTTCCTGAATGTTGGATCACAGAACGTGAAGAAGGTATGATTCTTGACAGATGTCATATTTGCCAGAAGTTGTATCAATGTGTTGCATTTATAGGAGTGATTGTGACTGGTTGTAGTTGCAGGAACCATTGTAAAGGCTGCAACTGTAGAAGTGAGAATAAGTTTCACCTTGTGGGTACAACTGATGTGAAGGTAATTGTTTTCAGAAAGGAGATGTATTAGCACAGATTAATTGTGTAGTTTAAATAACAAGAAGAACTATATTAAACATAGTCTTAAAAAGGGAAAAATATCTTATACTCGCCGAATAATGAAACGATCATTTAGAACTAAAATAAGCATTTCTTTCCCTGAATCCAACTGAGCATCAATGCTTGCAATTTCAATATAGTTAAGAGTTTTAATAGTTAACATTCAAACAATCATGTTATAAATGGATAAGTGGATATGACATACAAGTCAAGTTCCAGTAGACAACCTGCCACAGTGTAACTGGAAGGTGGAACATGTTTGAAGGGCTGCTGCATGGCCTAGACTAGCCTAAATAATATTGCTCACGTGCTTTCATTTATCCGGAAAAAAATCTCCTCAGACATGTTGCACTATCATACGATTAAAGTGATACAATGGCTGCTTCTGCTGGCGACTCACAGCTACTACAGGCGCTTGTCTTTATGAGTCTCAGTCACTCAATGTCTGCGCTTGTGAACCAGTTGCTGATGTGCGAATATTGAACAATACTGTCAGAAGTTTAAGCTTGAAGCGGGAGTTCAGCTGGCGCACTTGCCCTTTTTATTAGCAGACACTGTACATGAACTCTGTTCTTCATTCAGCATGCAAGATACAGCCTGGAGATTGAAGTTGGGATTATGACTGTACATTGAGTGCAGTTATCAGATACTAACCCCATTTGGAAAGGGACGATGTAAATCTTTCTGTGCTCTGTAATTCCTCTGCCAGACAATGCAATGCTTATTCTTAAAGAGTGGACCTCGTGAAAAAGTTTTTTTTAAAAGTTTTCCAAGATAATTCCCTCAATTTCACATTTTTTTGAATATTGAGAACACCAACATGTAATGGCAAAGACTTTTTTAAAAATCCTTACATTCTTTATTCACATTATATCCGTGCTGGAGCAGAAGAGCTGTATAAACTGTTCCCACTGTTACAGGTTACAGTGATACAGTGTGAAGGGGATTCACAGCAACACTAATGATCACATCCAGTAAAAGCGTTCAAAGATGAAGTTTAGCAGGAATATCCTGCACACTGCTACCTGCAAAAGAGGACACAAGACTGTGGGCTGCGATTTCTCAGGCAGAAACATCACAGATGTTAATCTTCACAGATTGTAAACTAAGGTGAAACTGTTTGTAAAATTAAATGATGTAAAGATAACATGGGGAGATGACATGGTTGACGGCGGAACACAGGGGTTTGAGTATCTATAGAGGTTTTCCTAACCTAAGAGTCTTCATCTACAGAAGGAATCGTTGACATGGCACATTTCTCCCTGGAACTACCCATGTTCATAGCCAAGGGCTTGTTCTCCATCTGTTTTTCTATGCCTATTCCAGCTCTGATGTAATATTATTTAGCTGGAATATTAACTCTGACTCTCGCTCCACAGCCGCTGCCAAGCATGGTTTCACTCAGAAACATGGAAACTAGAAGCAGGAATAGGTCATTCGGCTCTGCTCCATCATTCATTTTGATCATGGCTCATCGTTAAATTCAATATCCTGATTTCCCCTTCCTCCATATCCCTTGATCACTTTAGCCGCCAGGGCTCCAACTCATTAATTCTTGAAATCAGACAACGTTTTAGCCTCAACCACATTCTGTGATATGAATTCCACACATTCACCCCCCTCTGGGTGAAGAAATTTCTCCTCACCTCAGTTCAAATAGGTTTTGTGAAGGGGAGGTCATGTCTCACAAACTTGATCATTCATCAGTAATGTAGCACAAGTTGCAACATAACCGCAAAGCTCCTGACAGACTTTCATATTACTTTTGTTGCATGTCTGTGCTGATGGGGAATTAAAATTTAAGAAGGAGAAGTGTTACAGAGTGGTATTTTGAGTACAGTGTTCTTATAAGCCTTGCTCCAATGTAGTTGTTTAAAGAAGTGACGAAGATGATTGGTGAGGTTAGGGCAGTGGATGTTATCTACATGGACTTCAGTAGAGCCTTTGACAAGGTCCCTCATTGCAGACTGTACAGAGGAGAAAGTAGCACGGGATCAGAGGTGAGCTGACAAGATGGATACAGAACTGGCTCAGTCAACAAAGACAGAGGGTAGCAGTGGGAAGGTGATTTCTGAATGGAGGGCTGTGACAAGTGGCGTTCCTCAGGGATCAGTGCTGGGACCTTTGCTGTTTGTAATATATTTAAATGATTTGGAGGGAAATGTAATTGGTTTGATTAGTAAGTTTGCGGATGACACAAAAGGTTGGTGAATTTGCAATGAACCAGAGGACACAGCAGGATATAGACTGGTTGGAGACTTGAGTGAAGAGATGGGTTTGGAATTTAATCCGGACAAATGTGAAGTATTGCATTTTGGAAGGTCTAATACAGATGGGAAATGTATGGTAAATGGCAGAACCCTTCAGACTATTGACGGACAGAGGGATCAGGGAGTACAGGGACACAGGTCACTGAAAATGACAAAGCAGGTGGAGAAGGTAGTCAAGAAAGCATGCAGCATGCTTTCCTTCGTCAGCCGGGGTACTGAGTTCAAAAATCAGCAAATCATGTTGCAGATTTATAGAGCCTTAGTTAGGCTGAACTTGGAATACAGTGTTCAATTCTGGTTGCCACACTGCCAGGGGGATGTGGAAGCTTTGGAGAGGGTACAGAAAAGGTTTACTAAGATGTTACCTTGTTTGGAGGGCATTAGCTATGAGGAGAGGCTGGATAAACTTGGTTTGTTCTTACTGGAACAACTTAGGCTGAGAGGGCGACATCACAGAATTCTACAAGATTATGAGGGGCATGGACAGAGTGGATAATCAGAAGCTTTTTCCCCAGGGTGTAAGAGTCAATTACTAGGGGGCATAGGATTAAGTTGCAAGGGCAAGGTTTAAAGATGTACTAGGCAAGTTCTTTTTTTAAAAACACAGAGGGTGGTGGGTGCGTAGAACTCGCTGCTGGGGGAGGTAGTGGAAGCAGATACGATAATGACTTTTAACAGGCATCTTGACGAATAAGATGCGAATAGAAGAATACGGTCCCCAGAAGAATAGGGGGTTTTAGTTCAGTAGGGCAGCATGATGGGTGCAGGCTCAGAGGGCTGAAGGACTCTAGCAACTTTCCCAGCATTGACATTATGCTCACTGGTCTATAGTTCCCTATTTTCTCTCTACCTCTCTTTTTGAATAGCAGACTTACATTAGCTATCCTCCAATCTGTAAGAACTATTCCAGAGGCCAAAGAATTTTGGAAAATCACCACCAATAGATCTACAATTTTCAGGGCTACTTCTTTAAGTATTCTGGAATGAAGATTATCAGAAGCTGGAGATTTATCCACCTTTAAGCCCATCAATTTTCCCAGAACCATTGCTCTACTAAGGCTGATTTCCTTCAGCTCCTCATTAAAACATGTTTCTCTGGTACATTATTCATGTCTTTCTTTGTGAAGACTGAAGCAAAGTACAAATTTAATTCCACAGCCATTTCTTTACCTCCCCATTATGAATTCCCCTGTTTCTGACTGTAAGGAACCTACATTCATTTTTGTCAATCTTTTTCTCTTTACATACCTAGAGAAACTTTTACAGTCAATTTTTATGTTTCTTGCTAGCTTACTTTCATACTTTATTTTCCCCTTCTTAATCAATCCCTCGATCCTCCTTTGCTGAATTTTAAAACTGCTCTAATCCTCAGGCCTATTGTTTTTTCTGACCAATTTGTATGTTTCTTCCTTGAATCTGATACTATCTCTAATTTCCCTTGTAAGCCATGGTTTGGCCACAATTCTCTCACTCGTTCATCAAACAGGAATAAACAACTTCTGGAGTTCACCAATTCATTCTTTAAATGCCTGCCATTGTCTTTCCTTTCAGTAATGTTTCCCAGTCTGTCATGACCAACTCATGCCTCATACCATCATAGCTACCCTTACTGAGATTCAGGACCCTGGTCTCAGAATCAACTGCATCCTTATCCACCTTGACAGAGAATTGTATCATATTATAGTCACTCATTCCCAAGGGTTATTTCACAAGTGGATCGCCAACTAATCCTTTCTCATTGCACAGCACCCAGTTCAAGATGTTGGTTCCTCAATATATTGTTCCAGAAAACCATCCCGTGTGCACTCCAGAAATTCCTCCTCTATTATCCTGTGACTAATTTGACTCTCTCAATCTACATGCAGATTAAAGTCACCCATAATCACAGATATTTCCTTAACTCTTTCCGCTACTTTTACTGCAGTTTGTTCTCATAAATCTACTCCTTCCACATTTATTCCCCCGTTGGCCCTCAGTCATACACAAGGTCACCACTGAATTCCACTGGTCTATGTATTGTAACCATATGTCTGTCTTATAAATCTCTATCCATCCCAGCCACCAACTTCAAAACTGCACAGAAATATTACACGCTACATAGAAATTATTCATGACTGGGGTAACACTTTATAGAGAAATACTTTGCGACTTGTGGCTACAGATACACTCCTCATCTGTTTACTCCCCTGGCCAGATTGGCCAATGTTAACCACACTGTTCCAGACCCTTCAGGTGGCCAGTCCCGCTTAGCAACAACAGTGGAGATCTATCTCTGCTACCCACCATCTGATGTGTAGCTGTCTTGTTCTCCATCTTGGCAGAAGGGGGGTGTTGCTCATACTTTGTCTTCCTGCAGCAAACTTTAATATTCGCCCCTTTCTGCTAGTTTTGCTGCAGCGTATGTTCTCACTGATTTTATCCTTCTGCAGTGTGAACACCTTGGTGGGACATCAGCCCCTGGAAATATTTATAGCACTTCCCACATTCTGAGCATATATAAGGTCCCACGTCAGTGTGAGCACGTTGATGGGACTTCAGCTCACTGGAACGTTTGAAGCATATCCCACAATATGAACATTTAAAAGGTCTTTCGTTCGAGTGAACATTTTGATGGGACATCAGATCCCCAGAGGTTTTAAAGCACTTCTCACAGTTGGAACATTTAAAAGGTCTCTGATCGGTGTGAACACGTTGATGGAACTTCAGTTCCCTTGAACTTTTGAAACACTTCTTACAGTGTGGACAGTTAAAAGGTCTCTCATCTCTGTGAATTAGTTTATGGGTCATCAGTTTTGCAGAACTCTTAAAACCCTTCCCACATTGCGGGCAGCTAAAAGGTCTCTCCTCCGTGTGAACTAGTTGATGGGAAATCAGATTCCCAGGACGTTTAAAACACTTGTCACAGTCTGGGCATTTAAAAGGTTTCTCATCAGTGTGAATCCGTTGGTGTGATCGTAAGTTGGATGACTGAGTAAATCCTTTCCCACATTTGGAGCAGGTGTACGGTCTCTCCCCAGTGTGAACGTACCTGTGCTTCAATAGGTTAGGCAACCGACCAAATATCTTCCCACAGTCAGTGCAGGTGAACTGTCTTTCCCCACTGTGACTGTACTGATTAGTTTGAAGGTCAAGTGGGGAGTCGGATTCCTTCCCACAATCCTCAGGCTCCAACAGCTTCTTCCCGTTGTGACTGCATTTATGTTCTGACAGGTCTGATGCTTGGCTGAATCCTCGTTCACACACAGAACATGTGTACGCTTTCTCCTCACTGTTAACAGTGCTTTTCTCCTCCATGCTCAAAATCCTATGTATTCAGATTACTATGAACTGGGCAGCTCTGTCAAATCCTGGTGAATCCCGGCTTCATTTCCCAGACCGCAATCTGGAAAAACAAGATGTCAGAACCCACAAAAACACAAAGGCAAGTTGGGAAATTGAATTGAATGAATGTTAATTTGTCAGGCCAGCATGCGGAAAATGTGAGAATGAAAACTGCTCAATTGTTATAAACACCAAACTGGTTCACGAATTCCCTCAGGAAATGACCCACCTGAACCTACCCAAACATTTGGCACCTATGAGAGCAGAGAGAGAGTGAGCTAGCAGTGGCAGGTAGAAGGGAGACAGGTTGCATATATCTACAGCACAACCAGAAACTTCTGAACCCTCAGCCTTCACCAACTAGAAGGTTTATGTGAACACCATTACCTCCAAGGCACACACATCTCAACTTGTCTGACATTCAGCAGGAAGTCAGCAGAAAATTCCTCCGTTCAAATACCGGGCAGACTGAAGCCAATGACACACCTACAAACTCCACTCCCAAGACAGAGGGACAGACTCTCCCAAGAGAGAGTTACAGAACAAAGAGATCTAGGGGTACAGGTTCATATCTCCTTGAAAGTGGAGTCACAAGTGGACAGAGTGGTGAAGAAGGCATTTGGCATGCTTGGTTTCATCAGTCAGAACGTTGAATACAGTAGTTGGAATGTCTTGTTGAAGTTGTACAAGACATTGGTAAGGTCACACTTGGAATACCGTGTGCAATTCTGGTCACCCTACTAGAGAATGGATATTATTAAACTAGAAAGAGTGCAGAAAAGATTTACTAGGATGCTACCTACCACTTGATGGGCTGAATTATAAAGAGAGGTTGAATAGACTGGGACTTTTTTCTCTGGAGCGTAGGAGGCTGAGAGGTCATCTTATAGAGGTCTATAAAATAATGAGGGCACAGACAAGGTAGATAATCGATATCTTTTCCCCAAAGGTAGGGGAGTTTAAAACTAGAGGGCATAAGTTTAAGGTGAGAAGGGAGAGATACAAAAGGTATTCAGAGGGGCAATTTTTTCACACAGAGGGTGGCACGTGTCTGGAACAAGCTGCCACAGGTAGTAGTAGAGGCAGGTGCAATTTTGTCTTTTTAAAAGCATTTAGATAGTTACATGCATATGATGGGTATAGGGGAATATGGGCCAAATGTGGGCAATTGGGATTAGCTTAGGGGTTTGAAAAAAAGGGCGGCATGGACAAGTTGGGCTCAAGGGCCTGTTTCCATGCTGTAAACCTCTATGACTCGATCTAACATGGAACCCAACTATCATATTTGATCCCAAGATGTGCTTCCATTCACATACTGACATCGTCACCAGGATGGCCAATTTCCACCTCAAGAACATTAACCGACTCGATCCCAGTCTCAGTTCAACTGCTGCTGAAACTCTCATCCATCCCTTTGTTACTTATAGACTTAAATTACCCTAATACACTCCTGACCAGCCTTCCACATTCAACCTCACTGCAATTTTGAGGTTATCATAAATGCTGCTGCCTGTGTGATTACTCACATCAAGTCTTGTTTACCATCACCCCTGTACACACCAACCTGCAATTTATTCTGGTTAACAACTGCCAAAATCTTAAATTTCACATCCTTTTTTTCAAAGCTCTGTACAACCTCACACCTTTATCTTTCTAATCTCCTCCAGCCACATACCCTCTGAGTTCTCTACACTCTTTTAATTCTTGAACATTGCTGATTTTAATCAGCCCGCCATTGGATCTTTCATTTCTCTTGCTCACAAGCTTGGCAGGATCCTTCAACTTGTCCTCTTTTAACAATCTCCTTAAAACCTTCCTCTTTGACCAAGCTTTTGGTCACTTGCCTAATATCTCCTTATGTGTTTCAATGAGAAACGTCACTCTCTAACATTTCTGTGAAGTGATTTGTGAAGTTTTATGACATTAAAAACACACAATGATAGTCACTGCCATGGACATACAGGGTTGTTTTGCCTTATCAATCAGACATTCTGACTCAAATGTGAAACAGAAAACATTGCCCCAATAAGCATGGCGGCCGCGCCTGTGTAGTACGAAACCTTGCCCCTCAAAAAGATGGCCGTTGCGCATGCGATCTTCTGCTCGTTGCCGACATGGGGCCATTAACAGGCAGCGATAAAACTGAGAAATCCGCGGCCGCGCTCAGTGAAATGGAAAACCTAGAAGTTTAGGGTTTTCCGGTCCACAGAAAACGTTTACGAAGCGTCTCCACCCACCTACCTGAATAATTACTCTCTCCGACTCGACCTTTTTCCATTTAATCTTTCCACATTCCAAGAAAACTTCTCTCCGCCGCCATTATTCGGACGGCGCATACCCCACCCATTCACTCCGCCCCTCTCTTTCTATTGGTCGTGAGCCGCCGTCAATCACCTGGGCATTGTGACGGAGCGGGTGTTTCCAGGTCGGTTGTCAATGGTAAAGATTCTTCACTCTCACCATCCGCCGCTTCTGTTCGGCTCCGACCTCAAAGAGAGCCAGAGGCCCCGGGTAGGCGCTGCCCAGCTACACAATCCCCGATAGCTAGGGTAGTTTCTGAGACGCATGGCATTGTGGGCATTCCGGCCGCCATTAGAGGTCCGTCTCAGTTTTAGTTTCCCTCAATCTGGAAGATGGTGATTGAGTTGTTTTGGTCACCTGCCTAACATCTTATGTGTCTCAGTGTGAAAGGTCGGTAGACAATGAAAAAACAAAACTCCTACCCTTTGCACCAGGTGACAATCGTTCTTGGCCAAGGTGAAGATAAGCATGCAGGTGCAATAAGCAGTAACAAAGGCACAAGATATCAAATCTGTATAGTGCAGGAGGCCTTTGTTCCCATCGAGTCTGCACTGACTCTCGAACAGAGCATCTTACCCAGCCTCACCACCGGCCCTATTCCCCTAACCTGCACATCTTGAGATGCATAGAGGTATGGCCAATCTACCTAACCTGCACAGGACTGTGGGAGAAAACCAGAGCATCTGTTGCCCTTCATAGCGAAAGAATTTGAGTACAGAAGCAGGGATGCCTTGTTGAAACCATATCTGGGAATATTGTGTTCAGTTTTGGTCTCCCTATTTGAGCAACAATGTCACACAAGAACATAAGAACTAGGAGCAGGAGTAGCACATCTGGCCCCTTGAGCCTGCTCTGCCATTCAATAAGATCATGGCTGATCTTTTCATGGACTTAGCTCCACTTACCCGCCTGCTCACCATAACCCTTAATTCCTTTACTGTTCAAAAAATTAACTATCCTTGCCTTAAACAACATTCAATGAGGTAGTTTCAACTGGACAGGGAATTCCACAGATTCACAACCCTTTGTGTGAAGAACTTCCTCCTCAACTCAGGCCTAAATCTGCTCCTCCTTATTTTGAGGCTATGCCTCCTAGTTCTAATTTTGCCTGGCTGTGGAAACAACTTTCCTGCTTCTATCTTTTCCCTTCATAATCTTACGTTTCTAAGATCTCTCCTCGTTCTTCTGAATTCCAAAGAATATAGTCCCAGTCCAGTCAGTCTCTCCTCATAAACCAACCCTCTCAACTCCAGAATCAACCTAGTGAATTTTCTCTGCACTCCCTCCAGTGCCAGTGTTTGTATTGGCACAATGGTTAGCCCTACTGCCTCACATTGTGAGTTCAGTTCTGGCCTCCGGTGACTATCTGTGTGGAGTTTGCACATTCTCCACTTGTCTGTGTGGATTTCCTCCCACCATCAAAGAAGTGCATGTTGTGAGGATAAGGCAAGTGTTATCACAGCATATCACTCGAACTCATTAAGCGATGGAACAGAGTCGAGGCATGGTCTACTTCTCTTGATCTTTTGGTCTGACTATGGGATTTGTATTACCCAGTGACTTGCTTCATTTTTGCAATTCAATTTGTGTTGGATATTGAAGCAAATCTCACTTCAAAATGAGCACACATAGGAAAACATTAAATTCAGGAATAAATCATAAATCCAGAAAAAATCTCACAATATTTGAAAGGAGGTGCAGTTGTGAATGTTGTCATTGATGACTGTGTGGAAAGTATTGGATTCTTGGGCTCCTAATGGTCTAATTCATTTTCTGCCGCTGCATTTAGACATTTATCTCATTTTGATCATATATACATGCCTGGCTAGGAAACGAGAGTGCAGAACGTAGTGGTACAGTCGTAGCTAGGGTGTAGAGAAAGATCAACTTAATGCAAGGTAGGTCCATTCAAAAGTCTGACGGCAACAGGGAAGAAGCTGTTCTTGAGTCGGTTAGTACATGATCTCAGACTTTTGTATCTTTTTCCTGACGGAAGAAGGTGGAAGGGAGAATGTCCGAGGTGTGTGGGAATCCTTAATTATGCTGGCTGCTTTTCCGAGGCAGCAGGACTTGTGGGCAGTCAATGGATGGAGGCTGGTTTGCATGATGGACTGGGCTATATTCACAATGTTTTGTGGTTTCTGGCAGTCTTGGGCAGAGAATAAGCCATATCAAGCTGTGATACAACCAGAAAGAATGCTTTCTATGAGCAAGCAATAAAATTAATCAAACAACGAGAAAAGCAATCAAAATGCATGGGCATGATATACCGAGCCTGGATGTAACAGCAGAAATAGAATGATAGAATCTCTACAGTGCAGAAGGATATTATTCGGTCCATTGAGCCTACACTGACAACAATCCCATCCAGGTCCCATCCCCAACAGTTAAATACAAACTCCTTGGGGTCACACCTGATGTATTCAGCAAGTGTCTTTTCTCATTCACGGGAAAATGCTTCAGCATAGGGATGATGGTGCAAAATGTGAGTGCGAAAGGGGTAGAGAGGGAGAAACTGTTTCCATTGATGAGATCAGTAGAAGCAGCAGTGGCATAATGGTTAGCACTGCTAACTCACAATGCTCAGGGATTCAGGTTCAATTCCTGTCTGAGGTGACTGTGTGCAGTCTGCATGTTCTCGCTGTGTCTGCATGGCTTCCTCTGGGTATTCGAGTTTTCTCCCACAGTCCCCCCCCCCCAAAAAAAAATGCGCTGGTTAGGTGCATTGGGCTGTTAAATTCTCTCTGTGTTTCCGAACAGGTGCTGGAGTAGGGGATTTTCACAGTGAATTCATTAATGTAAGCCTATTTGTGACACTAATAAATAAACTATAAATGAAATAGAACCAGAAGACTGGGATTGACAATAATTAAAGACGGATTTGCATTTATATAGCACCTTTCGTGAATAACAAGAAACTTGACTCTGGTGAAGAAACAAGAGGAAAAGGTTTCATGACAATCCCATATTATTTGGTACCTACTTGATTAGAATGAATAATGAATGCCTATAGTGCAAAAGGTGGCCATTCAGCCCACTGGACCCACACTGACAAGAATCCCACCAGGCCTTATTTGCGTAACCACACGTATCCCCCGACACTAAAGAGTCCATCTAACATGGCCAATCAAGCTAACCCGCACATCTTTGGAGTGGATGGGAAGCGTACATCACAGTATTTGAACTTTGGTTAGAAAATCATAATCCATCACCTTGGCCATGGATACAGGTTTAATGTTTGCAAGTCTGTTGTTTATACAGGCAGATTGCAATTCGCCTTCTCTCACTGAGGCACTTCTCAAACAAGACGACAGGAAATAGAAGGAGGAGGAGGCCGCCATGCCCTTCAAGCTTGCCCTGCCATTTAATATGATGATGACTAATCCATGCAGGCCACAATTCCTTTTCTGTGCAATTTCATAGTCTCTATTCCTCAATCTATCAAATATTTATCCATCACTTCAAGATCCAGCCTGCAATACTCTTTGGAGTACAGATTCACCACCCTCTGCAAGAAGAATTTTCTATGTAACTCACTTTTGAATGACCGGCCCTTTATCTTGTAGCTATGTCCCCTTGTTCCACACTCTTCCACTAGTGAAGACATCTCACCATCTACTCTGTCAAGCCCTCTGAGGATCTTGTATATTTGAATAAGGTCATCATTCACTCTTCTAAACTCCAAGGAATACAGAGACAGACTATTTATTCTCTCTTGATCGGACAACCCTCTCATAGAATCCCTACAGTGCAGATGGAGGCCACTTGACCCATCAAGCCTGCGCCAACAACAATAATTTACCCTGCTAATCCCCTCTGACACTCAGAGGCAATTTAGCATGGCCAATCCACCTAACCTACACATTTTGAGTGTGGGAAGAAACCTGAGAAAACCCACAAAGACATGGGGAGAACATGCAGAATCCATATAGATTGTGACCTGTGGTTGAAAAGAACCCAGGTCTCTGGCGCTGTGAGGCAGCAGTGCTAACCACTGTACATCATGTCACCTCATCCCAAGAATTAGCCTGATGCATCTCCTTTGGACTGCTTCCAGTGTTACTGTATAATTTTTATGGTAAGGAGACCAAAATTGCATGGAGTATTCCAGGCGAGGCCTCAACAACACAGCACAGCATTGCATTTGGTGCAATTTGATATAATTGCACCAAAACTTCTCTATTTTTAAACTCCACTTCATTTGTACAAAGACAAAGAACAACACAGCACGGGAAACAGGCCCTTCGGCCCAACGAGCCCGCGCCACCATCCTAACGTCTTAATGACATATAGAGACCAATATAGGGACAATTTGTTACCCAATCAGCCTAAGAGCACATTTTTGGGATGTGGGAGGAAACCGGAGCACCCGGAGAAAACCCACGCAACCACGGGGAGAACGCGCAAACTCCCGCAGACACAGGCCCAAATCCATGTGTCTGCACAGCAACAGCGATAGTCTCTGAGCTGTCATGTTGCCCATCTGATGGTCCAGTTTAAGCATACACTAACGACGTGAAGCACTAGGCCACTCCTGAAGTAACCTCCAGGAGCAGCCCTCGCACGACCTGCCGAATGCACGCACCTTGTTGGTCAACAAGGTGGACCGAACAGCCTGTGGAAACAATTAAAGTATTTAAACAGTCCTCCTATATCCCCCTATCTGCAGACCGCTCATGTGGCTGTCCAGGAGACCCTTAAACAACCCTAGCGTGCCTGCTCCCACCACCTTACTCGGTAGTGCATTCCACACCCCAACTACCCTTTGTGTGAAAAAATGCCCTCTAATATTAGTCTTATACATAGCCCCCCTCACCCTAAGGCCGTGACCCCTCGTTCTATTCGAATCTAATGGTGGAAAAAGCTTACCACCATTTACTCTATCTATACCCCTCATAATCTTATATACCTCTAATAGATCCCCTCTCAGCCGACGTCAGCCAAAAATGCCATTTGCTTTCTTAATTACTTGTGGACCGGCCTGCTACCTTTTTGTGATTTATGTACCAAAACACCGAGGTTCCTCTGTACATCACTCATCTGCAATCTCTCTCCACTTAGATAATAATGTGCCTTTTGATTCCGCCTACCAAAGTGCATGAAGTTCCCCAAATCAAAGTCCATTTGCCAGGTTTACACCCAGTCGTCCAAGCTATCCATATTCTGTTGCAGTCTTCCTCCCTACCTTCGTATTGTCAGCAAATTTGGAAAGCTTATATTCTGTTAGTTCCTGTAAATAGTGAACTGAGTGCCAAGGCAATGCTGCGAAAGCTCAACTTGAATAATTGAACAGAATTCTCTCAACTCCTTCACTGGGTCAAACCAAAAAGCTGAGGTGAAAATCCCAGAATGTGAATAACATGTTAACAAAAACAACTTATTAAAACATTTATTTTATCTTTAAAGGAGGTCATAAGCACTCCTTAACCAAGTTGTTGGAAATAACAAATCAGTCTAAAATTTGTCAAGAATGAGATAAGGGCTAATCATTAATTTTAGATAATTATGCACATTTTCTAAACCTTAAAGCCACGCTGTCTGAGGTTAACTCAAGATAATAGCTATAGTTAAAGTGTCAAACAATACTTGCTTAATATGTCTGTCTGTCGATTTACAATTGGTTCTTGATGTCTGATAGCATCTCCTGATGTTTCCAATGCAGAGTCTTACTGAAAGATCAGATGGGTCAAATCAAGGTTTATTCATTATCCAACTAAATGTAGCTTGTCACAGCCATAAAGATTCCAGACCTACACTGTATCTGTCCAGACTGGCTGCAAATACATCAGTTTACAATTTGCATTATTTTTGAATAGTATGCTTAATTATAAGATAGAATACAGTGCAGAAAGATATCATTCAGCCTATCGAACCTGCACTGACAATAATCCTACCCAGGCTCTATCCCTATAACTCCACATGTTTACCTTTTTCCTAATCTATTTCCCAGGGCTGAAATGGTTGCTACGAGAGGATACAGGTTTAAGATGTTGGGTAGCAAGTACACAGGAGATGTTCGGGGTAAGTTTTTCACTCAGAGGATGGCGAGTGAATGGAATTGGCTGCCGTCAGTGGTGGTGGAGGCAAACTCACTGGGGTCTTTTAAAAGAATTCTGGATGAGTACATGGGATTAAATGGGATTGGGAATTACAGATAGTTGTATGGCCTAGTAGGTATGGGTATGATCGGCGCAACTTGTGGGCCGAAGGGCCTGTTTGTGGTGTCGTGTTCTATGTTCTATCTCCCTAATACTAAGGGGCAATTGAGCATGGCAACAAACACATCTTCGGACTGTGGAAACCGGAGTACCTGGAAGATATGGGGAGAATGTGCAAACTCCACACAGATGGTTACCTGAGGTCAGAATTGAATCCGGGTCCTTGAGGCAGCAGTGTTAACCACTGTGCAACCATGCCATCCTACGTGTCATTATAAAACACAAAAGATGATAGATTTTGTTTGTAAGTTATATTACCTGTCTTAATAGTATATCTATTGATTAATTATTTAACATAAAAGATTACAGATTTTATGTTAGAAATTATATTATTAATCTTGCTAATATATCTATCGATAAAATATTGAATCATTAATTGTCTCACAATTAAGGCTCTTTATTTGGCTAAATTTGGCTGATAATGCAGCAATGGGATTCATTTTTAAAATGTCTTCTAGATTAGTTTAAAGTGGCTGAGACTAAGTTAGTTTACTGTACAAAATAACAGATTCAGGTTACAAAATAGCCATCATAATAAAATTAGTGGTTTGGAAACTATCGACATTCAGTAACTGGTGAACTCGCTGGTGTTTCAGCAATTGGGATGATTCAGTCAGTCACTTCTCACGCACTGTAGGGGGAACAGCCTCTCTCTAGTGTGAAATCACTGGTGTTTCAGTTGAATGAATGAAATCAGAAACTCCCTTTATATACACAGTGCAGGAGAACGGTCTCTCCCCAATGTGAACCTGCTGTTTGCCTGCAGTGTGGATAACTGAGTGAGTCTCTTCACACACTCAGATCAGGTGAACGCCTCTTCCCAGTGTGACTGTGCCGCTGTATTTCCAGTGGGGATGGATAATTAAATCCTTTCCCAGTCTCCACATTTCCACTGTTTCTCCTCAGTGTCACCGCACTTCTGGTTGGACAGGTCAGATGATTTGCCGAATTCTTGTCTACACACACAAGACGTATACGCTATCTCCTCACCGTGAATGGTGCTTTCTCCTTCCATGTTCACAATTTGATGATATTCAGGTTATAATAAATTTAGAAACCCCAGCAGATCCTGAGGTGATGATAGGTCAGAGCTTTCTGACTGCAAATCCTCCCTTTCAGATATCCTGTGAAATTGATTTAAAACAGAAAGAAGGAAGTCAGAAAGACAAAAACACAAAGGCAGCTTGCGAAATTGAGCTGAACGAATCTGGTCATTTGTGGGATCTGTACGAGAACAAAGTGACCATTAAAACTGCTGGACTGCTGTAAAAAACCAGCTGTGTCACTAATGTGCGCCAGAGAACCTGACAACTGGTTTAAAGATAGGAACAAAAGTAGGCCATTCAGTCCATCGAACCAGTTCCAGTATTTAATACGATCACAGCTGATCAGACACTTCAATGCTGTTTACATGCATTAGCCCTTTAAGCCTTTACATTATTGTTAATCAGAAATCGGTCAGTCTCTGCTTTAAACATACTCAGTGACTGAGTTTCCACATCTCTCTGGCATAAAGAATTCCAAAGATTCACTGCTCTCGGAGTAATGATAGTTCACCTCATCTCCACCCTAAGTGGCTCCTCCTTATTTTGAAATTGTGCCCCTGATTCTAGACTTCCCAAGCAATGGAAATGTCTGCACCTACCCTGTTAACTTCTTTAAATATTTTGTAGGTTTCAATAAGATAACCTCTCATTCTTCGTTTGGCCAATCTCCTTCCACCGACCTGCCATTCCCTGAATTTGGAAATGCTACACTTGGTCCCCATATTGAAATTATTGATATATATTGTGAACAGATGGGTCCCAAGTCCTGATCTTTGTGGTACCCCACTAGTCACAGCTTGTAATGCGAGAATAATCCCTTTATTCGGACTCTCTGTTTCCTGCTGATTAACCAATCTACAATCCGTGAACAGTGTGTCGCCTCCAATCCCACGTGATTTTATTTTGCTCATCAACTTCCTGTGGGGAACTTTGTCAAAAGCCTGCTGAAATTCCAAACATACTACATCCATTGATTCTCCTTTATCAGTTTTGTTAGCAACACCTTCAATAAAGTCCAACAAGTTTGCCAAACATGATTTCTCATTTGTAAGTCCATGCTGACTCTACCCAATCAGATCCAAGTGTCTATTTGTCACACCCTTTCTAATAGATTCCAACATTTTCCCTGCCACTGATGTAAGGCTGACAGGTCGGTACTTCCCTGTTTTCTCTCTCCCTCTCTTCTTAAAAAGGGGTTTGACATTTGCTGCCTTCTAATCTTCAGGAAGCATTCCAGAATCAATAGAATTTTGGAAGATGATCACTAATGTATACAGCAACCTCTTTCAACACTTCGAATGTAGAATATCAGGTCCCAGGGACTTTTTAGCTTTCAGTCCCATTAATTTCTCCAAAACAGCCTTCTTACTTATAATAATTTCCTTCAATTTCACATTTCTTCCTATCCCTTGGGTTTCTACATCTGAGAGATTTCCTGTATCTTCCTTAGTGAAAACACACACAAGGTAATCATTTGGCTTTTCTGCCATTTCTCTATTCCCCATTCTGAATTCTCTGAACATTTGTCTTATCCAAACACTTTTTTTCACGTACTTATAGACACTTTACAGTCTGTGTTTATGTTTTTGCTGGATTGCACTCATAGTCTATTCTCCATTTCTTCATCAGTTTCTTGGCCTCCTTTGCTGATTTATAAAAACCTCCCAGCCTTCAGGTTTATTTCTGGCAACTTTACAACTCTTTTCATCTGATATAATCCTTAACTTCCTTTCTCAGCCATGGCTGACTGTATTTTTTGGGGGGATGGTTTGCACCCTGAAGGGATGTATAGATGCTGTATACTATGTAATTGTTCATTTGCCTCTGCGCAGTCATTCTTTTTGATGTACTCTCCCCAATCCACCTCAACCAATTTGTCCCTCATGTCTTCACAATTTCCTTTATTCAACTTTAACACCCTGGCTTCAGACTGAACTTCCTCACTTTCAAACATAATGGAACATTCTATCATGTTGTGATCACTCTTTCCTAAAGATTCTGTTCCAACTGGATTCTTGATTAGCTCCTTTTCATTAGATAATACTAGTTCTACGATAGCCTGTTTTTTAGTTGGCTCCTCGGCAAACTGAGAAACCCATTGTGACACACTTCAGAAACTCTTCTTCCTCAGTGTTAGTGCTCACTTGGTTTAACCAGTCTCTGAGCAGATTGAAGTTATTTATGTTCACCATATTACCCACGCTACGTTTCCCTCATTTACACATTACCATTTCTATATCCGACTCTAACTAATGTATGCTGCCTTTTGTTGTTTCTTCGCTCCATCCAAACTGATTCCACGCATTGTTCTTCTGATCTGAGATCCTCCCTTACTGATCTCATCCCTTACTAACAGCACAACTCCACCTCCTTTCTCTTCTTGTCTGTCCTTCCGAAACATAAAATACCCATGAATATTCAAATCCCAGACTTGGTCATCATGCAGCTGTTTCTGTACTGAGAATTCTATCAAACTCATTTATCTCTATTTGTGTCTTTAGATCGTCTACTTTGTTCCAAACATTGCTCACATTGCAGGTAGAATTCCCTTAATTTTATCTCTTTGACACCATTCCGCACTCGACACATACTCGATGCTTTGCTTCGTTCCTCCTGCCATCTAATTCCATTATCACTTCCTGGGACCAACATTACTTCCTTCCAATTTGGGGCACCCTTCAGATTCTCATTACAGGCTAGTTTCAATCCACCCCTCTTCAACCTCTGAAAAGCTCTGGGAGAAGATAGAGAGGGAGATGGGATAGGCAAGGATGAAAATGTGGAATCTTATAGATTTACAAGTTAACAAAAGCACTGATAGAATCTTCCAAACCCTCAAACTTCACCACCTAAAACGATCGTAGTAGCAGGTGTATGTGAACACTATCAATGAACAGCATTGGATCAACAGAAATTTCCTCCATTTAAGATCTTCAGACCCCACTACAAACTCCATTCCCTAACCATCGAAACCATCTTACCAACACTCTCTTACAGCTTTGAAGCTGAACAAGGCTGTCCACAATCTTCGTGTCAGATTTCACTCCAGGCTGAGATTCTGACTACGTATCACTGAGACCGCATATTTCCACCTCAGTAACTTTGTCTAACTTCACTCTTGCTTCGTTTGCTACTGCAACCCATCCGTTTCTTTGTTCCCTCAGAAACTGGACTATTCTCAGCCACCCACCTAAAGACGGGAAAAACTAGACAGGATTTAACATCTAAAACGGTGCTGGAGATTTTTCTATCAGCAGGAACAGACCTCAGTAAACATGATTCAATTCTGGGAGTGATTAGTATCCTAATTCAATCACCGTACTTACTTTCGTACTTGCTGATGTGTCTGCTGGATGGATGAGGGAGTGAATCCCTTCCCAAACTTGGGAGGAATGAACGGTCTCTCCCCAGTGTGAACTCGCTGGTGGTGGTTCACCAGGGCGGATGACTGAGTGAATCCCATCCCACACTTGGAGCAGATGTACGGTCTCTCCCCAGTGTGAGTTCGCTGGTGTACAGCGAGATCAGAAGATCGCTTGAACCCAGTCCTGCAGTGAGAGCACCTGAACGGTTTCTCATCAGTGTGAACACGTTGATGTAACAGGAGTTGCCCGGAACTTTTAAAGCACTTCTCGCAGTCCAGGCAGTTAAAAGACCTCTCATCAGTGTGAACCCGCTGGTGTCTCAGCCGAGCAGAGGAGGAAGCAAATTCCTTTCCACACTTGGAGCAGGGGTACGGCTTCTCGCCAGTGTGAGTGCGCTGGTGTGTCAGCAACCTGGACCGGACAATGAATCCCTTCCCACACGTGCAGCAGATGAATGGTTTCTCTCCTGTGTGAATTCGCTCGTGTATCAAACAGCTCGACAGCAGAGTGAATCCTTTCCCACACACGGAGCAGGTGTACGGCCTCTCCCCAGTGTGACACCATCGATGAATTTCCAGCGCTGATGGGGATTTGCATCCCTTCCCACAATCCCCGCATTCCCACGGTTTCTCCCTCTTGTGAGTGTTTTTATGCTTTGACAGGTCTGGTGATTGGCTGAAGCTTCGTCCACACACAGAACGTGTGTACGGTTTCTCCCCACTGCGAACGCAGCTTTTTCCTTCCATGCTCAAAATCCTATGATATTCAGCTTGCAATTAATCGAGCGACTCTGTCAGATCCTGCTGTGACGTTTAGTTTCTGTTTTCCGACTGCAAATCCTCCCCTTCTGATACCCTGTGAAATTGATTTGAAACAGAAAAAGGGAGTGAGAGAGAACCCGCAAAAACACAAAAAATTGAACTGAATGAATCTGGTAATTTGTGGAGCCAACTCGAGGAAAAGATGACCATGAAAACTGCTGGATTGTTGTAAGAATACAATTGATCTGGACCGTCCGCAAGACTTTGGCCTTGATGGGAGGAGACAGCTAACAGAGTTCAGAGCAGAATGGATAAATGAGATGGATTTTATATATCTAAATATATATTATTTAGATGCGTACTATATTATATATATGTTATAAATATATATTACATAGATAGAATCTCCCAAACCTCAACTCCAGCAGCTGGAAGGATAAGGGGGCAACTGTCTGTGAATACCCTCACTTCCAATTTCCCCTTCAAGTCATACACTGTCTTCATGTGTCTAACATTCAGTACTAGACAAACAGAAATGTCTTCCTTTTAAGGGCGGTATGGTAGCACGGTAGTTAGCACTGCTGCTTCAAAGCTCTAGGGACCTGGGTTCGATTCCCGGCTTGGGTCACTGTCTGTGTGGAGTTTGCACATTCTCCCCGTGTCTGCGTGGGTTTCCTCCGGGTGCTCCGGTTTCCTCCCACAGTCCAAAGATGTGCAGGTTGGATTGACTGGCCATGCTAAAAAATTGTCCCGAGATGATTAGGTAGAAGGATTAGTGGACAAATATGTAGGGATGTGGGACTAGGGCCTGGGTGGGGTTGTGGTCGGTGCAGACTCGACGGGCTGAATAGCCTCTTCCTGTACTGTAGGATTTCTATAGTTTCTAAATACTGGGACGACTTAAGTCGTTGTCTTCATAGAATCCCGACATACAGGAGGAGGCCATTCAGCCCATCGAGTCTGCACCGGCAACAATCCCACCTAGGTCCTATCCCCGCAGTTCCACATATTAACCCCGCTAGACAGTTAAGAGGCAATTTAGCATGGCCAATCAACCTAACCTGCACATCTTGGAGTGTGGGAGGAAACCAGAACACCCGGAGGAAACACACATAGAAGCAGGGAGAGAACGTGCAAACTCCTCACAGACAGTGACCCGAGGCTGGAATTGAACCCGGGTACCTGGCGTTGCAAAGCAGCAGTGCTAATCGCTGTGCCACTCCAGTCCCTGTGACAAATCTCACTCCCTAGCCACTAACTCCACCCCTCTCCCTAATAAATGTCTGAAACTGAACCAAGTGACACACAACGATGATTAAACACTGCACCGCCAGCTTCTGTCCACATACTTATGTCATCTCCAGGAACCCAATACTATCTGATTTAAATGGCTTGACTTCACTCTGGTGCATCCTTTCTTTTGTTACCTCTAGAACTGACAATTCCAACCCACTTCTAACCAGGCTCCCACATTGATAAATTTGTGATTTTCCAAATCCCTGTCCTCTGCACTGAATCCCACTCACTCACCCATCGTTCTGTCTTCGCTGACCTACACAGTTAAACAGCAACTCAATTTAAAATTCTCATCCTTCTTTTCGAATCCCTCCACAACACTGCCCTTTCCTATTTCCAATCACAGAGGTTTGATTTTTTTTTTCCCCACAGACACACTCACATTCAGGTTCTGATGAATCCAGTGTCTCTGTCAGGTTTTGATCTGACGTTTGGGTTGAATTTCCCATCATCAAATTCTGCTTTTCCAGTATCCTGCAAAAAAAAAAAATCATCACTGTCAGTCCAGGACAGAAATTGAGAAGAAACAAACATTCTACCTTGCTTTGAGTTTTGTG
This sequence comes from Sphyrna mokarran, assembly GCA_024679065.1. Lineage (NCBI taxonomy): Eukaryota > Metazoa > Chordata > Chondrichthyes > Carcharhiniformes > Carcharhinidae > Sphyrna > Sphyrna mokarran. Next base: position 12,938,075 of record JAGIQG010000038.1, on the reverse strand, counting down.
TGTGCAAATGCTCCCCTTCTAATTCCCTGTAAAAGGAGGTTCCAAAATCCTTCAGTTTGAATCTAGGATAGAAACTCACAACATTCTCTCCTCCTGAGTTGGATTAGCCAAGTTAATTGACCCTTAGTGTTCAACGATGTGCAGGTTGGAGAATTAGCGGGAGAAATACGTGAAGTTACAGGGATAGGGTCTGAGTCAGGACAGACTCGATGAGCCAGATGGCCTGCTTCTGCATTTCTGGGATTGTATGATACCTGTCTGCTGACATAGCTATCTGCTCAGTCACATGTCATACAAAACGTAACCAGAACTATAAGAGAATCTCCAAAAGCCTCAACTTCCACTAACTCGGGGACCAATCAGACTTGGAGAGGAACCAGACTTGGACAGCGCGGTGGCAGAGTGATTAGTATTGCTGCCTCACAGCGCCAGGGGTTGATTCCTGGCTTGCTCACTGTCTGCGTGCAGTTTGCACATCCTCCCTATGTCTGAGTGGGTTTCCTCCCAAAGTCCAAAGATGTGTAGTGGGTTAAGTGGATTGGCCATGATAAATTGCTCCTCAGTGCTGGGGGACTACCTAGTGTAAACGCATGGTGTTATGGGGATAGGCCTGGGTGGGATTGTGGTTGGAATAGACTCGACGGGGCGAATGGCCTTCTTCTGCGCTAAAGGATCCTATGAACTGACTTGTCTGACATCCAGAACTGCATCAGAAATTTATTAAATTTCAATTTTGGGAAGCCTGAGGTCTTCAGTTCCCATGCAAACTCCACTCCCTAACCATTGCCTCCGTCCCTCCCCCTGACAACTGTCCGAGGCGGAATCAGCCTATTCACATACTGATGAAGCAGGTTGATTGATAGGTTGTTCCCATTGAAGTCAACTTTCCCCTGACAAACATGGCGACCATGCATGCGCCGAATCACACATTGCCCTACACAAAGATGGCGGCGGCGCATGCTCTCTATGGCGCGTTGCGTTCCAGAAAAATGGTGGACGGGAACTCGGATTTGTGTGAAAGAACTGCGGCTCCACTCCGGGCAAACGGTGACCAGGAACTGGAGGTTTTGTAGCTTACACAACACGTTTACGAATCCGTTCCGCCTAACCCCCGGATTCATAGCTCTTGCTCACAGCATTTATTTCCTGCATCCCGGAGCTCATCCCCGGACCAAACATCGCAAATGGCCATTACTCACTCTGCGCATACTCCACTCATAGCCCCGCCCCCCCTTCCTATTGGTTTGGACCTGCCGGGCATTGTGAGGTGTCAGTGTGAAAGGTCAGAGAGGGCAGGCAGAGTGAGATGGACAATTTACCTGAATCACATTGCATTAAATTTGTGACTCTGGGAAGAGCTGCTTCAATACTGTGACAGGGACACAAATTTTATTGCAGGATTCAAACATGCATTTCCAGGAAAAATGGCAAGTTGCAAGTTTTTAGGTGTCCTGATCACCAACAATCTTGGTTTCCACCCCCCCCCCCCATTCCAACGTTATAGCTAAGAAAACCCACCAACACCTCTACTTTCTCAGAAGACGAAGGAAATTTCGCATGTCCACAGCAACTCTCATTAACTTTTACAGAAAGGATTGTTCCTGGTTGTATCACAGCTTGGTATGGCTCCTGCTCTGCCTAAGACCGCAGGAAACTACAAAAGGTGAATATAGCCCAATCTATCATGCAAACCAACCTCCCTTCCATTGACTCTGTCTACACTTCCTGCTGCCTTGGCAAAGCAGCCAACATAATCAAGGACCCCACGCAACCCGGATATTCTCTCTTCCACCTTCTCCCGTCAAGAAAAAATACAAAAGTCTAAGGTCACGTACTAACCGACTTAAAGAACAGCTTCTTCCCTGCTGCCATCAGAACTTTGAATCAACATACCTTGTATTAAGTTGATCTTTCTCTACACTCTATCTATAACTGTAACACTATATTCTGCACTCTCCCCTTTCCTTCTCTATTAACAGTGTGCTCTATCTGTATAGCGCACAAGAAACAATAGTTTTCACTGTATGTCACACGTGACAATAATAAATCAAATCAAAACATGGATTGGGAGATGCCCAGAGCATGGGAGAGGAAAATGAGGCTGGAGATTGGCCAGGGGGTTCACAAGGACATCGGTCAAGGAATTATTTATTTTTGAGGAGGTGGTAATAGCAGATCATCAATGAGAAATTTGAACGAGTGGAACAATACCTGAAGATAGAGAACCGTTAAAAACGTCAGTAAACACAAGGACATTGTGTGATCATTTTTACAGGAAGAAGTCGATGGTGCAGGAAATGGGTCCTGTGGACAGAGAATGAAGAGGGGAGATAAAATAAAGATGTGTGTTCAGGACTCAGAAAAGGGGTGTCCAGAGAACTAATGGAAGGGATAGAAACATAGAGACTAGAAGCAGGAGGAGACTATTCGGCCTGTCAAGCCTGCTGCACCATTCATTTTGATCATCAAATTCTGATTCCCCCCTTTTGCCCACCCCAACAGGTCAGGCAACTGATCAGATTGTCTCAATCTTAGTGACAAAGTTGTTCCATGAGCTCCTCATACTTGTTGTCGAAGGTGAGAAAAGAGGAGACAGGAGGGAGAGCCCTTTAAAATGAACAAACTTGGTTCAGACATATTAAAAAGACTTGACACACGTAGTTTACACAAAGCTAATTTATTTGATTTTTATTCAGAATATTAACACCTATAACTGAGCTAGGGTTCATGACCATCAGCAGAAACTGACCCCAAGGAACATGGACCTGACCTAAATAACAGCAAAATTGAATCTCTGTAGTTAGTTGTGAACTCGCTTGTGTCTCACCAGGGCAGATGACTGAGTGAATCCCTTCCCACAGTCTGAGCAGGTGTACGGTCTCTCCCCAGTGTGAACACGCTGGTGTACTATGAGATCAGATGATGTCCTGAACTTAGACCCACAGTGAGAACATTTGAATGGTTTCTCATCAGTGTGAACACGTTGGTGGGTCAGCAGATTCCCAGAAATTTTGAAACATTTTCCACAGTCTGGGCATTTAAAAGGTTTCTCATCAGTGTGAACTCGCTGGTGTCTCACCAGGGTGGAAGTCTGACTGAATCCTTTGCCACACTGGGAGCAGATGAACGGTTTTTCCCCAGTGTGAACTCGCTGGTGTACAGTGAGCTTTGATGAGGTCTTGAACCCAGACCCACAGTGAGAGCACTTGAATGGTTTCTTGTCTGTGTGAACATGTTGATGAGAAACTAGATTTCCAGATCTTTTAAAACATTTCCCACAGTCTGTGCATTTAAAAGGTTTCTCCCCGGTGTGAACACGTTGGTGTGCAGCGAGATTCGATGATGTCTTGAACCCAGTTCCACAGTGAACGCAACTGAACGGTTTCTCATCAGTGTGGACACGTTGATGTGACATTAGTTCCCCAGAACGTTTAAAGCACTTCCCACAGTCTGGGCATTTGAATGGTTTCCCCCCAGTGTGAACCCGCTGGTGGGCAGTGAGATTAGAAGATGTCTTGAACCCAGTCCCACAATGAGAGCATCTGAATGGTCTCTCATCAGTGTGAACAAGCTGATGGGACATCAGTTCACTGGAACTTTTATAACACTTCCCACAGTCTGGACATTTAAATGGTCTCTCCCCAGTGTGAACTCTATGGTGTATGTACAGGGCTGATAACTGAGTGAATCCCCTTCCACAGTCAGAGCAAGTGAAGGGCTTCTCTCCAGTGTGAATTTGCTGGTGTTTGATGAATTCAGATGATGTCTTGAACGCAGACCCACAGTGAGAGCAGCTGAACGGTCTCTGATCGGTGTGAACATGCTGATGGGTCGCCAGTTCCCTGGAACTTTTAAAGCACTTCCCACATTCTGGGCACGTAAAAGGTTTCTTGTCAGTGTGAACTTGATGGTGTGCCAGCAGTTGGGATGACTGATTGAATCCCTTCCCACACTGGGAGCAGGTGAACGGCCTCTCTCCAGTGTGAACTTGCTGGTGTCTCAGCAGGTGGGATGACTGAGCGAATCCCTTCCCACACGTGGGGCAGGTAAAAGGTCTCTCCCCCGTGTGACTGCGTTGATGATTTTTCAGGTCACTCGGGTATTTGAAACCCTTCCCGCAGTCTCCACATTTGCGCAGCTTCTCCCCAGTGTGACTGCATTTGTGTTGTGACAGATCAGCAGGTCGTCTGAATTCTCGTCCACACACAGAACACGTGTAAGGTTTCTCCCCACTGCAAACGGTGCTTTTTCCTTCCATTTTCAATACCCAATGATATTCTGGTTACGATAAATTGGGCAACTCTTTCAAATCCTAATGTGATGTTTGGTTTCCTGACTGCAAATCCTCTTCTTCTAATACCCTGTGAAATTGGTTTAAAGTAAAAAAAAGTGAGAAAACACCCACAGAAACACAAAGGCAGGTTGTAAAATTGAACTGAATGTAACTAGTAATTTGTAAGGCTGGGAGGTAGGAAAAACCATAAAAGGTTTTTGTAAAAACCCAACTGGTTCACTAATGTCTTTCGTGGAAGGAAACCTGGCAGAAAATCTGGGATTGCACAAGATTCCTGCCCACAAGAGATGAGAGGGAGCAAAAGATAGACAGAGAGAAGTGGGAGAACAAAAGGGTGAAGGAGAAATGTTGCATATCTTGACCAGAGCTCTGACAGAATCTCACAAATCCCCCACCACCGACTAAAGCCAGGGTAGCAAGTGTACGTGGACACCATCAGTTCCAAGTTACACAGTCTGATATAGTTCCAAATGAAGATGCTATGTGACAAGGATATGAACCTGCAGGTGACAGTATCCCTGTACACCTCTGTCCTTCTTGGGTATAAAGGTTGCAGACTTCAAAGGTGCTGCAAAAGGAATTTTGGTGCATCTTGCAGATGGCACACACTGCTGCCACTGTGGTTAGGGAAACAGGGGTTGTTCTGCTTGCAGCAAAATAGTTTGAAGGGAAACACAAACAAATTACTGGAACCTGAAACAAAAACAGAAAATGCTGGAGAATCTCAAGTCGGTCCGACAGCATCTGGGGAGAGAGAATAACACTCAGCGTGGAGGAACTGGGATGGTTTGTTTCTGGTCCAGGCACCTGGAGGCATGAAGCTCTTGACTGCTTGTGTTTGTCCCCATTGGTGTTGGAGGCGTGCCCTCCGCTGTGCTACCTGGGATCAACGGCTCTCTCAGGGTCGGGGGTTGGAGGGGGGGAGGAATTGTTGCCAGTTTGCCAGGTTCTCTGTCTCTTTCTTATGCTATGTCTCATTGTCATTTGGGACCTGATTCACAACAGAGGAGAGAAATTCACAACATTCTATCCTAGACTCACACTGATGCTTTTGGAAAATCCTTTTAGAGAGGATTAGAAGGGGAGCATTTACACACACAAAACTGAAACCAAGTGGAATCTTTGTATTTTCTTAGTTTATATCCTGGACTGATGCTTTCTTTTTTAAGCACGACATTTAATGAAGAAACTCAGGCAAGGAGGAAGGAGGGCTAAAGGGGTCTCGAAAAGTCGTTGGCCATCAGGATTAAGGAAAATCCTGAAGCTTTTTATACATATACAAAGAGCAAGAGGTAGCCAAGGGGAGGGTTGGCCCACTGACGGACAGGGAAGAGAATGTATGCGTGGAGCCAGAGAAAATGGGCGAGATATTAAATGAGTACTTTGCACCAATATTCACCAAAGAGAAGGACTTGGTGGATGATGAGTCTTGAAAAGGATGTGTAGGTAGTTTGGGTCATGACAAGATCTAAAAGGAGGTGATATTGGGGTTTTTCGAAAACATGAAGGTGGACAAGTCCCCAGGGCCTGATGGGATATACCCCAGAATACTGAGAGAGGCAAGGGAGGAAATTGTTGGGGCCTTGAGAGAAATTTTTGTATTCTTAACGGCTACAGGGGAGATTCCAGAAGATCGGAGAGTAGTCAAAGTTGTTCCTTTGTTGAAGAAGGGTAGCAAGAATAATCCAGGTAACTACAGGCTGGTAAGCCTGGTAGCAATTATTGGAGAAGACTTTTCGTGAGGATTTATTCCTACTTGGAAATAAATGGCCATATTAGTGAGAGGCAATATGGTTTTGTGAAGGAGAGGTCGTATCTTGATCGAGTTTTTTGAGGAAGTGATGAAGATGATTGCTGAGGGTAGGGCAGTGGATGTTGTCTACATGGACTTCAGTAAGGCCTTTGACAAGGTTCCTCGCGGCAGACTGGTACAGAAAGTGAAGGTGCATAGGATCAGAGGTGAGCTGGCAAGGTGGATACAGAACTGGCTCAGTCATAGAAGACAGAGGGTAAGAGTGGAAGGGTGCATTTCTGAATGGAGGGCTGTGACAAGTGGTGTTCCTCAGGGATCGGTGCTGGGACCTTTGCTGTTTTCAACATTTGTAAATGATATAGAGGAAAACGTAACTGGATTGATTAGTAAGTTTGCGGGCAACACAAAGGTTGGTGGATTTGCGGATAGCGATGAGGACCAGAGGATACAGCAGGATATAGATCGGTTGGAGACTTGGACAGAGAGATGGCAGATAGAGTTTAATCCGGATATAAAAACATAAGAACATAAGAAATAGGAGCAGGAGTAGGCCATCTGGCCCCTCGAGCCTGCCCCGCCATTCAATAAGATCATGGCTGATCTGAAGTGGATCAGTTCCACTTTCCTGCTTTCTCCCCTTAATTCCCTTGTCTATCAGAAATCTATCTACCCGTGACTTAAATATATTCAGCGAGGGAGCCTCCACCACTTCAACAGGCAGAGAATTCCAAAGATTCACCACCCTGTGAGGTAATGCATTTTGGAAGGTTTAATACACATGGGAAATATACAGTAAATGGCAGAACCATTAAGAGTATTGATAGGCAGAGGAATCTGGGTGTACGGGTACACAAGTCACTGAAAATGGCAATACTGGTAGAGAAGGTAGTCAAGAGGGAATGCAGCATGCTTGCTTTCGTTGGCTGGGGCATCGAGTTTAAAAACTAGCAAGTCACGTTGCAACTTTATAGAATCTTATTTCGGCTGCACTTGGAACATTGCCACACGACCAGAAGGATATGGAGGCTTTAGAGAGGGTACAGAAAAAATTAACCAGGAGGGCATTAGCTATGAGAAGAGGTTGGAGAAACTTGGTTTGTTCTCACTGGAATGACAGAGGTTGACCTGATAGAAGTCTACAAGATTATGAGGGGCACGTGAATAGTCAGAAGCTTTTCCCCAGGGTGGAAGAGTAAATCACTAGGGGGCTTAGGTTTAAAGGTGTTGTTCGAGGCAGGTTTTTTTTTAATACAGAGGGCGGTGGGTGCCTGGAATTGCCGCTCGCTTTTTTACTATCAAATAAATCGGTTGGATTAATAATTGGTGTTGCTAAATTCTTACTGAGTTCTTACCACTCCAATCCAACGCCGGCATCTTTACATCATGGAATTGCCTGCCAGGGGAGGTAGTGGAAGCCGATACGATAGTGACTTTTAAGGGGCGTCTGGACAAATACATGAATAGGGTGGGAATAGAGGGATACGGTCCCCGGAAGAGTAAGGGACTTTAGTTCAGTCGGGCAGCATGGTCGGTGCAGGCTTGGAGGGCCGAAGGGCCTGTTCCTACGCTGTAATTTTCTTTGTTCTTTGTTTCAAATCTGGATGACTCTTCATCAGATTGAATGGAAATTTGATAGAGGTGTAAAAGTTAATGATGTACATGAGGTACATGAAGAAAAGGAATTTGCAATAACTGATTATAAAAGGATTACAAGACACATATGCATCAACTCCCAGTCAGGCATTTTTTGGGTGGCACTGTGGCACAGTGGTTAACACTGCTTTTTCACAGTTCCAGGGTCCCAGGTCTGATTCCTGGCTTGGGTCACTGTCTGTGTGCAACTTGCACATTCTCCCCATGTCTGCGTGGGTTTCCTCTGGGTGCTCCGGTTTCCTCCCACAGTCCAAAGATGTGCAGGTTAGGTTTATTGGCCATGATAAATTTCCCCTTAGTGTCCAGGGATGTGTAGGTTAGAGAGGTAAAAATCCTGGCTGGGATTGTGGTCAGGGCAGACTCGATGCACTGGTTTTTATCATACTATGCCCTTTAGTTTTAGAGTCTATTTATTTTGTCTGCCTCTATTAGATCCCCCCTCGGCCTCCGCCTGCTCCATCGGAAAGAAACCCAGACAGAGCAGGTGTAGAAAGTTGTGAAGAAAGCAGATGGTATGCTAGTCTTTATAGGAAGGGGTATAGAGTACAAGAGCTGGCCTTTAATGTTGCAGTTGTATAAAACTTTGGTTAGACCTCATTTGGAATACTGCGTCCAGTTCTGGTCGCCTTACTACCAGAAGGACGTGGAGACTCTGGAGAGAGCGCAGAGGTTTACCAGGATGCTGCCTGGTATGGAAGGTCTGAGTTACGAGGAGAGGTTAGGCAAACTGGGGTTGTTTTCCTTAGAAAGATGTAGACTTAGAGGAGATCTAATAGAGGTGTATAAGATTATGAGGGGTATAGATAAACAGGGTTAAGCTTTTTCCTAGGATGGACTCACATGGCACGAGGGGTTAGCGTGAGGGGGGTAAGGTATAATTTGGATGCTGGAGGCAGGCACTCTGGAGTTATTTAAGAGATACTTAGATGGGCACATGAACAGAATGGGAATGGAGGGATATAGAAAACTGATTTAAAATAGGGATCATGAGCCTTGGGAGTTCCCTGGGAACAGTGTAAATTGTCAATGATATTGATGTATTTGTTTTATCTTACAGATACTTTGGTCCACCTTGTTGTCTAACAAGGGGCACACACATGATGGGTGGTGAGAAGGCTGCTCTTGGATTTTTTTCGAGAGTATCCTAGTGTTTCACGTCATTAGTGTACGCTTGACCTGGACCATCTGACGGGCAACACGACAGCTCAGTGACTATCGCTGTGCTGTGCGGATACATGGATTTGGGCCTGTGTCTGTGGGAGTTTGCACATTCTCCCTGTGCTGGCGTGGGTTTTCTCCGGTTTCCTCCCACATCCCAAAGATGTGCTCTTAGGCTAATTGGCAAAACAAATTCTCCCTAAATTGTCTCAAATTTGGTTTTTAATCCCTAGATCTATAAACTGAGCATGCGCTGTCCTCACATGGGCACTGGGCATGCACCGTCCTTACATCGCTCCTCACAAAGATGGCGACAGCGCAAGCGCACAACTGCACATTGAACACGGGCGTCATTTGGGCCGTGAACTCGGGTCAGAAACGAAGGAATAAAAACTGGGCTCCGCAGCGTGCAAACGGGAAATTATTTTTCTAGGTTTGCGGTTTACACAACACGTACATGAAGCCTCCTTCCCCACCCGCCGAATACATCGCTTCCTCCTAACCACCGTTTCACTCCCTTACCGACCGTACATTAGATACATCACTTGCTCCCCATCGCCATTAATACTGCGCACGCTGCAGTGCCAGCCCCGCCCATCTGTCACTCCGATTGGTTGGAGGTGCATGCGCTCGATCCTCCAGCCCCGCCCCTCTCTTCCTATTGGTCCGAAGCTGCTGTCTGTCAGCCGGGCATTGTGACGGTTTCAGATGGTGGGCGGGGCCACAGTCTCAGGCTGAGTTGCTGATTATTGGCAGCATTTTCTGTTTGGGAATTAGAGAGGGATGGTCAGTTCCCCTGGGACTGGGGGAATTCACACTCATTTCCCCAGGATTATCACTGCAACGTTACAGGGGAAAGTCCCCGCAAATCCTGTGTTTAAAATTTATCCAAACTGGAAGAATTTAAATATTAAACAGACAGCAGTATGTCAGAAAAATAATGCAGAAAAGTATGAGATGGTACAATTCATAGGTTAGAATAAAATTTAAAAGTAAAAGTTTATTTATTTGTCACAAGTAGGCTGTGACATTAACACTGCAATGAAGTTACTGTGAAATTCCCCCAGTTGCCACAGTCTGGCATTCGTTTGGGTCAATGCACCTAACCAACACGGTCTTTCAGGCTATGGGAAGAAACCGGAGCAAACCCATGCAGACACAGGGAGAATGTGTAAATTCACCCAAGCCAGGAATCGAACCCGGATCCCTAGCACTGTGCTACCGTGCCGTCCATAATAGTTTAAATCCAGATTAAATGGTGAAGGTTTATACGTTGCAGTGGAACAAAAGAGGGAAGAGATGGGAAATTCTAGTTAATACCTTATTGATCTGCAAGATCAATACTCAATCTCAAACATTATTGAGAAATATCTTTCAAAAATTCATTCGTGGGGTATGGGCATCACTAACCATACCTAGTTGCAGTTAAGAGTCAACCACGTTGCTGTGGATCTTGAGTCTTATGTAGGCCAGACCAGGTAAGGATGGCAGATTTCCTTCCCTAAAGGACGTTAGTGAACCAAATGGGTTTTTTCAACAATCCACAATACTTTTATGGTCATCAGTAGATTCTTAATTCCAGAATTTTTTTATTGAACACAAATTCCACTATCTGCCATGGCGAGATTTGAACCCGGGTCTCCAAAACATTAGCTGAGTTTCTGGATTAATAGTCTAGTGATAATACCACTAGGCCATTGCCTCCCCACATGTAAACTGAGCAGGGTGGAAGGTTACTACGCACAACAGTGCTGTCAGTAAGCAGCGTCATTCAGCCCAGCTGATCCCCTCCCTGCATGTTTAACCACACCAAATTTTGTTCACCCTGCACCCTTGTGCTCACTGACTTACTAAGGCCTCAGGTTAAGAAGCAACACAATTTTAAATTTTATGAGCCTTGTTTTCAAACACCTCACTAAGCTCACCCCTCCTTATCTCTGTAATTTCCTTCAGCCTACAATCCTCTGCTCCTTAAATTCCAGTCTCTACCATATTGTATTTAAATCGCTCAATTCTGTCAGATTCCAAGGCTCTGGCCTCTGGAACCTCCATAAACCTCTCCATCTCTCTCCCTCAGTTTTCTCTAAGATTTCCTTCCGCTTTGTCCAAGCTTTTGGCCTCTTTTAAGGTCAAACCAAATCAAATGAACTCAAGTTAAATCAGGACAAAGTAAAAGGCGCAGCTCTCCAAAAGGACAAGAGTGAGAGAGTGCAGCAGACATTTAACAGAATGATTTTAGTTGTTTGGTGTTGTTCTACCTGAAGCAAAGGAGATTGAGCAGATATTTGACAGAGGTACACAAGTTGATGATGGTAAGGTAGATTACAAAAAGCTGTTCCAATTAGCTGATCATAAAAGGATTAAAGGAAATAGATACATGATTTTTGACAAGACGTACAGCAGAATGCAGGGAATAAATTTTACACGATTGTTAATAAACTGGAATTTGATACTTACACTCATAATATTGTGGGCCTGATGAATTGAGTGACTCTGTTTGATGTGATGTTTGGTTTGAGTTTCTAGTTTGTAAATGGTCATGTAATATGCTGTAAAAAGTCAGTTACAAAATGTCACAGAATCATAGAAGGAGGCTGTTTGGCACAGCCTCTCTGTCACTTTATACGTGGGGAGGCGATGGCCTAGTGGTATTATCACTAGACTATCAATCCAGAAACTCAGCTAATGTTTTGGAGACCAGTGTTCAAATCTCCCCACTATCCTATTTATCCCCTAATTTACATTTCAGCATGGCCAATCCATTTAACATGCACATCTTTGAACTGTGGGAGGGAAACAGAGCACCCAGAGGAAACCCATGCAGACACAGGGAAAACGTGCAAATTCCACACAGGTAGTCACCCAAGACGGTAATTGAACCTGAGACTGTGAGACGGCAGTGCTAACCACTGTGCCATCTATAGTCCATCACTATCAGTCCAGAACAGAAACTAAGAGACAAACAGTTCTGTTGCTTTGAGTTTTCTGTGTGTAAATGCTCCCCTTCTAATCCCCTGTAAAAGGAGTTTCCAAAACCCCTCCCTGAGTCCGGGACAGAAACTCACAACATTCTCTCCTCCTGCTGCCCGGACTGGCGCGCATGCGCCCTGCTACCCCGCCGCTCCCTGGGCCATCGCCGGTCTGTTGGTAACAAACAGTACTCAGCTGTCTGTCAATGCTGTCTCAAGTAGCTGTGTGTGTGTGTCTGGGACCTGCTCTTCACTCCATCTCACCATGCATTCAGGTTTGCTATTTTTCACATGTAACAAATCACAGCCACACACTCACTCCAGAATCCCAAAATCATGTCACACCTTCTTAACTCTCAAATGTGCTGATGAAAAGATCAAAGTGAGTATCTGTCTTTCCTGTCTACCTGTGTTTTGGTGCTGATATTTCACGCAGGAACAGACTTTCAAATTTGGAGTCCTTTAAAACAAACTTCATGCACAACGACGTAAATATTTCCAAGAGGAAGCAATCAACTTACACATCCCATTAACACATTCTAGACTTTCACTGGAATGTAGGTGCATAGTAGATTGATATATTCCGTTCAACCACATCCAAGGGGAGTTTATTCCAACTCATTTGTTGTCCTGTGGTGTGGTATTTCTTCCAACTAACCACAGGAGATCCAGGAACAGGTTAAAGTAGTTTATTCACGATTCAAATCTGGAGGAGTCTACCCCAGAGGAACCTCTGGAGGAGCATCCTCCTCTGATACAGTTCTCACAGCACAAAGTCACAACTCTGACACAGCTCTCTAACACAGTAATCACAGAGACAGCATTCTAATACAGCTCTCAGCTCCAAGTCACAGATATAGATAGCTTACAGTTATTCAATACACAGTTTAGTTTATTCATTAATGTCACAGGTAGGCTTACATTAACATTACAATGAAGCTATTGTGAAAATCCCCAAGCTGCCATACTCCGGCACCTGTTCAGATACACTGAGGGAGAATTTTGCATGGCGAATGCACCTAACCAGCATATCTTTCAGACTGTGGGAGAAAACAGGAGGAAAGCCATGCAGACATGGGGAGAATGTGCAGACTCCCCACAGACCCAAGCTGGGAATCGAACCCAGGACCTTGGCACTGTGAGGCGTAGTGCTAACCACTGTGCCACCCCAGAACATTGGTTTCAAATTCCAATCTTACCTACGTAGGTTTGTAATTAAACCTTCACTCAAAAGCTTGTTAGAAAATGCTCTGTTCTTCTAGAAAATGAACAACCCTGCTGGCAAGTCCTGCTAACGTCCACACCTTGAGGTGTCAGCATTTGACCAGCTTGTGATATTACTTTAATGAAGGGGGGGGGGGCGTTAAATCTACCCCCCTGCCCCCACCCATTTAGCAATCCATTAATTCACTCTTACAATCCAAGTCTTTAAATTAAACATTCCCATTTGATTTGAGGTATTAACATATGTTAGTTTGTTCTTTATTGGCAATATCAGGCTGAAGTTTCTCTCCATGGAGCAAAGCTGAGGGGAGATTTGATAGAGGTGGATAAGGTTCTGACAGGTTTAGATAAGATGGACCAAAGAAAAGCAGTTCCCATTACCTGATGGAACAAGGATGAGGGGGACACAGGTTTTTGGCAGGTGATGCAGGGAATGTGAATATTTTACACAGCGAGTGGGAATAATCTGGAGGGTTACAAAAGGAAATTTCAGGAAATTAAACTTGCAAAGGTTTGGGATTAGAATGGGGTATTGGGACTGACTGATTTGCTCTCAAGGGTGTCAGGGAATGGATGGACAGCAGAATCTGAACCCTGTAACCGAGTGTGAACTCGCTGGTGTGTCTGCAGGTTGCCTGACTGAGTGAATCCTTTCCCACACACAGAGCAGGTGAATGGCCTCTCCCCAGTGTGAACTCTCTTGTGGGTAAGCAGGCTAGATGACTGGGTGAATCCCTTCCCACATTGAGAGCAAAGGAATGGCCTCTCTCCGGTGTGAACTCGCTGGTGTTTGAGCAGGGTGGATACATCTCTGAATCCCTTCCCACACTGAGAGCAGACGCATGGCTTCTCCTCGCTGTGAACTCGCTGGTGGGAAAGCAGGGTAGACGACTGTGTGAATCCCTTCCCACACACAGAGCAGGTGAATGGCCTCGTGCCAGTGTGAACTCGCTGGTGTATCAGCAACTTGGATAACTGAGCAAATCCCTTGCCACAATCAGAGCAGGTGAAGGGCTTCACCCCAGTGTGAACTGGCTGGTGTGTGAGCAAGTGGGATAACTGAGTGAATCCTTTCCCGCACAGAGAGCACGTGAACGGCCTCTCCCCAGTATGAATCCGCTGGTGTTTCTGTAGATTGGACGAATTCGTGAATCCCTTCCCGCACTGGGGGCAGGTGAAGGGCTTCTCCCCGCTGTGAACTCGCTGGTGTATCTGCAAATGGGATAACAGAGTGAAAGCCTTCCCGCATTCAGAGCAGTTGAATGGCTTCTCCCCGGTGTGAACTCGCTGGTGAGTCTGCAGGTTGGATAACCGACTGAATCCCTTCCCACACTGAGAGCAGGTAAACGGCTTCTCCCCGGTGTGGATTCGCTGATGCATCAGCAGGTTGGATGAATCACTGAATCCCTTTCCACAGTTGGGGCAAGTAAATGGCCTCTCCCCAGTGTGGCTGCGCCGATGAATCTCCAGCTCAGATGGGGCTTTGTATCCCTTCCCACAGTCCCCACATTTCCACGGTTTCTCCATGGCATGGGTGTCCTTGTGACTATCCAGGTTCAGTGATCAGTTGAAGGCTCATCCATGCACAGCTACGCTCTCTCCTTGCCGTGAATGCTGCAGTGAGATATTAGGCTGTATAATTGGTTAAAGTTCTTTCCACACACGGTGCACTGGAACACTCTCACTCGGGGGTGTGCACGTGTGTGTGTTTGTGTCTCTCTCTCGGTGTTTTTCTAGTCACACTAATGTTTAAAATCTTTTGAAGCAAACACCCGAGGCAAACATTTCTCCTTCTAGATTCAAAGAGCTGATAGCGTTCAAGTTTCAATTTGTCAACAGATTGTGACAGATCATGAAGTGAAACCTGTTTTGTCTCCTCACTTTTGATACCCTGAAAAAGAAATTTACAGAAATCATCATCGTAGCGAGCACAGGGTCGAAATTCAGAATAGACAATTCTAGTTTCTGTGGGACATTCTTTCCCCTCTCATTCCCCAAAGGCTGTAAATCTCCATCCCACACGTCCTGCCTCCATTCTCACTCTGCTGTATCTAACATTCACCCTCCCAATTCTCCACGAGGTGCTGATTCAAGCTGGTTGAAAGATCCCTACTTCTGTTGTCCTGTTCTGAGAAAGAAAACCTTCAGGCATGCTGGTAACCTAAACATTTACATCTATACATAGGCCGGCAGACTGGATGGGAGGTGAAACTTTAGTTACACGGTGAGTGTTCCTGGTCTGGAACTCACGAGTGGAACAAGAAAATGTCACTGATTTACAGACAAGTTTGGGGTGAGCAGTTGAAGGAAATAAAGATGCCGGGAAACAGTGATATGTCAAAGAAACGGGGCTGCCTGGATTGTTCTACAGAGTTGGCATGGAGTCTAATTACCCAATGTACTCCTCTGTCGTTTTGATTCTGTGACTGGAAATATATAACATAGCTACAGTAATATATAACAGGACTAGAAATAATAAATGTACTTTATTACAGAACCATAAATAATATATCAAATCTGTACCATATTGCAATACCAGACACTCTGTTCCCCTTAAATATCAGCCAACTCCTGAGAAACAGGAGATGGCTTCAATTGTGAACATTGGGAAAGAGACCATCCTTTTAGCCAGACAAATAAATGTGTTAAGCTGAGGGAGCAAAAGGAGGTCAATGTCTTTAAGAGAGAGAGAGACCTGGGCCAACCTTTCCAGAGTCTGCACCCTCCCTGGATTCACTTCCTTTCCTTTCAGTTGCTGTAAGTGCCCAATAACACCCAGAATGAGAAAAGAAATGGAAAGGGGGAGAAAAGGAGAAGGTTTACTCACAAATGTTAGCGACAGGAAGCGTGAGTCTTTCTGCAGCTCAATCGTCAGTCACACAAAGCCCGCGCTCTGATTCGCTGGAGGACCAGAGTCTTTCCGGTCCTCCAACTGTTCCCATTGGTTGCAGCCAGAGAGAAGCTGAGTCGCATTGTGGGTGAAGTGCGCATGTGTAGAATTTCGGGTGGAAGGCGCATGTGTAGAATTTCGGGTGGAATGCGCATGTGCGGGTATGGGGCGGGGCCCGGGACAAAGCCAGCGCGCGGACCATTGTCAGTCCGGGCCTTTCCCATTGGACAACAACTCGGCGCGGCTGGAGAGCGAAGTCCCGCCCACCCCCACGTGGGGCTCCGCCCCTCATTGTCCGTCTGCGGAAGATTGACCAATAGGAACACTAGACAACCGGAAGGACTCTTCTCCTCCAGCCAATCAGAATTTCCTATTGTCTGAATGCGGAAGTTAGACAATGAGTTTGTTCCTCTGCTCGTTTCTACCGAGCAAAGCTGCTGCTTCTCTGTCTGAATGAAGATGGAGCTTCAGATAGTCTGAAACTTCCGTGAGTAAAACACTTTCTTTTCTCCCCCTTTCCATTCCGGAGTTGAATTTTTAAATTCCAGCTCACCACTCACTGCCTAAATAAAAATCCTCACGTTCTTCATGTATCTCTAACCAGCTAATACAGTGTATTACGTACGTGATTAGTCCAAACATTTATGTCCAAATGTAAAACTTTCTAGGAAAATTGGGGACTTGCAGGAACTGATGACAAGAAATGGACGCAGGTGTAGCCACTAAGCCCTTCAAGCTTTCCGCGTCGTTCTGTCCGATCAGGGCAGTTCAATGCCAGTCTGTGCCACTTCCTCATAGCCCTCTGTTCCTCAATTTATCAAATATTTATCCACCTTCACTTTAAATATTTATAATGGGCCCACCTCCAACACCCTGTGGGGCAGAGAATTCCAGCGATTCACCATCCTCTATGAGAAATTTGTGCGCACTTCAGTTTTAACTTATGGGCTCTTGTTTGAGCTTATTCATTAGTAAAAATATCTCACCATCTACCCTGCCAAGTTCCCTCAGGATCTTATATGTTTAAATAAAGACCATTGCTTTTCTAAACTCCAAGGAATAAAGACCCAGACTATTTCCTCCTTTTGCGCTGTAGGGATTCTACGATCCTATTTTGTCACTCAGTAGGACAACCCTCTCATCCAAGGAATTAGCCTGGTGAGTCGCCTTTGGACTGCCTCCAATCTTCCTCTCCCCTTGTTTAGGTAAGGGGATCAAAACTGTATGCAATATTCCAGGTGAGGCCTCACCATCACCCTGTACAGATGCAACAAAACCTCCTTATTTTAAAACTGCAACCCCTTTGCAACGAAGGTCAAAATGCCATTTTCCTTCTTAACACCTTATTGGATCAGCCTGCTAACTTTTTGTGATGCAAGCACCAAAACACCGTGATCCCTCTGGACTTCACTCACCTGCAGTCTCTCCATTTAGATAATCTCCATTTTGATTTCTGACATAACGTAAGAAATAGGAGCAGGAGTCGGCCATCCAGCCCCTCGAGCCTGCCCTGCCATTCAATAAGATCATGGCTGATCTGAAGTGGATCAGTTCCACTTTCCTGCTTTCTCCCCTTAATTCCCTTGTCTATCAGAAATCTATCTACCCGTGACTTCAATATATTCAGCGAGGTAGCCTCCACCACTTCAATGGGCAGAGAATTCCAGAGATTCACCACCCTTTGAATGAAGAAGTTCCTCCTCAACTCCGTTCTAAACTGCCCCTCCCCCCACCCCCTTATTTTAAGGCTGTGTTCTCTAGTTCTGCGATCCTTTCTAAGCGGGAAGAATCTATCTCTACCCTGTCTAGCCCCTTTGTTATCTTGTAAGTCTCTATAAGATCCCCCCTCACCCTCTCAAGTATAGGCCCAGTCGAATCAATCTCTGTTCATAAGCTAACCCCCTCAACTCTGGTATCAGCCTGGTGAACCTTCTCTGCAATCCCTCAAAGGCCAATATATCCTTTCGCAAATAAGGGGACCAAAACAGCACACAGTACTCCAGTTGCAGCCTCACCAGTGCCCTGTACAGTTGCAGCAAGACCTCCCTGCTTTTATATTCTATCCCCTTCGTGATAAAGGCCAACATCCCATTCACTTTCTTGATATATGGCCTCACACTTCCCCACATTAAACTCCATTTGCCAGGTATTTGTCCAGTCACTCAATCTTATCTGTATCCCATTACAGAATCAAAATATTCTTATCACAACACGTCTTTCCTCCTATCTTTGCATCATTGGCAAATTTGGAAACCTTACATTCTGTTCATTCCTCTGGGTCATTAAAGAAATGATCCCTGCGACTCTACTAATTAGATCTTTCCGCTCTGAAAATGTCTCATTTATTCCAACTCTGTTTTCTACATGACAGTAAGTTTTCAATCCATGCAACACACTTCCACCAATTCGTGGGCTTTATAGAACAAAAAAGAACAAAAAAAACAGCACGGGAAACAGCCCCTTCGGCCCAACGAGCCCGCACCGCCACCTCAATGTTCCCACCTCTACCCGCGATCCCTGTCTATGTTTATAGATCTATGGATTAAAAACCAAATTTGAGACAATTTAGGGAGAATATGTTTTGCCAATTAGCCTAAGAGCACATCTTTGGGATGTGGGAGGAAACCGGAGCACCCGGAGAAAACCCACGCAAGCACGGGGAGAATGCGCAAACTCCCACAGACACAGGCCCAAATCCATGTATCTGCACAGCACAGCGATAGTCACTGAGCTGTCGTGTTGCCCATCAAACGGTCCAGGTCAAGCATACACTAACGACGTGAAGCACTAGGATACTCTCGAAAAAAATCCAAGAGCAGCCCTCTCACGACCCATCGCGTGTATGCCCCTCGTTAGACAACAAGGTGGACCAAAGCACCTGTGGATAAAAACAAGTACATCAATATCATCATCTATTTACACACTTCCCAGGGACTCCCAAGGCTCATGATCCCTATTTTAAATCAGTTTTCTATACCCCTCCATTCCCATTCTGTTCATGTGCCCATCTAAGTATTTCTTAAATAACTCCAGAGTACCTGCCTCCACCACTTTACTTGGCAGCGCATTCCATACCCCCACCACCCTCTGTGTGAAAAAACTCCCTCTAGCATCCAAATTATACCTTACCCCCCTCACCCTAAGCCCGTGACCCCTCGTGCTATTTGAGTCCATCCTAGGAAAAAGCTTAACCCTGTTTACTCTATCTATCCCTTCAAAATCTTGTACACCTCTATCAGATCTCCTCTAAGTCTACGTCTTTCTAAGGAAAACAGTCCCAATTTGCCTAATCTCTCCTCGTAACTCAGACCTTCCATACCAGGCAGCATCCTGGTAAACCTCCTCTGCACTCTTCCATAGTCTCCACGTCCTTCCGGTAGTAAGGCGACCAGAACTGGACGCAGTATTCCAAATGAGGTCTAAGCAGCGTTTTATACAACTGCAACATTAAAGGCCAGCTCTTGTACTCTATACCCCTTCCTATAAAGGCTAACATACTATATGCTTTCTTCACAACCTTCTCCACTTGCTCTGCCACCTTCAGAGACTTGTTCACCTGCACCCCCAGGTCCCTCTGCATTTCTATACTCTTAATAGGTCTACCCTTTATCATATACCTCCCCCCTACATTTTTTCTCCCGAAATGCATCACCTCACATTTATCAGGATTGAATTCCATCTGCCATCTGTCTGCCCAAGCTACCAGCCTATCTATGTCCTGCTGCATCGCCTGACAATGCTCCTCACTATCCGCAAGTCCAGCCATCTTTGTATCGTCTGCAAACTTGCTGATCACTCCACTTACTCCCTCTTCCAAGTCATTTATATATATTACAAATAGAAGAGGTCCCAGTACCGAGCCCTGCGGCACACCACTAGTGACCGAGTAAGAAGTCTCACAACACCAAGTTAAAGTCCAACAGATTTCCATGATAGCACAAGTTTTCGGAGTGTCACTTCTTCAGGCGAGTGAGCAGTTGTATTCGCAAACAGGGTACATATAGACCCAAACTCAACTTACAAGATCATGGTTGGAATGTGAATCTTTACAAGTAATCAAGTCTTAAAGATATAGACGATGTGAGCGGAGAGAGGGTTAAGCACAAGTTAAAGAGATGTGTATTGTTTCCAGCCAGGACAATTAGTGAGATGTTGCAACACCAGGCAAGTCGTGGGTGTTGCAGATAGAACCCAAGATCTCGGTTGAGGCCATCCTCATATACGTGGAACTTGACTATCAGTCTCTGCTCAGCTCGTCTGTGCAATCATGTGTCGTGAAGGAGGACCTTCTTCACGCAAAGGATGGTGAATCTCTGGAATTCTCTGCCCATTGAAGTGGTGGAGGCTCCCTCGCTGAAAATATTGAAGTCACGGGTAGATAGGTTTCTGATAGACAAGGGAATTAAGGGGAGAAAGCAGGAAAGTGGAACTGATCCACTTCAGATCAGCCATGATCTTATTGAATGGCGGGGCAGGCTCGAAGGGCCTACTCCTGCTCCTATTTCTTATGAAGGTTGCGTTGGAGAACGCTTATCCGAAGATCAGAGGCTGAATGGTTGGAGACGATACACATCTCTTGCGGAGCTACCCACTGTGCCATCCTATCCAAATCCACTACATCTACGGATTGCTCTCAATCTATCTCCCTCTCACATCCACAAAGAATTCGAGCAAATTTGTCCAACTTGATTTATCTTTAATGAAACCATCTTGATTAGGTTTGATTATATTCAGCTTTCCTAAATGATTGGCTATTTCCTCTTTGAGTATGGACTCCAGCATCTGGCCAATAATAGATGCTAAATTAACTGGACTATAGTTCTCTGTCTTCTGCCTTTGTTCCTTATGAACAAGGGAGTCACATTGGCTCATTTCCAATCTTCGATGCCCTCCTGGAATTTGGTGAGTTCCGAAAAATTACAACCAAAAATGTCCCCTATCTCTTCAGCGACCATGATAGTTCAGTGACCATCAAAATAATATCTTCAGGTCGTCGTTGGTTACGGGTGTGGTTCCGGAAGACTGGAGGATAGCGAATGTGGTCCCATTGTTCAAGAAGGGGAAGAGACACTTTCTGGGGAATTATAGGCCGGTGAGTCTTACTTCTGTTGTGGGCAAAGTATTGGAGCGAATTATTAGGGATAGGATTTATAGTTATTTAGAGAGAAATGAATTGATTGGGGATAGTCAGCATGGTTTTGTGAAGGGTAGGTCATGCCTTACTAACCTCATTGAGTTTTTTGAAAAAGTGACTAAAGAGGTGGATGGGGGTAAGGCGGTTGAGGTGGTATATATGGACTTTAGTAAGGCGTTTGATAAGGTGGCCCATGGAAGACTTCTGCAGAAAATGCAGATGTATGGGATAGAGGGTGATTTAGCTAATTGGATTAGGAATTGGCTAGCAGATAGAAGACAGAGGGTGTTGGTTGATGGGAGATATTCATCGTGGAGTTCGGTGACAAGTGGTGTACCTCAGGGGTCTGTTTTGGGGCCCCTGCTGTTTGTAATTTTATAAATGATCTGGATGAGGGTATTGAAGGATGGATTAGTAAATTTGCAGATGACACTAAAGTCGGTGGAGTGGTAGATAGTGAAGAGGGGTGTTATAGTTTGCAGAGAGACTTGGACAAGTTGCAGAGCTGGGCCGAGAGGTGGCAAATGGAGTTTTATGTGGAAAAGTGTGAGGTAATGCACTTTGGCAGGAATAATAAATGTGTAGAGTATAGGGCTAATGGTAGGATTCTTAATAGTGTTGATGAACAGAGGGATCTTGGTGTATTTGTGCAGAGATCCCTGAAAGTAGGCAGTCAAGTCGATAAGGTTGTTAAGAAGGCATATGGAGTCTTAGCTTTTATTGGTAGGGGATTGAATTTCGGAGCCGCAACGTCATGTTGCAACTGTACAAAACTCTAGTGCGGCCGCACTTGGAGTATTGTGTGCAGTTCTGGTCCCCACATTATAAGAAAGATGTGAGGCATTGGAGAGGGTACAGAGGAGGTTTACCAGGATGTTGCCTGGTATGGAGGGCAGGTCTTATGAAGATAGGCTGAGGGATTTGAGGTTGTTTTCGTTAGAAAGGAGGCGGCTAAGAGGGGACCTAATCGAAACATATAAGATGATTAGCGGTTTAGATAGGGTGGACAGTGATAGCCTTTTTCCTAGGATGGAAAAAGCTAGCACGAGGGGACACAGCTTTAAATTAAGGGGTGATAGTTATAGGACGGATATCAGAGGTAGGTTCTTTACCCCAAGGGTGGTTCGGGAGTGGAATGCCCTGCCTGCAGCAGTTGTAGATGCGCCAAGTTTGGTGGCGTTTAAGAGGTTAGTTGATAAGTATATGGAAGAGAAGGGAATGTTTAGTTTGGAGGGGCATTGCTTTTTATATTGGTCGGCGCAACATCGAAGGCCGAAGGGCCTGTTCTGTGCTGTAATGTTCTATGTTCTATTCTATGTTCTATGTTCTAAAATAAAGTTCATCTGCAAAGTTTGCAGATAATACAAAGATATGTAGAGGGACAGGTAGTATTGAGGAAGCAGGGGGACTGCAGAAGGACTAGGAGAGTGGGCAAAGAAGTGGCAGATGGAATACAATGTGGAAAAGTGTGTGAGGTTATACACTTTGGAAGGAGGAATAGAGACATAGACTATTTCCTAAATAGGAAAATGCTTCGGAAATCAGAAACACAGAGACTTGGGAGCTGTGTAAATAGACAATGCTATTGATGTATTTGTTTTTAACCTACAGGTGCTTTGGTCCACCTTGTTGTCTAACGAGGGGCATACACGCGATGGGTTGTGAGAGGGCTACTCTTGGATTTTTTTTTCGAGAGTATCCTAGTGCTTCACGTCGTTAGTGTACGCTTGACCTGGACCATTTGATGGCAACACGACAGCTCAGTGACTATCGCTGTGCTGTGCAGATACATGGATTTGGGCCTGTGTCTGTGGGAGTTTGCACATTCTCTCCGTGCTTGCGTGGGTTTTCTCCGGTTTCCTCCGACACCCCAAAAACGTGCTCTTAAGCTGATTGGTGTTAACAAATTGTTCCTAAATTAGTTCTCCCTCAATCTTCCCCAATAGGTGTAGACAAAGGTGATAGGTAGAAGAGGGTATTCATAATGTTAAAATGCCGGCGCGGGCTCGTTGGGCCGAAGGGCCTGTTTCCCGTGCTGTGTTATTGTTTGACGACCATCAAAAGTCTACTGTGCAGTTATTGGATCCTGGTGAGTCGTCCACCCTTAGCCACTGAAGGGAAAGGAAGTGAGTCCAGTCTGTGTATTCCACGTGTTTTAAGTCCAGTCGGAGACATATCTGTTTGGCAGTCTGCACGGAGATTTTCAATGCTCTGTGTCCAGGACAGGAAGCAGTGAGCATGGATCTGTCAATCAGCACTTTCAGGAGAATTGGGAGGGTGATAATTTGATACAGCAGAGTGAGAATGGAGGGAGGCAGATTTTTTGTTTTGGGGGAACGAGAAAGGAAAGAATGTTCTATTAAAACCTAGAATTGTCTTCTGAATTTCTATCCTGTACTGACAGTGATGACTTTTGTAAACTCTTTTTTTTTTTACAGGGTATCAGAAGATGAGGATTTACAGACAGAAATCTTAATTCACTTTTGGAATATTGTGTACCGTTCTGGTCACCTCGCTATGAGAAGGATGTGGAAGCATTAGAGAGAGTGGCAGAGGAGATTTACCAAGATGCTGCCTGGTTTGGAGGGTAGGTCTTATGAGGAAAGGTTAAGAGAGCTGGGGCTTTTCTCTTTAGAGCGGAGGAGGATGAGAGGTGACTTAAGTTTATAAGATGATGAGGGGGATAGATAGAGTGGACGTTCAGAGACTATTTCCTCAGGTGGATGTAGCTGTCACTAGGGGTCATAACTATAAGGTTCATGGTGGGAGATATAGGAGGGATGTCCGAGGTTGGTTCTTTACTCAGAGTGGTTAGGGTGTGGAATGCACTGTCTGCTGTGATAGTGGAATTGGACACTTTAGGAACTTTCAAGTGGTTATTGGATAGGCACGTGGAGCACTCCAGAATTATAGGGAGTGGGATAGCTTGATCTTGGGATTGGACATAGCTCGGCATAACATTGAGGGCCGAAGGGCCTGTACTGTGCTGTATTGTTCTATGACACTTGTGGAAGTGCTCACTGAATGTGAAATGACTCTTTTTGTTTATGTGTAAGAGGCTTCTGCCAGGTAACAGCAGTTCCCTCACCAGCTGTCCTTAGCTGGACCCGTGTTGATGAATTTATCGACCCGTGGTTTATTGGAGAATGGCTCATTCACAGCCCCAAATTAATCTCTCAGACTTCAAAAATAACTCGGGACAATTTCTTACACAGACAGGCTCCTCACTACACTCAATCCAAAGTTGAAAAATGTCACCTTTAAGAGTTTTCTAAACATCAGGAATACTTTAACTTAATGTCAGAGGGGATTAGGATAACTGGGGAATCAAAAGACTAATAGATTAAAATAAAAGTAGTTCAGAGTGAATATAGAAAGAATACAAAGTACCCAGAGTTACAAAGGTACAGTTTTGCATAGAAACAAATATAACCACTGTTAGAGAATTTAAGCATGTATTTTTGTACACCTTGGCTAATTACACATTGCCCCAAGGCATGGTAGGATATAGCTGTGTGTTTAAAAAACACACACATTCCTTGAAAACAGTATAGTCACTAAGTAGAAACAGACTCCATTGTCAGTGTGAGTCTCAGATAGTTCCAGCGATCCCAGACAGCCAGAGGAATAAAGTGATGCAAGTTTTCCTAACAAAGGATTGCTTAGTAGACAGTGAGAAAACTTTTGAATTTAGGGACTTGCATATTCAGGGTTGCTGGGAGAGAGTTTCTGCACTTGCGTAATAAGGTTGCTAAGAGACAGAATGGTCTGTAGAATCCAGACGATGTATTTTGTACTGCCAGAGGGTAAAATGTTATTGGCCAAGGTAAATAAATCATACACTTATCCAGTTGGGATGGCAGAGTAAGCGAGCAAATGATTTCTGAAAAATGTATAATTGCCGTATGTCTTAACAATATAATTTAGAATGATTTGAGCTGTCTCAAGTCACTTCTCCCACGTGTGTGGACCAGGCATGAGCAAAATAAAGAGTACGTCTTCAACCAGAATTTATTACCTCCATGAATTCTTTATTTGCTGAACTGTAATTTAAAAAAGAGCAATCTCTTACATGAAAGCCAGCGTAATACATCGCTTCCTGAAAAACTCCTAACTTCACACTGCAACATCTAATTTATTTTTAGTATTTTCCGTCCTCCTACTAATAGCAGAATCTTTAAGATTGCCCAGTGCATTAAAATATACTAAATTACATAATACACACTATAACTTAGTGATATTTGCATAAATATATGTTTAAATATATTTTCCCTCTGTGTGGATTCCAAATAATTAGGAAAGAGGTGAATTATAGAGTTATAAAGGTTTACAGCCACCACTCTCTGTCAAGAAATTGCCTCTCTAGACACTTTTGTATCTCTTCCCTTGCACCTCAAACCTTCTAGTTTTAGACTCCCCTACTTAAGATATTGACTATCTATCTGATCTGTGCCCCTCGTTATTTTATAGACCTCTGTGAGATTACCCCTCAGCCTCCTACGCTCCAGAGAAAAAGGTCCCAGCCTGTCCAGCATCTCCTTATAACTCAAACCATCAAGAATTGATTTCAAGAGTCAGGAGGTTAGGCTTCAGTTGTATAGAGCACTGGTGAGACCACATCTTTATTATTGTGTATAATATTGGTCTTATTTAAGGAAAGGTGTACATTGTTTCGAAGCTGTTCAGAGACGGTTTACTGAGGCACAGTATGGGCTCAGTTCTTGTACCAACTGAGCTTATTTGTGAAGGCCCCACATTCTCAACCTTGCCTGTTGCCTGAGTTGAGCCAATCACAATCATCTGGGACTAAGGCAACTTTACTGTTTTTAACTGGACTATTACCAGTTTTGGCAAAGTTATTTACATTTATATCCACTGGAGTTTAGAGAAGAGTTGATCAAATCTTTAAGATCCTGAGAGGGGTATTGACATGGTGGATGTGAAGTGAATTTTTCTTCTTGCGGGAGAATGTAAAACTGAGGGGCAGGGGGTCACTGTTTAAGAATAAGTGTCATCCGTTTAAAATGGAGATGAGGAGAATTATTTTCTCTCAGAGACTCTGAGCCTCTTCCTCAAAGGGGAGTGGAAGCAGAGTCGCTGAATATCTTGAAAACATTCTTGATCAATAAGCGTGTGAACAGAGGCAAGGCAGGAATGTGGAGGTGAGGCGACGAGCAGATCAGCGATGATAGGACACTATAGCACAAACAGGCCCTTCGGCCCACAAGTTGCGCCGATCATATTCCTACCTACCAGGCCTATCTATAACCCTCAATCTCATTAAATCCCACGTACTCATCCAGAAGTCTAAGACCCCAATGAGTTCGCCTCCACCAGCACCACCAATGGCAGCTGATTCCACTCACTCACCATGCTCTGTGATCTTGAATGGGCAATAGGCTCGAGGGGCCTACTCTTAGTTTTTATGTTTTTTTTCTATCCGATCATGAGGTGTGAGTGTCACAGGCAGGAGTGGCATTTATTACCTGTCCCTAATTGCCCCCAAATAGCTCAGCTATTTCAGAGGCCATTCTTGAAGTCAACCATATTGCAGTGCGTCTGGAGTCACGATGAATGGAAATGATTTACATGCCATCCGTTATAAACTAGAAGACTTGTGCCGTTTACAGTGAAAAGTGTTGTTCCTTGCCAGCTATGCTGACAAAGCATACCATTCATAGAGTACAAGGAAAGAATAGGGTGCAGGATGTAGTGTTGCAGTCATAGCTAGGACGTAGAGAAAGATTGGCTTAATGTATGGTAGGTCCATTCAAAAGTCTGAAGGCAGCAGGGAAGAAACTGTTCTTGAGTGGGGTGGTATTTGTTTTCAGACTTTTGTTTTGTAGACTCTTTATTTCAGGTAAGGATGGCAAATTTCCATCCCTAAAGGACATTAATCAGTCATTTGGGTTTTTACGACAATAGTTTTATGATCACCAAAACAAGGGGCATCCACGTGAGGGCTGCTCTTGGATGTTGCTTCGAGACTTGCCTAGTGCTTCACGTCGTTAGTGTGCACTTAAACTGGACCAACTGATGGGCAAAACGACAGCTCAGTGACTATTGCTGTTTGCTGTGCAGTTACAGGGACCCGGGTCAGATCTCCGGTTTGGATCAATGTCTGCGGGGGTTTGCACACTCTCCCCGTGCTTGCGCGGGTTTTCTCCGGCTTCCTCCCACATCCCAAAAATGTGCTTTTTAGGCTGATTGGCGTCAATAAATTGTCCCTTAATTGGATCTCCCTTAATCTGATGTAAATATAATTCCCTAAATTTCCACCTTCTTTATTGTGGAGTTCCACTAGAGGTAGACAAAAACTTCGACAAGCGACTTAAGACTCGAATAAGGCACTCACTGAGTGTGTTAAAATGGGCGGCACGGGCTTGTAGGGCCGAAGGGCCTGTTTCCTTTGCTGTGCTGTTCTTTAATTCCAGACTACTTTTTATTTAATTCAAATTTCACCATTTGCCATCGTAGGATTTTGAACAAGGGTCTAGTCACAATGTCATGATGCCACTGTCTCCCTTCGATTTTGAGATGTTCCACTGCCTTCCTGAGCTGACTTTGCACAGACTGACTGCTTTTCCCCAGCTGGCTCCCACAGCTCATTCCAAGTTCACTGTTCAAGTTGACTGCCTTTGCCTACAAGGTTTTTAACGTGGAGGCCATTGGAAATTTCTCGCCCCAAGCTAGGCTAATCTTCCAGCCTCTGCTCCCCTTGCGTGACCTCCCAGTGCACTATAAATTACACAGGTCGCGATCCGTGACTATCCACTGAGAAACACCCAGATATATTAAACAAAAGAACCTTACGAACACCCACAGCTCATTTCCATGGCAACCTGGCATAAATGGGAGGTCACAAACATAAACACAAGTTTACCCATGCCGCTTTTTTTTTAAGCACTAAGCTAGTTCCGTTTGCCTGTGTTTGGCCCATATTCCTCAATAACCATCTTACCCATGTAACTGTCTAAATGCTTTTTAAGAGACAAAGTTGTACGTGCCTCTACTACTATGTCTGGCACACTCACCAGCCCCTGTGTGACAAAAGTGACTATCTAGCTGATTTGCGCCCCTCATTTTTTATAAACCTCTATAAGATCACTCTCAGCCTCCTACGCTCCAGAAAAAAACAAGTCCCAGTCTATCCAGCCTCTCCTTATAACACAAACCATCAAGTCCTGGTAGCATCCTAGTAAATCTTTTCTACACTCTTTCTAGTTTAATAATATCCTTTCTATAATAGGGTGACCAGAACTGCACACAGTATTCCAAGTGTGACCTTACCAATGTCTTGTACAATTTCAACAAGACCGTCCCAATTCCTGTATTCAATGTTCTGACCAATGAAACTAAGCATGCCGAATGCCGCCTTCACCACCCTGTCCACCTGTGACTCCACTTTCAAGGAGTTATGAGCCTGTACCCTCCCAACCCCCGATCTCTTTATTCTATAACTCACCCCAACGCTCCACCACTAACTGAGTAAGTCCTGCCCTGGTTCAATCGACCAAAATGCATCACCCCACCTTTGTCTAAGTTAAGCTCTATCTGCCATTCGTCAGCCCACTGGCCCAATTGATCAAGATTCTGTTACAATCCTAGATAATCTTCTTCACTGTCCACTTTGAGCTGGAGAAGGAGCAACAAAGATTCACAAGAATAATTCCAGAACTAAGAGCATTTCACTCTCAGGAAAGGCTGGAGCTAATTTTCTCTCAAAGAGAAGACTGAAGTTTGACCTAATGGAACTCTTTGAGATTATGAAGAGGGTTCAATAATCCAATAGGGATTTCAGGAGAAATCTCTACCCAGTGAGTGGTGAGAATGTGGAACTCACTACCACAGCGAGTGGTTGAATATATTGAAGGGGAAGCGAGATACATCCATGAGGGAGAAAGGAATAGAAGGATGGGGAGATGACGAGGGGTGGTGGAGGCTCATGTGGAGCACAAATACTGACATAGACCAATTGAGCTGTCTGGCCTGGCCCTGTGCTGTAGCCTCAATGGACAAATATATTTATTTTAGATCTACCTGTAGTGGTAGGAAAAAGTGGTAGCTTATGAAGAGAGATTGAATAGATTGGGCCTATACTCATTAGAGTTTAGAGGGCTGAGGGGGGATCTTATAGAGACTTGCATGATAATGAAGGGGGTAGAGGTAGAGAGATTCTTTCCACTTAGAAAGGAAACCAGAACTTGAGGGCACAAAATGAAGGGGGGGGGCAGTTTAGAACGGAGTTGAGGAGGGACTTCTTCACTCAAAGGGTGGTGAATCTTGGAATTCTCTGCCCATTGAAGTGGCGTGGGCTACCTTGCTGAATATATTGAAGTCACGGGTAGATAGATTTGTGATAGACGAGGGAATTAAGGAGGAGAAGCGGAAAAGTGGAACTGATCCACTTCAGATCAGCCATGATCTTATTGAATGGCGGGGCAGGCTTGAGGGGCTGGATGGCCGACTCCTGCTTCTATTTCTTATGAAAAGCACTATTTACTATCCAGGATAAAATAAATGTCCTTCATCAGCTTCTGTGGATCACTTTAGTGGAAATGTGTCCCCGCCCGAGGCTCAAAGAACATCAGGCCACTGGAAGCAAAGTCAGGAAACAGTCACACCAGCAGAAAGAAACCTTCTGACCCTCCCACTTCAACTGTCTGAATGAACAAGATTCCTTCCTGGATGTGGTTAGCAGCAGCGACAACAGCAGAATCCAACCCCTGTAATCACTTGTGAACTCATTCTGCAGGTTGGATGAATTTATGCATTCCTTCCCACACACACAGGTCTCTCCTCAGTGTGGACGTGCTGCTGGATCATCAGATCCTGAGAGCTTTTGAAGCCGCTCCCACAGTCAGAGCATTTAAAGGTCCCTCCTGGGTGTGAATGAGATTGTGCCTAAGCACACGGGGTATCGAGTGAATCCTTTCGTGCACACTGAGCAGCTATGTGCTCTCTACCGGTGTGAATGCGCTGGTGTCTCTGCACTTCTATCCTCTTTGTACAGAGAGAACGGCTGAACGGTCTCTCCCCACTGTGAATGGACCATCAGATGCTCAGTAATTTTAAAGCCACAGTCAGAGCATTTAAAGAGTCTCTCCTGGGAGTGAGTGACTTTGTGTTGCGGGCTGGCTAACTGAGTGAATCAGTTCCCACGCGTACTGCAGGTGTCTTCCCACTTTGAAGACGCTGGTCTGTCAGAAGGGAAGACAGAACCATCGAAAATTACAGCTCAGAAGCAGGCCTTTTGGCCCTTCTTGTCAGTGCCGAACCACTTTTCCCACTGACCTGCACTTGGACCATATCCCTCCACACCCCTCTCATCCATGAGTCCGTCCAAGCTTTTCTTGAATGTTAAAAGTGACCCCGCATTTACCACTTTATCTGGCAGCTCATTCCACACTCCCACCACTCTCTGGGTGAAGCATCCCCCCCTTCCCTCAATATTCCCTTTAAATTTTTCTCCTTTCACCCTTAACCCATGTCCTCTAGCTTTTTTTTCTCCCCTAGCCTCAGTGGAAAAAGCCTGCTTGTGTTCACTCTATCTATACCCATCAAAATCTTATATACTACTGAGTGAATCCCTTCCCACACACAGCGCAGGTGAATGGTCTCTGTTTAGTGTGAAGATGCCGGTGTGTCAGAAGGGCAAATGACTGAGTGAATCCCTCTCCACACACAGCATAGGTGAATGGCCTCTCTCCGGTGAAAATACATTGATGAATTTCCAACCGAGAATGGGGACGTGAATACTTTTCCACAATTCCCGTTTTTCCACAGTTTCTCCATGGTGCAGATGCCTTTGTGACTCACTAGGTTTGTTAATCAGTTGAAATCTCATCCACACACAGAACGTGTGTACAGTCTCTCCCCACTGTGAATGCTGCAATGTATTTTCAGGCTGTGTAACTAGTTAAAGCTCTTTACACAGTGCATTGGAATACTCTCACTCGGGGGTGTGTGTGTGTGTGTGTGTCGGTGCTTTTCCCGTCACACCGATGTTTAAAATCTCCTGAAGCAGACAGAGAGAAATATTTCTCTTCTCAATTAAAAAATAGATGATATTCAGTTCATGATAAATTGAGTGACTCAGTGAGATGTTGACATGACGTTTGCTTTGAAATTTATGTCTGTAAATCCTCACTGATATCCTGTAAAAGGAATTTACAAAATTCATCAGTGTTATTACAGGATCATAGAACCCTACAGTGCAGAAAGAGGTCCTTCGGCCCATTGAGTCTGCACCGAATACAATGCCACCCAAGTCCTACCCCCAAATTTGTTCTTTGTTCATATCCCTACATGTTATATCCACTCATCTCTCTAACCTATACATCCATGGACACTAAGAAGTATTTCTTAGCTTGCCCAGTCAACCTAACCCGCATATCTTTGGACTGTGGGAGGAAACCGGAGTACTTGGAGGAAACCCATACAGGCATGAGAATGTGCAAACTTCACACAGACAGTGACCTGAGCCAGGAATCAAACCCAGGACCCTGGAGCTGTGAAGCAGCAGTGCTAACCACTGTGCTACCGTGCTGCCTCAATAGACATTCAGAAAAGTTAATTTTAGTTTCTATGGAACATTCTTTCCTCTCTCATTCCCTAAAAGCTGCAAATCTCCATTCCACACACTCTTCCTCCATTCTCATTCTGCTATTAATCTAATATTCACCCTCCCAGTTCTCCCATAGGAGTTTATTTAGGTGGATTGACACATCCATGCTCACTGCTTCCTGTCAAAGAACAAAGAACAAAACAGCACGGGAAACAGGCCCTTTGGCCCGAGCCCACGCTGCCACTCCGATGTTCCCACTTCTACCCGTGATCCCTGTCTATGTTTATAGATCTATGGATTAAAGACCAAATTTGAAACAATTTAGGGAGATTTTGTTTTGCCAATTAGCCTGAGAGTACATCTTTGGGATGTGGGAGGAAGCCAGAGCACCTGGAGAAAACCCACGCATGCACGGGGAGAATGCGCAAACTCCCACAGACACAGGCCCAAATCCATGTATCTGCACAGCACAGCGATAGTCACTGAGCTGTTGTGTTGCCCATCAAATGGTCCAGGTCAAGCGTACACTAATGACGTGAAGCACTAGGATACTCTCCTGGACACAGAGAGCAGGAAATCCCCCTGTAGGCTTCTGGACAGATATATTTCTTGAGGGAAGTTTATTTCCCTCAAGTGCCGATCAAATTTCCTTTTGAAATCATTGCTTGTCTCTGCTTCACGACCCTTACGTGTACTATGACCTGCTTTCTTCCAGCCCAGAGCATTCTTGACTTAACAGTCCCACTGAAGCTGCTTGGACTATGTCATAGAAACCAAACGTTCATTAGAATCGGAGAATTCCTACATCTTATTAACCGTCCCTGAGCCTTCACCTCTCGTCTGAGGACACTCTTATCTCTGTACTGTTAGTAGTCTTACAATGCAACCGTGTGCCCGTGTGAGGGGCCCAGTTCAGATAGTTTCACGTTCCATGACTCTGTCGTCAGTGGCTGAATAGCTGTAGGAATACGGTCGACTGAGCTAAATTGGACGCTTTTACATAATGGTTAGTAAGAGTCCACTTTGTTAACATAGTGCACATGGATATATAAATACATAGGAAGGCAAAATATTGCGGATGCTGGAATCTGGAACAGAAACAGCTGGAAAATGTCAGCTGGTCAGACAACATCCGTGGACAGAGAGTAGAGTCAATGCCTGGATGACCCTCCATTTTATTGATAGCCCTTCCCATTGCAAGCAGCTCAGCATGAAGGTCAGGGGGTGCGCGCGCAGGGACGCGGGAGCCCCGCCCCCACCCATTGTTCCCGCTTCCTCGAGCCGGGGTTTCCAGGCAACCGGCTGCCGGCTCCCGCCAGCGCGACGGGCCCCTGGCGGCCCCACCCCCCCGGCACAGGACCGCGCATGTCCAAGGGGAGAGAGGAAGTTGCGCAGGTCCGGAGGAGCGCCCACCTCCTGACCTCGATGACGGCGCGTTGACCAATGGGAGGCGTCGGAGGACCGGAAGGCGTGCAGTCCTCCAGCCAATCAGAGCGCGGGCTTTGTGTGAATGAAGATTGAGCTTCCGACAGGCTAAAACTTCCTCTTCTCGCCGACATCCGTGAGTAAAACACTTTATTTCTCCTCCTTTCCATTTTCTTTCTCTTTCTGGGGGGAAATTGGGGACTTACAGCGACTGAAGGGAAAAGAAGTGAATCCAGGGAGAGTGCAGACTCTGGAAAGGTTGGCCCAGGTCTCTCTCTCTCTCTCTTTCTCTTTTTCTTTCTTTCTCTTCAAGGCATTGACATCTTTTGCTCCCTCAGCTTATTTGTCTAGCTAAAAAAGATGGTCTCTTTCCCAAAATTCACAATTAAGGAGCTGATTTCCCCAGGAGATGGCTGACATTGAAGGGGACAGTAAATTAATATAGGAAGCGATATATATAGGCTAGCAGTGCTGCCTCACAGTGCCAGGGACCCGGGCTTGATTCCTGGCTTGGGTCACTGTCTGTGTGGAATCTGCACATTTTCCCCGTGGGTTTCCTCCGGGTGCTCCGGTTTCCTTCCACAGTCCAAAAGATGTGCTGGTTAGGTGCATCACTTATGCTAAATTCTTCCTTCGTGCACCCGGACAGGCACTGGAGTGTGGGGATTGGCAAAGTAACTTCGTTGCAATGTTAATGTAAAACAACTTGTGACACTTACAACAATATGAGACCTATTGGTTTATTTCATATGGTACAGAATAAGATGTATTATTTACGGGTTCTGTGACAAAGTACATTTAACATTATTGTTAGTGTTGTGATATAATACTGTAGCTATATTATGTATTTCTAGTCATATAGAGAATTGGGAGGGTGAGTATTAGATACAGAAGAATGAGAATGGAAGGAGAGTGTGTGGGATGGGGATTTACAGCTTTGGGGGAATGAGAGAGGAACGAATGTTCCATAGAAACTAGAATTGTCTGTTCTGAATTTCTCTCCTGCATTCACTGTGATAACTTTTGTAATTTTTGCAGGGTATCATAAGTAGAAGGATTCACAAACAGAAATCTCACAGCAAAATCTGACAGTCACTCCATTTATTGGAATCTGGATATCATCAGCCTTTCTATCTAGAAGAAAAACTCTTTCTCTGTTCTGTTTGCTTTTGAAGGTTTTAAATATTGTGTGATTGGAAAAGCACTGAGCCCCCCCCCTCCCTCCATACATACACACACACACACTCAAATACACTGAAGTGAGAGTGTTCCAGTGCACTGACTGTGGAAAGAGCTTTAACCAGTCTCACAGTGTGAAAAACAGCAGCGTTCACAGCAGGAAGAGACTGTACATGTGTGGGTGTGAACGAGGCTTCAATTGACCATCAAACCTGGAGAGTCACAAGGATACCAGCAGCATGGAAAAACCGTGGAAATGTGGGCACTGCGGCAAGGGATTCAGGCACCCATCTCGGCTGGAAATTCACTGGCGCAGTCACACGGGAGAGAGGCCGTTCACCTGCACTGTGTGTGGGAAGGGATTCAATGATGCATCCAACCTGATGACACACCAGCGCATTCACACGGGTGAGAGGCCATTCATTTGCTCTGTGTGTGAGAAGGGGTTCACTCAGTTAACCCATTTGCAGACACACCAGCGAGTACACACTGGGGAGAGGCCATTTGCCTGTGCCGTGTGTGGAAAGGGATTCACTCAGTTACCCCATCTGCAGAGACACCAGCGCGTTCACACTGGGGAGAGACTATTCAGCTGCTCTGTGTGTGGGAATGGATTCACTCAGTTATCCAGCCTGCTCAGACACAATCTCACTCACACCGATGAGAAGCCCTTTAAGTGTTCTGACTGTGGGAGGGATTTCAAAAGATCTCAGGATCTAATGGTCCACCAGCGCATTCACACCGAGGAGAGACCGTTCAGCTGCCCTCACTGCGCAAAGCGGTTCAGAAGGTCATCCACACTGCGGGATCACCAGCGAGTTCACAGCAAGGAGAGGCCTGATCTCAGCGTGGGATTCAATACTTCACCCCAACTGCTGACGCACCAGCAAGATCACAGTGGGGAGACGTCATTCATCTGCACCATGTGTGGGAAGGGATTCAGTCAGTTTTCCCATCTTCTGACACCAGCGAGCTCGCAAGTGATAACCGGAGTTGGATTTTGTTGTTATTGCTGCTATTTGTCCGATCCTGGCCTGGGTGAGAGTGGGTGGCAGGCTCTTTAATAGAAATGAGTCCCTTCAAGCTAATTGGCAAAGGAGCCAGAGGGGGAGATGAGATTTTATTTCGTGTTTTGACGCAGTGGGTTGTTCTGATCTGCAGATACTATTGAATCTTTCCAAGGGGTAAAGAAAGGGATGAATTTGCAGGGCTGTGGGGGAAGATCAGAGCAGTTGGATGAATCAGTGAGTCCTTTTATAGATAGCATAGGCACGATGGGCTGAATGGACTCCTCCTCCAGCCTGTCAAACTCAGCCTCCTACTTCTGTACAGATCAAAAGGGACAGATTTCATTGCAGCCTGTCTCCTGTGTATGTATTTAAAGAGACAGGTTTCTGTTTAACTCCGAGTGACCAATATAACAATTGGTTGGAAGCCCATTTCCCACTCTGTCCTCCAGCACCTTCCTGTCTCTATCAGCTTACGCAGTTTCCCAACTGGGGCACAGGCACCGTTATTCTCAGCTAAATTCAGCCCCCAGCTGACATGAGCAATGGAGAGACAGAAAGGAGCCAAAATTTGGCCTTTGTCTGGATTACGCTGTAGATACCTCCAACTTTGTTGATGACTTCCCAAGAAATCTCAAAGAACGTTAGGTCTTCAACAGGCAAACTCATCTCCAAACTCTGTGGCCTGGGCCTTGGCTCCTCCCTCTGTGACTGGATCCTGAACTTCCTAACCCACAGATCACAATCGGTAAGGATAGGCAACAACACCTCCTCCCCGATCACCCTCAACACCGGTGCCTCACAAGGCTGTGTTCTCAGCCCCCCTACTATACTCCTTATACACCTCTCATTGTGCGGCCAAATTCCCCTCCAATTCGATTTTCAAGTTTGCTGACGACACCACCATTGTGAGCCAGATCTCAAGCAATGACCAGAGTACAGGAATGAGGTAGAGAATCTGGTGAACTGGTGCAGCAACAATAATCTCTCCTTTAATGTCAACAAAACGAAGATTGTCATTGACTTCAGGAAGCGTAAAGAAGAACATGCCCCTGTCTACATCAATGGGGACAAAGTAGGAATGGTCGAGAGCTTCAAGTTTTTGGTGTCCGGATCACCAATAATCTGTCCTGGTGCCCCCTTGCCAACTCTATAGTTAAGAAAGCCTCACCAACGCCTCGACTTTCTCTGAAGACTAAGGAAATTTGGCATGACTCTCATCAACTTTTACAGATACACCATAGAAAGTATTCTTTCTGGGTGTATCACAGCTTGCTGTGGCTCCTGCTCCGCCCAAGATCGCAAGGAACTGAAAAGATTGTGAATTTAGCCCAATCCATCACACAAACCAGCCTCCCATCCGTTGACTCTGTCTACACTTCCCGCTGCCTCGGTAAAGCAGCCCAGCACAATCAAGGCCCCCAAACATCCCGGACATTCTCTCTTCCACCTGCTTCCGTCGGGAAAAAGATACAAAAGTCTGAGGTCACGTACCAACCGACTCAAGAACAGCTTCTTCCCTGCTGCTGCTAGACTTCTGAATGGACTTAACCTTGCATTAAGTTGATGTTTTGCGATACCCTAGCTATGACTGTAACATTACATTTGGCATTTTCTCTTTTCCTCCTCTATGAACGGTATGCTTTGTATAGCGCGCAAGAAGCAATACTTTTCACTGTATCCCAATACACGTGACAATAATAAATCGAAGTATCATCTTCCCATGCAGGGAATCCGCTTAAAGAGGTTATCGAAATTGACCTGAGCAGCAGCATTGTGTGTGTGTGTGTGTGTGAGAGAGAGTGAGAGTGTGTGTGTGAAATTGGTGAGGCCACACCTAGAATATTGTGTACAGTTTTGGTCTCCCTTTTCTGAGGTTAGAAGTTGTTGCTCTTGAGGGAGTGTAGCAAATGTTTTGGGAATGATGGGGCTGATGTATGTGCATTGATAGGCTAAATTGCCCCCTTATGGTCCCAGGATGCATAGTTTAGTAGTGAGATTAGGGGGTACATTTATGATCTGATGGAAGTAGGGCCAAGGTGGGATTGTTGTCAGTTCAGACTCGATGGGTCTGAATGACCTTACTCTGCACTGTAAAGTTTCTATGATTAGCCAATTGTTGGAAAGTAGCCAATTGGTCTATAACTTATCAGCAATGGAATTGCTTTGGTTTCTGACTAATTGCTCACATTTTCTAAATGTTAAGACAATTCGTTCTCTCAAACTGAATGACTTAGCTTGGGGTAGTCCGAGTGTCGACCAATGATTGGTTTTAATCAGTCATTCAATGTTGTCATCTTGAACAGAAGCCTATTCATTTTCTACAGTCAAGGTTAACCAGTCCTGTTATCATTTATTATTTCTGTTGGCCTGAAAGGGGAGAATCTCATAGTTCCCACAGCATTTTACCCATTTTAATGCATTTAGAATTCTAAATGTGATAAGGGCAGCATGGTAGTACAGTGGGTTAGCACTGCTGCTTCACAGCTCCAGGGTCTTGGGTTTGATTCCCGGCTCGGGTCACTGTCTGTGTGGAGTTTGCACATTCTCCTTGTGTTTGCATAAGTTTCCTCTGGTTTCCTCCAAAGATGTGCAGGTTAGGTTGATTGGCCATGCTAAGAAATTGCCCCTTAGTGTCCAGGAATGCGTAGGTTCGAGGGATTATTGGATATAATATGTAAGGCTTGGGTGGGATTGTGTTTGGTGCAGAGTCGATGGGCTGAAGGGCCTCTTTCTGCATGTAGGGTTCTATGATTCCATAACATTTTATGTTCAAATTTACATTTCCTGCATTTCTAACATACGTATTAATGAATCATTTAGTTGTCTCACAGTTAAGTTTGTCTATTTAACTAACTTGGCTGCTTCTCACTTGTGGTAACTTCAGCCCAGAAATAAGGGTAAAATGCACTGTTAAAAACAGGATGTTCTTCATGTAAATGAATAAAATTTAAGAAATCTGTGGTAAACAAAAGTAAACAGAATCAGCAGACACAGAGAGAATGTGCAGATTCCACACAGACAGCGACCCAAGCTGGGAATGTGAACCCAGCCCCCTGGTGCTATGAGGCAGCTGTGTTAATCATTGCCCTGAGCAAAGCAGGTTGTTCACTTCAGGTAGAAAGATTTAGACACCTGGGTGACAGGTTGGGAAGGTTAGAGATGTTTGTATGTGCGAATGTTTGGTTAGTTACAAATGTGCTTCTATTACAGTTCAACAAGTCATTGCATGAAAAGTAAATTAAAGGTTGGAGAAGTAACAGCTTAGAAACTGGGGCACCTTTCAAGCAGGAATGGTTTTTCAGCTTAGTTTTAACTGTTGGTTACAGAAGGCTGGATGACACAAAAAGGTTGGAAGTGTGGATAGTTTGGAGGGGTGTCAGAAGTTGTAGTGTGACATAGGATGCAAGACTGGAGGGAGAAGTGGCAGATGGACTTCAACCCGGATAAATGAGGTGGTACATTTTGGCAGGTCAAATGAGATGAAGGAATGTAATATTAAGGCCAAGACTCTTAGCAGTGTGGAAGATCAGAAGGATCTTGGGGTCCAGGGTCATAAGATTCTCAAATCGGTTCGTAAGTAGAGGATGTGGTTAAGAAGGTGTATGGTGTACTGGCTTTCATCAATCGAGGAATTGAGTTTAGGAGACTTTTTCTCAGGGCTGAAATGGTCGCTACAAGAGGACGCCAGTTTAGGGTGCTGGGGAGTAGGTACAGAGGAGATGTCAGGGGTGCGTTTTTCACTCAGGGTGGTGAGTGAGTGGAATTGGCTGCCGTCAGTCATGGTGGAGGCAAATTCGATAGGGTCTTTTAAAAGACTTCTGGATGAGTACAAAGAACAAAACAGCACAGGAAACAGGCCCTTTGGCCCAGGGACTTAATAGGATTGAGGGTTATAGGTAAGCGTAACAGGTAGAGATATGATCGGCGCAACTTGTGGGCCGAAGGGCCTGTTTGTGCTGTAGTTTTTCCATGTTCTAAGTCTCCAAGAAATCTGGGGTTAATGAAACAGAGAAAACTGATAAGGGAGCAGAAAACTGTTCAGTAAAGAGAGACGAAGTTGAGAAGAAAACAGAGAAGCTAGAAAGATATCTAGGGTGATTTTCAAGTTTCCGAGAATTTACTACAGCTTATGGAATGCGAGTTGCAATAATTGGAAATTGGTGGCTGGGTCTTGGGGTTTGTGTCCTGGATCTCTTGTTAAAAGTGGAGCACGTGCTTTATTTGAAGAGAAAGTTGAAAACCTTGAATCTCTGTCTCTACCTATCTGTCTGGCTCCCTCCCTCATCCCTATCTGATAGCCACCCCACTCTCTCTATTTCTTTCAATCTGGAGTCCCCAGGCGATTGAAGCTCTCGGAGCCCTTTGTCCAGGAGCAGAGAACAAAATCCAGTTAAATATTCCAACAAGGCAGAGGAAGGAAGTGCGCAGCTAAAAGATGAAAGCTTTTGACCTACTTTCAAGAATCACTCAATGTGGGGAAAGTGTGTCTCTGTCCAATCAGTATGAGGGAGCAGGATAATGAACATGTAGTCTGTCCAGTGGGAGCTGAGTGGTGTCAGGGGCACACTCAATGACCATTCCCTCAGTGTGAGATGAATGATGAACAGGAGAACTGTCCAATTGGGAGAGAAGAATAGTGTCAGGTGGGATTTCAGTCACATCAGTTCCACCAGTGACAGGCACTCGCCTGCAAACAGAAATGTGAAATCAAATGAGAAAAGATTAAAAACTGATTTAGTTCTTCCTGTCATTTGATTAATTGACGAACTGAAGTAAAGGGATATTTCAGCACATTCTTCAACTGCTCTTTGAACTTAGTCTGGGTCATGGCATAAATGATGGTGTTTGTGCAGCAACTCAGAAGCTGCAGCATGAAGGCAAATTCCAGCACGAACTCCTCCACGTGTATAGACTTATATCCAAACCACCACATCCGCACCCATATTGAATAAAACATGAACGTTGACCATAGCAAGATGAAATTGGCTGAGATAACAAAGAGTAAAATGATGGATTTCCTTCGGCTCTCCATCTCGGGATCTCTGGAACTTTCTCCACTGCTCTGAGCCCGGAGTCTCTTGCGGACTCTGCTGGCCACTTCAATATGTCTGACGGTTAAGACGTTGAGCAGCAGGATCATGATGAATGGAACACAGGGGGTTAGAAGGATGTGGGTGAATTCGATTGTTACCCAGACCGGAGATTCCTGAATGACCCTTGTTATCTCACAAAACCAGGGGATGTTTCCGAGCCAATAACGATCTGTTAACATAAAATACCAGAAAACGTTCTTAACACAGCTCAGCACAACCACTGTGCCCAGAACCACGGCTGCCGTTTTCTCGTTGCAATATTTATTCTTCAGCTTCTGGCAACAAATGGCCACAAAGCGATCGAAGGTGAAAACGACAGTGAACCAGACAGAGCAGTCAGTGGCGGAATAAAGGAGGACAGCGTGGATATTACACACGGGGATGTGCCACAGGAACATAAACTGATCTCGGTAAACAATTGGGATATGTCTCATGATCAAGTCAAGGATAATGACCAGCAAATCAGCCATGACCATGGCCACCAGGTAGCGAGTGACACATTTGGAAAGGCCACAGTTTTGGCGAGACAGGATAACAGCCGTCACTATGTTCACTGCAAAGAAAGGAAAAATAGATTAAATTACACATCAGAGCGGAAACGTGGATTCTCCCAAAAGTGCTGAATTGGTGGGAAAACTCGATCACGACTGTTTTCAGACCCGAATCTCCGCACTCTGTACAATGCAGAGATCACAATCGTCACCCTCATTAAAAACCCAGGGGAATGTTCATGCCAAGAAGCCTGATATTGGTGGGATGGGCTGGGGAACCCGTACATCGCTAGGAGATTTCTGAAAAGACTTCCCAGCATCCAGGTTGCTGGCCTCATCACTGGCCTGCACAGCCCCTCCCTCCCCCACACACACACATCACTACCTGCACAACCCCCCCCCTCCCCCCCCCCCCCCATACCAGTTATTGACTTCATCACTGGCTTGCACAGCCCCCCCCCCCCCAACACACACACACATCGCTGTCCTCATCTCTGGCCCCCTAACCCCCCCCCTCCCTGAGACACACATGCTGGCCTGCACAACCTGCCACACAGACATCAGTGCAACACACACACACCACACCACACACACGTATATGTTGCTGGCCTCCATAACACGCCCACATCCAGCAATGGTCCCTCTTCCCCATCCAGACATCACTGCTGCTCCCCCTCTCCCCCCCCCCCACCCCCCACACACACACACACACACTGACACCATGCCCTCATGGATCTGGATCATGCAGGTACCCAGTCCCTCCATCCCTTGAACATACTGTCCTCACTACTGGCCACGCAGAGCAGTTGCATTGTGCTGACAGGAACAACCCCAGCTCACGAGCATTCCCTCTCTTGAATTGGAGCCCTGAGTATTGCACCACCCCATCCCCCACAGACATAGCACCTTATCGATTAGGAGCACTAAGTATTGCACCTCCCCCCCCCCCCCCGACACTGCAGCCTGTCAAATGGCAGCCAATCAGCACCCCGAGGGATGCATGATTCTCAACTGAGTGCAGCTTTCAAATCTCTCGCAAATATTTGTTGTCAATGGCCCCACTCAACACACCCACTCTCCCCTGACTGGTCACACTCATTGCTCCCCACACTCCCCTGACTGGTCACACACACTGCACCCCCCCCCCCACACTCCCCATGACTGACCACACTCACTGCCCCCCCACACTCACTGCCCACACTCCCTGACTGTCACACACACTGCACCCCCCCCACACTCCCTGACTGGTCACACACACTGCACCCCCCCCCCACACTCCCCTGACTGACCACACTCACTGCACCCCCCACACTCCCCCTGACTGACCACACTCCCTGCCCCCTGCACTGCCCTGATATGCCAGAACTGTGTGTAAGCTGCAGGAATAGACACACAAACGGTCACTACAAATGATGTCTGCGCACAAACCTGCACCCAGTTTCACAGAGGGCAACCAGGAGTGCCTGGAGTAGAGGTGTGAGTGTAAGTTCCATGGCTGGACCCCAGCCCAATGGGCGCATCTGTCACAGCATTGTGGTGGCAGAAGTGGTGAATGCCAGGATCCTGATATGGCACCCTGGCAGACAGTGTCGGGGGGGGAAAAAGAAGTATCACCTTCAAGTAGCAAAGGTGAGTGAGCTTCACAGTTCGAACAGCGTACGTGCTTGGCACGGATCTGCTTAAACACTGCAAGGACATGCGACAAGTGACCCTTCCCCCAGGAACAGAATCTAACCCCTCACCCCTCATCGTGCACCCTTCCGTGGTGACTGCTTTCCCTGGAACTGCAATGCCTGAGACACATGCACGCATTGAGTACTGTCCCCCGTGTAATGTATTCACGGTTGCTATCCACCTTATGTTGCCCCACAGCAAAAGAACAAGGTATGTGAGATGACACAGTCTGGTGATCTTGTGCCTGAGCTGCTGACCCAGCATGGTGGAGTGTGCCATGGAGCTGGCACGGGCGTTGATGGGCCATCCCCACTGACAACCAGGTCAGCATGCAAGTGGGCAGAAGCGCACCCTCAACCTTGGCCCTCTTCTAAGTAAGTGAGATGCTACGTGGGATGTATTCCCTCCCCAACGTGTTACTTTTTTCCAGCTGTGGACCCACAGCCCGTTGCCAACACCCCCTGCTCCTCTGGAGCAAACTGCCCACGGCCCCTTGGATGACCCTCGGAGGGAGGCACTGAGAAATCCTCTGAGGGCAGCACCACTGAAGTGTCACCGCCATGGACACAGAGACTATCGTAATGATGGATGCCTTCAATGGTGAGGCTTCTGGGTCACTGGTGAGCACGTTACAGACACTGAGGCACATCGGGTGGAGGCGGGCACGCCAGAGAGCCCGGGCACACGGAGATCTGCTGGCGGCCAGGATTCAGGCGTCCCCAAGCTGGGCCTCTGGGTGCGTTCCTCCCAAGGCTGGTAGAGATGCAGCAG
Source organism: Sphyrna mokarran (assembly GCA_024679065.1). Taxonomy (NCBI): domain Eukaryota; kingdom Metazoa; phylum Chordata; class Chondrichthyes; order Carcharhiniformes; family Carcharhinidae; genus Sphyrna; species Sphyrna mokarran. The sequence goes on along the minus strand of JAGIQG010000038.1, from coordinate 12,894,790 downwards.
GAAACCTGGGGATTTGTGGAGTTGAGGGCTCACCATGTGAGGGGAGTCCAACAGAGTTGCTGTTTCCTGCTTGTGAGAAGCAGGAAAACCGTGCAAGGGTGGCAATCACCAGTGGCTTGGGGATCTGTCCTCATGGGTGTCAGGGTCCCGGCCATCCTAGAGACACAACGGGCCAGGGGCGAGTGTGTTTCCAGCATCCAGGAGGCACAGTGTTCGGTGGCTGTGGGTGTTGGGGGCAAATGGGAGACGCTGCTGGCCGTGGCTGGGAGAATTGCTGGCAAACTGGAGCCACCGCAGGCAGTGGCTGTGAGCCTCGACAACTTAGCCCCCAGAGCCTGGCTCGCTCACAGAATGCTGGAGTGGAGGAACTCCAGAGCTTGGCCCAGCCTCAGAGGGCCAGGGCTGAGGGATCCCAAATCATGGGGCAGATACATCTAGGCCTCCAGGCCTGGCAGAGAAATGACGCTGGAGCTCAGTCCAGCTACCTTGGCATCCCATGATGTTTTCCCCAGGGCATCCTAAAGGAGGAAGAAAGGTTTGAGCCCATGCCTGGGCCTTCCACCTAGGAGCTGGCAGAAGTCCCAAGAATTTCTGATTCCCCCGCTTCCTCACGTTGGGGCATCTCGGGGCCAGTGAGATGAACAGGGTGGCACCGGAACAGTGCCATCCACGAGTCAGCTGGGGTGGCACTTGGAAGAAGCAATAGACCGCACAAATTGAAGTTCACTAAGTGGGCACGGGTGGAGGTCAGCAGTTAGGGGTTTCTTAATAATGTTAAGAACAAGATAGACTATTAATTGCACCTTACGGCTGTGACAAATGTTTCCACCACAACTGAGTCTTGCCAACTCCCTAACATAGGCGTGCTGTCTCTTGAGCCTTGCAGACTCAGCCAGATGTTTCAGAGTGTCTGTCCTAATCTTCCCCAACATCCACCAGCCCCTTGGTGCAAGCGCCTCCCCACCCCTTGGCTAAAAAAAATGCACCCCCAACCCTTACAGCTACGTGGGCCTGGATGGCAGCGTGTACTCGGAGTATAGGTGGGAGTCAGATTTGAGTGGCTTCAGGGGCAGGATCCCAGTGTGCACAAGAGCGAGTCCTCATCATCCTCCAGCCTTCAACCAAGACTCATATTGCCAGCCAAGGCATATTAATAGGAGTCAGATGTTTCTGGGGGATAAGGTGGTGGGGTGGTGGGATGGCAGGAGCAGGGGAAGGGTCATGAAATAGAAATAGAATCCCTACAGTACAGAAAGAGGCCATTTGGCCCATTGACCATCTGTACCGACCGCAATCCCACCCAGGCCCTCCTCCCATATTTTACCCACTAATCCCTCTAACCTATGCGTCTCAGAACACTAAGGGGCATTTTTTATCACGGCCAATCAACCTAACCCGCACATCTTTGGGAGGAAACCCACGCAGACACGAGGAGAATGTGCAGCCTGCACACAGACAGCGACCCAAGCCGGGAATGGAACCCAGATGCCTGGAGCTGTGAAGCAGCGGTGCTAACCCACTGTGCTACCGTGCCGCCCTTCCCCTCCCGGGGGAGGTGGTTTGACAGCACCAGTTTGGTTTGGAGGGGGGAATAGTGGCTGCACTTGTCCCTGGGGTGTGGTGGTCTCCCTGCGCAGCGCCAGCTAGGTGAAGCGGGCTGCAATCAAGGCATCCCTCACCGAATTTCCCTGCCAGACACTTGCCATCGCTGCCCGCTCTCTTTCCTCTGACTCTTCACGTGGTGGGGTGCTCACCTCACTGCTCTTCCTCCTCCACTACCTCTTGCTCCAGCTAGTCTCCTCACTGCTGGGGCGATGATGTGTGAAGCACACACACACAGAGTCATCCTGGATGGCCTCCCAGAGCGATCCAAGCAGCGGAGCTGCATCTTTAGCAGCCCGATGTACCACTTGACCCGCACCGAAATTGAGCCCGGATATGCAGGCTATCTGCAAACTTCCATACACGTCTGTGCACGGAGGCCTGGGAGATCCCAGCTAGGTGGCCACTGGAATGCCCCTGAGGCAGAGAAATTGAGGGCTACGGCTACCTTCATGTCCACCGGGAATGCTTGCCCATCACTTCCCCCTAGGCGCGAGAGCACCTCGCAAATGCGTCACACTGTGGTCTTGGAGAGGCGCAACTAGCAGTGGCACATCTCCAGAGGAATTAGCCTCAGCACCCTCTGCCTCCTGTACCCTCTGCGGAGACTACTCACCCACTTCCTGGCCCTCAGTAGCAGCCCCCTCCCTGCCCTCCTTCCTGAGGATTTGGTGGTCTCCTCCGCCTCTGCTGTCACCATCATTGGAAGTTCTCACCGCCCCAGGTTAAAGTCCAATGGGTATATTTGGTAGTAAACGCTACTAGCTTTTGGAGCATTGCTCCTTCACCCACCTGACGAAGGAGAAGTGCTCTGAAAACTAGTGGCATTTACTACCAAATAAATCTTTAACCTGGTGTTGTGAGACTTCTTACTGTGTTTATCCCAGTCCAACACCGGCATCTCCATATCGTCACCAAAATGAGCAAACCGACATCCATCTGCACAATGGGGTTTGGAAAGAGCATAGAATGACAGATTATTACCATTGGCTGCATAGACCCAGCACCACCCCACTTGGGCCAGAACCCCCACTCGTGGGAGCTGGCAGCCCCACACAATCCACGGTGCCATGCGTGACCCGATTAGGGTTGTGTGAGATTCCCATCTTGGGAAACAGATTACACAGGTAAGTGTGCAGCCGTGGGCAATGCGCACCCTTGAGCCGTTGCTTCAGCAGTGCGACCGCCAGACCCTCAGGACTGAGAGCAGAGACTTGCCACTGAAGAGGTGGGAGAGCAGGCTCTTGAGAAGCAGAGGGTGCCAAAGCCAAGGAGGTGCAGACCCCTGCAATTCCTTCGAGGCCTTTTGGAGATGTGTGTCAGCCCTCGCTGCATGTGCAACGCACATCCGTTATGGAGACGTGTTGCTGGTCCACGTCACAGGGCCGGGACGGACTGCAAAGCAAGTGTGGGCTTTTTGACAGCAGGTCCCATGCAGTCCGTGTCTGAACTTCCTGCACCCAGGCCTGGAGTAACAGCTTAGGTCTCAGTCAGCACATGATGTGCCCCCCCCTCCCCCAACCCTGGAACACTCAAGTCCCTGACCACACCCCATGGCAAGACAACCCCACAGCGCTGCCCCTGGAGGGGAAGGGTTAGAAGGACTCCTTCATGGAGCCTCAGCTGGAGAGCAGTGAGAAAATCGAAGCTCCCTCTCCCTCCCCCTCCCACCCCAGATATCACTGGTCCATGGGCCAGAAGCCAGCAGGAGGAAGGCCACCAAGCACATTTCCTGTGGGGTCATTTTTCTCCAGTTGGGAGACATGCGTGGGTCAACACAAGCATCTCCCAGGCCGACCACCAGAAAGGTCATGAGTCACGATGGGAGAATCCAGCCCGTACTTACAAATTTGACTGAGCTGTTATTGAGATTTCTAAATGCGTTACTTCTCATTTGCAACTCAGACCCACAAGCTCTGTCTGAACATTCTGCAAAACAAAAAACTCGCTGCTGAAAAAGCATACGCGCACAAATTGGAAAAGGCGTCTGTAAAACGGATGCAGTTAAGATTATTCAAAGCATAAAACAGAAACAAGTCACTTCTTTACACTTGTTATGATGGAGGTTTAAAATTTTGTGGGTCTGAGGGATCCTTGTTTGTTGAAGATAGATATTGAGTGGAAAGTTCCATTTTATGGGCTTTTCCTTCTTGTTTTCATTGATTAACTGATTTCCAGACATTCCGGTATAGAATGTTTCATCAGCTACATAATGTCAGCTATTTCATATCAGCTGCGTAGTGCCAGCTGCGTAGTGCCAGCTGCACAGTGTCACTGATGGAGCTTTTCTTTTCACCAAGAACCATCTCCCTGTCTGCCAGCATGGTGTCAGAGTTCCATCATTCACACATTAACATTCCCATTAGGAACAGCCTCTCCGGCCACCTCCATCCCCCCAGCAACCCCCAGTGGATTTTGACCTGGCAGTAACAGGGCTGTCAGGAGTGGAAGCAGGGGGTGATGGTGGAATCAGGAGCGAGAGAGAGTGAATCTTGATTGATGTTTTCCCCAACATGCACACACTCAGACACTACAAAAGCTGCTTCTTGGGCTGTGTAGATTGTCTCATAGGAGGGACAGGTAAGAGGGAAACTTCCTCAGGGTGGGACTGATAGTCTCAGAAAGATGGAGAATGGGCAATGCTTGATTGGGACCAGCGAATGAATACAGGGATGACAGGGAAATGGGGACTTGTTGCTGCTTCGGGAAGAGGTAATGTACAAGAATGATTCAAGGGATCTGGAAGTTGGATAAAAGATATTGAGCAAGCTATAATTGTTCTCATTCTCACTGTGAAGAGTAAAGAGTGATTTAATGGAGAATTTCAAATTCACGAAGGGGTTTGTCACACAAAAAAAGCTTAGAACTGGTTCAGATGGCTAAAATTTCAGGAATAGGAAGCACAGATATGAAGGTAATTGACAAAACAGGAGAAAAAAATGAGGAAAATTAAGATGTTTTTGGAATCCGAAATGCATTGTCTAAAAATTTTCGCTGAGATCTTTCAAATGGGAACTTAACACACACTTGGAAAGTGAGGGGATGAGATGTCGTTAACTAGATGTGAGTGAAATAGCTCACATTAAGAGGCGGCAGTGACAGAATGTTCTTTCCCTTTTTACAGACTGACAAGCGAGAGCGAAAGTGAGACAAAAAGTGAGAGGGAAAGTGAGAGAAGGAAAGCAAGAGAGGGAGAGAGAGAGAGAGAGAGATAAAGGAAGTGAGATGGAGAAATGGAGACAAAGAGATAGAAAGATACAGCAAGGGAGAGAGAGAGCCAGAGAAAGCAGGAGAAAGACAGAGAGAGAGAGCGCGGAAAGAGAGATAAAAACAGAGCAATGTGGTAGCACAATGGTTAGCACTGCTGCCTCACTGTGCCAAGGACCCGGGTTCAATTCCAGCCGAGCATGACTATGTGGAGTTTGTACCTCTTTCGCATGACTGCATGGATTTTCTCTGGGTGCTCTGGTTTCCTCCCACAGTCCAAAGTACAGGTTCAGTGGTTTGGGAATGCCAAATTGCCCCTTAATGATCCAAGCTGTAGGTTAGCAAACATAAGAATTAGGAACAGGAATAGGCAAATTCAGCTCTTTGAGCCTGCTCCGCCATTCAATCAAATCATGGCTGGTCTCTCCTTGGTCTCAATTCCACCTCCCCACCTGCCCCTCTTCTCTCTTTAACCTGTGTTGTATCAAAAATATATCTATCACCTTCTCGAAACCATTCAATGATTCAGATTCCACCACACTATGGGGCAGTGAGTTCCACAAATTCGCCACCCTCTATGAGAAGTAGTTCCTCCTCATTTCGGTTTTAAATCTACCACCTCTCAACCTGTATCTCTTGTTCTAAATTAACTCATAAGAGGAAATATTTCATCATATTGTCAATCCCTTTTAGGATTTATATACCTTGATCAGATCCCCTCTCATTCTTCTAAATTTCAGTGAGTATAAATCCCCTGTTAGAGGAAATTACAATAACATGGCACTAAAAGATGAATCTCAAAATGAATATAGTACAGAGAAAGTACAAAATATCTGCAATTACAACAGCACAGTTGCATAGAAACACATATAACCACAGTTAGATAATATAAACATGTATTTTTAAAATACTCTGCACACCTTGGCCAAATGCAGACTGGCCCAAGGCATAACAAGATGAAAGCCGAATAAGGTGAACCACATTCTTTAACAACACACAGAGCACAATTTTTATCAGTATGGGTTACAATTTCCCAGACACTAGCACGAACGGAACAATTCAATTTCGACTGATTAAAGACGCTCAGCAGACAGTGGCAATGAGAACTGTTGAGCTCTATGACCTACATAATTGAGAGATAATGGGAAATGTGCCTTTGAAATCTATGACCTATGTAATCGAAGCTGTGAAGAGTCAATGGGCAAGAACTCTATGGACCAATGAATTTTCATGCTGCCAAAGAGTTATTGGCCAAGGTAAATAATTCATAGTTAAAATGATTAATCCATCTTGTTAATATGTACAGAGCAGGTGGGCAGATGATTTCTGAAAAAGTATAATTGAAATACATTTTGGTAACATGATTTAAAGTCGTTTGGACTGATCCCAAATTGCTCTACCTCAAGTCCTGGGTCAATAAAGCCATTGTGTGGAGATGCTGGCGTTGGACTGGGATTGGCTTAGTGAGAAGTCTCACAACACCAGGTTAAAGTCCAACAAATTTATTTGGTAGCACAAACTTTTGGAGCGCTGTTCCTTTATCAGGTGAGTGAAGGTTAGTGCACAAACATAACATATATAAACAAAGACACAATTCCAACAGATTAGAATGTATTACTGACTCATGTTCCAACTGCCTGTTGAAGGAGAAGTTCACGATTCCAAATAAACCTGTCAGACTTTATTCTGGTGTTGTGAGACTTCTTACTTGGTCAACAAAGTACATCTTCAACCAGATCTATTGTGTCTGGTGAGTTCTTTGTACTTGCTGAGCTGTACTAATAGAACATCTTTGTTGACCAACAAGGCGCATGCATTCGGCAGGTCGTGCGAGAGCTGCTCTTGGATGTTACTTCAGGAGTGGCCTAGTGCTTCACGTCGTCAGTGTATGCTTAAACTGGACCATCAGATGGGCAACATGACAGCTCAGAGACTATCACTGTTGCTGTGCAGACACATAGATTTGGGCCTGTGTCTGCGGGAGTTTGCGCGTTCTCCCCGTGGTTGCGTGGGTTTTCTCCGGGTGCTCCGGTTTCCTCCCACATCCCAAAAATGTGCTCTTAGGCTGATTGGGGAACAAATTGTCCCTATATTGGTCCCTATATGGGAATCTTCAACAATAGGCATAGCCTAAAGTCAAGGATATGTCATTAAGACGTTAGGACGGCGGCGCGGGCTCGTTGGGCCGAAGGGCCTGTTTCCCATGCTGTGTTGCTCTTTGTTCTTTGTTCTAGAACAAAGAAAATTACAGCATAGGTACAGGCCCTTCGGCCCCCCAGGCCTGCACTGACCATGCTGCCCTAAAATCCCCTACCCTTCAGGAGACTATAATCCCTCTATCCCCATCCTATTCATATATTTGTCAAGATGTCCCTTGAAAGTCACTATTGTTAATGTTTGCACTACTCCCCTGGCAGCGAGTTCCAGGCACCCACCACCCTCTCTGGAAAACATTTGCCTTATACATTTTCTTTAAACCTTGCCCATCACACTTTAAACATATGTCTGCCAGTAATTGACCCTTCCATGTTAGCAAAAAACTTTTGACTATCCACTCCGTCCATGCCCCTCATAATCTTGTAGACTTCTATCAGATTGATATAAGGCTCACCAGCCTGTAATTACCTGAATTATTCTTGGTACCCTTCTTGAACAACCAAACAACGTTATCTATTCTCTAATCCTTTGGGACCTCCCCTGTAGACAGTAAGGATACAAAGATTTCTCTCTAGGCCCTAGCATTTTCTTCCCTTGCCTCTCATTATTCTGGGCTTTATCCCATCAGGCCCTGGGGACTTGTCTACCTTAATGTTTCTCAAGATCCCGAACATCTCCTCCTATTTGATCTCAACATGAGTCAAGATACCTATGCACCCTTTCCCATACTCCTCATCTGTCAAATCCTTCTCTTTGATGAAGACTGACGCAAAGTATTAATTTATACCTCACCCATTTCCTCTGGCTCCTTGTGTAGATTCCCTCTCCTATCCTTGAGTGGGTCAAACCTGTTCCTTGCTACCCTCCTGCTCTTTATAAATGTAAAAAAGCCTTGGGATTTTCCTCAATCCTGCTGGCCAATGACTTCTGCGACCCTCTTTTGTCCTCCTGACTCCTTGCTTAAGTTTCCTTCTACTTTTCTTGTCTTCCACACTTGCTTAGTGTGTTCCCAGCCTCGACAAATACTTCCTTTTTCTTTTTAAGGAGCTTCACAATATCTCTCACTATCCAAGGTTCCCAAAACTTGCCATGCTTATCCTTTATCCTTACGGGAATGTGCTGGTCCTGAATTCTGATCAGCTCGCACTTGAAAGCCTCCCACATGCCAAATGTTGACTTGCTCTGCCACCAGTCTATATTCTTCAGTTGCTGCCTAATATTGTTGTAATTAGCCTTCCCCCAATTTAGCACCTTCACTTGAGGACTACACTTGTCCTTATCCACCAGTATTGCGCTCAATGTTGCCAAACTGCTCCCCTATGTAACTTCAAACACAGGCTCATTCCCCAATTCCAGTATGGCCTCTTCCCTAGTTGGAGAATGAAGAGAAATCTCTTGCAAAATGCCAGAAAAATGCGTAAGCCTCTGAAAAAAAATCCTACCTCAAACTGTGTTTTCTCTCCTTATATATCAGCTCTTCCACCTTCAGAATCAATCTGGTGAACTCCTTTGAGCTGCCTCCAATGCCACCCCCACATCCACCCTATTGGCTTGGCATGGTAGCACATGTGAGTTAACACTGCTGCTTCACACTCCAGGATACTGGGTTCGATTCCCAGCTCGGGTCACCATCTGTGTGGTGTTTGCACATTCTCTTCGTGTCTGTGTGGGTTTCCTCTGGGTACTCCAGTTTCCTCTCGCAGTCCAAAGATGTGTGGGTTAGGTTGATTGGCCATGCTAAGAAATTGTCCCTTACTGTGTCCAGGGATGTGTAGGTTAGAGGGAACAGTGTGTGTAATATGTAGGGATATGGGGGTAGGGCCTGGGTGGGATTGTGTTCGGTGCAGAATCGATGGGCCGATGGGCCTCTTTCTGCACTGTAGAGTTCTATGATTCTATGATTCATCCTCAAATAAGGAGACAAAAATTGGACACAATACTCCAGATGTGGACTCACCAACACCCTATACAATTGCAATAACATTTCTCTACTTTTCTACTCCAATCCTTTTGCAAGATATGCCAACGTCCCATTTGCCTTTTTTATTACATGCTCCGCCTGCATGCCACCTTCTTGCGATTTATGAACTTAGACTCCCATATCCCTCTGCTTTGAACCTGCTTTCTATCCAGAATGGATAACCTCACACTTATCCACATTAAACTCCACCTGCCAGATTTTGGCCCATTCTCCAGCCTATCTGTATCCATCTGTAGAAGCTTTATTTCCTCTTCAGCACCTCTTTCCCATCTATTTGAGTATCATCAGCCAATTTTTGCTATGCTACATTCTTGCAAATCATCTATATGGTTTGTAAACAGTTCTGATCTGAGGGTTGACCCTGCTAGTTACAGTTTGTCAGCCAGAGAAGGACTCATTCATCTCGAATCTCTGTTTTTGTCAGTCCATCCTCAATCCAACTCTACCCCCAATTCCCTGCGACCTCAATTTCTGGATCAGTCTTCCATATGATAGTTTTTCAAATGCTTTTTTGAAGTCTAGATATACCACATTCACAGGCTTCCTGTTATCCAATTTGCTAGTTATGTCTTCAAAGAACTCAAGAAAGTTAGTCAAGCACTGCTTGCCCTTCAGAAAACCATGGGGATAATAGCGGGGTAAATACTTGGGGTTATGTGGACAGGGCCTGAGTAAGTCGCTCTGTTGGTGTGTCATTGCAGACTTGAATGTCCTCTTCCTACACTGTTCTACACTGTCAGAATTCTATGAGAGTTAGACAGAGGAAAATTGACAGTGTAAGACAGCGAGAGAGAGAGACAGAAAGGGAGAGAAAGAGAGAGTGAGACAGAGAGTTAGATAGAAAGAGGGAGAAAGGCAGAGAGAGAGAGAGACAGAAAGAGTGAGAGATAGACAGGGAAACAAAAAGGAGAGACAGAGTGAGAACAATCAAAAGAGGAAGAAAACAGACTGAAAGAGAGAGAGGGATAAAGAGAGTGAGACAGTGAAAGTGACAGACAGAAAGAGGGAGAGTGTCACATTGAGACAGAAAGAGGGAGAAAGACAGGGTTAGACAGAGACAGAATGAGACACAGAGAGAGGTAGAGAAAGAAAGGAAAAGAGAGAAAGACAGAGTGAACTGATGACAAAACTCCGTCACTTGTTCTGGCATAGCTACCAGCTAACCCACTTAAAATGTGTGCACATTAGAAGCTGGTACAGAATTGGAATCTATATGTGGTGAATCACCATGAGTATCAGTGAGCTACAGCCAGGCTGGGGGCAAGAGGGTGGGTGGGACACACCCTATGTGCCAGCTCAGCAGACAGCGAGGTCACAAATGAATTATGCTACACAGAAATCAGGTCTATCATTTCTAGGGTCTATTGAAGAGGTCACCAGTGAACCAGCTGTGATCCAGTGGCTAGTTGAGATTGACTAAATCTCTATTGCAACACAGGCTGATGTTGGTGACTAGGAAATGGAGTTAGTGACTGGAACTGAAGAAAAGAGCTTAATTCCTTCCAACGTTAAGTGACAAGATCAGTAATAAGTACATAAGAAATTGGAGCAGGAGTCGGCCATCTAGCCCCTCCAGCCTGCCCCGCCATTCAATAAGATCATGGCTGATCTGAAGTGGATCAGTTCCACTTTCCCGGCTGCTCCTCATAACCCTTAATTCCCTTGTCTATCAGAAATCTATCTCCTGTGACTTAAATATATTCAGCGAGGAAGCCTCCACCACTTCAATGGCAGAGAATTCCAGAGACTCACCACCTTTTGAGTGAAGAAATTCCTCCTCAACTCTGTTCTAAGCTGTCACCCATGCTCCCCCCCTTCCACCCTGCCCCGCTTATTTTGAGGCTGTGCCCTCTAACTCTGGTTTCCTTCCTAAGCAGATAGAATCTCTCTACCTCTACCCTGTCTAGCCCCTTCATTATTTTGTAAGTCTCTATAAGATCCCCCCTCAGCCTTCTAAACTCTAACGAGCACAGGCCCAGTCTACTCAATCAAGCTAACCCCCTCATCTCTGGTATCAGCCTGGTGAACCTTCTCTGCACTCCCTCCAAGACCAATATATCCTTTCGCAAATAAGGGGACCAAAACTGCACACGGTGCTCCAGTTGCGGCCTCACCAGTGCCCTGTACAGTTGCAGCAAGACCTCCCTGCTTTTATATTCTATCCCTCTCGCTATAAAGGCCAACATTCCATTCGCCTTCTTGATCACTGAGTTTTTGCGATTCGTGCACAAGGACCCCCCTGGTCCCTCTGCACAGTAGCATGCTGCAACTTTTCACCATTTAAATAATATTCCATCCTGCTATTATTTCTTCCAAATGGATAACCTCACATTTGCTAACGTCATACTCCATCTGCCAGGTCCTCGCCCACTCACTCAGCCTGTCCAGAGCCCTCTGCGGACTTTCCGCATTCTCCACGCAATTCGCTTTTCCACTCATCTTCGTGTCATGCAGTACAGGATGGTTTATGACTCAAATAACTGGAGACACTTACCAGGGACACCAATAATACCTAGGATGGGATAGTAACCTGCTTGAATGACCTGAAGTGTGAACTTGATCCGCCATGCAGAAGGTATCCTTCCTAGAGACAGCCAAGAAAGGGCCAAAGATAGACCCTTGTCCATCGTTGTAACATTCCACTCTGTTGCTCTCAGATTCTGATCCATTATTTCAATATTCAACTCTGTTGCTCTCAGATTCTGATTTCTCTTCCCCCTCCCTCTCTCCCTCTCTTTCTCTGGGCCTTCTAATCCCTGATAGGATCCGAAGTGATGCTCCCATTGATGCGATGAGATAATACACTGATCGGAACACCTTTTTAATACAAGAAGGAAACCCTCCAGTGATACAGTTAGGGTCCATGGAGACTGATGTTAATTACAGCCACTGAACAAACAATTTCAGTTAACCCCCCCTTTCAACCCAATACTTCTTTTCATTACCACAATAAGATATAACACTTACACAGTCTGGGTAGAAAGTCTTAGAGCCACTTAGGGAAGGAATGATGGATGTAATGGGGGATAGACCACAAGCTTTCTATCTTCCTTGAATATATGAGCAGTTCCTGAGCACTGCAGGGTTGTGAAAATTTCATTTCTTTATAAAGGTACAGATCAGTCCTCAACTGTAGCGCAGTGCAAAATGTTGATAATTGACCAGAAATGCTAATGGGAAATCAATCTATGATTAAAAAGTTGAGGTTGTGTGAAGTAAGGAAAGGATTAATGGATTTTATGTCACAAGCATAACCCTTCCTCATAGAACCATCAAAAATTACAGCTCAGAAACAGGCCTTTTGGCCCTTCTTATCTGTGCCGAACCATTTTTTGCCGAGTCCCACTGACCTGCATTGGACCATATCCCTCCACACCCTCTCATCCATGAACATGTCCAAGTTTTTCTTAAATTTTAAAAGTGACCCCACATTTATTTTGCAGCTCATTCCACACTCCCATCACTCTCTGTGTGAAGAAGCCCCCCCCCCACAATATCCCCTTTAAACTTTTCTCCTTTCACCCTTAACCCATGCCCTCTGGGTTCTTTTCTCCCCTAGCCTCAGTGGAAAAAGCCTGCTTGCATTCACTCTGTCTATACCCATCAAAATCTTATACACCTCTATCAAATATCCCCCTCATTCTTCGACACTCCAGGGAATAAACTCCTAACCTATTCAATCTCTCTCTGTAACTCAGCTTCTCATGACTGATCTCCTTTAGCTTATACTGCTCCTGGCAGTAATATGAGTTATTTGTTTGTGTGTTACATGCTTTAACTCTCATTTTTATGAAGACAGAGAGTTTAATATGGCTGTTATTTTGTAGACTTCGTAAATCTTACCTCTTTGTGTTCGTTGGTCGTTGTTACACAGACGATAGTTTATGATACCAGTTTTTGACAGCTTCTGATGGCAGACTGTGATACTGGCTTTTAGCAGGAAGAGTCCTGCTGGGATAGCTATGATCGCACAAGTAACTTCAGAGATAGGGATGCTGGTACTGCTGCAGAAAGATTTTGAATCGTGACCGGATTGAAGTGTGTGTCATGACTGCAACTGGACTGTGATTTCTGATTAAATCTGGGACTGCATCATGATCCAGGAAGGAAAACCCAAAGGTCTGGCCGGAATTGGAACTTTGAATCATGATTGACACTAAGACTCATGATGTATAAATGCCCACTTGTGTTTGTGTTCTATAAGAAGTCTGGTAGTCCTACTTCTCCCATAATTCTGGAATAAACCCCAGATTTTGGAAATAAAAGCCACTGTATTTTGACTCACTAAAAGTCTCAGAGGTATTATTTTGCCTACAACATTGTGTATATGAACAAAAATTGAAACCCTTGGATTACAGGGATGATGACAATATAGAAGGTGACTGAGAAAGCAGAGAGTGGTGAGGAATGATGGTTACTCAGACTGAAGGGGACTATACAGCAATGTTCCCCATGGATTGCTATTAAAATAAGACCACTGCTCTTCGTGATAAACATATATAGCATAACATTGTATTGGCCTTGGAGGAAGTACAGAGAAGGTTCACCAGGCTAATACCAGAGATGAGGGGGTTAGCTTATGAGCCGAGATTAAATAGACTGGGCCTGTACTCATTGGAGTTTAAAAGGCTGAGGGGGGATCTTATAGAGATTTACAAGATAATGAAGGGGCTAGACAGGGTAGAGGTAGAGAGATTCTTTCCACTTAGAAAGGAAAACAGAACCAGAGGGCACAGGCTCAAAATAAGTGGGGAGGGAGCAGTTTAGAACGGAGTTGAGGAGGAACTTCTTCACTCAAAGGATGGTGAATCTCTGGAATTCTCTGCCCATTGAAGTGGTGGAGGCTCCCTCGCTGAATATATTTAAGTCACGGGTAGAGAGATTTCTGATCAATAAGGGAATTAAGGGTTATGTGGAGAAAGTGGGAACTGATCCACTTCAGATCAGCCATGATCTTATTGAATGGCGGGGCAGGCTCGAGGGGCTGGATGGCCGACTCCTGCTCCTATTTCTCATGTTCTTATATCTGGTCACCACATTAATGGAAGGATGTGATTTTGCACTAGAATAGCTGCAGAGAAGATTCACCAGGATGTTGCCTGGACTGGGATGTTTCAGCTCTGAAGAGAAGCTTGAAAGTCTGGAATTATTCTTTGAGAATGCTGAGGGGGACCGGATTGAGGTGTACAAAATTATGAAGAACTGAGGCTAGGGGAGAAAAAAAACCAGAGGGCATGGGTTAAGGGTGAAAGGAGAAAAGTTTAAAGAGAATATTGGGGGGGGTCTTCTTCATACAGAGAGTGGTGGGAGTGTGGAATGAGCTGCCGGATAAATGCGGGTTACTTTTAACATTTAAGAAAAACTTGGACGGGTTCATGGACTAGAGGGGTGTGGAGGGATATGGTTCAAGTGCAGGTCAGTGGGACTAAGCAAAAAATGGTTCGGCACAGACAAGAAGAGCCAAAAGGCCTGTTTCTGAGCTGTAATTTTTCTATGGTTTCTATATAGGATGAACTTTTCTCTTTTGTAGATGGGCCAATAACCAGGGGTCACAAATATCTGTTAACGGGCAGGAGATTTAGAGGTGGCTTGAGGAAACATTTTTTCACCCAGAGGGCGTGGAAATCTGGAGCTTTCTGCCTTGGCTGAGATGGGAAACCTCGCTAAGTTTAAGAAGCATTGAGATGAACACTTGAAACCCCATAGCATCCAAGGCTACGGGCATACTGATGGAAAATGGGGTTAGAATTGATGCAGGCATGATGGGCCAAAGGGCCTCTTTCTGTGATGTGACCCTACAAAGGGCTTAATTTCAACATTTTGAGATAACATGACCTTGGAAATGTAAACATTGAGGAGGACAGTAGTAAGATAAGGGTGGAATGGTGATAGTTGTTTCGCGCTGCTGCCTCACACCATCTGGAACCCAGGTTTGATTCCCAACTGACGTCACTGTCTGTGCAGAGCCTGCACATTCTCCCCGTGTCTGTGTGGGTTTCTACTGGGTGCTCTGGTTTATTTCCAGTCTGAAAGGTGTGCTGGTTTATCTATGCTAAGTTTGTTCTCAGTGTAACCAAACAGTGTGGCGATGAGGGAATTTTCACAGTAACTTCATTGCAGTGTTAATGCAAGCCAACTAGTGACACTAATAAATAAACTTTGGATTCCAAAAGATGCTAGGTGGAACAGTGGAGAGATATGAGTGCAATGAAATGTAATTCAGGGATGCGAGAGGGGTGCATTGAAGAGAAAGCATGAGATGAAGAAATTTAAATGAAATGCAGCAACACTCTGGTCACACCTCCTCCCTCTGCTCCTTCTTGCACCCCCTTTTATTTACCCACATTCCTCCCCTGCCACCCTCCTTCTCTCTCCACCCTCAGTCAATCACTTTTTAAACATATACAATGAAAAATGTTTGACTCCCCTCTGACTCTCACTAATGAACACATTCTCTGACAATAACCCTTCTAGACAACGGATGGCACTGTTCCATGCCAATGGTGAGTGTTTTGTCGCCCGTCCCCACGCCCCCCCCACCCCCCCACCCCATGCAACTTCAAATCTTAACTTATTTTCCTGTCCTTCCTCATAATTATGGATTTGCATGTAAGACCTTTAAGGGCCTCAGTAACCCGCCCTTCATAACTCCTTTGGGCAGGAGAACAGATTCTCACTCCTCTTGTTTCTCCTTCTACATCTGTATAAAAGCTATGCATTTGTCTCAGAACTCAGACCCCAGATAACTCTTCTTATGTGAAGAGCTCTTCTGAGTTCCTATCACTGAAATCAGTGGCCCATTGAGTTTCCAACACTTTGGATCACATATGTCCAAACATATTATAACGATAACATACTATTTTACTTCTTTTAACACTATCTTCCCAGGAGTCCCTGGGAAGTGTGTAAATAGATGATGATATTGATGTATTTGTTTTTATCCTACAGGTGCTTTGGTCCACCTTGTTGTCTAACAAGGGGCATACACACGATGGGTCAACAACAACAAAGAGCAACACAGCACGGGAAACAGTCCCTTTGGCCCAACGAGCCCACGCCGCCGTCCTAACGTCCTAATGATATATCCTTGTCTTTAGGCTATGCCTATTGTTGAAGATTCCCATATAGGGACCAATATAGGGACAATTTGTTACCCAATCAGCTTAAGAGCACATTTTTGGGATGTGGGAGGAAACCGGAGCACCCGGAGAAAACCCACGCAACCACGGGGAGAACGCGCAAACTCCCGCAGACGCAGGCCCAAATCTATGTGTCTGCACAGCAACAGCGATAGTCTCTGAGCTGTCATGTTGCCCATCAGATGGTCCAGTTTAAGCATACACTGACGACGCGAAGCACTAGGCAACTCCTGAAGCAACCTCCAAGAGCAGCTCTCGCACGACATGCCGCATGCATGCCCCTTGTTGGTCAACAAGGTGGACCGAATTGCCTGTGGAAACAAATAAGACTTAATTAAACATGCTTAAAAAAAAACTAAGACATTCCCGAGATGAAACTAAAAGATAGTCTACTACTATTTGGTCCTCCCGATATTCAAACAGTCCTGCTATATCCTTCTATCTGCAGACCGCTCATGTGGCTGTCCAAGAGACCCTTAAACAACCCTAGCGTGCCTGCTCCCATCACCTTACTCGGCAGTGCATTCCACACCCCCACTACCCTTTGTGTGAAAAACTGGCCTCTAATATTCGTCTTATACATAGCCCCCCTCACCCTGAGCCCGTGACCCCTCGTTCTATCCATTTCTAATGGTGGAAAAAGCTTACCACCATTTACTCTATCTATACCCCTCATAATCTTATATACCTCTAAAAGATCCCCTCTCAGCCGACGTCTTTCAAAGGAAAACAACCCCAGTGTTTTCAATCTTTCCTCGTAAGACAGCCCTTCCATACCAGGCAGCATCCTGGTAAATCTCCTCTACACTCTCTCCAGGGACTCCACATCCTTCCTGTAGTACGGCGACCAGAACTGGACGCAGTACTCCAGATGAGGCCTAACCAACGTTCTATACACCTGCAACATCAGACTCCTACTCTTGTATTCTATACCCCTTCCTATGAAGGCTAACATACCATACGCTTTTTTTAACCACATTCTCCACCTGTACTGACACCTTCAGAGACCTGTGAACTTGCACCCCCAGGTCTCTCTGCATCTCTATACTCCGGATAGTTTTATTTTTCATCCTATAACTCCCCTCTACATTATTCCGGCCAAAATGCATCACCTCGCATTTATCCGGATTAAATTCCATTTGCCATCTATCTGCCCAATCTACCAGCCTATCTATGTCCTGTTGTATTGCCTGGCACTGCTCCTCAGTACCCGCCAATCCAATCATCTTAGTGTCATCAGCAAATTTGCTGATCACACCACCTACCCCCTCTTCCAAGTCATTTATATAAATCACAAATAGAAGAGGTCCTAGTACTGAGCCCTGTGGCACACCACTAGTGACTGACCTCCAGTTGGAAAAAGAGCCTTCCACTACTACCCGCTGTCTCCTCCTCCCAAGCCAGTTCTCAACCCATCTACATACCTGGCCCTGTATCCCATGCGCCTTCACCTTTTCTATCAGCCTACCATGAGGAACCTTGTCAAACGCCTTACTGAAATCCATGTAGACGACATCAACGGCTTGTCCTTCATCAACCGTTTTTGTCACCTCTTCAAAAAATTCCACTAGATTTGTAAGGCATGACCTCCCCTTAACGAAGCCATGCTGCGTATCCCTGATCAGATCGCAGCGCTCCAGATGCTCATACATCCTGTCCCTGAGAATCCTCTCCATTAGCTTACCTATAACTGAAGTCAAGCTCACCGGTCTATAGTTCCCTGTCACCGGCCTACAGTTCCCTGAGAGGGAGAGGACTGCTCTTGGATATTTTTTGAGAGTATCCTAGTGCTTCACGTCGTTAGTGTATGCTTGACCTGACCATTTGATGGGCAGCACGACAGTTCAGTGACTATTACTGTGCTGTGCTGATACATGGATTTGGGCCTGTGTCTGTGGGAGTTTGCACATTCTCCCCGTACTTGCGTGGGTTTTCTCCGGGTGCTCCGGTTTCCTCCCACATCCCAAAAATGTGCTCTTAGGCTAATTGGCAAAACAAATTCTCCCTAAATTGTCTCAAATTTGGTTTTTAATCCATAGATCTATAAACATAGACAGGGACCACGGGTAGAAGTGGGAACATCGGGGTGGTGGCGCGGGCTCGTTGAGCTGAAGGGCCTGTTTCCCGTGCTGTTTTGTTCTTTGCTCTTTAAGAGACTGAGACCTTTCAGCTTGATGCTTATTTCTAATGCTTCGACTATCACTCGTCTTTTTATA
This sequence comes from Sphyrna mokarran, assembly GCA_024679065.1. Classification (NCBI taxonomy): domain Eukaryota; kingdom Metazoa; phylum Chordata; class Chondrichthyes; order Carcharhiniformes; family Carcharhinidae; genus Sphyrna; species Sphyrna mokarran. The sequence continues at coordinate 12,876,488 of JAGIQG010000038.1, read as the reverse complement.
TCTCCAATTTCCTTGCTTTCTACATATGATTCTTCCAATAGACAACTCTTTTTTGTGTGAAATGTCATGTGTTTCAGCTAAAACAGCAGCTTCCCTAATCTCCTAACTGTGGCTGTCACATAAATACACCTTAATGTTTATTGAAACACTATTTCTAAATTCTTCCAGAATCAGAAGTCTAATTTCAAAACCCTAACCACTGATCCCAGATCATTTATTGTTCTCTTCCCTAGAAAAATCTCTTCCCTCAACTTCAACTGATAAGCTTCAAGGATAAGCTCATTAACATTTAATGTTGCCCTATTTACTATAGTGCAGTCTGCATCTTGTCCCTCTAATAAGTTTACATTCAAAGAATAAAGAACAACACACCACAGGAAACAGGCCCTTCAGCCCAACAAGCCCACGCTGCCATTTTAACATTCAGTGAGTGCCTCATTCCAATCCTTCTACCTATGACTTTTGACTATGTCTCTTGGACTCCAAATTTAGAGAATTAGATGTGCGCCAGATTAAGGGAGGTCTAATTTAGGGACAATTTATTAACACCAATCAGTGTTCAAGCACGTTTTTGGGGTGTGGGAGGAAACCGTAGCACCTGGAGAAAACCCCCGCAAGCATGGGGAGAATGTGCAAACTCCTACAGACACCGACCCAAGCCGGAGATCCAACCCGGGTCCCTGTATCTGTACAGCAAACAGTGATAGTCACTGAGCTGTCGTGTTGCCCGTCAGTTGGTCCAGTTTAAGCGTACACTAACGACGTGAAGCATTGGGCAACTCTCGAAGCAACATCCAAGAGCAGCCCTCGCACCGTGTGTATGCTCCTTGTTGGACAACAAGGCAGACCGAATCACCTGTGGATGTAAAAATAGAGACATCAATAAACATACGCAGCCGATACAGACATTCACATTCATGACTATACCTGACAATACATTCTGTAATGTCCAATCATCTTTTAGCCAATTCAGTGTCACAACTATCTTTTAAAGTGTATCTTTCAAAGCCTTCTTCTGTAGCTGGTGAGAAAAGCTGAAGATCTTTGCCTCAATCAAATTTCTCATGGGAATCAAAGTCTAGAGTTCAACGCTAAGCTTTCACAATTCTATCTCTTGAACACTGTTTTTTCTTTTTTCACATTTCTGCTTTTTTTCTTCCAATTCAATGTTTTGCCTCTCTCTAGCTCTCCCACACCTTAAACCTATGTCCCTTTTCTATTCTAGGAAAGAGCATCTGGCTCTCTACTCTATCCTTGCAACTCATTATTCTGTAAACCTCTAGCAGGTCACCCTTCAACCTCTGTCATTACAGTGAGAACAAAGTGAGTTTAGCCACCATCTCCTCATAAATAATACTCTCTAGACCAGGCAAGATCCTGGTAAACTTCTTCTGCACTCTCTCCAAAGCATCCATATCTTTCTGGTAATCTGGTGATCTAAGGTCATAGGGAAAAAAAGCAGGATTAGCTACTGAATTGGACAATCATCTATGATTGTAATAAATGACGGACAGTCTCGAAGGGCCAAACGCCCTCTTCCTGCTCTCATCATCAATATTTCTATGCTTCCACATCTCCCATCCAATACACAAATGTTCTATTTCATTGAGATATTGAAAAGAAGTGTTGGATTGAAAGGGGTTTAACTGAGATTGTTTTGTTCGGTAATTATAATTAACGTCAGTCTCTATGGACCCTAACTGTGTCACTGGAGGGTTTACCTCTTCTGCTAATAAGATTATTCTTTCGGTGTTTTGTCCCATTGTGTCAGTGGGAGCATCATTTCCGACACTAACAGGGGTTGGTGGCCCGAGAGACAGAGGGGGAGGCGAAATTAGAATCTGAGAGCAAAAAATTAGAATATTGTAAAAATGGATCAAAATCCAAGAACAACACGGTGGAATGTTACAACAATGTTTTTCAGAATGGAAATCTATAGCTAGTGGCGTTCCACAAGGATCAGTGCTGGGACCTCTGCTGTTTGTAACATATAAGTGATCTGGAAGAAAATATAAAGGATCTGATTAGTAAGTTTGCAGATGACACAAAGATTGGTGGAATTGCTGATACGGCTGGGGATTGTCAGAGAATGCAACAGGATCCATAGATCTACAAACATAGACAGGGATCATGGGTAGAGGTGGGAGCATCGGGATGGTGGCGCGGGCTCGTTGGGCTGAAGGGCCTGTTTCCCGTGCTGTTTCGTTCTTTGTTCTTTGTACAGATAGATTGGAGACTTGGGCACAGAAATGGCAGAAGGAATTTAAGGATCTCTTCCTATGATGCATTTTTCTTTGTTCCTTGTTATCTCTCTCTTTCTCTCTCTCACATATTTTCTCTCCCAGCCACACAATCCATCTCGCACAATCTCACATTCCCTCTTCCACACTCTCTTGTCCCTCTTTCTCTATCTGTCTCTTTTTCTCTTCCTCTCTCGCAGAGACATCTTTCTGGGAAATCCTGTCCATCCTCTGGAACAGTGTACACATTCTGAGAAACAGTTTTGTGCGTGCATGTGTATGTGTCTGTGTTTGTGCGTGTGTGCGTGTGTATGTGTATGTGTGTGTGTGTGCGTGCGTGTGTATGTGTGTGTGTGTGCGTGCGTGTGTATGTGTCAGGGACAATCCTCAACCCAGCTTCACCCTGTCACTCCTGTTGCCACTATCACCCCCTCTCGTGTCAGCCCTATTACTACAAGGTCATAATCAGTGAAGATTCTGGGATGATGGAGGTGGCAGATGGAATACAATGTGGAAAAGTGTGATGTCATGCACTTTGGCAGGAGGGATGGAGGCATAGACCATGTTCAGGATTCTCTTAAGGCTAACATGCAGGTTCAGTTGGCAGTTAGCAATGTTAGCATTCATGTTGAGAGGATTAGTATATAAAAGCAGGGATGTACTTCTGAGGCTGTATAAGGTTGTGGTCAGACCCCATTTAGAGAATTGTGAACAGTTTGGGGCCCTATATCTAAGGAAGGACGTGCTGGCCTTGGAAAGGGTCCAGAGGAGATTCACAAGAGTGATCCCTGGAATGAAGAGCTTGTCATATAAGGAATGGTTGAGGAATCTGGGTCTGTACACATTGGAGTTTAGAAGGATAAGGGGGGATCTTATTGAAACTTACAGGGTATTGCGAGACCTGGATAGACCTGGAGAGGGAAACCTAAAATCAGAGGGCACAACTTCAGGCTAAAGGGACGATCCTTTAAAACAGAGAGGAGGAATTTCTTCAGCCTCTGAGTGGGGAATCTGTGGAACTCTTTGCCGCAGAAAGTCTGTGGAGGCCAGGTCATTGAGTTTCTTTAAGACAGAGATAGGTTCTTGAGGCTGCCGGTAGTTGTAGTTTTTCTCTCTGACTCTATAAATTGGTCCAGAGAGGAAACCCGATACTCTACACAGGTAGAGTATCCCACCCTCTCCCCTCCTCTAACCTAATAATAAAAGTGTGTGGGAAGTTTTTTTTCTCTCTCTCCTTAAAGTAAATTAAAGTATCAGGGATGGCAGTGCAGGCAGTACGTTGCACCTCCTGCGGTATGTATGAGGTGAGGGACACCAGTCGTGTTCCTGCTGATTATACCTGCAGGAAGTGTGCACATTTGCAGCTCCTTGAGGATCGTGTTAAGGAGCTGGAGCTGGAATTAAAGGAACTCAGGATAATTCGAGAGGTTGAGGAGGATATTGGCAGGAGTAACAAGGAGATAGTCACTCCTAAAAATGATTCTTGGGTAACTATTAGGAAGAGGGGTAAGAAGCAATCGAGTAGACAATCCCCTGGGGCTGTTCCCCTCCAAAACAAATTTTCTGTCTTGGAGGCTACAGTTGAGGAAGAATCAACTGGAGATGGCCAAAGGGAGCAGGTCTCTGGGGGTGAGCCAGCTGAGAATGCTCAGGTGGGTAGGGGGAATAAGCGATTGGGCCTGGTAATTGGAGACTCCATAGTTAAGGGGACAGATAGGAGAGTAAATAGTAATAAAAGGGACTCAGGGCTGGTGTGTTGCCTCCCAGGGGCTGGGGTCCAGGATGTCGCAGATCGGGTTTTAAGATTCTTAAGGGAGAGGGGAGTCAACCCCAAGTCATAGTTCATGTAGGGACACATGATATAGGAAGGACGAGGGAAGGGGATATTAAACAGAAATTTATGGCGTTGGGGTGGAAGCTTAGGGCCAAAACTGGCAGAGTGGTTATCTCTGGACTCTTGCCTGTGCCAAGGGGTAGTTTAGAGAAGAACAGAGAGAGGGAATGTTTGAACTCGTGGCTGCGGGGATGGTGCAGGAGGGAGGGGTTCAGGTTCCTGAACAATGGGGACTCATTCTGGGATAGGTGGGACCTCTACAAGAGAGATGGTCTACACCTGAACCAGAGGGGAACTAATATCTTGGGGGGAAAATTTGCAAAGGCTATGCAGGGGGCTTTAAACTGATTCAGAGGGTGGGTGGGATCCTGAGTAGTTGGGGTGCTAAGAGGGATGAGAATAGGGGGGTCATAGAGGAAAGCTGTAAAACACAGCAGCGTACGGGTGGAATAGGGCATGGTTTGAAATGCGTATACTTTAATGCAAGGAGTATTCGCAATAAGGTGGAGGAACTTGCAGCTTGGACCAGTACCTGGAAATTCGATGTTGTGGCCATTTCAGAGACTTGGGTAGAGCAGGGACAAGAATGGATGTTGCAGGTTCCAGGGTTCAAATGCTTTAGTCGGAGGAGAGAAGGAGGTAGAAGGGGGGGAGTGGCATTATTAGTCAAAGACTGTATCACAGTGACAGAGAAGAAGTTTGATGAGGACTTGTCTGTTGAGGTAGTATGGGCTGAGATTAGAAACAGGAAAGGAGAGGTCGCCCTGTTGGGAGTCTTTTATAGACCTCCTAAAAGTTCTAGAGAGGCTGAGGAAAGGATTGCAAAGTCAATTCTGGTCAGGAGTGAAAGTAATAGGGTAATTGTTATGGGGGACTTTAACTTTACTAATATTGATTGGAACAGCTATAGCTCCAGCTCGTTAGAGGGGTCAGTTTTCGTACAAAGTGTGCAGGAAGGTTTTTTGACTCAGTATGTAGATAGGCCAACTAGAGGTGAGGCTACATTGGATTTGGTGCTGGGCAATGAGCCAGACCAGGTGTTAGGCTTGGAAGTTGGTGAACATTTTGGAGAGAGTGACCACAATTCGGTTACATTCACCTTAGTGATGAATAGGGATAGGCATGAAGCTGGAGGCAGTAGTTATAGCTGGGGGAAGGGTAATTATGAGGCCATAAGGAGAGAATTAGGGTGCGTAGATTGGACTAGGAAACTACAGGGATTGGGAACATCTGAAATGTGGAGCTTATTCAAGGAGCAGCTGCTGCGAAGTCCTTGATAAGTATGTCCCTGTCAGGCAAGGAGGAAATGGTCGAGTAAGGGAACCTTGGTGTATGAAAAAAGTTGATTCGCTGGTTAAAAGGAAAAAGGAGGCTTATGTCAGGATGAGGCTTGAAGGCTTGGTTAGTGCAATGGATAGCTATAGATTAGCCAGGACGGAGCTAAAGAGTGAGTTGAGGAGAGCTAAGAGGGGACACGAGAAGACTTTGGCTGATAGGATTAAGGAGAATCCTAAAGCTTTCTTTAGATATGTTAAGAATAGAAGATTGGTTAGGACAAGACTAGGGCCAGTCATAGTCAGCAGTGGGAAGTTGTGCGTGGAGCCTGAAGAGATTGGAGAGGTACTGAATAAATATTTCTCTTCAGTATTCACGCAGGGTGATGTAAATGTAGTTATGGAGAACACTGAGGTACAGGGTAGCAAGCTGGAATGTATCGAAGTAGATAGGGAGGATGTGCTAGATATTCTCGAGGGTTTGAAGTTGGATAAGTCCCCTGGGCCGGACGGGATTTACCCTGGGATTCTCTGGGAGGCAAGAGAGGAGATTGCAGAGCCTCTGGCTCCGATCTTCAGGTCGTCGTTGGTTACGGGTGTGGTTCCGGAGGACTGGAGGATAGCGAATGTGGTCCCATTGTTCAAGAAGGGGAAAAGAGACCTTCCAGGGAATTATAGGCCAGTGAGTCTTACTTCTGTTGTGGGCAAAGTATTGGAGAGAATAATTAGGGATCGGATTTATAGTTATTTAGAGAGAAATGCATTGATTGGGGATAGTCAGCATGGTTTTGTGAAGGGTAGGTCGTGCCTTACTAACCTTATTGAGTTTTTTGAAAAAGTGACCAAGAGGTGGATGGGGGTAAGGCAGTTGATGTGGTATATATGGACTTTAGTAAGGCGTTCGATAAAGTGGCCCATGGAAGGCTTCTGCAGAAAATGCAGATGTATGGGATTGAGGGTGATTTAGCTAATTGGGTTAGGAATTGGCTAGCAGATAGAAGACAGAGGGTGGTGGTTGATGGGAGATATTCATCTTGGAGTTCGGTGACAAGTGGTGTACCTCAGGGGTCCGTTTTGGGGCCCCTGCTGTTTGTAATTTTTATAAATGATCTGGATGAGGGTATTGAAGGATGGATTAGTAAGTTTGCGGAAGACACTAAAGTCGGTGGAGTGGTAGGTAGTGAAGAGGGGTGTTATAGTTTGCAGAGAGACTTGGACAAGTTGCAGAGCTGGGCCAAGAGGTGGCAAATGGAATTTAATGTGGAAAAGTGTGAGGTAATGCACTATGGCAGGAATAATAAATGTGTAGAGTATAGGGCTAATGGTAGGATCTTAATAGTGTTGATGAACAGAGGGATCTTGGTGTATATGTGCATAGATCCCTGAAAGTAAGCAGTCAAGTCGATAAGGTTGTTAAGAAGGCATATGGAGTCTTAGCTTTTATTGGTAGGGGGATTGAATTTCAGAGCCTCAACGTCATGTTGCAACTGTACAAAACTCTAGTGCGGCCGCACTTGGAGTATTGTGTGCAGTTCTGGTCCCCACATTATAAGAAAGATGTGGAGGCATTGGAGAGGGTACAGAGGAGGTTTACCAGATGTTGCCTGGTATGGAGGGCAGGTCTTATGAAGAGAGGCTGAGGGATTTGAGGTTGTTTTCGTTAGAAAGGAGGCGGCTAAGAGGGGACCTAATCGAAACATATAAGATGATTAGAGGTTTAGATAGGGTGGACAGTGAAGCCTTTTTCCTAGGATGGAGAAAGCTAGCACGAGGGGACACAGCTTTAAATTAAGGGGTGATAGTTATAGGACGGATATCAGAGGTAGGTTCTTTACCCAGAGGGTGGTTAGGAGTGGAATGCCCTGCCTGCAGCAGTTGTAGATGCGCCAAGTTTGGTGGCGTTTAAGAGGTTAGTTGATAAGTATATGGAAGAGAAGGGAATGGTTTAGTTTGGAGGGTCATTGCTTTTTATAATGGTCAGCGCAACATCGAAGGCCGAAGGGCCTGTTCTGCGCTGTAATGTTCTATGTTCTATGATTGAAGGGTGGAGCAGACTCGATGGGCTGAGTGGCCTAATTCTGCTCCTATGTCTTATGGTCTAATAGTCCACTGCAAGAATTGTAAAGAAGTGGCTTTTTTTCTGTTCTATGCTTTGAATAATCTAACTATGCATTACATTTCCAGACATGCATGTGAATGTTTTTGAACAGCGAGTGTTTTGTTTTCCACCTTGAATCTGAAAGGGAAAATATTCAGACAGGACTTGTGGATGTCAGTGGGTCTGAGTTGCAAATGAGAAGCAATGCATTTAAAAATCTCAATAACTCAAATCAAATTCATAACTATGAGTCCCTACTGAAGAGTAATTTCATTGTCTATTTTTCCTTTCCTCACAGTGAACAAAACTGTGGCCTCTTCAAATGTGGCACTTGTTACCTGTATATCTGGAGGATTTTGTGCAGGAATGTGTCTTTGTGCTGCAGCTCCTGATTTGCTGCACCAACATTGTTATTTGCGCCATGACCCAGACTAATTTCACAGTGCAGTCGAAGAAATGCCGAAGCATCACTTTACACCAATTCTTCAATTATCTAAATGATGGAGAAAATTGAATCACCGTGTTTCTGAACTTTCTTTTCCTTTTATTTTTATCGACAGGTGGGATCTTATCACTGGGGGAAGTGACCCTGCACTCCATGTGAACGTTTTAATTAAAGTTATTAGCTCTGTGACCTGCGCTGATATTCTCCCTAAAATCTGTTCACCTTCATCATTTACCACTGTCCATACTGTGCAGAGTGTGCCATCTGTGTATTTCTAGAGTATCTGTGTATTTCTTCTGTGTATTCCACAACTAAAGGGCACAGCCTCAAAATAAGGGGGGGGGGGGGTGGCAGTTTAGAACACAGTTGAGGAGGAACTTCTTCTCTCAAAGGGTGGTGAATCCCTGGAATTCTCTGCCCATTGAAGTGGTGGAGGCTACCTCGTTGAATATATTTAAGTCACGGGTAGATAGGTTTCTGATAGACGAGGGAATTAAGGGTTATGGGGAGAAAGCAGGAAAGTGGAACTGATCCACTTCAGATCAGCCATGATCTTATTGAATGGCGGGGCAGGCTCGAAGGGCTGGATGGCCGACTCCTGCTCCTATTTCTCATGTCCTTAGCTTTATCCACATAGAGATTGATCACTCCCTCATCTGTCACAGATTCCTGTGATATACATTCACTTGCTTCCTCATTAGTTTCTGCCACACTCGTGTTCGGTCCCTGGGACTATTCATTCTCCTGCTGGGTTCTCTTTCATTCCCTACTTATTTCTACCTGTCTGTAGAAGATTTGCCTCCCATTTTGAACTTCTGCTATCTGATACCCCTTTCAATCTGACTGCCTCCAGTACTATACTGTGAGGACTATGGAGAATTATTTTCCCCATCAGTGTCAGAGGTTCAGGGACATTTGTGAGGCACAGACTAAAGATTTCAGACATTGATACATGCCTCTAACCATTGAGTCTAGATGTGCGGAATAATATGCCACTGGTCTCAATTCCCATGCCTCTGAGTTGCTATTCCTGCTTGAATTCCATCATTTTCTTGACAGAAGGTATGAAAGGGTTTGCTAAGGTTAGGGAGACCCAAAGCTGAAGCTCTTGACCATAGCTGTTGTAGGTAAAGTAATACCTCAGACTGCTGGTGAGTCAAAATACAGTGGCCTTTATCATAGAACCCTACAGTGCAGAAAGAGGCCCTTTGGCCCATCAAGACTGCACCAAACACAATCCCACCCAGGCCCTATCCCTATATATTACACCCACTAATCCCTCTAACCCATGTATCCCTGGACACTAAGGGGCAAATTAGCACAGCCAATCAACCTAACCCGCACAGCTTTGGACTGTGGGAGGAAACCGCGGGAAACCCAGAGGAAACCCACGCAGACACGAGGAGAATGTGCAAACTCCACACAGAGAGTGATCCGAGTTGGGAATCGGACCCAGGACTCTGGAGCTGTGAAGCAGCAATGCTAACCACTGTGCTACCTTGCCACCCAATTATTTCAAAGCCCTGGCTTTTATTCCAGAGCTTTGGGAGAACTGGTTCCAAACAATGGACTGCCAGACTTCTCATGGCTATTTGTACATCATGAGTCTCAGTAACAAGTATGATACAAACTTCTAATTCCGGGCTGGGTCTCTGATCTTCCTTCTTCAATTACCACGCCTGCGACTGCTTCAGCATCTCTGTCTTTGAAGTTATTTGTGTGATTGGGGCTTCCCAGCAGCAACTGTTTAACAATGTTCAATGGACATAAACAGGCAAGGCTTGTAGTGTCTGCAAAGTAATATCCACACCTGACCATCTGTCTTTATATTCACATCTGACCGTCGAGATTCACATCATTTGTCTTTATGAGACTTTATGAAAGGCACAAACAAGTAAGTTACATTAACGCCAGGAGCAATATAAACCTGGGAAGATCAGCCGTGATGAAGGGTTATGTTTGCAATATATTCTAGGTACAAAATTCATTAACTCTTTCCATCCTTCAATACTTGATCTTAAATCTGATAAGCTTGGGTTTCCTTTTCTCCCATTCCAATTTCTCTCTACTCCGTTAACTGAATCATGCAATGACTTTACCAGCACTGCACAGTCTACAAAATTCCTGCAATAATTCAGCAACCCCAATACATTTCTCACTCCTTTCACAGCTACCGGCCTTGGCACATTCAGTATAGCTCTGTTCCGGTCTTCAGGCATTTATTTCCTTCCCTCTGAAATTGTGTGTCCCAAGTAGGAGAAAGTTGCAGGAAAGATGTGTGCCGGCTAAGAGGAAAGATGGGAAAGGTAGGATTAGAGAGCCGTGGATTACTAGGGATATTGAGGACTTGGTTAGGAAGAAAAGAGAGGCGTATGATAGGTCAAAGCAGCTGGGAATGGAGACAGTGTTGGAGGAATATAGAGAGAGTAGGAGGGAGCACAAATAGAGCTTCCAGGTAGCATTAAAACTGATAAATCTCCAGGTCCTGATGGCATTTATCCCAGGCTGCTTAGGGAGGTGCGAGGTGAAATTGCTGGGCCTCTGACGCAAATCTTTGTCTCTTCCTTGGACACAGGTGAGGTCCCAGAGAACTGGAGAATAGCTAATGTTTTACCGTTGTTTAAAAAGGGTAGTAGGGATAAACCTGGAAATTATAGGCCAGTGAGTTTGACGTCAGTGGTAGGGAAGCAGTTGGAGGGGATTCTTAGAGATAGAATGTATAGGCACTTAGAGCATTGCGATTTGATTAGGGATACGCAGCATAGATTTGTTAAGGGCAGGTCGTGCCTTACAAATCTGGTAGAATTTTTTGAGGAGGTGATGAAAACAGTGGACGAAGGGCGAGCCGTTGATGTCGTCTATATGGATTTCAGTAAGGCATTTGACAAAGTCCCTCATGGGAGTTTAGTTGAGAAGGTCAAGGCTCATGGCATACAAGGACAGGTAGCTACATGGATAAGTAACTGGCTTGGTAATAGGAGACAGAGAGTAATAGTGGAAGGGTGTTTTTCTAGCTGGAGGTCGGTCACTAGTGGGGTGCTGCAGGGCTCGGTACTGGGACCTCTTCTATTTGTAATATATATAAATGACTTGGAAGAGGGAGTAAGTGGAGTGATCAGCAAGTTTGCAGACGATACAAAGATGGCTGGACTTGCGGATAGTGAGGAGCATTGTCAGGCGATGCAGCAGGACATAGATAGGCTGGTAGCTTGGGCAGATAGATGGCAGATGGAATTCAATCCTGATAAATGCGAGGTGATGCATTTCGGGAGAAAGAATGTAGGGGGGAGATATATGATAAAGGGTAGACCTATTAAGAGTATAGAAACGCAGAGGGACCTGGGGGTGCAGGTGAACAAGTCTCTGAAGGTGGCAGAGCAAGTGGAGAAGGTTGTGAAGAAAGCATACAGTATGTTAGCCTTTATAGGAAGGGGTATAGAGTACAAGAGCTGGTCTTTAATGTTGCAGTTGTATAAAACGTTGGTTAGACCTCATTTGGAATACTGTGTCCAGTTCTGGTCGCCTTACTACCGGAAGGACGTGGAGACTCTGGAAAGAGTGCAAAGGAGGTTTACCAGGATGCTGCCTGGTATGGAAGGTCTGAGTTACGAGGAGAGGTTAGGCAAATTGGGACTGTTTTCCTTAGAAAGACGTAGACTTAGAGGAGATCTAATAGAGGTGTACAAGATTATGAGGGGTATAGATAGAGTAAACAGGGTTAAGCTTTTTCCTAGGATGGACTCGAATAGCACGAGGGGTCACAGCTTAGGGTGAGGGGGTAAGGTATAATTTGGATGCTAGAGGGGGTTTTTTCACACAGAGGGTGGTGGGGGTATGGAATGCGCTGCCAAGTAAAGTGGTGGAGGCAGGTACTCTGGAGTTATTTAAGAAATACTTAGATGGGCACATGAACAGAATGGGAATGGAGGGGTATAGAAAACTGATTTAAAATAGGGATCATGAGCCTTGGGAGTCCCTGGGAAGTGTGTAAATAGATGATGATATTGATGTACTTGTTTTTATCCTACAGGTGCTTTGGTCCACCTTGTTGTCTAACGAGGGGCATACACGCGATGGGCCGTGAAGGGCTGCTCTTGGATTTTTTTCGAGAGTATCCTAGTGCTTCACAACGTTAGTGTACGCTTGACTTGGACCATTTGATGGGCAACACGACAGCGCAGTGACTATCACTGTGCTGTGCAGATACATGGATTTGGACCTGTGTCTGTGGGAGTTTGCGCATTCTCCCCGTGCTTGCGTGGGTATTCTCCGGGCGCTCCGGTTTCCTCCCACATCCCAAAGATGTGCTCTTAGGCTAATTGGCAAAACAAATTCTCCCTAAATTGTCTCAAATTTGGGTTTTAATCCATAGATCTATAAACATGGACAGGGATCGCGGGTAGAGATGGGAACATCGGGGTGGCGGCGCGGGCTCATTGGGCTGAAGGGCCTGTTTCCCGTGCTGTTTTGTTCTTTGTTCTAAATTATCCCTAAATTGGATCTCTCTTAATCTGGTGCATGTATATTTCCCTAATTATACGTGCACCAGATTAAGGGAGATCCAATTTAGGGACAATTTATTAACAGCAATTAGCCTAAAAGCATGTGTTTGGGGTGTGGGAGGAAAGTGGAGCTCCTGGAGAAAACCCACGCAAGCACGGGGAGAATATGCAAACTCCCACATACACTGACCCAAGCCAGAGATCCGAGCCGGGTCCCTGTAACTGGTGATAGCAACAGTGATAGTCACTGAGCTGTCGTGTTGCCCGTCAGTTGGTCCAGTTTAAGTGTACACTAACGGACGTGAAGCACTAGGCAACTCTCGAAGCAACATCCAAGAGCAGCCCTCGCACCACGTGTATGCCCCTTGTTAGCCAACAAGGCAGACCGAATCACCTCTGGATGTAAAAAAGAGACATCAATAAACATACAACAATTTATGAAGTTCCTCTGCAGCGCTTGTAAAAACTTCTTCCGATTGATTTTCTGCTGAAGAATTCCTTGCTCAAGGAAATTTCAATTTTCATTCAAATTTCAATTTCCCCCTCAATTCACTTCTGTCTCTTTTTCATTTGTTAAACACCTCACGCTCACGGCTAAAACAACCGTAGCCATCTCTGATTTGTGCTTATTCTGATTTCTCCACTATATCTTTTGATTATTCTCAGAAGCGTTTGGATTATATCCTTTTGCAACCCATCTTTTTAATTAATCTGCTATTTTTAATAACAATAGCCTGAAAAAAAACCCCGAAGTAGGGGGGCTTACAATCCACACTTTGGGAGGAAGGATAACTCTTTCTCTGACCCATCACTCAATTTCACTCCATTATTTTCCAGTTCTGTTCTGGACCCACCTGGGGTAACATCGACTTGATCTTTTCTCCTGAAAGAGTGCTGTGATTTTTAGGTTGTGAGTACACAAGGAGAGATTCTTCAAGAAATAGATAAAGCAGGGATGTAAAAGATTCTCCAGCTTTCTTTTTACCTCTTGTGGACAGTTCTTACTCAGTATTATTTCCCCCAAGATCTTACTTGTCCTTAACTATAACATTTCATCTTCATTGTCCTCACTTTGTGAGGACGTGCAGTGTGTTTAACTGGATCCCGACTGTTTTGAACTCACACTCTCCAGAGAGAAACTATCAGTGCCTTGATGGAGTCACAATATTGTCTCAATCCCCTGGCCACGTTAACCATTTCGCCTCCTGCTGTGTCTCAAGCAGCTGTCTGTGTGCGTTTGGGACCTGCTCTTCACTCCGTCTCGCCATGAATTTAATCTTGCCATTTTTCACATGTAACAAATCACATCTGTACATTCACTCTGCTATCCCAAAATCATGTCACATATTCTTAACTTTAAGACGAAAAGATCAAAGTGAGTGTCTGACTTCTTGTTATCGTGCTGATATTTCATGTACCATAGAACATTACAGCTCAGAAACTTGCCTTTTGGCCCTTCTTGTCTGTGCCGAACCATTTTTCTGCACTGACCTGCACTTAGAACATTACAGCACAGAACAGGCCCTTCAGCCTTCGATGTTGCGCCGACCAATATAAAAAGCAATGCCCCTCCAAACTAAACCATTCCCTTCTCTTCCATAAACTTATCAACTAACCTCTGAAACGCCACCAAACTTGGCGCATCTACAACTGCCGCAGGCAGGGCATTCCACTCCCTAACCACCCTCTGGGTAAAGAACCTACCTCTGATATCCGTTCTATAACTATCACCCCTTAATTTAAAGCTGTGTCCCCTCGTGCTAGCTTTCTCCATCCTAGGAAAAAGGCTATCACTGTCCACCCTATCTAAACCTCTAATCATCTTATATGTTTCGAGTAGGTCCCCTCTTAGCCGCCTCCTTTCTAACGAAAACAACCTCAAATCCCTCAGCCTCTCTTCATAAGACCTGACCTCCATACCAGGCAACATCCTGGTAAACCTCCTCTGTACCCTCTCCAATGCCTCCACATCTTTCTTATAATGTGGGGACCAGAACTGCACACAATACTCAAGTGCGGCCGCACTAGAGTTTTGTACAGTTGCAACATGACGTTGCGGCTCCGAAATTCAATCCCCCTACCAATAAAAGCTAAGAGTCCGTATGCCTTCTTAACAACCTTATCGACTTGACTGCCTACTTTCAGGATCTATGCACAAATACACCAAGATCCCTCTGTTCATCAACACTATTAAGAATCCTACCATTAGCCCTATACTCTACACATTTATTATTCCTGCCAAGTGCATTACCTCACACTTTTCCACATTAAACTCCATTTGCCACCTCTCGGCCCAGTTCTGCAACTTGTCCAAGTCTCTCTGCAAACTATAACACCCCTCTTCACTATCTACCACTCCACCGACTTTAGTGTCATCTGCAAATTTACTAATCCATCCTTCAATACCCTCATCCAGATCAATTATAAAAATTACAAACAGCAGGGGCCCCAAAACAGACCCCTGAGGTACACCACTTGTCACCGAACTCCACGATGAATATCTCCCATCAACCACCACCCTCTGTCTTCTATATGCTAGCCAATTCCTAACCCAATTAGCTAAATCACCCTCTATCCCATACATCTGCATTTTCTGCAGAAGCCTTCCATGGGACACCTTATTGAATGCCTTACTAAAGTCCATATATACCACATCAACCGCCTTACCCCATCCACCTCTTTGGTCACTTTTTCAAAAAACTCAATGAGGTTAGTAAGGCACGACCTGCCCTTCACAAAACCATGCTGACTATCCCCAATCATTCATTTCTCTCTAAATAACTATAAATCCTATCCCTAATAATTCTCTCCAATACTTTGCCCACAACAGAAGTAAGACTCACTTGGACCATATCCCTCCACACCCCTCTCATCCATGAACCAGTCCAAGTTTTTCTTAAATGTTAGAAGTGACCCCGCATTTACCACTTTATCCCGCAGCTCACTTCACGTGAAGAAGTCCCCGCTAATATTCCCTTTAAACCTGTCCACGGTACCTGTTCCTTTACCTTGGAGGAACTCACTTTCAGTAAGAGCTTGCCAACGCCACTCGTCCGCTTTTCCCTAAAATGCATCAAATCAGGCAAAGTCCACAACAACCAAATATTTTTACTGACGAAAGTTTATTAACGAAACAGAACATGGTTAAAACAAACAGGAAATGACTTGACTATCAAAAGCAACCAAAGTAAAAAGGTCATCCACGATGTTCTGGACACAAGTGGTTTCTATTCAGCTTCTCTGTACCCCGTTCCTGTGACTCCCCACTTTGGACGCAGGGGGGAGTCACGCTACCATCATCCCCAGTCACCAGCCCCCCGCCCCCCGCACTTCCTGCGCCCCAATTGCTCGGAGGCCCATTCCCCAGTCAATCATAGAACATAGAACATTACAGCACAGAACAGGCCCTTCGGCCTTCGATGTTGCGCCGACCAATATAAAAAGCAATGCCCTCCAAACTAAACCATTCCCTTCTCTTCCATATACTTATCAACTAACCTCTTAAACGCCACCAACTTGGCGCATCTACAACTGCTGCAGGCAGGGCATTCCACTCCCGAACCACCCTTTGGGTAAAGAACCTGCCTCTGATATCCGTCCTATAACTATCAACCCTTAATTTAAAGCTGTGTCCCCTCGTGCTAGCTTTTTCCATCCTAGGAAAAAGGCTAGCACTGTCCACCCTATCTAAACCTCTAATCATCTTATATGTTTCGATCAGGTCCCCTCTTAGCCTCCTCCTTTCTAACGAAAACAACCTCAAATCCCTCAAATCCTCCAGCATCTTCCTGTCTCCCTATTAGTGTGACGCCCATTCCATTTTCTGAACCATGGGATTATAACTTTTGGTGTTTCCCAATCTGCTGGCAAAATCTGAACACAATACAAAAAAAAAAGAAAAATTGGTTTGAAAAACCACAGTGGTGGCTCGTGATTTGAAATTCACTCTCTGAAAATTCAACCGAACCTTTCAAAAAGGCAGATTCTTGAAAAACGCAGGGCGATGGGATTCATCGGATAGCTTTTTGAAGGGGCTAGCATCCGCATGATGGGCTGAACGGCCTCCTTGTGCATTTTAAGGGAAAGGATCATCTTCAACTGTGGGTGACAATATTAAAGAAAGCAGTGTGTCCACTTAAATCTCCTCTTAACATTCTCTGAAGTGGCAAACGGAATTGAATGCAGAAGTGAAAGAGGATGGGTCTGGATAGATTGATTGGTTTCTTCTGCAGAGATCTGACACTGACTCAATGGCCTCTTTCTCTGTCTGATCACTGCATAACTGATTTTCTCTGATCCCCACCCGCTGAATCTGAGTGTATTTGACTGAACTCCTGCTAGTGTATTGTTCCAGCTTTGACAGGGGCACTTCATTCAATGTTATTAAGCCTTCAGGACACTTTGAAGTCTTGGTCCTTCCTGTTGAGAATGTTGGGTTTGAGTCTCTGCGGGCAGTTTTGCTGCCCCTGTCTTGTCCTTCACTGGGGTGGATACATCAATATTTCTCCCCTTGAATCAACTCGTTGCTTAACAATTAGGGGAGAAGTTTTGACTCGTTGGGACGACTTCCAAACTACGGCCCACTGTTCCAGGTTGAGGAAACATGAAACTGCCCACTCTATTACCCAAATGAAACCTACATTAAATGGGCAATTGGGGTCATTTTGACCAGTCAGGATTTCTTTAAGATCTCTTGACTGTGGGATCCTCAATTCCAACTTGAGCCCCGACGTTGGATAGACCCACCGCTTTTCTCCAGCCTGTTCCCACGGCTTTACCTCAGCTCCTTGCAGCCTCACTAGCTGACCGCTACAAGCGTAACTGCCTCTCACTCCGAGATTCGCTGCAGATTTCTCCCTCTGGCTCCGAACCAGGTGAAATCAACCCGCATTCTTCCCCCCCCCTCAACCAATGCCGAGCGAGATATAGACTACACGAGACCAGATCTGTAACTGCCTTCTGAGAGACGCAGTTCAACAAATGAAATCTCTGACAACCCATCTCCGTGGCTCTCTTTTGCAGATTCCACTCCAAAAGGCAAACTAAACGTCTTTTTGCCCTCTAAACAACCATTTGGTGTGGTGCTTCATGCGAAACGTGAAACTAGGTTTTCGCAACAACACTCAAAGAGCATCGGCCCACAAGCAAATTCGTGAGACCAGCCAGTCCAGCAGTAAGAAACCCTCCGAGCCTCCCACTGTCAGAATGGGCATGGTTCAGTCCTGGATGTGATTAACAGCAGCAATAACAGCTTAATCCAAGCCCTGTGATCACTTGTGAACGCGCTGGTGACTCTGCAAGTGCGATGACTGAGTGAATCCCTTCCCACACGCACAGCAAACGAACGGCTTCTCACCAGTGTGAAGTCGCTGGTGTGTCTGCAGGCTGGAAAACTGAGTGAAGCCCTTCCCGCACTCGGAGCAGGTGAACGGTCTCTCCCCGGTGTGAACTCGCTGGTGCGTCCGTAGATGGGACGACTGAGTGAACCCCTTCCCGCACTCGGAGCAGGTGAAGGGTCTGTCCCCAGTGTGAGTACGCTGGTGCCTGCGCAGGTTGGATGACGTTCTAAATCTCTTGGTGCAGTAAGAGCAGTTGAATGGTCTCTCGTCGGTGTGAATGCGTTGGTGGTCCAGCAGATCCTGAGAGCTTTTGAAGCCGCTCCCACAGTCAGAGCATTTAAAGGGTCTCTCCTGGCTGTGAGTAAGATTGTGACTCAGCAGATGGGATGACTGAGTAAATCCCTTCCCACACACAGAGCAGCTAAACGGTCTCTCCCCAGTGTGAATGCGTAGATGGATTTCCAATACAGATGGGCACCTGAATCCCTTCCCACAGTCCACACATTTCCACAATTTCTCCATGATGCAGGCGACTCTCGAGGTTTGACCATCAGTTGAAGCCTCACCCACACACACAACTCATTTACAGTCTCACCCTACAGTGAATGCTGCAATAGTTTTTCAGGCTGTGTATCTAGTTAAAGCTCTTACCACAGTCAGTGCTTTTCCAGTTACGCTGAAGTTTACAACCTTCTGAAGTAGACAGAACAGAGAAACACATCTCCTTTTAGATTTGAAATCCGATGAATCGAGTGAATCAGATTTTAACATGTCATTTGGATTGAGATTTCTGTCTGTAAATCGTTTGCAGTCGACAGACCAAATATTTCTCCTTCTGAGTTGAAGGCTGATGACATTCAGTTTCCAAGGAATCGAGTGACTCTGTCAAATCCAGACGTGACATCTGAGGTTTACTCTGCGATTCCTCATCTTCCAGGACCCTGCACAAACAATTTACAAAGGTCAGTGTTAGTACAGGATAGAAATTCAAAACAGACAATTCTAGCTTTTGGTACAGAGAACAAAGAAAAATTACAGCGCAGGAATAGGCCCTTCGGCCCTCCAAGCCTGCATCGATCATGCTGCCCGACTGAACCAAAGCCCACTACCCTTCCCTGGAAGGGTTGAATATCCCTCTATTCCCATCCTATGAATTTGTCAAGATGTCTCTTAACAGTCACAATCACACTTGCTTCTGTGACCTCCCCCAGCAGCGAGTTCTAGGAACCCACCACCCTCTGTGTAAAAAAAAAACACCTTGTTCATCTCCTTTAAACCTTGTCCCTTGCATCTTAAGCTTATCCTCCCTACAAATTAAATGTTCCACATTGGGGAAAAGCTTCTGACTATCCACTCTATTCATGCCCCTCATAATTCTATCAAATCACCCCTCAACATCCATCGCTCCAGTGAGAACAAACCAAGTTTCTCCAACCTCTCCTCATAGCTAATGCCCTCCATACCAGGTAACATCCTAGTAAATCTTTTCTGTACCCTCTCCAAACCTCTACATCCTTCTAGCAGTGTGGCAACCAGAATTGAACACTATATTCCAAGTGCATCTTCTATGGAACATTCTTTCCTCTCTCATTCCCTAAAAGCTGTAAATCCCATACACCTCCCTCCGTTCTCACTCTGCTGTACCTAATATTCACCTTCCCAATTATCATAAAGGTGCTGATTGAGGTTGATTAACAGATCTATGCTTGCTGTTTCCTGTCCTGGACATAGAAAGCTGAAAATCTTCCTGCAAGCTGCCAGGTAGATATATGTCTTTATAACTCGACTAAAAATGTGTGGAGTATACAAACTCGATACACTTCCTTTCCCTTCATTTGCTTTAAGTCAACAGTTCTCCCCAGAATGAGAAAAGAAATGGAAAGGGGCAGAAAAGAAAGTGTTTAACTCACAGATGTTGACGACAGGAGGAAGTTTGAGCTTGTCTAAAGCTCCATCTTCATTCAGAGAGAAGCAGTAGCTTTACTGGGTAGGAATGAGCAGAAGAACAAGCTCATTGTCCAACTTCCGCATTCAGACAATTGGGCGTTCTGATTGGCTGGAGGAGCAGAGTCCTTCCGGTCGTCTAAAGGTCTCATTGGCCAATCCTCCGCAGACGGACAATAAGGGGCAGAGCCCCACATTGGGGTGGGCGGGACTTTCCCCCCCCCGCCCCCTAAAGCTAAGCTGTTGTCCAATGGGAAAGGCTGAAAGGACTGACAATGGTCAGCGCGCCGCTTTGTCCCGGGCCCCGCCCCATACCCGCACATGCGCATTCTACCCGAAATTTGACACATGCGCAATTCATCACCTCCGGAGCCTTTTTCACCCCTTCTTGCACATGCGCGGCTTCCCCTCTTCCTTGGACATGCGCAGCCCCAGGCTGCCCGGCGGACGGAGCCGTTTCTCCATCGCTGGGGATTCTGGGAGCCACGGCCGCCATTAGTCAGGAGATGAATAGGACGATGACTTAGCATTACACTCAATAGGAAGATGGGAGAGAGTGGGGGACAGAAGTTTATAATTTGTGAGGAAATTCGATTTTTTCACTGAGAATTATGTATCGTAAAACTTCATCCAATGTTTGATGTATTCTGTTTTATAATATTGTCAAACACTTTAGGATGTTGGTATATTAACTGTGCTGCATACAAGTTCTTGATTATTGAAGGCTGTCACTTGAACTTCACCAAAGTTACCTAAAACAAGATGCTGATCATGGACAGCCTGATCAACCATCTCATTCCCATTTAGTTCTTTGAGGAGGTAACAAAGAAGTTAAATAAAGGAGAACCAATGTTTAGATTTCCAGAAAGCCTTTGACAAGGTGCTGCACAGGAAACTGTTAAATATGTTAGGTGCCCATGGTGTTAAAGATAAGATTCTGGCATGGATAGAGGATTGGCTGACTAGCAAAAGACAAAGAGTGGGGATAAAGGGGTCTTTTTCAGGATGGCAGCTGATGATAAGCGGTGTGCCTCAGGGGTGAGTGCTGAGACCACAACGTTTCACAAGAAACATTAACATTTTGGAAGAAGGAACTAAGGACAGGTAGCTAGATGGATAAGTAACTGGCTTAGTAATAGGAGACAGAGAGTAATAGTGGAAGGGTGTTTTTCTAGCTGGAGGTCGGTCACTAGTGGTGTGCCGTAGGGCTCGGTACTGGGACCTCTTCTATTTGTAATATACATAAATGACTTGGAAGAGGAAGTAAGTGGAGTGATCAGCAAGTTTGCAGACGAAAAAAAGATGGCTGGACTTGCGGATTGTGAGGAACATTGTCAGGCAATGCAACGGGATATAGATAGGCTGGGTAGCTTGGGCAGAAAGATGGCAGATGGAATTTAATCCTGATAAATGCGAGGTGATGCATTTTGGGAGAAAGAATGTAGGGGGGAAGTATATGATAAAGAGTAGACCTATTAGGAGTATAGAAACGCAGAGGGACCTGGTGGTGCAGGTGAACAAGTCTCTGAAGGTGGCAGAGCAAGTGGAGAAGGTTGTGAAGAAAGCATATAGTATGTTAGCCTTTATAGGAAGGGGTATAGAGTACAAGAGCTGACCTTTAATGTTGCAGTTGTATAAAACGTTGGTTAGACCTCATTTGGAATACTGCGTCCAGTTCTGGTCGCTCTACTACCAGAAGGACGTGGAGACTCTGGAGAGAGTGCAGAGGAGGTTTACCAGAATGCTGCCTGGTATGGAAGGTCTGAGTTATGAGGAGAGGTTAGGCAAATTGGGGCTGTTTTCCTTAGAAAGACGTAGACTTAGAGGAGATCTAATAGAGGTGTACAAGATTATGAGGGGTAGAGATAGAGTAAACAGGGTTAAGCTTTTTCCTAGGATGGACTCAAATAGCACGAGGGGTCACAGGCTTAGGGTGAGAGGGGTAAGGTATAATTTGGATGCTAGAGAGAGTTTTTTCACACAGAGGGTGGTGGGGGTATGGAATGCACTGCCAAGTAAAGTGGTGGAGGCAGGTACTCTGGATTTATTTAAGAAATACTTAGATGGGCACATGAACAGAATGGGAATGGAGGGGTATAGAAAACTGATTTAAAAATAGGGATCGTGAGCCTTGGGAGTCCCTGGGAAGTGTGTAAATAGATGATGATATTGATGTACTTGTTTTTTATCCTACAGGTGCTTTGGTCCACCTTGTTGTCTAACAAGGGGCATACACACGATGGGTCGTGAGAGGGCTGCTCTTGGATTTTTTTTCCGAGAGTATCCTAGTGCTTCACGTCGTTAGTGTACGCTTGACCTGGACCATTTGATGGGCAACACGACAGCTCAGTGACTATCGCTGTGCTGTGCAGATACATGGATTTGGCCTGTGTCTGTGGGAGTTTGCACATTCTCCCCGTGCTTGCGTGGGTTTTCTCCGGGTGCTCCGGTTTCCTCCCACATCCCAAAGATGTGCTCTTGGGCTAATTGGCAAAACAAATTCTCCCTAAATTGTCTCAAATTTGGTTTTTAATCCATAGACCTATAAACATAGACAGGGATCGCGGGTAGAGGTGCGATCATTGGGGTGGCGGCGCGGGTTTGTTGGGCCGAAGGGCCTGTTTCCCGTGCTGTTTTGTTCTTTGTTCTTTCTTTGTTCAATGTAGGAAGTCTGTTTTATACAGGACAAACCAGCTGCTCGATCAGCACCCCATCCACCACCTGCAACATTCAATCCCTCCATCACCAAGTACACACTATCATTGCTACTGTGTGTATCTACAAGGTACTCTGCAGTAAATTGCCAAGTGCCTTCCAAATTCACATCCATTATCTTGAATAACAAGAGTAGTAGACACGCAGGAACCACACCACCTTCAATTCACTTCTGAATGACACACCATCCTCACTTGGAATAATATGGATCAGGATCTGTGAATATACAAATATCTTCAGCTCAATACCTGTGCACATTAACCACTTTAGTTCAGTATCTGTGTAGACCCTGGCTCCTTTCAGCTCAGTATCACCTTCCTCAGCCTGTCCTGCTGCACTCTGGGCAGCTTTTAACTTGGCCATTTCCTGATATTTAGCCACCGTCTTCTGATTCCTAGCTACGTCTACATTAATAATCTGCTCCTTGTACATTAAAATCAATATCAACTTCAGCATGATTTATCTGTTAAAATATTGCATCTCAACCTCAGTTTTTTAAAAAAATGAAATAGCTAATCTTCAAAATAGAATATTACAGTGCAAAAGTGAGGCTATTGGCCCATGGAGTCTCCACTGACCACAATCCGACCTAGGCCCTATCCCCACTTAACCTAGCTAATCTCCCTAACACTAAGGGGCATTTTTTTTTTAATCTGCACATCTTTGGACTGTGGGAGGAAACCGGAGCACCCAGAGGAAACCCACACAGACAAGAGGAGAATGTGCAAACTCCACACAGACTGTACTGTGCTGTAATGTTCTATGTTCATTCACATAACTGTAAAGATGCCCCTTAAAGGTCACTATTGTATCGCCCACCTCCTGACCAAAACGTTGATATCCTGGGGGTGTGGGACAGCACAGTGGCATAGTGGTTAGCACTGCTGCCTCACAGCTCCAGGAACCTGAGTTCGATTCTGGCTTGAGTCACTGTCTGTGTGGAGCTTGCACATTCTCCCCGTGGGTTTGCTCCGGTTTCCTCCCACACTACAAAGATGTGCGGGTTAGGTTGATTGGCTATGCTAAATTGCCCATAGTGTCCCGGTCAGAGGGATTAGCAAGGTAAATATGTGGGGATAGGGGCTGGGCTGGGATTGTTGTGCGTGCAAAAGATGGGCTGAATGGCCTCCTTCTGCACTGTGGAGATTCTCTGATTTCCTCCCACGTGTTAACCATCTGAGGAAGGCTTAGTCTGAAGCTGATTGGTCAACTTGCGCTTTGTGACGCCACAATGGAGCCCTGGCTCAATCAGCCAATAGGAATCACTCTGCTCCGCGGTGACGTCTCTGGGTTCCAGGGCGCAGGCCTGGTTCGCGGACACTGGAGCCCCGCCCCCATCCTCTCTCTCTCTCTCTCTGTGTCTCCTCCTCCTGCTCCTCCCTTACCCCCTGGAGCCCAGGTTTCCAGGCAACCGGCTGACGGCTCCGGGCAGAGCGAGAAGCCACTCTGTTACCTCCCCCCGCCCCCCCGCCCCGCCCCCTCTCCACGTCCCCTCTCCACGTCCCTCCCAGCCCGGCCCGGGACTGCGCATGTCCAAGAGCGAGGGAAGCTGCGCATGTGCAGTGGAGCGCCCATCTCCTGACCATCATGCTGGGGCATTGACCAATAAGAAAGAGTCGGAGGACCGGAAGGACTGTGGTCCTCCAGGCAATCAGAGCGGGTGCTTTGTGTGATTGAGCTTCAGACAGACTAAAACTTCCTCCTGTCTGCAACATCCGTCAGTAAAACACTTTATTTCTCCTCCTTTCCATTTCCTTTCTCTTTCTGGGGGGAAATTGGGGACTTGCAGCAACTGAAGGGAAAAGAAGTGAATCCAGGGAGGGTGCAGACTCTGGAAAGGTTGGCCCAGGTCTCTCTCTCTCTCTCTTTCTCTCTTAAAGGACAAAGAACAGTGCAGCACAGGAATAGGCCCTTCAGCCCTCCAAGCCCGCACCGATCACAGACTTGGAAGATAACATAGCTAGTTTGACTAGCGAGTTTGCGGATGGTATTAAGGGCAGGCGTGCCGGTAAAACTCTGGGCTTTGTATCCAGGACTGGAAGCAGCGGGCGTGAATCTCCCATCCACTGAATCAGCACCTACAAGGGGAGAGGGGTGAAGATAGTGAATATTAGATACTGCAGAGTGAGAGTGGAGGGAGATGATTTGAGGTGTCTTAAGTTTCCTTTGTACTTTTGTTTTTGTTTCGGACTGTCCCCCTTCCTTTTGGGGAGCTGCCCCTTTTACTTTGTCCTAAATTAATTTGAGTTTGTCTGTTTGGTTTGACCTTGAAAGGGGAGAACGTGTGGGATGGAGATTTACAGCTTTTGGGGAATGAGAGTGGTAAGAATGTTTTATAGAAACTAGAATTGTCTGTACTGAGTTTCTCTCCTGTTCTGACAGTGCTGAATCTCGTTTCAGGATATCAGGAGCTGAGGGTTTACAGGCAGAAATCTCGAAACAAACATCAGGTCAACATTCTGACGGAGTCACTCAATTCATCGGGACCTGAATATCATTGGCCTTTGAATTTAAAGGGAGAAATGTTTTGCTGTTCTGTCCGCTTCAGGAGATTTTAGGCATCTGTGTGACTGGAAAAACACTGAGACACACACACGCCCGAGTGAGAGTGTTCTAGCACGCTGAGTGTGGAAAGAGCTTTAACCAGTTACAGTCTGAAAATACATCGCAGCATTCACAGTGGGGAGAAACTGTACCCGTGTTCTGTGTGAGATTTAACTGTTTAATCTGGAGAGTCACAAAGACACCTTCCCCATGGAGAAGCGGTGGAAATGTGAGGACTGCGGGAAGGGATTTAGATACCCTTCTCACCTGGAAACTCATCGCCGCAGCCACACTGGGGAGAGACCGTTCACCTGCTCTCAGTGTGGGAATGGATTCAGTCGCTTGTCCACCCTGCAGACACACCAGCGAGTTCACAACGAGGAGAGGCCGTTCCCTTGCTTTGATTGTGGGAAGCGGTTCAGTCAGTTATCCACCCTGCAGACGCACCAGCGAGTTCACACGAGGGAGAGGCCGTTCATCTGCTCTCAGTGCGGGAAGGGATTCACTCAGCTATCCCACCTGCAGACACACCAGCGGTTTCACACTGGGGAGAGGCCGTTCACCTGCCCTCACTGCGAGAAGGGATTTGCTCAGTTATCCACCCTGCAGACGCACCAGCGAGTTCACACTCGGGAGAGACCATTCAGCTGCTCTCAGTGCGGGAAGGGATTCACTCAGTTATCCAACTTGCGCAGACACCAACAAGTTCACAAGTGATTCCACCGCTGTTATTGTTTCTGCTTTGTTACTTTCAGAGCTGCATTTTGTTCGTTCTCACAGTTGGTCAACAGAGAGAATTGGAGGGATTCTTGATGCTGGAGTGGTCGGACTCATGACTTTGCCTCACTTGGCCTGATCATCTTTGAACCTTGTTGACAATATCTGGCTTTGGATTTTTCAAGGATCACAGAGTGAAAGGACGTTTGGAAGTTAAAAGATATTTTGTTCGCAATACTGTTTGGGAGCCTCACAAAGCATGCGAAGGAAGTAGTGAGCACAAGGAACTGGAAGAGATTAACATTAGTGAAAAAGTACTATGGAGAAATTGATGTGGTTGAATGTTAATAAATCCCCAGAGTGTCGGAAGAGGCAGCTATAGAAATAGCGGATACATTGACGGTCATCTTTCCGTCACACAAAGGAGCAGAATTAGGCCACTCAGCCCATTGAATGGTGGAGCAGATTCAATCATAGCTGATACTTTTCTCGTCCCCGTTCTCCTGCCTTTTCCCAATTACCCCGGATCCCCTTATTAATCAAGAACCTATCTCTCTCTCTCTCTCTCTTAAAGACATTCAATGACATTCGACTCCCGGCTCGGGTCACTGTCTGTGTGGAGTTTGCACGTTCTCCCTGTGTCTGCGTGGGTTTCCTCCGGGTGCTGCGGTTTCCTCCCACAGTCCAAAGATGTGCGGGTCAGGTTGATTGGCTATACTAATAAATTGCCCCTTAGTGTCCAGGGATGCGTAGGTTAGAGGGATTGGTGGGTAGGGCCTGGGTGGGATTGTGTTCGGTGCAGACTCGATGGGCCGAAGGGCCTCTTTGCACTGTAGGGTTCTATGATTCTATGACCTGGCCTCCACAATCTTTTGCGGCAAAGAGTTCCACAGATTCCCCACTCACTGGCTAGAGAAATTCCTTGTCTCTGTTTTAAAGGATCGTCCCTTTAGTCTGAGGTTGTGCCCTCTCTGGTTCTAGTTTTTCCTACTAGTGGAAACATCCTCTCCACGTCTACTCTACCTAGGCCTTGCAGTATCCTGTAAGTTTCAATAAGGTCCCTGCCCCATCTTTCTAAACTCCAACGAGTACAGACCCAGAGTCCTTGACCATTCCTCATATGACAAGCTCTCCATTCCAGGGATCGTTCTTCTGGATCTTTTCCAAGGCCAGCGTACCATTCCCTAGATATGGGGCCCAAAACTGCTCACAATACTCCAAATGGGGTCTGACCAGAGCCTTGTTCAACCTTGGAAGTCCTTGGAACTAAGTCCTAAGTCCTAAGTCCTTGGAACTGCCGACTGAACCTGCACGTTAACCTTAAGAGAATCTTGAACAGTCATTCCCAAGTCCTTTTGTGTTTCTGATTTCCTAAGCAATTTCCCATTTAGAAAATAGTCTATGCCTCCATTTCTCCATCCAAACTTCATGCTTTTCCACATTGTATTCCACCTGCCACTTCCTTGCCCACTCTCCTAACCTGCCCAAGTCCCTCTACAGCCTCCCCGCTTCCTCAATACTCCCTGTCCCTCTACATTATCTTTGTAATTCTTTCACAACTCCATAGATTCTGGAATGGTTAGTGCAGATTGGAAGTGGTAAATGTAACTCCACTGTTCAGAGGGAGAACCACAGACCCATTAGCCTGATGGCAGTAGGGGGGAGAATGCTACGTCCTATTATAAAGGATGTGATCACGTACGAATTAGAAGCAGGAGTAGCCACCTCGGCCCCTCGAGCCGACCCACCATTCAATACGATCTAATTGTAACCTCAACTCCACGTTCCCGCTGACCTCCTGATGACCTTTCGCCACTTTGCTTACCAATCTATCCGGCTGTGTCTTCAAAATGTTCAGAGTGTGCTCCCACTGCCCTTTTGTGGGAAGCGAATGCCAGAGACTCACCAGCTTCTGAGAGAAAGAAGTTCTCTGTCTCAAATGTGACTTCAATTTCCAGGTCTCTCTTTTCCCCCCCCCCCCCCCCCCCCCCCCCCCCCCCCCCCCCCCCCACCCCCACACACACACACAAGTGGAACCATCCTTCGCACATCCACCCTGTCAAGATCCCTCAGGGCCCTGAACGGTTCAATCAGGTCACCTAAACTGCACCAGACACAAGCCCAGCCTGTCCAATTATTCCTCATAAGACCACTGGTGTGAATCCAGTAAACCTTCCTGAGCTGTTTCCAATTCTTTAACATTGCTCTTTAAATGAGAGCAATACTGTGCACAGAGCTCCAGCACCACTGAGTGAGAAGTCTCACAACAGCAGGTTAAAGTCCGACAGGTTTATTTGGTAGCACAAGCTTTCGGCGTGTCGCCCCTTGCTCAGGTGAGTAAAGAGTTGTGTTCACAAACAGGGCATGCATAGACTCAATTTACAAGATAATGGTTGGGATGCGAGTCTTCATAGGTGATTAAGTCTTTACAGGTACAGAGTGGAGAGAGGCTTAAGCACAGGTTAAAGAGATGTGCGTTATCTCCAGCCAGGACAGTGAGTGAGATTTTGCAAGCCCAGGCAAGTCCTGGGGTTACAGATAGGGTGATCCCTGTTAAGTTCATCCTCATGTGTGCGGAACTTGGCTATCAGTCTCTGCTCAGCTATTCTGCACTGTCATGTGTCATGAAGGCCCCCTTGAAGAACGTTTACCTGAAGGTCGGAGATCGAATGCCCGTGACCGCTGAACACTTCCTGTTGGTGAACACTTCAGCGGTCACGGGCATTCGGCCCCCGACCTTTGGGTAAACATTCCCCAAGGGGGCCTTCACGACAGCACAGCCGCTGAGCAGAGACTGATAGCCAAGTTCCGCACACATGAGGACAGTCTTAACAGGGATCTTGGCTTCATGTCACACTATCTGTAACCCCCAGGACTTGCCTGGGTTAGCAAAAAACCTCACTTACTGTGCTGTCTGGAGACAATACACATCTCTTTAACCTGTGCTCAGTGTTCCTTCCACTCATATTGTTAGCCACTTTAAGACTCGAATAGCAGGTTAGGTGTAAAGATTCGCATTCTAATCAGTAATCTGTAAACTGTGCTGATATGTGTGCTTTTGGAGACCAGAACACCTCATTCGCCTGACGAAGGCCGTAAAGCCGAAAGCTTACGAGTTTATTATCAAATAAATCGGTTGGATTTAAACCTGGTGTTGTCAGACTTCTTACTGTGTTTACCCCAGTCCAACGCCTGCATCTCCACATCATGACGCTTAGCGACACCTTGTTGTTGTACTTGCTGTTGTTGCCACGTGGAATGAAAGAGGCCGAACGCTTTGGGTGACCGTTTGCAACTGGCACCTGTGTTTTGTGTTCTAGAACCATAGAAAATTACAGAAATAGGCCTTTTGGCCCTCCTTATCTTCGCTGTCGGTTTTTGCTCAGCGATTCTGTACCTGTATATTTTCGTGATTTATGCACTAGGACACCCAGATCTCTCTGCAATCTCCATTTAGATAATGAGCGTTTTTGCTAAAACATACAATTTCACATTTTCTCGCATTAGATATTTTCCCACGCACTTAACCTATCCTTCATCACTTTGCGTCTCCCTATTTCTTCATAAGAAAGAACAACACAGCACGGGAAACGGGCCCTTCGGCCCAACGAGCCCGCGCCGCCATCCTAATGTCTTAATGACATATAGGGACCAATACAGGGACAATTTGTTACCCAATCAGCCTAAGAGCACATTTTTGGGATGTGGGAGGAAACCGGAGCACCCGGAGAAAACCCACGCAACCACGGGGAGAACGCGCAAACTCCCGCAGACACAGGCCCAAATCCATGTGTCTGCACAGCAACAGCGATAGTCTCTGAGCTGTCATGTTGCCCATCTGATGGTCCAGTTTAAGCATACACTAACGACGTGAAGCACTAGGCCACTCCTGAAGTAACCTCCAGGAGCAGCCCTCGCACGACCTGCCGAATGCATGCACCTTGTTGGTCAACAAGGTGGACCGAACAGCCTGTGGAAACAATTAAAGTATTTAAACAGTCCTCCTATATCCCTCTATCTGCAGACCGCTCATGTGGCTGTCCAGGAGACCCTTAAACAACCCTAGCGTGCCTGCTCCCACCACCTTACTCGGTAGTGCATTCCACACCCCCACTACCCTTTGTGTGAAAAAATGCCCTCTAATATTAGTCTTATACATAGCCCCCCTCACCCTAAGGCCGTGACCCCTCGTTCTATCCGAATCTAATGGTGGAAAAAGCTTACCACCATTTACTCTATCTATACCCCTCATAATCTTATATACCTCTAATAGATCCCCTCTCAGCCGACGTCTTTCAAGGGAAAACAACCCCAGTGTGTTCAACCTTTCCTCGTAAGACAGCCCTTCCATACCAGGCAGCATCCTGGTAAATCTCCTCTGCACACTCTCCAGGGACTCCACATCCTTCCGGTAGTACGGCGACCAGAACTGGACGCAGTACTCCAAGTGAGGCCTAACCAACGTTCTATACACTTGCAACATCAAACTCCTACTCTTGTATTCTATACCCCTTCCTATGAAGGCTAACATACCATACGCTTTCTTTATCACTTTTTCCACCTGTACTGACACCTTCAGAGACTTGTGAACCTGCACCCCCAGGTCTCTCTGCGTCTCTATACTCCGGATAGTTTTACCTTTTATCCTATAACTCCCCTCTACATTATTCCGGCCAAAATGCATCACCTCGCATTTATGCGGATTAAATTCCATTTGCCATCTATCTGCCCAATCTACCAGCCTATCTATGTCATGTTGTATTGCCTGGCACTGCTCCTCAGTCCCCGCCAATCCAAGTATCTTAGTGTCATCAGCAAATTTGCTGATCACACCACCTACCCCCTCTTCCAAGTCATTTATATACACCACAAATAGAAGAGGTCCTAGTACTGAGCCCTGTGGCATAACCTACTTATCTGTGAAACATCGGAGCAGGAGGTGGCCATTCAGCCCATCAAGTCTGGTCCACCGTTCAATATGATCGTGGCTGATCATCCACTTCAATGCCTTTTTCCTCTCTATCGCCATATCCTGTTGTGTTATTGATATGTAGAAATCTGTCGCTTTCTGCTTTAAACACACTCAATGATTGAGCTTCCACAGCCCTCTGGGGTAGAGAATTCCAAAGATTCACAACCCTCTGAGTAAAGAAAAATCTCCTCCGACACCACTCCCCCTTCTTTGTGCCCCCAGGTTCTAGACTCTCCACCCAGGGGAAAGATCTCAGCTGCTCCTACCTTGTCTATCCCTTTAAGTATTTTATAAGTTTTAATGAGATCACCTCTCATTCTTTAAAACTCTAGAAGGCCCACTTTCCCCAATCTCTTTTCGTAGGACAGGAACATGTATGGTGAACCTTTGTTGCTCTCCCTCTCTGGCAGTAGTATTTTCCTTAAGGTAAGCACTTTACGGTATGTCTGCTGTGGCCTAACCAAGTTTCTATACAATGTGTGTATTCTGGTTGGCTTCAAGACTTTCTTTCCTGTGGGCCTGATGCTCTTTGAGCCTGGGGGAACACATTTCCACTAAAGTGATCCACAAAAGCTGAGGAAGGACATTTATTTTACCCTGGATAGTAAATAATGTTTTCCCTACCGCTACAGGTAGATCTAAAATAAATACATTTGTCTCTGTTCCATTGAGGCTATAGGCCAGGCCAGACGGCTCAATTGGTCTAGAACATTGAACATTACAGCGCAGTACAGGCCCTTCGGCCCTCGATGTTGCACCAACCAATGTAACCAATTTTATGACCCTCTATCCTAAACTATTCCAATGTTATCCATATGCCTATCCACTGACCATCTGAACGCCCTTAAACTTGACGAGTCCACAACTGCTGCAGGCCAGGCATTCCACGCCCTTACTACCCTCTGGGTAAAGAACCCACCTCTAGCATCTGTCCTATAACTACCACCCCTTAATTTGAAGCTATGTCAGTATTTGTGCTCCACATGAGCCTCCACCACCCCTCGTCATCTCCCCATCCTTCTATTCCTTTCTCCCTCATGGATATATCTCGCTTCTCCTTCAATATATTCATGCCATTCAACCACTCGCTGTGGTAGTGAGTTCCACATTCTCACCACCCACTGGGTAAAGAGATTTCTCCTGAAATCCCTATTGGATTATTGAACCCCCCTTTCTTAATCTCAAAGAGTTCCATCAGGTCACCTTCAGTCTTCTCTTTTCGAGAGAAAATCAGCCCCAGCATTTCCTGAGGGCTACCTGCTCTCAGTTCTCCGATTATTCTTGTGAATCTTTGTTGTCCCTTCTCCTGTGCATCTATTTCCTTTTTTCCAAATGGAGATCCCAAATGCTGACAGTGTTCCCAGTGTAGTCTAACCCTGGTTCTAACACATGGAACAAAACCTCCCTGCTGTTCAATTCCATCCCTCTAGAATGGAACCCGCTATATGGGCTCCACACTTTAGCAAAGATGTGGAGTTCTTGAAGAGGGTGCGGAGGAGATTTACGAGAATGGCTCCAGGGGATAAGGGACTTTAGTGAGTTGGAGAGACTGAAGCAGCTGAAATTTCCCTTGTTGACTCTCAGACTAGGATATTAACCAACGAAACACTGACACAGAATATTTTGTCTAACTCTATTAAGGATAAAGAAGAACAGTCAATAAACGTGAAATATTCTTAATTTGTTGAAAAACTTCAAACTTTGATGATCTTCAAACACTTGAACTGCCTTTTTACTCGACGTTTACTAAAGTACAGATTAAGCAAAACACAAAAACTCCCAGCTTGAACTCAAATATTACCCATTGCAAGGTGAGGTAAGTTGATCAGTCTCCCTGCCGATGGACTTTTCTTCCAATATCTCTCAGTGCACGGGGGAGCCTTTCTTTATGCGTTTGTTGTTTATGCGAAGGTTAATGCTGGCAAAACCCCTTTGTCAGCTCATTCTGCGATGTGCTTTCAGTCACGTTCACAGAACAGGCAGTAACCGATCACTTTTTTTGTAGTCAGGTAGGCTGAGGGAATCATGCCTCTCTCAGGGTGTGGTATTTCTCTCAGGAGCACGACACAGAACCATCTGTGTTCATTCAGTCTCTGTTCGAGGCGGAGTGATAGCCACTATCCAGTGATCTCCTGTACCTGTTCTTCTCTACAGAAGCCCTTCAGCCTGCTGCTCCCACTGTCCTCAGTCTGAGACAGAGTTAGCTCTTTTAACCATCAGCCTTTGCTGCTGTCTCCATTTCCTTTACGGATGTACTCATCTCTTTAGATCAGTCAGTAATTAAGATTGGGAATAGTTCCATTCGGATCATTGAGTTTTATTTTCCCCCATCCCTGTCGGTTTATTTCTCCCTTTGTCCTGATTTAATTTGAGTTTGTTTATTTGGTTTGACCCTAAAAAGAGGCCAACATCTGCGAGTAAAAATTCTCTTTTCTCCCCCCCCACCCGCTTTTTCCATTTCCTTTCTCATTCTGGGAGAAATTGGGAGCTTGCAGCAACTGAAGGGAAAGGAAGTGAATGAGGGAGGGAGCAGACTCTGGAAAGGTTGGCCCAGGTCTCTCTCTCAAAGACATTGACCTCCTGTGTTCCCTTAGCTTAACACATTGATTTGTCTGGCTAAAAAGATGGTCTCTTTCCTAATCGTAATTCAAGGGACTGACATTTAACAGAACAGTAAATTAATATAGGACAGAGATATATCTAGTGCTGTTTCATGGTACAGATTTATGGCTCTGTTATAAACTACATTTAGTATTTGGAGATTTGTAATATTGTATTATAACCACATAATAAATTTCCAGTAATCTCTTCCCTCAGTGTTGTTGGTCTTTGGATTTCTGTCTCGCTTCCAGCAGCTGAAGGAAAAGGAAGTGTATTGAGTCTGTATATTCCTCACACTTCTAGTCCAGTCACATCGACATATATCTGCCTGGCAGCCTGCATGGAGATTTTCAGCTGTCTGTGTCCAGGATGTGATGTAGAGATGCCAACGTTGGACTGGGGTAAACACAGTAAGAAGTCTGACAACACGAACCGATTTATTTGATAGTAAACTCACAAGCTTTCGAGGTTCTCCTCTTCGTCAGGCAAATGGAGAGTTCTGGCCTCAGACAGAGCATATAACCGCACAGACAGTTTACAGATTACTGATTAGAATGCAAATCTTTACACCTAATCTGCTATTCAAGTCTTAAAGTGGCTAACAATGTGAGTGGAAGGAGCACTGAGCACGGGTTAAAGAGATGTGTATTGTCTCCAGAGAGCACAGTAAGTGAGGCTTTGCGAACCCAGGCAAGTCATGGGGATTACAGATAGTGCGACATAAACCCAAGATCCCTGTTGAGACTGTCCTCATGTATGCAGAACTTGGCTATCAGTTTCTGCTTAGCGACTCTGTGTGTTGTGAAGGCCACTTTGGAGAACGTTTACCCGAAGGTCGGAGGCCGAATGCCCGTGACCGCTGAAGTGTTTGCCAACAGGAAGCGAGCAGTCTTGCCTGGTAATTGTCGAGCGATGTTCGTTCATCTGCTGTCGTAGTGTCTGCATGGTCTCCCCAATGCTTCAGAACATCCTTTCTTGCAACGTTGGCCAAGTACGTACTTCACTTACTGTGCTGTCTGGAGACAATACACATCTCTTTAACCTGTACTCAGTGCTCCTCCACTCACATTGTTAGCCACTTTAAGACTTGAATAGCAGATTAGGTGTAAAGATTTGCATTCTAATCAGTAATCTGTAAACAGTCTGTGCTGTTATATGCTGTGAGGCCAGAACTCTCCATTTGCCTGACGAAGGGGCAAACCCTGGAAGCTTGTGAGTTTACTATCAAATAAATCGGTTAGACTTAAACCTGGTGTTGTCAGACTTCTCACTGTGTCCAGGACAGGAAGCAGTGAACATGGATCTGTCAATCAGCCCCTTTGGGAGAATTGGGAGGGTGAATATTAGATCCGGCAGACTGAGAATTGAAGCAGTGTGTGTGGGATGGAAATTTACAGCCTTTGAGGAATGAGAGAGGAAAGAATGTCCCATTAAAAACTAAAGTTCTCTATTTTGAACTGAAATCCTGTTTGTAAATTTCGTACAGTATGTTAGAAGAGGAGGAATCGCAGAGTAAATCTCAAATGTCACATCTGGATCTGACAGTTACTCGATTCCTTGGAAACAATATCATGAGCCTTCAAATCAGAAGGAGAAATATTTGGTCTATGGACTGCAAAGGATTTACAGACAGAAATCTCAATCCAAGTGTCGTATCAAAATCTGATGCACTTGATTTAGTGGGACATCAATATCATTGGAATTTGAATATAAAAGGAGATATGTTTCTCTGTTCTTCCAGCGTCAGGAGATTTTAAGCATCAGTGTGACTGGAAAAGCACCCGAGACACACAATAGAGTGAGTGTTCCAGTGCACTGACTACTAGTTACACAGCCTGAATAAACATTGCAGCCTTCACAGCGGGGAGTTGTACAAGATAGTGATAAAGCCACACTTGGAATACTGTGTGTGTAGACAAGGCTTCAACTGATCATCAAACGTGGGGAGTCACAAGGACATCTGCACTGTGGAGAAAGTGGGGACTGTGAAAAGGGATTCAGGGTCCCATCTCGGCTGGAAACTCAATCATTCTAGGGAGAAACCATTCAGTAAGGAGTCTGACAACACCAGGTTTAAGTCCAACTGATTTATTTGACAGTAAACTCGCAAGAATCCATTCACCTGCTCTGTGTGTGTGAAAGGATTCACCTCCAGTCTGCTGAGTCACAATCTCACTCAAACCAATGAGAGACCATTCACCTGTTCTGACTGTGGAAGCAGATTCAAAAGCTCTCAGGAACTGGTGTCCTACAAATGCAGCTAATTGGGATTAGCTTAGGGATTTAAAAGAAAGGGGCAGCATAGACAAGTTGGGCTGAACGGCCTGTTTCCATACTGTAAACCTCTATGACTTTATCTAAACTGCTGACACAGTCATTCACACCAAGGAGAAACCTTCTAAATGCTGTGGGAATGCTTCAAAAGCTTTCCGAAACTAACGCACCAGCGCATTCACGCAGGAGAGAGACTATTCAGCTGTTCTCACTGTCCAAAGCGATTTAGAATAACTTCAGCACTGTTGAGTTCACACCGGGGAGAGACCACTCATGCCGTTTTTAAATTCTCTGACCATGGCTTTGGGAACTGCTGTGCCACCAGTGAGTTCACACTGAGCAGAGACTGGTCAGCTGCTCCGACTGTGAGAAGGAATTCGCTCGGTCACCAAATTTGGTGAAACACCAGTGAGTTTACTGGGATTATTCTTGTGAATCTTTCGTGCTCCTTCTGCAGTGCCTCCTATTTCCTTTTTTCTAACTGGAGCTCACAAATAGAACATCAAACAGCACAGCAACAGAACCTTTGTCTACCATGTTTTGACGAGCATGATGCTAAATTAAGTGAATTCCTTCTGCCATTCCTTGGTCAATATTCATGAGTTTATCTAAAAGCCTCTGAAACACCCCTATTGTATCTCCACCACCACCATCCCTGGCAGCATATCCCAGACATCCACCACTCTCTGTGTAAAACAACTTGCCCCTCACGTCCCCTTTGAACTTTCCCTGTCTCACCTTAAGTGAATACTCCTGAGTATTAGACACATCAACTCTGGGGGGGAAAAAGATTGTGACTGTCAACCATATAAGTCTCATAATTTTGTACACTTCTATCAGGTCTCCCTTCAGCCTCTGCTGTTCCAGAGAAAACAATCCAAGTTTGTCCAGCCCTACTTATAGCTCATATCCTCTAATCCAGGCAGCATCCTGGTAAGCCTCTTCTCCACCCTCTCCAAAGCTTCCTGTAATGTGGCAATCAGAATTGAACGCAATATTCTAAGTGCAGCGTTACCCTAGTTTTATAAAGCTACAATATGATATTCTGACTCTTGTACTCAATGCATGCCATGGGCCTTCTTTACCACCCTAGCTACTTCTGTGGCCACTTTAAGGGAGCTACGGACTTGAACCCCAAGATCCCTCTCTATGTCAATGCTGTTCAGGGATCTGCCATTAACTGTATATTTATCCTTAACATTTGATCTCCCAAAGTACAGCCCCCCACACTTGCCCTGATTAAACTCCATCTGCCATTTCTCCATTCATAACTGCAGCTCATCTATATCCCACTGTATCCTTTGACAACCTTCCGCGCTGTCCACAACTCCACCTAGCTTTGTGTCAACTGCAAATTTACTAACCCACCCATGCATTTTAACATCCAAGTCATTTACATGTATCATGAGCAGCAGTGGTCCCATCACGAATCCCTGCAGAACACCGCTGGTCATGGATCTCCAGGATGTAGAGATGCCAGCGTTGGACTGGGGTAAACACAGTAAGAAGTCTCACAACATCAGGTTAAAATCCAACAGGTTTATTTGATAGTAATCCCTCAAGCTTTTGGAAATGCTGTTCCTTCATCAAGTGTGTGGAAGGTTCTGATTAGAAACAGGGCATATAAAGGCACACATAGTTTACAGAATACTGATGAGAATGCAAGTCTTTATAGCTAACTTGCTATTCATGTCTTAAAGATGCAGACAATGTGAGTGGAAATAGCATTAGCATAGGTTAATCTATGCACATAGCAGGACTTTCTTCCCAAGTCTTCCTTCTGCATCTGGCACCTTCTTCGGAAGGTGCAACAACACTGCCCTCTGGAGGTGATCCCGCACAGAAATGCTGCCTTCATGTTTCTTGACTGACCTTCCTGTTGCTAAAAAGGTCAAAAATATCTTCAAATTTCCCACTGTGGGAGAGTTCACTCTGTCCATATTCCTCGAGAAGGAGTAGCTCTTTGTCGTAACAATAGTACAGGCAAAGCCTGCACCCAATTGTCTCCTTCCTGCAGAATAGCCTTGGCTAGACTGTTAACATAGAACATAGAACATAGAACACTACAGCACAAACAGGCCCTTCGGCCCACAAGTTGTGCCGAACACATCAAAAACCTACCCAGCCATAGACCTATCTATAACCCCCAATCCCATTGGATCCCATATACTCATCCAGAAGTCTTTTAAAAGACCCCAGCGAGTTTGCCTCGACCACCACCGACGGCAGCCGATTCCATTCACTCACCACCCTCTGAGTGAAAAACTTTCCCCTAGCATCCCCTCTGTACTTGCTTCCCTGCACCTTAAATCTGTGCCCTCTCGTCGCGACCATTTCAGCCCTGGGAAATAGTCTCTGAGAGTCCACCCTATCTATTCCTCTCAACATCTTGTAAACCTCTATCAGGTCGCCTCTCAACCTTCGTCTCTCCAGGGAGAACAGTCCCAGCTCCCTCAACCTGTCTTCATAAGGCCTGCCTCCCAATCCAGGCAACATCCTTGTAAATCTCCTCTGCACCCTTTCAATAGCTTCCATGTCCTTCCTATAGTGAGGCGACCAGAATGTCGCCTTTAACATTCTTTAACATCCCGTTCATCCGTTCTACCATTCCTGACCTCTGCAGTGATATAGTATGTGAAATATTTGCTTTATTCCCAATATTCTACAGGCTGCTCTTAAAACTTTCCCTGTGAAGTGGGTTTTCTAATCTGATCTAACCGAAGAGGTATACCTGGATATTACCTCATTTACTAATATCAAAGCCATTGTTTTGATTGTAACATGTTTGCATGGGAATGCCTCTACCCACGGGGTAAACAGATCAATAGTTACCAGGTAACAAGTCTTTCCTTCCATTCCAGGTAAAATCCATCTGTAAGTTTTCCCATGACCCTTTAGGCCATGGTTTATTACCCATTTTGACCTTGCAGAGATGAACTCGTTCCACGCGGCACACTGCAGGCACCTTGGACAATATTTTGCCACATTTCTTCCCATATTCTTCCACCACCAACATGCCCTTATCAGATTCTACATGCAGTCCCTGCCTCTGTGTGTGTGTACTAATCCGTAATATGCCTCCAGCATGGGAGCCCCGCCCCACCTATTGTTCTCCTCCCCCTCCCAGAAGCCCCGTCCCTACCCATTGTTCCCCACCCAGAAGCCCTGCCCCTACCCAGTGTTCCCCTCCTGGAAGCCCCGCCCCCACCCATTGTTCCCCTCCTGGGAGGCCCGCCCCACCCTTTATTCCCCTCTCCTTCCTGGAAGCCCCGCCCCTACCCTTGTTCCCCTGGAAGCCCCGCCCCCACCCATTGTTCCCCTACC
This sequence comes from Sphyrna mokarran, assembly GCA_024679065.1. Classification (NCBI taxonomy): domain Eukaryota; kingdom Metazoa; phylum Chordata; class Chondrichthyes; order Carcharhiniformes; family Carcharhinidae; genus Sphyrna; species Sphyrna mokarran. Next base: position 12,837,665 of record JAGIQG010000038.1, on the reverse strand, counting down.
AGGAGCCCGCCCCCATCTTTATTCCCCTCTCCCTCCCAGAAGCCCCGCCCCCACCCATTGTTCCCCTCCTGGGAGCCCCGCCCCACCTTTATTCCCCTCTCCTTCCCGGAAGCCCCGCCCTACCATTGTTCCCCTCCGAAGCCCCGCCCCCATCCATTGTTCCCCTCCCAGAAGCCCCGCCCCCACCCATTGTTCCCCTACCAGGAGCCCCGCCCCCATCCTTTATTCCCCTCTCCCTCCCGGACCCCGCCCCCACCCATTGTTCCCCTCCCGGGAGCCCTGCCCCACCTCCACCCATTGTTCCCCCCCTGGAAGCCCCGCCCCCACCCATTGTTTCCCCTCCCAGAAGCCCCGCCCCCACCCATTGTTCCCTCCCAGAACCCCGCCCCCACCCATTGTTCCCCTACCAGGAGCCCCGCCCCCACCCTTTATTCCCTCTCACTCCCGGAAGCCCCGCCCCCACCCATTGTTCCCCTCCCGGGAGCCCTGCCCCGCCCCACCCATTGTTCCCCTCCCCCTCCTCGAGCCAAGGTTTCCAGGCAACCGGCTGGCAGCTCCTGTCAGAACAAGAAGTCGTTTGGTGGTCTCCCCTCTCTCTCCCGCCCCCTCATCCTCCTCCTCCTCTCTATCTCTATCCCCCCCGTCCAACCGCCCCCCCCCACCCCCCCCAACATTGTTGGCCTCTTGTTGTTTGTCGTGTACATTAATGATCTGGATGTGAATATAGACGGTACAATATGTAAGTTTGCAGATGACATAAAAATTGGTGATGCGGTAAATACTGAAAGCCTTAGATGACAAGACAGAGGAGACGGTAGTTATAGTATTGTCACTGGACGAGAAATCCAGGTACCCAAGGGCCTGGGCGCGAATCCTACCATGGTAGAAGGTGAAATTTGAATTCACTAAAATTGTGGAACTAAACAAAAAAGTCAAATGCTGACCACGAAACCATTGTCGATTTTGCAGATGACTTTTAAGGGGCGTCTTGACAAATGCATGAATAGGATGGGAATAGACGGATATGGTCCCCGGAAGGGTAGGGGGGTTTAGTTCAGTCAGGCAGCATGGTTGTGCAGGCTTGGAGGGCCAAAGGGCCTGTTCCTGTGCTGTAATTTTCTTCATTCTTTGCCCTTGTTCTTTGATATCAACAGGGTGGCACTGCTGCCTCACAGTGCCAGGGAACTGGTTCAATTCCCAGCTCAGGTCACTGCCTGTGCAGAGTCTGCACATTCTCACCGTGTCTGTGTGGGTTACCTCCAGTTTCCTCCCACAGTCCGAAAGCTGATTAGGTGCATTGGCCATGCCAAATTCTCCCTCAGTGTACCCAAACAGGTGCCGTTGGAATGTAGCGACTCAGGGATTTTCACAGTAACTTCAATGCAGTGTTAATGTAAGCCTACTTGCGACACTAATAAATAACATGTAAAACGTTAGTTAGATGGGCAAAACAGTAGCAATTGGAATTCAACCCTGAAGAGTTTGAAGTAATGCATTTTGAGAGGGCAAAGAAGGCAACAGAACACTCATTGAATGATCAGATCCTCACAAATACAGAGAATCAGAGGGATCTTGGTGTGCAGAGGTCTCTGAAGGCAAAAGGGCAGATATATAGGGTGGTTTAGAAGGCAAATAGGCCTTTATTAACCGAGGCGAGCTTGTAATGATCTAGGATGAGGCCCTAAATGTGGAGTAATGACGTTTCTTTATTAAACCTTTTCTTTTGATTTATAAGTTGGAGTAATTTTTGTTCTGCTTTTATTTGAAGAGTTCCTCCTGGATCAACATGTCAGTCAGCATCCGTGGAGAGTACAGTCAACATTTGGAGTTTCCATCTTTCTTAGCCCTGGTGAACAAATCTATTAATAGAACCCAAATGGAAGACTGTGGGATAAGCAAACAAATACGTATGGCTCTCTTTGAGCTCCAGTTCTGATGGTGGGTCATCTAAACGTAGAACACTACAGCACAAACAGGCCCTTCGGCCCACAAGATCATATCCTTACCTACCAGGCCTATCTATAACCCTCGAGGGGCATACACGCGATGGGTTGTGAGAGGGCTGCTCTTGGATCTTTTTCAAGAGTATCCTAGTGCTTCACGTTGTTAGTGTACGCTTGACCTGGACCATTTGATGGGCAACACGACAGCTCAGTGACTATCGCTGTGCTGTGCAGGTACATGGATTTGGGCCTGTGTCTGTGGGAGTTTGCGCATTCTCCCCGTGCTTGCGTGGGTTTTCTCTGGGCACTCCGGTTTCCTCCCACATCCCAAAGATGTGCTCTTAGGCTAATTGGCAAAACAAATTCTCCCTAAATTGTCTCAAATTTGGTGTTTAATCCATAGATCTATAAACATGGACAGGGATCGCGGGTAGAGGTGGGAACATCAGGGTGGCGGCGCAGGCTCGTTGGGCCGAAGGGCCTGTTACCCGTGCTGTTTTGTTCTTTGTTCAATCCCATTAAATCCCATGTACTCATCCAGAAGTCTCTTAAAAGACCCCAGCGAGTTCACCTCCACCACCACTGATGGCAACCGATTCCATTCACTCACCACCCTCAGAGTGAAAAACTTACCCCTGACAGGCAGAGGCAGGTACTCTGGAGTTATTTAAGAGATACTTAGATGGGCACATGAACAGAATGGGAATGGAGGGATATAGAAAACTGATTTAAAATAGGCATCATGAGCCTTGGGAGTCCCTGGGAAGTGTGTAAATAGATGATGATATTGATGTACTTGTTTTTATCCTACAGGTGCTTTGGTCCACCTTGTTGTCTAACGAGGGGCATACACGCGATGGGTCGTGAGAGGGCTGCTCTTGGAATTTTTTCGAGAGTATCCTAGTGCTTCACGTCATTAGTGTACGCTTGACCTGGACCATTTGATGGGCAACACGACAGCTCAGTGACTATCGCTGTGTTGTGCAGATACATGGATTTGGGCCTGTGTCTGTGGGAGTTTGCGCAATCTCCCCTTGCTTGCGTGGGTTTTCTCCGGGTGCTCCGGTTTCCTCCCACATCCCAAAGATGTGCTCTTAGGCTAACTGGCAAAACAAATTCTCCCTAAATTGTCTCACAAATTTGGTTCCAATGCATAGATCTATAAACATAGACAGGGATCATGGGTAGAAGTGGGAACATCGGGGTGGCGGCACGGTCTCGTTGGGCCGGAGGGCCTATTTCCCGTGCTGTTTTGTTCTTTGTTCTTTGCTCTATCTCCTCTGTACTTGCTCCCCAGCACTTTAAACCTGTGTCCTCTCGTATCGACCATTTCAGCCCTGGGAATTAGCCTCCAAGAATCCACCCTATCTACACCTCTCAACATCTTATAAACCTCTACCAGGTCACCTCTCAACCTTTGTTTCTCCAGGGAGAAAAGACCGAGCTCCCTCAATCTATCCTCATAAGGCATGCCTCCCAATCCAGGCAACATCCTTGTAAATCTCCTCTACACTCTTTCAATGGCTTCCACATCCTTCCTATAGTGAGGCGACCAGAACTGCGCACAGTACTCCAATTGGGGGTCTGAGGAGGGTCTTATAAAGTTGCAGCATTACCTCCCAACTCCTAAACTCAATTCCTCGATTAATGAAGGCTAGCACACCATACACCTTCTTGACCACATCCTCCACCTGCGAGGCCGATTTAAGAGTCCTATGGACCCGGACCCCAAGGTCTATTTTCAGACTTGTTGAGATATTCCAGCGTTTTCTGTTTTTGGCTCAGGGTCCAGCAATATTTTGCTTTTACCAAAGAATAGTTCTGCACCGTTTTCTTCTGCTTTTGATTTTCAAAGAACAATTCGTGGCCTCAAAATTCTTTGGGATGGCACATGTTGGAGTGAGTATCACAAAATTCCCAGTCCCCCGGAACTCTCCCAGACTGCACTCCTGACCCTGCCCAAGTTTCAAGCACGTTGGACCACAAGGAGAGTATAAAAGGCCCCAGGAGGAGTACTGCGTGCAGTTCTGGTTGCCACATTATAGGAAGGATGAAAATACACTGGAGAAGGTGCAGTAGAAATTCCCCAGGATGTTGCCTGGGCTGGAGTGTTTCAGCTATCAAGGGAGACTGGATAGGCTGGAGTTGTTATTCTTGGAGCAGAGAAGGGTTAGGGGGACCTGATTAAGGTGTATGACATTCTGAGGGGCACAGATAGTGCCCCTATCAGTTCTGGTCGCCGTACTACCAGAAGGATGTAGAGGCCCTGGAGAGAGTGCAGAGGAGATTTACCAGGATGCTGCCTGGTATGGAAGGGCTGTCTTACGAGGAAAGATTAAAAAAATTGGGGTTGTTTTCCCTTGAAAGACGTCGGCTGAGAGGGGATCTTTTAGAGGTATATAAGATTATGAGGGGTATAGATAGAGTAAATGGTGGTAAGCTTTTTCCACCATTAGAATCGGATAGAACGAGGGGTCACGGGCTCAGGGTGAGGGGGGCTATGTATAAGACTATGTATAATTAATGTATAATTAGAGGCCAGTTTTTCACACAAAGGGTAGTGGGGGTGTGGAATGCACTGCCGAGTAAGGTGGTGGGAGCAGGCACGCTAGGGTTGTTTAAGGGTCTCTTGGACAGCCACATGGGCAGTCTGCAGATAGAGGGATATAGCAGGACTGTTTGAATATCGGGAGGACCAAATAGTAGTAGACTATCTTTTAGTTTAGTCTCGGGAATGTCTTAGTTTTTTTTTAGCATGTTTAATTAAGTCTTATTTGTTTCCGCAGGCAATTTGGTCCACCTTGTTGACCAACAAGGGGCATGCATGCGGCATGTCGTGCGAGAGCTGCTCTTGGAGGTTGCTTCAGGAGTGGCCTCGTGCTTCAAGTTGTCAGTGTATGCTTAAACTGGACCATCTGATGGGCAACATGACAGCTCAGAGACTATCGCTGTTGCTGTGCTGACACATGGATTTGGGCCTGTGTCTGCGGGAGTTTGCGCGTTCTCCCCGTGGTTGCGTGGGTTTTCTCCGGGTGCTCCGGTTTCCTCCCACATCCCAAAAATGTGCTCTTAGGCTGATTGGGTAACAAATTGTCCCTATATTGGTCCCTATATGGGAATCTTCAACAATAGGCATAGCCTAAAGTCAAGGATAAGTCATTAAGACGTTAGGACGGCGGCGTGGGCTCATTGGGCCGAAGGGCCTGTTTCCCATGCTGTGTTGCTCTTTGTTCTTTGTTCTAAATTGTCCCACAAATTTGGTTCCATTGCATAGATCTATAAACATAGACGTGGATCATGGGTAGAAGTGGGAACATCAAGATGGCAGCGCGGGCTCGTTGGGCCAAAGGGCCTGTTTCCTGTGCTGTTTTGTTCTTTATTCTTTATTAGATAGGGGGCGATAGGAAGGAACTTTTCTCTTTAGTAGAACGGTCAATAACCGTGGATTTAGGTTCAAGAAAGATGTACCGGGTAGCACAGTGCTTAGCATTGCTGCTTCACAGCTCCAGGGTCCTGGGTTCGATTCCTAGCTTGGGTCACTGTCTGCGTGGGTTTCCTCCAGGTAATCCAGTTTCCTCCCACAGTCCAAAGATGTGCAGGTTAGGTTGATTGGCCATGCTAAGAAATTGCCCCTTAGTGTCCAGGGATGTGTAGGTTAGAGGGATTTGTGGGTATAATATGTAGGGATATGGGGGTAAGGCCTGGGTGGGATTGTGTTTGGTGCAGACTTGATGGGCTGAAGGGCCTCTTTCTGCACTGTAGGGTTCTATGGTTAAAAAAAAAATGCAAAGAAGAATCTTTTTCACCCAGAGAGTATTGCAAATCTGGAACTCACTGCCTGAAAGAGTGGCAGAGGTGGGAACCTACACAACATTTAAGTTGAGCTCTTGAAATGCCCTAGTACACAAGGCTTCAGACCAAGTGTGGAAAATGGGATTAGAACAGAAAGGTACTTACAGTGCAAATACGATGGGCCAAAGGGCCTGTTTCTGTGCTGTAAAACTCTGACTATCCTCATAGGCAGCAAGTTCAAGATCACCGTCCATCACAACCCCCGGGACCTTCACTAACTGGAACAAACCATTTAAAATATTTTTAGTCCAGGGATATAGAATAGTACAGCATAGTACAGGCCCTTTGGCCCTCGACGTTGTGCCGAGCTAATGTCCAAACCCAAGATCAAGCTATCCCACTCCCTATCATTCTGGTGTGCTCCGTGGGCCTATCCAATAACCGTTTGAAAAATTCTGAAGTGTCCGACTCCACTATGTTTTCCCCGCTGCTCCAGGGACTAAGTCCAACTGGTTGACGTTTTCTCTGCTTCTCCTGGGTGGCATGGTAACACTGTGAAGCAGCAGTGCTAACCACTATCAACCTAACCCGCACATCTTTGGACTGTGGGAGGAAACCGGAGCACCCGGAGGAAACCCATCGCAGACACGAGGGGAACGTGCAAACTCCACACAGACAGCGACCCGAGCCAGGAATCGAACCCAGCTCCCTGGAGCTGTGAAGCAGCAGTGCTAACCCACAGTGCCGCCGTGCCACCCATGGTTTGAGAATCTGTACGTGATCGTTCCTCTTCCAGTCCCACAGCAGAGTCAACTGGCAAAGCTGGAAACACAGGAAGCACTTCCTGGTGAAGGTCCACAGCAGCACTGACCCTCTTCCACGTTCTCAATAATTGTTGCTGACTCTGAACTGTCCCTGACTCGGAGTCGCACTGCAAGCAACTACGGTCTTGGTGTCTGCGAACAACTCTTCTGTTTTGCAGGCTCACAACCCAAGATACTGGACCACTTTGGTTTAAAATTATACCCGTAACCACCTTTGGTGACTCCTAAGTTTTCTGATATAAATCTGACCAGCCGGTTTGACCTGCCTCTTTTTGGGAGTCGTATCCCTCCTTGTGCTTCTCTTCCAATCACTTTTCCTCTGTGATCAGGACAGCACCGTAGCACAGCGGTTAGCATTGCTGCTTCACAACTCCAGAGTCCTGGGTTTGATTCCCAGCTCGGGTCACTATCTGTGTAGAGTTTGCACATTCTCCTCGTGTCTGTGTGGGTTTCCTCCCACAGTCCAAAGATGTGGGGGTTAGGTTAATTGACCGTGCTAAAATGTCCCAGGATGCGTAGGTAAGAGGGTAAATATATGGGGATAGGGCCTGGGTGGGATTGTGGTCGGTGCAGACTCGATGGGCCGAATGGCCTCTTTCTGCACTGTAGAATTTCTACAATCTGGATGAAGCAGACCCAGGTGAGACTTCAGCCTAAAAGTTTACAGGAGAGAGTCCGGTTGTGGATTGTGATGTGATGCGATATTGGGGAAAAAAAGTCTTGAGAGCTTTGTCCTTAAAGTATCACCTGCCATTCTCTTCAATCCCTCCTTCAGAGGTCGAACAGCTCTTTCCGCTAAACCGTTTGTAGTCAGATGAAATGGTGCAGTACGCGTACACCATTCTTTTGCATGAATTCCTGAAACACCTCACTTGTAAACAGAGTGTCGTTTACCTGAAACAAACCAATCTGGTAATCCAGGGCTTGTGAAAATCTGACAGAGCTTCTGTATCACCACAGGAGCTGGAATATTACTCATGGTTGATGAGTAAAATGGTCCAACCATTTTGAATGCGCATCTGTAATGAGCAAACACACATGGTTCATGAAAAGTCCCCTAAAGACCATGTTGTCTGGACTGTGGTCTATCAGGCCACTCCCAAGGATGGTAACGTACCCCTATTGTGTTGTGTTGGGAGGAAATGAACTCAGAATTGGGTTCTCAGAGGGGCATACACACGATGGGTCGTGAGAAGGCTGCTCTTGGATCTTAGTGTACGCTTGATCTGGACCATTTGATGGGCAACACGACAGCTCAGTGACTATCGCTGTGCTGTGCAGATACATGGATTTGGGCCTGTGTCTGTGGGAGTTTGCGCATTCTCCCCGTGCTTGCGTGGGTTTTCTCCGGGTGCTCCGGTTTCCTCCCACATCCCAAAGATGTGCTCTTAGGCTAATTGGCAAAACAAATTCTCCCTAAATTGTCTCAAATTTGGTTTTTAATCCATAGATCTATAAACATGGACAGGGATCACGGGTAGAGGTGGGAACATCGGGGTGGCGGCGCGGGTTTGTTGGGCCGAAGGGCCTGTGTCCCATGCTGTTTTGTTCTTTGTTCTAATTGTTCAATACTCAAGCCCAATTCAATCCACAAACAGTTTATTAGTTAGGTGAAGAGGAAAAGCCACAGGATGCGTAGGTTAGAGGGTAAATATATGGGGATAGGGCCTGGGTGGGATTGTGGTCGGTGCAGACTCAATGGGCCGAATGGCCTCTTTCTGCACCCAAAGAAAATAATCAATTCTTATCCAGCCCATCCCCACTGCACACAATCCAATCAGAATGGTAATAGATTACATACATTATATATTGGTCCAATGAAATTAGTATCCGGGCATCATGGGGCTTTGTGACCATCTCATGAACAGATAGGTGCCCCCATCGTGATATTTTCCAGATGCCCCCTTATCTGCCATCCTTGGGTTTTCCTTGTCCTCTTTTAAGGTCAAACCAAGTAAACAAACTTAAATTACATTAGGACAAAATAAAAGGGCCAGCTCCCCAAAAGGAAGGGGGGAACCGCCTGAACAGAAACAAAAAGCACAAAGAAAACTTAAGACCCGTCAAATCAAAATGTGATTGTCAGGGTCTATAACGCACCCCATCCCCTGCGGTGCCCAGCAGGCACGGAAGGTGTTGACTGTGCCCACAGACACCGCATGCTCCCTCTCCACGGACACCTAGCTGTGATTGTAGCCGCAATAGAGGGGCACTCAGTCAGGATGGATGACCCCGTCAATCGCCTCCTGCCTGATGGTGCGTCTCGCCAGGCCCAGGAGCAGGTTTACAAGGAGGTCAGCATCCCTCCCCTCTCCGCACCAGGTATCTTACGCAGACTCCTTTAGTTTGAATTGGAGTGGAATCAAAGTTCTCAAATGGATGTCAGCACCCTTTAATAGAGAAAGAACAAAACAGCACGGGAAACAGGCCCTTCGGCCCAAAGAGCCCACGCCGCCACCCCAATGTTCCCACGTCTACCTGTGATCCCTGTCTATGTCTAATGACCACAAGTGTCTGGGAATCATTTCTATTCAATAATCTCTCGTTTTAAACACTTTTCTTCAGCATCCAATCGCAGTATTTTCCTGTTCCTTGCGTCAGGAATAAATCTTTGCACAGGAGATTTAATCCAGGATCAATCTAACACAGGATCGGGCAGAATCATTTCGCATATCCCAAATTTTAAATAACCATTACAAATTAAAACTCTCATTCTCACATGTGTAAATTGTATATGGATTAAATTCCCACCTGTTCAGTAAAACATCCTGGAATTGTGTCTCTGGTTAGTAAATGTGGCTCCAAGTTCATCATTTTTGAAAAAAAACTTTATTGATCAAAAATCTGTCTGATTTCAATCACAGACAGAAAATCTCAAAGCTTGAACCATCGATCCCACAAATATCACCCATACACAAGCAGAGAAACTTAGCCTGTGCATTAAAGCAATAACCAAAGTGAATTCCTTAAACATTCTTGTGGTTCTCGTCTGAAACTTACAGAAATGCCTTTAATTAACGACAAGGTTAATTTTCCAGAAAGATAAATCTCAACAAATGGAGCCCAAAACAATGACAAAACACATCTGCAAACATCCACATAAAACAAACCCAGTTTTCACAGCTTGTAAACGTCAAACAATGAATCCTCAGCATTCTCTCTCTCAGCTATAACTTCTTAAAGCAACTTCTACAAGCTTACAACTCCCTGCTTAAAATAGGATACAAAATCCTTCATTGTAACTTAATCTTTTTTTACGCCAACTTCCAAGGGCTGATTTTATAGCCTTTGCTCATTTAAAATCCCAAACACGTCTGCACCTGCAAAATCATTTTTTTATTTTTCTGGGGCTGAGGAGACAACAAGATAAAATTCCTAGAGTTAGTCCAAATTCCTCCAAGCTATGCTTAAAGTTTCCACATTTAACTGATTCTCATAAATCCCCAATTGTAAACTAGACACACAAGTTGCTGGATGATTTAAAAATAAATCATCTGTTTGTTGAAAGGGTTAACTTTTCTAAAAGGGGTGGGGAGTGAGCAGAAACAAACTTGGTGCACAATTACACCACTTTTCGTAATTTAAAACAAACAACAAAATCTAACAGCAAAACAAACTTGATTTTAAACTTCATCGGTTAATTTTTTTTGTTATATTCGTCAACCTAATTATTTTAACTTGATCAGTTTTTGTTCAGGATGGGTAACTTCCCTTCTTTATAAACTGGTTAACTCGTTTTGTTAATTCGACATGGCCTCAGAGAATCAGAACCCAGACCTTATCAAGCTCTTTATAAGACCCTTGTCAGACCCCACTTGGAGTACTGTGCACAGTTCTGGTCGCCTCACTGTAGGAAGGATGTGGAAGTTATTGAGAGGGTGCAGAGGAGATTTACAAGGATGTTGCCTGGATTGGGAGGCATGCCTTATGAAGATAGGTTGAGAGAGCTAGGTCTCTTCTCCCTAGAGAGACGAAGGGGCAACCTGATAGAGGTTTATAAAATGTTGAGAGGTATGGATAGGGTAGATTCTAGGAGGCTATTTCCCAGGGCTGAAATGATCGCTACAAGAGGACACAGGTTTAAGGTGTTGGGGAGTAGGTACAGAGGAGATGTCAGGGGTAAGTTTTTCACTTAGAGGGTGGCAAGTGAGTGGAATCAGCTGCCGTTGATGGTGGTAGAGGCAAACTCACTGGGGTCTTTTAAGAGACTTCTGGATGAGTACATGAGATTTAATGGGATTGAGGGTTACAGATAGGCCTGGTATCTAGGGATATGATCTTGTGGGCCGAAGGCCCTGTTTGTGCTGTAGTGTTCTATGTTCTATCCTCAACCTTTTACTCCTCTCGCCAGCACTCCCTGTTTTGGAGGAGGGTCCCAGGGATTCCAATCAGACAGAATCATTTCATCATAAACGTAAAAATACTGCAGGCACAGGAATCAGAAACAACAAAATGCTGGAAAATCTCAACAGGTCTGACAGCATCTATGGAGAGAGAATAGAACCAATGTTTTGAGTCTGGGTGACATTTCAAAATACCTCTTATTAATACCTCTAAGTTCTTTACTCAGAGGGTAGTAAGGGTGTGGAATGCCCTGCCTGCAGCAGTTGTGGACTCGCCAACTTTAAGGGCGTTCAAACGGTCAGTGGATAGGCAGATGGATAACATTGGAATAGTTTAGGTTAGAGGGTCATTAGATTGGTTCCACTGGTCGGTGCAATCTAACCAAAGGGCCTGCACTGCGCTGTAATGTTCTTTGAAGTGTTGACTCTATTCTCTGATCATTTTATCAAGTCCCTACAGTTCTTCTCGCAACTTTACAATAATAATATAAACAATGCCTGAGAACACTTTTTAACTTCTTAGCCAACTACCTACCACTGTTTGTTGATTGGTCAGACCCCCTTTTTACAGATTCGGGTCTCTCAGCCACTGAACACCAGCCAGTCCTGGAATGAGTTTAATTCTAACTCAGTCCGAGTAAATATTCTCACCAGGTTCTCTGTCAGGGCCCTGCTAAGCAGCTTTAACGGTCAGTGATTGTGGAAACTTCGGCCCATCGAGTCTGCACTAAACACAATCCCACCCAGGCCCTACCCCCATATCCCTACACATTACACCCACTAATCCCTCTAACCTACACATCCCTGGACACTAAGGGGCAATTTTTAGCATGGCCAATCAACCTAACCCGCACATCTTTGGACTGTGGGGGGAAATCGGAGGAAACCCACGCAGACACAAGGAGAATGTACAAACTCCACACAGATAGTGACCCCAGCTGGGAATCGAACCCGGGTCCCTGGAGCTGTGAAGCAGCAGTGCTAACCACTGTGCTACTGTGCCGCCCTATCGTGTATATTCAGAATATCTTTAAAACAGAAATTAAACACTCCCATTTGATTTCAGGTTTTAATATATTCTGTTAGTTTGTCCTTTATTGCTGATGTCAGGCTGGGGTTGTTCTCCTTGGAGCAAAGGAGGTTTGATCGAGGTGGACAAGATTCTGACTGGTTTAGATAAAGATGGACAAAGAAAATCCCATTAGCTGATGGGACAAGGTTGAGTGGGGGGACACATTTAAGGTTTTGGGTCAGAGATACAGGGAGGGATGTGAGGAAGAATATTTTGATGTGGTGAACGGTAATGATCTGGAACTCTCTGCCTACAAAGGTGGAGGAAGTAGCGACAATAAAGAATTACAATGGAAATTGGGTGGACATTTGGGGTATTTCCAAACAGAAATTCTAACTAAATATTTCTGAACTTCCTAACACTCTGTGATCTCTGTGAAATTTGGAACCAATTATTCACAACAGTGATCAGTCCACTGGTCACAAGACCAATCCAACAGTAAGAAACCCACTGCCCCTCCCCATTGATCAACTGTGAGAATGAATAAAATGCAGTCCTGGACGTAATTGAAAGCAGAAACAAGAGCAGAATCCAATCTCTGGAATCACTCGTGAACTTGTTGGTGTCTCAGCAGCTGGGATGAAACTCTGAATCCCTTCCCACACTGAGAGCAGGTGAATGGCCTCTCCCCGGTGTGAACCCGCTGGTGGGTGCGCAAGTTGGATAACTGAGTGAATCCCTTCCCACACTGAGAGCAGGTGAACGGCCTCTCCCCAGTGTGAACGCGCTGGTGTGCCCGCAGGCTGGATAAGTCAGTGAACGCCTTCCCGCAGTGAGAGCAGGTGAACGGCTTCTCCCCAGTGTGAACTCGCTGGTGTGTCTGCAGGCTGGATGACTGAGTGAATCCCTCCCCACATTGAGAGCAGGTGAATGGCCTTTCCCCTGTGTGAACATGCTGATGTCTCTGCAGGTGGGATAACAGAGTGAATCCCTTCCCGCAACGAGAGCAGGTGAATGGCCTCTCCCCAGTGTGAACGCGCTGGTGTGCCCGCAGATTCGATAACCGCGTGAATCCCTTCCCACATTGAGAGCAGGTGAATGGTCTTTCTCCCGTGTGAATACGTCGATGAGCATCCAGCTCTGATGGGAAACTGTATCCTTTCCCACAGTCCGCACATTTCCACGGTTTCTCCATGTTTTGTGTTTCCTTGTTTCTCTACAGTTCAATCAGTTTACACTCGGACCACAAGTACAGTCTCTCCCTACTGTGAATGCTGAAATGTATTGTCAGGCTGTGTAACTGGTTAAAGCTCTTTCCACAGTCAGTGCACTGGAACACTCTCACTTGGGTGTATGTGTGTGTGTGTCTTGATGCTTTTCCAGTCACGCTGATGGTTAAAATCTTCTGTAGCAGACAGAACACAGAAACATTTTTTCTATGTTCAAAGGTTAATAATATTCAGGTCCTGATGAATTGAGTGACTCTGTCAGATGTTGCGATGTTTGATTTGATCTGTCTGCAAATCTTCACCTTCGGATATTCTGTAAAAGGGGTTTACAAAAGCCATCACTGTCAATAAAAGTTCAGAACAGACAATTCTTGTTTCTATGGAATATTCAAATATGCAAATCTCCATCCCACACACTCTCCCTCCATTCTCACTCTGCTGTATCTAATGTTCACCCTTCCAATTCTCCTGCAAGTGCTGACTGGGTCTGATTGACAGATCCATACTCACTGCTTCATGTCCAGCACACAGAGAAATCATAACAACTAGGAGCTGCAGTTAGCAATTAGGCCCATTGAGTCTGCTCAGCCATTCAATCAGATTGATCTACCTCAGCATCATTTATCCCACACTATCATCTGTATCCCTTGATATCTTCAGTATCTAGAAACCTATCAATCCATCTCTTAAAAATTCTTGATGACTGAGGCTCCACAGTCCTCAGAGGTAAAGAATTCCAAAACTTCATGACATCCTTGAGTGAAGAAATCCCTCTTCACTTAGCTTTCTCCCCATTTTCCAGCCTGTTGCCCATAATTCTTGACTCCCTTGTCATTCAAAAATCTGTCTAACTCATCCTTGAAATATATTCAATGCCTCCACTGGAAGATACATCTGGATATGAAAATTCTCTGAGGGGAGAGATTTCTGTAAACATATAACTTAGCTACAGCCCAAAATTATACAGCTAAATATAATAAATGCCTGTTATCACAGCCACAAATATTATATCTAATTTGTACCATACAACACCAAATATGTTTCTGTCCTATATCAATTTACTATTCCCTTTAATATATTTCAGAAATTAGATGGGCACCCGAAGGAAATAGTCTTGGAGGGGATTTTGAAAATAGAAGTGGAATGCGACTGATTGATTTGTTGACACAGAGTTAGCATGGACTCGAGTGACCGAATGGACTCCTTCTGTGCTGTAAGTGAACAATTCTTTCCAGGACTAGAAAACAAAGTGTTTAACTCACAGATGTTGACGACAAGAGGAAGTTTGAGCCTGTCTGAAGCTCCATCTTCATTCAGAGACAGAGTAACAACAGTTTCGCTGCTCAGGAATGAACAGGTGAACACGCTCATTGTCCAACTTCCGCATTCAGACAATCCAGGAACTTTGATTGGCTGGAGGACCAGCGGCCTTACGGTCCTCCAGAATTCCCATTGGTCAATACCTCAGCATGACGGTCAGGGGGTGTGGGCTATACTCCGGACATGCGCAGCTTCCCCTCCCCTTCGACATGCGTAGTCCCAGCCTGAGGAGGAGGGGCGAACACCGAGTGGTTGCCTGGAAACCTCAGCTCCAGGAGAGGGAGGGGACGGGGCTGACGTGCGCCGGGCCTGGGATCTGGAGACGTCACCATGGAGCGGTGCGGTTCCTATTGGCTGATTCAGACAGGGCTCTATTGTGACGTTAGAATCCAGCGGTTGGCCAATCAGATTACATAAAAGTAAATTCCTGCAGATGTTGAAATCTGAAACCAAAAGAGGAAATGCTGGAAAATCTCATCTATACTGGATTGACTGTTAGAACATAAGAAATCGGAGCAGGAGAACAAAACAGCACGGGAAACAGGCCCTTCGGCCCAACGAGCCCACGCCACCACCCTGATGTTCCCACCTCTACCCGTGATTCCTGTCCATGTTTATAGATCTATGGATTAAAAACCAAATTTGAGACAATTTAGGGAGAATTTGTTTTGCCAATTAGCCTAAGAGCACATCTTTGGGATGTGGGAGGAAACCGGAGCACCCGGAGAAAACCCACGCAAGCACGGGGAGAATGCGCAAACTCCCACAGACACAGGCCCAAATCCATGTATCTGCACAGCACAGCGATAGTCACTGAGCTGTCGTGTTGCCCATCAAATGGTCCAGGTCAAGCGTACACTAACGACGTGAAACACTAGGATACTCTCGAAAAAAAAAATCCAAGAGCAGCCCTCTCACGACCCATCGTGTGTATGCCCCTCATTAGACAACAAGGTGGACCAAAGCACCTGTAGGATAAAAACAAGTACATCAATATCATCATCTATTTACACACTTCCCAGGGACTCCCAAGGCTCATGATCCCTATTTTAAATCAGTTTTCTATACCCCTTCATTCCCATTCTGTTCATGTGCCCATCTAAGTATTTCTTAAATAACTCCAGAGTACCTGCCTCCACCACTTTACTTGGCAGCGCATTCCATACCCCACCACCCTCTGTGTGAAAAAACTCCCTCTAGCATCCAAATTATACCTTACTCCCCTCACCCTAAGCCCGTGACCCCTCGTGCTATTTGAGTCCATCCTAGGAAAAAGCTTAACCCTGTTTACTCTATCTATACCCTCATAATCTTGTACACCTCTATTAGATCTCCTCTAAGTCTACGTCTTTCTAAGGAAAACAGTCCCAATTTGCCTAATCTCTCCTCATAACTCAGACCTTCCATACCAGGCAGCATCCTGATAAACCTCCTCTGCACTCTCTCCAGAGTCTCCACGTCCTTCCGGTAGTAAGGCGACCAGAACTGGACGCAGTATTCCAAATGAGGTCTAACCAATGTTTTATACAACTGCAACATTAAAGGCCAGCCTGCCCTGCCATTCAATAAGATCATGGCTGATCTGAAGTGGATCAGTTCCACTTACCTGCTTTCTCCCCATAACCCTTAATTCCTTTGTCTAACAGAAACCTATCTACCCGTGACTTAAACATATTCAGCGAGGGAGCCTCCACCACTTCAATGGGCAGAGAATTCCAGAGATTCACCACCCTTTGAGTGAAGAAGTTCCTCCTCAACTCTGATATAAACTGCCCCCCCCTCAAATTTTGAGACTGTGCCCTCTAGTTCTGCTATCCTTTATAAGCAGGGAGAATTTCTCTACCTCTACCCTATCCATCCCCTTCATTATTTTATACATCTCTATAAGATTCCCCCCTCAACCTTCTAAACTCCAACGAGTACAAACCTAGTCTACTCAATCTCTCCACATAAGCTAACCCCCTCATCTCTGGTATCAGCCTGGTGAACTTCTCTGTACTCCCTCCAAGGCCAATATATCCTTCTGCAAATGCAGGGACCAAAACTGCACACAGTACTCCAACTGCGGCCTCACCAGCACCCTGTACAGTTGCAACCTCCCTACTTTTGTATTCTATCCCCCTAACTATAAAGGCCAACATCCCATTCGCCTTTTTGATCACCTGCTGCACCTGCGGACGATGCAGACGCTACAACAACAGACGAATGAACAACACTCGACAATCACCAGGAAAGACTGTTCCCTTCCTGTTGGCAAACACTTAAGCGGTCACAGGCATTCAGTCTTCGGGTTCTCCAAGGGGGCCTTCACGACACACAACAGCGCAGAGCCGCTGAGCAGAGACTGATAGCCAAGTTCCACACACATGAGACTCAACTGGGATCTTGGGTTCATGTTACATTATCTGTAACTCCCATGACTTGCTTGGGTTTGCAAAATCTCACTAACTTGCCTGTCTGGAGACAACACACGTCTCTTTAACCTATGCTAATGCTATCTCCACTCACATTGTCTGCATCTTTAAGACTTGAATGGCAGGTTAGCTGTAAAGAGTCGCATTCTAATCAGTATTCTGTAAACTGTGTGTGCCTTTATATGCCCTTCTCTGATCAGAACCTTCCACACACCTGATGAAGGAACACCGTTTCTGAAACCTGTTGGACTCTAACCTGAGATTTCCTACTACAATTGAAGGACTGCAGGTTGAATGTGAGGCATTATGGGGCTAGACTAACTTGACCACATTTCACTCAGAGGGTGGTGAGTGAATGGAATCGGTTGCCGTCAGTGGCGGTGGATCTCGCTGGAGTCTTTTAAGAGACTTCTGGATGAGTACATGGGATTAAATGGGATTGGGAGTTACAGATAGTTCTATGGCCTGGTAGGTATGGGTATGATCAGCACAACTTGTGGGCCGAAGGGCCTGTTTGTGCTGTAGTGTTCTATGTTCTATGACTGCTCAGTTTCTGCAATCATTAAAGTTGCTTAGCAGGGCCCTGATAGAGAACCTGGTGAGAATATTTACTCGGACTGAGTTAGAAATGAACTTATTCTAGTGTTCAGCTGCTGGGAGACCCGAATCTTGAAAAAGGGGTTTGGCCGATCACAAAAAAGTGGTAAGTAGTTGGTTAAGAAGCATTATCTGACACTGTTTAAATATATTTGTGAAAAGAACTGTGAGGGACTTGTGATCCAATAGCCGGTGAAGTGATGGGATACTCCAAGTAGCACTGGAGTGAAAAACAGACCTCTGAGAGCAGATTCTAATAGTTATAATCCTACCCAGCATGGCCAGTGAAAAATCAAAGTTCAAGTGGGGTCGAGACATTTGGAAACTAAGAACAAGAAATCTATCGCTAAAATGATTAGAGAAGAGAGCCGACGTTTTGAATCCAGGTACGCTTCACAAGTGAAGGGTGATCCAGACTCAAAACATTGGCTCCGTTCTCTCTCCACAGATGTTGTCAGAGCTGCTGAGATTTTTCCAGCCGTTTCAGTTTTTGTTTCAGATTCCAGCTCCGCAGTATTTTGCTTTTACTACTTCAGTCTGACTGGAATCCCCAAGTCTCTCCCGCAAAATAGAGGGAACGGCGATAAAAGGAGAAAATGGTTAACAATGATAAAGTCTGCATTTCTGATTCTCCACATAGAATGAGCCAGTTCATAAAGAACAGAAGTTACCCATCCCTAACAAAAACTGATCGAGTTAAAATAATTAGATTGAGGAATATAACAAAAAAAGATGAAATTTAAAATCATGTTTGTATTGTTGTTAGAAATTTTTTTTAATTATGTGAAGTGACATAATAATCCCACTTATTAACGCTGAGTTTTCGTGATGCTAAGGATCAATTTAGCATGGCCAACATACCTAACCTGCACAACTTTGGACTGTGGGAGGAAGCCGGAACACCCAGAGGATACCCATGCGGACATGGGGGGAAT
Organism: Sphyrna mokarran; assembly: GCA_024679065.1. Classification (NCBI taxonomy): domain Eukaryota; kingdom Metazoa; phylum Chordata; class Chondrichthyes; order Carcharhiniformes; family Carcharhinidae; genus Sphyrna; species Sphyrna mokarran. The sequence continues at coordinate 12,819,256 of JAGIQG010000038.1, read as the reverse complement.
GTGCAAACCCCACATAGATAGTGACCCGCGGCTGGAATTGAACCCTGGTCCCTGGCGCTGTGAGGCACTAGTGCTGACCCACTGTGCCACTCCTAATGATGACAAAGATGATCACAAAGCCATAAATGGGGAGTTGCCCGTTTTGAGCAAGAGGTCAGGGAGAACTTGCCCTCCGCCCTGGGAATCCTGGATAAACCTGTATCCGAGTCACCATTGCAGACGTCAGAGCAGCTTTCTCAAAGGTCGACCCAGGAAAAGCGACTGGCCCGGATGGAGTACCCGGATGTGCACTCGGATCCTGCGTGGATCAGCTGGCGAGAGTATTCACAGATATCTTCACCCTCTCTTTACCACAATCTGAGATCCCTGTCTGCTTCAAGACAATGACCATCATCCCAGACCAAAGGAAACCCAGGCAGTGTGCCTTCATGACTATCAGCCTGTGACTCTGACATCCATCATTATGAAGTGTTTTGAAAGGTTAGTCATGGCACAAATCAATTCCAGCCTCCCGGAATACCTGGATCCACTACAGTTTGCCGATCACCGCAACAGGTCCACAGCAGACACCATCTCTCTGGCCCTGCACCCAACCCTGGAACACCAAGATAACAAGGACACCTATGTCAGATTCTGATTTATTGACAACAGCCCAGCCTTCAACACCATCATTCCCAAAAGAATTCATCTCCAAACTCTGTGGCCTGAGCCTCAGCTCCTCCGTCTGTGACTGGATCCTGAACTTCCTAACCCACAGATCACAATCAGTAAGGATAGGGAACAACACCTCCTCCCCGATCACCCTCAACACCGGTGTCCCACAAGGCTGTGTTCTCAGCCCCCTACTATACTCCTTATACACCTCTCACTGTGCGGCCAAATTCCCCTCCAAATCAATTTTCAAGTTTGCTGATGACACCACTGTAGTGGGTCAGATCTCAAACAGAGTACAGGAATGAGATCGAGAATCTGGTGAACTGGTGCGGCAACAATAATCTCTCCCTCAATGTCAACAAAACAAAGGAGATTGTCATCGACTTCAGGAAGTGTAAAGGAGAACATGCTCCTGTCTACATCAATGGGGACAAAGTAGAAAGGGTCAAGAACTTCAAATTTTTAGGTGTCCAGGTCACCAACAACCTGTCCTGGTCCCCCCGATGCCGACACTATAGTTAAGAAAGCCCCACCAACTTTCTCAGGAGACTAAGGAAATTTGGCACGTCAGCTACGACTCTCACCAACTTTTACAGATGCCCCATTGAAAGTATTCTTTCTGGGTGTATCACAGCTTGGTCTGGGCTCCTGCTCTGCCCAAGACCGCAAGGAACTACAAAAGGTCGTGAATGTAGCCCAATCCCATCACACAAACCAGCCTCCCATCCATTGACTCTGTCTACACTTCCCGCTGCCTCGGGAAAAGCAGTCGGCATAATCAAGGACCCCACGCACCCCGGACATTCTCTCTTCCACCTTCTTCCGTCAGGAAAAAGATACAAAAGTCTGAGGTCACGTACCGACCGACTCCGGAACAGCTTCTTCCCTGCTGCTGTCAGACTTTTGAATGAACCTACCTCGCATTAAGTTGATCTTTCTCTACACCCCTCGCTATGACTGTAACACTACATTCTGCACTCTCTCCTTTCCTTCTCTATGAACGGTATGCTTTGTCTGTATAGTGCGGGAGAAACAATATTTTTCACAGTATCCCAATACATGTGACAATAATAAACAAATTAAATCAAAGAAACTTGTAGCTGTAGGCCATCTAACATCACTGTGTTAAAAATAAAATCTCATTGAACATAGAAAAACTACAGCACAAACAGGCCCTTCGGCCCACAAGTTGCGCCGATGATATCCCTACCTACTAGGCTTACCTATAACCTTCAAATCTATTAAGTTCCACATACTCATCCAGAAGTCTCTTAAAAGACCCCAGCGAGTTCGCTTCTACCACCACTGACGGCAGCCGATTCCACTCACTCACCACCCTCAGAGTGAAAACCTTACCCCTGATATCTCCTCTGCACCTACTCCCCAGCACCTTAAACCTGTGTCCTCTCGTAGCAACCATTCGTCTCTCTAAGGAGAAAAAATTGAGCTCCCTCAACCAATCCTCATAAGGCCTGCCTCCCAATCCAGGCAACATCCTTGTAAATCTCCTCTGCACCTCTCAATAGCTTCCACATCCTTCCTGTAATGAGGCGACCAGAACTGAGCAGAGTATTCCAAGTGGGGTCTGACAAGGGTCTTATAAAGCTGCAACATTATCTCCTGATTCCTAAATTCAATCCTTCGATTAATGAAGGCCAGTACACCATACGCCTTCTTAACCACATCCTCCACCTGCGAGGCCAATTTAAGAGTCCTATGGACCTGGACCCCAAGGTCCTTCTGATCCTCTACACTGCTAAGACTCTTACCCTTGATATTATACTCCTTCATGCCATTTGGCTTGTGAAAATGAATCACTACACATTTATCCGCGTTGAAGTCCATCTGCCACTTCTCCGCCCAGCCTTGCATCCTATCTATGTACGCTGCAATCTCTGACGTCCCTCCAAACTATCCATAACACCACCGATCTTTGCGTCGTCGGCAAACTTACTAACCCATCCCTCCACTTCCTCATTTTTATGAAAATGACAAACAGCAGGGGTCCCAGAACAGATCCCTGGGGCACTCCACTGGTGACCGACCTCCATGCAGAAAAAGACCCATCCACAACCACTCTCTGCCTTCTGCAAGCCAGTTCTGGATCCACAAGGCCAAAGCCCCTTGGATCCCATGCCTTTCCCCCTCTTACTCCTTTGCCAATTATCTTGGAGGGACTCACTCTGTTAAAGAGCGTCTCACTCACTTTCCCTAAATCTCGTCAGGAAAAGTCCAGGAAAATAAAATATTTTCACTGATATAAGTTTATTAATGAATGGGAAAAACAAATCAGAAAATGATTTGAGGATTAAAGACAACAAGAGTAAAAAGATGTTCACAGTGTTCTGGACACAAATGGTTTCTCTTTAATGGTAGGATTCTTAGTAGTCTAGATGAACAGAGGGATCTTGGTGTGTAGGTGCATAGATCCCTGAAAGTAGGCAGTCAGGTCGAGAAGGTTGTTAAGAAGGCATATGGAGTCTTGGCTTTTATTGGTAGAGGGATTGAATTTCGGAGCCGCAACGTCATGTTGCAACTGTACAAAACTCTAGTGCGGCCGCACTTGGAGTATTGTGTGCAGTTCTGGTCCCCACATTATAAGAAAGATGTGGAGGCATTGGAGAGGGTACAGAGGAGGTTTACCAGGATGTTGCCTGGTATGGAGGGCAGGTCTTATGAAGAGAGGCTGAGGGATTTGAGGTTGTTTTCGTTAGAAAGGAGGCGGCTTATCGAAACATATAAGATGATTAGAGGTTTAGATAGGGTGGACAGTGATAGCCTTTTTCCTAGGATGGAGAAAGCTAGCACGAGGGACACAGCTTTAAATTAAGGGGTGATAGTTATAGGACGGATATCAGAGGTAGGTTCTTTACCCAAAGGGTGGTTCGGGAGTGGAATGCCCTGCCTGCAGCAGTTGTAGATGCGCCAAGTTTGGTGGCGTTTAAGAGGTTAGTTGATAAGTATATGGAAGAGAAGGGAATGGTTTAGTTTGGAGGGGCATTGCTTTTTATTTTGGTCGGCGCAACTTCGAAGGCCGAAGGTCCTGTTCTGTGCTGTAATGTTCTACGTTCTATGTTCTAATTGTTTTGCATCCCTTCCAACAATCTGGGAGTCTCCACCCCACACACACTCTCTCTATTTTATACACTCTCTTAATTCATCCTGGGTGACAGTACCACATTCGTTGCCTCCTGCCCTGAGAACAAGGACCTGAAAGTAGTTATCCTGGTAATAAATATGTTTGCATTACTGGGGGACTAATGGGTGTACTGCACAAACCGGTATTGCTTGATCAGAGATGTGGGATGTAAGGGGCGTACACTTTAATGAGAAGTGAGTGGTCATGACCTCAAACTCCCAGCCTAAGATGATTTGTGATGAAATTGGACGGACACGTGATGAAAATAAGGTTACACAGGGAATGGGACTGACTGGATTGCTTGACAAAGAGACGGCACGGACTTGAGTTACTGAATAGACTCCTTCTGTGCTGTAATGATTCTATGATTGGAAATACAGCTACAGTACTGTCTTACAAACCAGAAGTAACAAGAAATGCACTATTATTGAACCATATATAGTATTTCTAATAAATACCATAAAACAACGTGAGACATATCCTATATTAGTTTACTATCCCCTTGAATGTCAGCCATCTCCCAGGGAAATCAGCCCTTTAATGGGTGGCACAGTGGTTAGCACTGCTGCCTCACAGCTCCACAGACCCAGGTTCAATTCCAGCCGAGGGTCGCTGCCTGTGTTGGAGTTTGCACATTCTCCTCGTGTCTGCCTGGGTTTCCTCTGGGTGCTCCCTGCTTCCTCCCGCAGTCCAAAGACGTACACGTTAGTTGATTGGCCATGATAAATTGCCCCCGAGTGTCAGGGGGAATTAACAGGGGATGAGCCCTGGCTAGCAATCAGAGCAGGCTTAACGGGCTGAGTGGTCTCCTTCTGTACTGTAGGGATTTTATGTATTTATAATTGTAAATATTAGGAAAGAGACCATCCTTTTAGCTAGACAAATAAATGTGTTAAGCTGAGGGAGCAAAAGGAGGTCAATGTCTTTAAGAGAGAGAGAGACCTGGGCCAACCTTTCCAGAGTCTGCACCCTCCCTGGATTCACTTCTTTTCCCTTCAGTTGCTGTAAGTCCCCAATATCCCCCCAGAATGAGAAAGGAAATGGAAAGGAGGAGAAATAAAGTGTTTTACTGACGGATGTTGCAGACAGGAGGAAGTTTTAGTCTGTTTGAAGCTCAAGCTTCATTCACACAAATCCCGCGCTCTGATTGGCTGGAGGACCAGAGTCCTTCCGGTCCTCCAATATTTTCCATTGGACAACACCTCAGCATGAAGGTGAAGGGAGGGGGCGGGGATATCTGGGCACATGCGCAGTTTCCTCTCTCTCCCTTGGACATGCGCATTCCGCGCCGCCTGCCCGCGCGGCAGATAGAGCGGTTTCCCAGCGCGGAGGAGTGTGGGAGCTGTGGCCGCCATTACTCATCCGGAGACCAGTCGCCAAGCTCCTAGTACTGGGATAGAAAGTGAGGGCGGGGAGAGCCCAGTGACCCTACCCAAACTCATATCAGCTTTGGCATTGTGCAATGAGCTGGGACTTAAGCGTTCATGCTCTGACCTGGATCTTGGGATGTCGGTTCTGCTAGCCAAGCCTGGGGAGGGGACGATGTTTGTGTGTGTGTGTCCATTTGTGCATGGACCCGAATGTTTGGTTATTTTTGTGCGAGAGGGACCGGAATCAGTATGTGAGTGCGTACGTGAAACAGAAAAAGAACTATTGTGTATGTGTTTGTAAGATAGAACGAAGAACACACGTTTCTTTGTGTGTGGTTGAAAGTGGAATCAGTATGACACTGTGAAAAAGAGGAGGATTATAGGGTGTGTCTGTGTGCATGTAAGATAGAGCGAAGCATGCATTCTTTTTAAGTACCTGAGAGAGAGAGTGGAATCAGCGTGAGCAAGTGTGCATGTGAGAGAAACAACAGTTGCCTGTGTGTGTGAGAGCGAGAGATAGAGAGGTGAGTGCATGTGTGTGTATAAGACAGAGAAAAGGGGCTTGAGAAAGAGGGAAGGAGAATGATTTTGTATGGACATTAATGAGATGGAGAGAGATTCTGTGTATGTGCGTGCGTATATATGCGTGTGTGAGAGAAAGAGAGAGACAGAGAAAGTGGGAGGAGAGTATAAACACGTGAGAGAAAGGTGTGTGCTTGCAGATAGTGCAAAAACAGTCCATAGAACCACAGAAAATTACAGCTCAGAAATAGGCCTTTTGGCCTTCTTGTCTGTGCCGAACCATTTTTTGCATAGTCCCATTGACCTGCACTTGAACCATATCCCTCCACCCTATGAACCCGTCCAAGTTTTTCTCAAATGTTAAAAATGACCCCACATTTACCACTTCATCTGGCAGCTCATTCCACGCTGCCACCACTCCGTGTGAAGAAGCCCCCCCTCCCCCACTAATATTCCCTTTGAACTTTTCTCCTTTCAACCTTAACCCATGCCCTCTGTTTTTTTTCCTCCCTCTATTCCCCATAATCCTTGATAATCCTTGTCAATCAGCAATGTGTCTAACTCATCCTGGAATATATTCAGTGATCCTCAGGCTCTGAAAATCTCTGTGGAAGAGAAATCCAAAAGATCAACAACTCACAGAGAGAAGAGATGATTGGAAATATATAACATAGAAACAGTGCCATATCAGAAATCAATGGATTCCATTCAGAAATGAATGGGCACTTGAAGGAAATCAACTTTCAGGCGAAGAGAGATATAGAAAGGGATTATCTTACAGCGAAGACACATGGACTCATGTTACCGAATGGATTCCTTCTGTGCTGTAATGACTCTATGATTGGAAATACATAACACAGGTACAGCATAATATTACAAGACTAGAAATAATAATTGTACTTTATTACAAAACCATAAGTAATATATCTAATCTGTACCATTAAACAACACTAGAGATACTTCTGCCCTATATTAATTTACTATTCCCTCAAATGTCAGCCATCTCTTAGGCAAACCAGTCCTTTAATTGTGAACATTAGGAAAGAAACCATCCTTTCAGCCAGACAAATAAATGTGTTAAGCTGAGGGAGTAAAGGATGTCAATGTCTTCTAGAGAGAGAGAGACCTGGGCCAACCTTTCCAGAGTTTGCACCCTTCCTGGATTCACTTCCTTTCCCTTCAGTTGCTGCAAGTCCCCAATTTCCCCCAGAATGAGAAAAGGAAAATGGGAGAAAAGAAAGTGTTTAACTCACAGATGTTGGCCTCTTTTAAGGTCAAACCAAATAAATAAACTCAAGTTAAATCAGGACAAAGTAAAAGGGGCAGCTCCCCAAAAAGAAGGGGGAACAGCCCGAACAAAAACAAAGTGCAAAGAAAACTTAAAAACGTCAAATTAAAATGTCATTATTAGGGTCAATAATGCACCCCAGCTCCTGCAGTGTGACACAGATGTTGGAGACAGGAGCAAGTTGGAGTCTGTCTGAAGCTCCAGCTTCATTCAGAGAGAAGCAGCAACTTCGATAGGCAATAAGCAGGGCAACAAGCTCATTGTCTACTTCCGCATTCAGAATCTCTGATTGGCTGGAGGAGGAGAGTCCTTCCGGTCCTCCAACGCTTCCTATTGGTCAACAGTTCAGCACGCTTGTCCCCTTTGCACATGCGCAGCTGGCCCTCTCCCTTGGACATGCGCAGAGCTTCTCGCTCTGGCCGAAGTCGCCAGCTGGTTGCCTGGAAACCGGACTCCGGGCTGATCACTGGGGGGGGGGGGGGGGGGGGGGGAGAGAGAGAGAGAGATCGGTGGGGGCGGGGCGGGGCTCCCGTGTCCGCAAATCGGGCCTGCGCTCTGGAACCCGGAGACGTCACCACATTGCAGAGAATCCTATTGGCTGATTCAGACACAGTCCCATTGTGACGTCCCAATGAGGAAGTTGACCAATCAGCTTCAGACTGAATCTTACCCCCACTGAGCAACATCTGGGAGGAAATCAGTGTCTCTCCCTTTCCATTTCCTGTCTCATTCCGGGGGAATTGAGGACCTGCAGCAACTGAAGGGAAAGGAAGTGAATCCAGTCCGTATATTCCACTCATTTTTAGTTCAGTCATGTCGACATATGTTTGTCTGGCAGCCTGATGAAGATTTCCAGCTTTCCATGTCTAGGATAGGAAGAGGTGAGCACGGATCTGCCTATCAGCCTCAATCAGCACCTTTATGATAATTGAGCAGAGGGAGAATGGAGGGAGAATGTATGGGATGGAGATTTACAGCCTTTGGCGGTACGGTGGCACGGCGGTTAGCACTGCTGCTTCACAGCTCCACGTCGTGGGTTCGATTCCTAGCTCGGGTCGCTGTCTGTGTGGAGTTTGCACGTTCTCCTCGTGTTTGCGTGGGTTTCCTCTGGGTGCTCCGGTTTCCTCATGCAGTCCAAAGATGTGTGGGTTAGGTTGATTGGCCATACTGAGAAATTGCCCCTTAGTGCCTAGGGATGTGTAGGTTAGAGGGATTAGTGGGTATAATATGTAGGGATATGGGGATAGAGTCTGGATGGGATTGTGTTCGGTGCAGACTCGATGGGCTGAAGGGCCTCTTTCTGCACTGTAACGTTCTATGATTCTATGAAAAGCAGACACAGCAATGAGAGATCATTGAAATGCTTCATAGCAACTAAAATTGTTCTGAATTTCTATCCTGCACTGACAGTAATTACTTTTGTAAACTCCTTTTGCAGGATATCAGAAGATGAGGATTTACAGACAGAAATCTCAAACCAAACATCACGTCACGAGCTAGCAGAGTCACTCAATTTGTTGGGACTTGAATATCATTGGCATTCGGATCAAGAAGGAGAAATGTTTCTCTATTCTGTCTGCTTCAGAAGGCTTTAAACGTCAGTTTGGCTGGAAGAGCACTGGGATTCACACGTACCCGAGTGAGAGTGTTCCAGTGCACTGAGTGTGGAAAGAGCTTTAACCAGTTACACAGCCTGAAAATACATCGCAGCATTAACAGTGGGGAGAGACCGTATCAGTGTTCTGTGTGAGATTTAACTGATTGTTTAACCTGGCGAGTCACAAAGGACACACACCCCATGGAGAAACGCTGGAAATGTGGGGACTGCGAAAAAGGATTCAGATTCCCATATGAGCTGGAAACTCATCGACGCAGCCACACTGGGGAGAAACCATTCACCTGCTGCGCGTGTGGTAAGAGATTCACTCAGTCATCCCACCTGCTGAAACACAACCTCACCCACGTCACTGACAGACCCTTTAAATGCTCTGATTGTGGGAACAGCTTCAAAACCTCTGGACAACTGGTGTCCCACCAGCGCATTCACACTGAGGAGAGACCGTTCAGCTGCTCGCAGTGCGCAAAGAGGTTCAGGAGGTCATCCCACCTGCTTGTACACCAGCGAGTCCACACCGGGGAGAAGCCCTTCACCTGCACCGAGTGTGGGAAGGGGTTCACTCATTCTTCCCACCTGCTGAGACACAAAAGCACTCACAGCAACGAGAGACCCTTTCAATGCTCTGACTGTGGGAGCGGCTTCAAAATTGCTGCGGATTTGAGGGACCACGAACGCATTCACACGGAGGAAAGACCGTTCAGCTGTTCTCACTGTGCAAAGAGGTTTCAAAGGTCATCCACGCTGCGGAGACACCAGAGAATTCACACTGGGGAGAGGCCGTTCATCTGCTCTGTTTGTGGGAAGGGATTCATTCAGTCATCCACGCTACTGACGCACCAGTGTCTTCACACTGAGGAGAGACCAATTAAGTGCCCTGACTGTGGGAATGGCTTCAAAAGCACTCACGAACTGATGGTCCATCAGCGCACTCACACTGAGGAGAGGCCGTTCGGCTGCTGTCACTGTGGGAACGGCTTCAAAAGCTCTTGGGAACTGGTGTCCCACCAGCGCATTCACGCCGAGGACAGACCGTTCAGCTGCTCTCACTGCACAAAGAGATTTAGAAGGTCATCCACCCTGCGGGATCACCAGAGAGTTCACACCGGGGAGAGACCGTTTGCCTGCTCTGAGTGTGGGAAGAGATTCACTCAGTCATCTACCCTGCAGAGACACCGGCAAGGTCACAGCGGGGAGAGGCCGTTCACCTGCTCGGTGTGTGGGAAAAGATTCACTCGGCCGTCCACTCTGTTGACACACCAGCGAGTTCACAGTTGACCCGGGGGTTGGATTCTGCTGTTGTTGCTGCTGTTAATCACGTCCAGGATTGACCCGCGTTCCTTGTGACAGTCGGTGAAGTTGGAAGGTCGGAGGGTCTCTTTCTGCTGGAATGGCTGGTCTCACAACTTTGCTTCCAGTGGGCTAATGCTTTTCAAGCCTGGGAGAGCACACTTCCACTGAAATAATTCACAAAAGCAGATGAAGAACATTATTTACTATCCAGGAGAAAATAAGTGTTTTTTCTATCAGTACAAGAGAACCAAAATAAGTACAGAAAGAAATGAAAAAATGCAGCAGGTCTGATAGCATCTTTGGAGAGAGAAACAGAGTTAATGTTTCACATTCAATATAACTACTTCAGAACTAAAGAGAAGGGGAAATGTGATGGGTTTGGTGCTGGTGAGAAAGGAAGGGGAGTGTCAGGTTGAACGAAAGGGTAAATCTAGCTTTGATAAAAGGTCATCTGGACTCAAAACATCAGCACTTTTCTCTCCTTACTTATTACCGTAATAATTTGCTCATTATGAGGAATACAACAGAACTCTTTCATACTACCCCTTTACCTGATTCTGTACACTGCCTGGACAAATGTTGAGGTTAATCAGAGCTTAAAGTTCTCTCTTGCCAATACATTTATCCTCGTTGCCCATTCTTTTATTTATTCACCAATTTACATTTTACAGCAAATAAAACTCAGCCTTTCAAACTACTAACTCATTATTGATTCACTCAGTTAAAGCTCACCACTCATTCAAGTATCTGTTACTGGCTGGTTATTATTACAGTAATCTTTCATACATTACTTTCGTACAAGGTACACTGGTTCAAAAACGCACTTTGTGAAAGACAATAGATTACTTTGTTCGACCTGATCGAGAATCAGCCTTATTCCTGAGCCAGACTTTGAGAGAAGATGATGTCCTCCAGGTTGCCAAAGTTACTGAAGATGTTCTTAGTTTCAACATTGAGCATCTTGTGCTAACTCAGCAGTTCCCAAAGGCATTTAGCTTTACGCAGTATAAATTTCTTCAATGAAGCTCTTGTCACATGATAGAACATAGAACACTACAGCACAAACAGGCCCTTCGGCCCACAAGTTACGCTGATCATATCCCTACCTACCAGGCCTATCTATAACCCCTCAATCCTATTAAATCCCATGTACTCATCCAGAAGTCTTTTAAAAGACCCCAACGAGTTTGCCTCCCACCACCACTGATGGCAGCCGATTCCACTCACTCACCTCCCTCTGAGTGAAAAACTTACCCCTGACATCTCCTCTGTATCTACTCCAAAGCTTAACACGGCTTCCCTGACCTTGTTACTTGCAACTGTGAATATAGATGCAAGTGATTATTTTTATTTTGGAGGTATCCCTACAGTTTCCTACATCACAGCAGTGACCACACTTCAAAATAACTTCCGTGGCTGTGAAAGATTTTCAGAATCTTGCGGTCATGAAAGGAGCTGTAGAAGTGCAATTTATTTTTAGAAATGGTCCCCAAATTTGAATATATCGCACTCAGTCCATTCGTGGAGATCATTAATAAAGACTGAGTCTCAATTTTGAATAACAACTCTGTCTTTCACTCCAGATCCCCTGTTTAAAAAAAACCATACACAATATATTGTGGAATTATTTGTTCTAAAACAGAACGAGTTGTTGTGATTTGGAATTCACTACCTAAAAATGTCAGAGGAAGCAAATTGAATTGTATCTTTCAAGAGGGAACTGGACAGATGCTGGAAAAGAGAAGTATGGGATTAATGGGAGAGTTTGCTCAAAGAGCCCAGCATGGGCACAATGGGTGGAATGGCCTCTGTCTCTACTCTGAGACTCGTTTGCATTTGAAATATCTGGAACCCACTTCCTACGAGGCGGAGGGAAACAGAGATTATGGAATGTTTCCCAAAGGAAATTGGATGGGCACTTGAGGGAAATAAACCTACGGGGATAGAACAGGGCAATGGTTTAGAATCATGGAAAAACTACAGCACAAACAGGCCTTTCGGCCCACAAGTTGCGCTGATGATATCTCAACCTACTAGGCTTACCTATAATCCTCAATCCTATTAAATCCCGTGTACTCATCCAGAAGTCTCTTAAAAGACCCCATCGAATTTGCCTCCACCACCACTGACGGCTGCCGATTCCACTCACTCACCACCCTCTGAGTGAAAACCTTACCCCTGATATCTCCTCTGTACCTACTCCCCAGCACCTTAAACCTGTGTCCTCTTGTGACAGCCTTTTCAGCCCTGGGAAATAGCCTCTGAGAATCCACCCGATCAATACCTCTCAAGAGGAGAGGCTGAGGGATTTGAGGTTGTTTTCATTAGAAAGAAGGCGGCTAAGAAGAGACCTTATTGAGGCATATAAGATGATCAGAGGATTAGACAGGGTGGACAGTGATAGCCTTTTTCCTCGGATGGAGAAAGCTAGCACGAGGGGACATAGCTTTAAATTAAGGGGTGGTAGTTATAGGACGGATGTCAGAGGTAGGTTCTTTACCCAGAGGGTGGTAAGGGTATGGAATGCCCTGCCTGCTGCAGTTGTAGGTGCGCCAAGTTTGGGGACGTTTAAGTGGTCAGTGGATAGGTTTATGGATGAAAAGGGAATGGTTTAGGTTAGAGGGTCATTGCTTTTTCTCAATTGGTCAGCACAACATTGAGGGCCAAAGGGTCTGTTCTGCGCTGTAATGTTCTATGTTCTATATCTCTATCAGGTCCCCTCTCATCCTTCGTCTCTCCAAGGAGAAAAGACTGAGCTCTCTCAACCTATCCTCATAAGGCATGCCACCCAATCCAGGCAACATCCTTGTAAATCTCCTCTGCACCCTCTCAATAGCTTCAACATCCTCTTGTAATGAGGTGACCAGAACTGAGCACAGTACTCCAAGTGGGGTCTGACCAGGGTCTTCTAGAGTCTCAATTATCCGAATGGCCCCATTCCCGACCCCAACGCCTGACTGATCTAAAGAGGGTATGCATAATGCAAATGAAGCTAGCAGCAAAAGCTGATGGTTAAAAGAGCTAACTCTGTATCAGACTGAGGACTGTGGGAGCAGCAGGGTGCAGGACTACTGAAATGGAGAATGGGCACAGGAGCTGATTGCATGGTGGCTATCAGTCTGCCTGCAGATCATAGAATCATAGAACCTTATAGTGCAGAAAGAGGCCCTTCAACCCATCGATAATGCACCGAACACAATCCCATCCAGGCCCTACCCTCATATCCCGACATATTATACCCACTAATCCCTCTATCCTACACATCCCTGGACACTAAGGGGCATTTTTTTTTAGGATGGCCAATCAACCTAACCCGCACATCTTTAGACTGTGGGAGGAAACCGGAGGAAATCCACGCAGACATGAGGAGAATGTGCAAACTCCGCACAGACAGCGACCCGAGCTGGGAATCGAACCCAGGTCGCTGGAGCTGCTAACCTCTGTGCTACCGTGCCGCCTCTCAAACAGAGATTGAGTGAACATAAGTATGTGTGTTGTGCTCCTGAGAGAAATACCACCCCGTGATAGAGGCATGACTCCCTCAGACATAGTGACCGAAAACAGCGATCGATTACTGCCTGTTCTGTGAATATGTGACTCTCAGCCGGTGAGATCCCAGGTAGAATAAGCCGACAAAAGAGTTTTGCCAGTGTTGACCTGCAGACACAAGACACAAAGAAAGATTCCCCCGAGTGTGGCACTCAGAGATATTGGAAGAAAAGCCCATCAGCAGGGAGACTGATCAACTCACGTCACCTTGCAATGGGTAGCATTTGAATTCAAGCCGTAAGTTTTGTGTTTTGTTCAGTTAGTATTTTGGCAAGTGTTGAGTAAAAAGGCAGTTCAAGTGTTTATTGAATGTTTGAAGGTAATCGGTTTTTCAGCAAGTTAAGGAAAGAATAGTTCATGTTCATTGAGTGTTTAACTTTATTAAAGAATGAGTTATACACAATGTTCTGTGTCAACATTTTGTTGTCTGCCACATTGGTTGATACCCCAGTCTGAGGGTCAACGAGAAATTTCAGCTGCTCCAGTCTCTCCAGCTCACTTAAGTTCTTCATCCCAAGATCCATTCTCGTAAATCTCCTCTGCACCTTTTGTAGTGGGGAATTCTGCTTCAGTGGCCGGATTACTTTAGAAATACTAAAAAGTAGTTCTGTTTAATAACATTTGCAAAGGTAAATGAAACTCAGATTTAAAGCATAATAAAATTTATCTTGAAAATTAGTTTCGTTATAAGACATGGAAACAATACAAAGAACAACACAGTACAGGAAACAGGTCCCTACAAGCCCATGCCGCCCATTTTAACAGTCAGTGAGTGCCTCATTCCAATCCTTCTACCTACGACTTTTGTCTACGCCTCTTGGACTCCACAATAAAGGAGTGCAAATTTAGAGAATTATATACGCAACAGATTAAGGGAGGTCTAATTTAGGGACAATTTATTAACACCAATCAGCCTAAAAGCATGTTTTTGGGGTATGGGAGGAAACCGGAGCACCCAGAGAAAACCCACGCAAGCATGGGGAAAATGTATAACCCCCCACCTAGACACCGACCCAAGTTGGAGATCCGATCCGGGTTCCTGTATCTGCACAGCAAACAGGGATAGTCACTGAGCTGTCATGTTGCCCGTCAGTTGGTCCAGTTTTAGTGTACACTAATGACATGAAGCACTAGGCAACTCCTGAAGCAACATCCAAGTACAAAGAACAAAAGACATACGTTTGACAAATACAATACTTCAGCTGAAGGGGGATCTGGCGATGCTTCAGCACTTTGAGTTTTCTCTGCAGATCTCAACTTTTGTGCCAAAAACTTGAACAGTTTTAGAACTTGGTAATCTTAGATACAGCCCAGTAATTAACAAGATCTCATTTAAAACTTGTCAATCTATTCATAACAACATTCTGAAATTGAATTACAATCTGACACCTTAAATAATGGTTTCTTATTTATTCATTATTCGTTACCCAATAAAAATGGTTTTGCAATACAAAGCTATATTTTTAACTCATTCAACATTTTGTGACATTGTTAGAATTGATATTTCTGCTGAATATGGGCCCAGTCGTCTAGCAGAATCCCCAGACTAAACTCCCTGTTCTCGAATACAAATTTATATCATTTGTTCTCTTAAACAATGCATAGCTTCATAACTACTGTTTTCAATTTACATTGTAATCAACTCTTCATGGTTTAGTCAACTCACCGGTACAATTAATCCTCAAGTTCTACAATTAATTACTGGCAAAATGATTAGTTTTACATTTATGATTCTAATGCCTGTTTATTTCAAAAGCTTATATTAAAATATTAGCAGCTTGATGTCCCTATATTGGGTATTATGTAGAGTCATAGAGGTTTACAGCATGGAAACAGGTCCTTTGGCCAAACTTGCTCATGCCACCCCTTTTTTAAACTCCTAAGCTTGTCCCAATTGCATGCTTTTGGCCCATATCCGTCTATACCCATCGCACCCATGTAACTGTCTAAATGCTTTTTAAAAGACAAAATTGTACCCGTCTCAACTACTACCAGTAGCAGCTTGTTCCAGACACTCACCACCTCTGTGAAAAAATTATCCCTCTGGACCCTTTTGTATCTCTCCCCTCTCACCTTAAACCTATGCTCTCTAGTTTTACACTTCCCTACTTTTGGGAAAAGATATTGACTCTCTAGCTGATCTGTGCCCCTCATTATTTTATAGACCTCTATAAGATCACCCCTCAGCTTCCTACGCTACAGAGAGAAAAGTCCCAGTCTATCCAGCCTCTTATAATAATCCATTAAGTCCTGGTGGTATCCTAATAAATCTTTTCTGCAATCCTTCGAGTTTAATAATATCCTTTCTTAAATAGGGTGACCAGAATTGTACACAGTATTCCAAGTGTGGCCTTACCAATGTCTTGTACAACTTCAACAAGGAGTTCCGACTCCTGTATTCAATGTTCTGACTGATGATACCAAGCATGCTGAATGCCTTCTTCACCACTCTGTCCACCTGTGACTCCACTTTCAAGGAGCTATGAACCTGTACCCCAAGATCCTTTTGTTCTATAACTCTCCCCAATGCCCTACCATTAACTGAATAAGTTCTGCTTTGGTTTGATTGACCAATCTTGGTGTCATCTGCAAACTTACTAACCATGCGCACTAAATTCTCATCCAAATCATTAATATAAGTGACAAATAACAGTGGACCGAGCACTGATCCTCGAGGCACACTACTGGTCACAAGTCTCCAGTTTGAAAAATAACCCTACACATCCACCCTTTGGTTTCTATTATCAAATCAATTTTGTATCCAATTGGCTACCTCACCCTGGATCCCATGATTAAATTCCCCTTATCAACTACTCTAAGAACTCCACATCTTTGCTAAAGTGTGGAGCCCATATAGCGGGTTCCATTCTAGAGGGATGGAATTGAACAGCAGGGAGGTTTTGTTCCATGTGTTAGAACCAGGGTTAGACTACACTGGGAACACTGTCAGCATTTGGGATCTCCATTTGGAAAAAAGGAAATAGATGCACAGGAGAAGGGACAACAAAGATTCACAAGAATAATCGGAGAACTGAGAGCAGGTAGCCCTCAGGAAATGCTGGGGCTGATTTTCTCTCGAAAAGAGAAGACTGAAGGTGACCTGATGGAACTCTTTGAGATTAAGAAAGGGGGGTTCAATAATCCAATAGGGATTTCAGGAGAAATCTCTTTACCCAGTGGGTGGTGAGAATGTGGAACTCACTACCACAGCGAGTGGTTGAATGGCATGAATATATTGAAGGGGAAGCGAGATACATCCACAAGGGAGAAAGGAATAGAAGGATGGGGAGATGACGAGGGGTGGTGGAGGCTCATGTGGAGCACAAATACTGACATAGACCAATTGAGCCGTCTGGCCTGGCCCTTGCTGTAGCGTCAATGGAACAGAGACAAATGCATTTATTTTAGATCTACCTGTAGCGGTAGAGAAAATATTATTTACTATCCAGGGTAAAATAAATGTCCTTCATCAGCTTTTGTGGATCACTTTAGTGGAAATGTGTTCCCCCAGGCTCAAAGAGCATCAGCCCACAGGAAACAAAGTTGTGAAACTAACCAGAATACAGGCATTGTATAGAAACTTGATTAGGCCACAGCTGGATTACTGTTAGGTGCTTACCTTAAGGAAAATACTACTGCCAGAGAGGGAGAGCAGCAAAGGTTCACCACACATGTTCCTGTCCTATGAAAAGAGATTGGGGAAAGTGGGCCTGTGTTCTCTGGAGTTTTGAATAATGAGAGGTGATCTCATTGAAATTTATAAAATACTGAAAAGAATAGACAGAACAGGAGCAGGTGAGACATTTCCCCCGGGTGGGAAGTCTAGAACCTGAGGCACAATTAGGAAAGAAGGGGGAAGCTATTTTTTTTACTCAGAGGGTTGTGAATCTTTAGACTTCTCTACCCCAGAAGGTTGTGGAAGCTCAATCGAGTGTGTTTAAAGCAGAGAGCGACAGATTTCTAATTACCAATAACACAACGTGATATGGAGATAGTCTGAGGAAAAAGGCATTGAAGTGGATGATCAGCCACGATCGTATTGAATGACAGACCAGGCTCGATGGGCTGAATGGCCACTTCCTGCTCCTATGTTAAGTAGGCAAGTAGGTTGAGAAGAATTAGGGAGATACAAAATGATTAAACGTAGGTTAAGCAAGTAGGAAAAGATCTGCCAAATGGAGTATAATGTGGGAAAATGTGAAATTGTACATTTTAGCAGGAAGAATGAAAAAAAGAGCTCATTATCTAAATGCTGAGAGATTACAGAGCTCTGAGGTGCAGAGGGATCTGGGTGTCTTACTGCATGAATTATAAAAGGCTAGTATGCAGGGACAAGTAATTCAGAAAGCTAATACAATGTTATTGCTTATTGCGAGGGGAATTGAATACAAAAGTTGGGAGCTTATGCTTGTTATACAGAATGTCGGTGAGACCACATCTGGAGCACCGTGCATAGTATTGCTCTCATTTAAGGAATGATGTTAACATGTTGGAAGCAGTTGAGAGATGCTTTACTAGATTGAGATCTGAGTTGGAGGGTGATCTTATGAGGAATAATTGGACAGGCTGGTCTTGTGTCTGGTGGAGTTTAGGTGATTTGATTGAACCATAATACGATCCTGAGGGCCCTTGACAGGGTGGATGTGGAAAGGATATTTCACCCCTTGATAAGCAAGGGGGAGAAAGGTTATTGTGGGTTGGCAGGAATGTGGAGTTGAGATTGCAATCAGATTAGCTCTATACTTATTGAATGGTGGCGCAGGCTCGAGGGGCTAAGTGGCCTACTCATGTTCCTGATTTCTATATTATCACATTCTTTATAATAGATTGATATTTTCCCTCCTACTGATGTGTCAGGCTAATGTGTTCCCCTTTTTCTCTCTCTCTCCTTAAACAGTGGAGTTCTGTTTACCACCTTCCAATCCGCAGCAAACTTTCCACAGTCTATAGAGTTTGGAAAGATGACCACTAATGTATCCACTATCTCTCCAGCCACCTCTTCTAACACTCTGGGATGCAGATCATCTGTTTTTGGGGATTTATTCGTTTTGAACCTCATTATTTTTTCCTGTACTACTTTTTTCACTCATACTAATCTCTTCTAGTTCCTCATGCTCAGTACTCCCGCAGCCCTTGTGTTTTTGGGACGATTTCTGTACCTTTCTCCACGAAGACAGACACACATTTCCCTATTCCCCATTATAAACTCTCCTGTTCCTGGATCCAGATTTGACTTTGCTAATCTTTTCCTTTTCACATGCCGAAAGGAGATTTTCCAGTCGGTTTTTATGTTTCTCGCTGGTTTGCTCTCATATTCTATTTTCTCTTTTTCAGTTTCTTGGTCCTCCTTTGCTGAATTCTGAAACAAATTCCCAATCCTCGGGCTTACTATTGTTTTGGCCACTTTATGATTTGATCCTTTGATCTAATGGAATCTTCATTTTTTTTCTTGTTCGCCATAGTTGCATCACATTTCCCGTAGGATTTTTGTTCCTGAAAGGAATTTATATTGTAAATACGCAACAATTCCTTAAATTTTCGTGACTGCCTGTCTCCCATCGTACATTTTAACGTAGTTTCTCAATCAACACAGCCAACTTACCCCTCATCCCTTGATAATTACCTTCTGTGAGAAATTATACAAAATAACTATGTAACTACAACAGCCCATCTCCATGGCTATCTGGCATGCTTCAGAGGTTTGGAAACAGAAATACAAACTATATATTAACTTGCAAACACACTTCCATTCACTGATCCTTGAGCTACGTGGCACCAAGTGTTCACAAAAAGGAGCAAATAACATCAGCTAACTGGAAACAAAGTTGTGAGATCGGCCAGTCCAGCAGAAAGAAAGTCTCTGATTCTCGCACTTCGCTAACTATCAGAATGAACATGGTTCGGTCCTAGATGTGACTAACAGCAATAACAGCTAAATCCCAAACCCTGTAAGTAGTTGTGTACTCACTGGTGTCTCTGCAGGTCAAATAACTAAGTGAATCCCTTCCCCCTCTCAGAGCAGGTGAACGGCCTCTCCCCAGTGTGAACTTAGTGGTGTCTCAGCAGGCCTCTCTCAGCCACTCTCCCCCCGCAGCCCTGCTCCCCACCCTCCCCTCCTCCTCCACCCTCCCCTCCTCCATCCCCTCCATTCCCCCACTGCCTCCCCTTCCACACTGCCTTTCCTGTCTTCTCCCCTCCTCACCTTCTTTCTCTCCTCCCCTTCTTCCCACATTGCCTCCTCCCCTCCCCCACCCATTTCATCCTGCCTCCTCTGCCCCCCAACCCCACTCCCTCATCTGCTTACCCTTTTCCTCCCTCCACATTCCCTACACCCACCCTCTTCCTGAGTTCTGCTCCTCTCCACCTCCTCCACTCCCTCATCCTTCCCCAACTAGCACGAGGGGACACAGCTTTAAATTAAGGGGTGCTAGTTATAGGACGGGTATCAGAGGTAGGTTCTTTACCCAAAGGGTGGTTCGGGAGTGGAATGCCCTGCCTGCAGCAGTTGTAGATGCGCCAACTTTGGTGGCGTTTAAGAGGTTAGTTGATAAGTATGTGGAAGAGAAGGGAATGGTTTAGTTTGGAGGGGCATTGCTTTTTATATTGGTCAGCGCAACATCGAAGGCCGAAGGTCCTGTTCTGTGCTGTAATGTTCTATGTTCTAACTCCCTCTCCTCCCCCACCCTCTCTCCCCTTCCCCTCAGCCACTCACCCCTCCTCCTTCACTCCCTCCCCTACCTCTCCTCTTCCTGCCCTTCCACTTCACACTCTTCCCTCCACCCTCCCAACCTGTCATCTCCCCTTCCCATCCCCTCCCACCGTCTTCCCACTTCCTCCTTCCCTCTACCCCTCCCCTCTATCCCCTTCCCTCCTCCACCCCTCCTCTACTCCCTCTCCTCTACTCCCTCCTCTCTATCTCCTTCCCTCCATCCTCAAACGCCCCCAATCCCTCCACACTTCCCTTTCCTCTTCCCCTCCTCCCCAAGAGACCAAGAGGGAGAGTTCTTCAATCCAACTAAGTTGTATTCAGACTTTTTCTCAAAAAAAATCAACACATCGTATGTATCCCCAAGCTAATTTATTTTACTCATTGTTATTCTCACATAAAAGTAGACACGAGTTTATGAGCATCAACAAAAATAGACATTAAGCCTTGGATATGATTAACAGAAAAAAAAATCAATTTTGTTATACGTGAATCTGCTGGTGTCTCAGTAGGTGGGATGACTGAGTGAATCCCTTCCCACACTGGGAACAGGTGAACGGTCTCTCCCCAGTGTGAACTCGCTGGTGTGCGGAGAGTTGTGATGATTGCCCGAACCCAGCCCCACAGTGAGAACACCTGAATGGTCTCTCATCTGTGTGAACATGTTGATGGGACTTCAGCTCACTGGAACGCTTATAGCATCTTTCACAATGTGGACATTTGAAAGGTCTCTCGTCAGTGTGAACGCGCTGGTGCGTCAGCAAGTTAGCTGACTGAGTGAATCCTTTCCCACACTTGGAGCAGGTGAATGGTTTCTCCCCAGTGTGAACTCGTTGGTGCACAGCGAGGTCAGATGACGTCTTAAATCCAGTGCCACACTGAGAGCATCTGAACGGTCTCTCGTCAGTGTGAACACGTTGATGGGACATCAGTTCCCCAGAACTTTTATAGCACTTCCCACAATTTGGGCATTTAAAAGGTCTCTGGTCACTGTGAACTCGCTGGTGTGTCAGAAGGTTCGATGACTGAGTGAATCCCTTCCCACATTGAGAACATGTGAATGGCCTCTCCCCAGTGTGAACTCGCTGGTGTGCAGTGAGTTGAGATGACCATCTGAAGCCAGTCCCACAGTTCGAGCACCGGTACGGTTTCTCGTCTGTGTGAACACGTTGATGGGACATCAGATCCCCAGAGCTTTTAAAGCACTTCCTGCAGTCTGAACATTTAAAATGTTTCTCCTCAGTGTGAACTTGCTGGTGTCTCAGCAGATGCGATGAATGAGCAAACCCTTTCCCACACACCAGACAGGCGAATGGTCTCTCCCCAGTGTGGATGCGCCAGTGAGTTTCCAGTCTGGATGGGTAACTGAATCTCTTCCCACAATCCCCACATTTCCATGGTTTTTCTCCGTTATGACTGTGTTTATGTTTTGATAGGTCTGATGATTGGCTGAATCCTTGTCTGTACTCTTTCTCCTCACTGTGAACGATGCTTTTTCCTTCCATGTTCAAAATTCAATGATATTCAGGATACAATAAATTGGGCAAATCTGTCAGATCCTGATGTGATGTTTAGTGTCAGTTTCCAAAGTGCAAACCACTCACATTCTGTGAAATTGATTTAAAACAGAAGAAAGGTCATAGAATCCCTACACTGCAGAAGCAGGCCAGTCAGCACATTGAGTTTGCACCATCTCTCTGACAGAATATATTACTCAAGTTGTCTCCCCATAACCTCACACATTAACCATGGCTATTCCAGCTAAATTACATTTCTTGGTGCATTAAGGGGGAAATTTACCATAGTCAATCCAACTAACCTGCACATCTTTTGACTGTGGGAGGAAACTGGAGCATCCAGTGGAAACTCATACAGATATTGGGAAATTGTGCAAACCTCATACAGTCAGTCACCCAAGGCCAGGATTGAACTTGGGTCGCTGGTGCTGTGAGGCAGTAGTGCTGTCCACTGTGACAACATGCCATCAGTAAAAGGCAAAGGAGGTGGTAAAATTGAGCTGAATGAATCCGGTAATTTGTGGGACTGGCACTAGGAGCATGAAAGCTGCTGGGATTGTTGTAAAAACCCAACTAATTCACCAACGTTCTTCAGGAAAGGAGATGTGACCTTTTGGACGTACACAAGATTCCAGCCTTTGTCACAGGAGAGAGAGAGACATAAGAGATAGACAGAGATACACTGAGACACCGATGTCAGAGGCACCAATATCAGAAAGACAATGATAAAGGAAATAAATTCTTGTATCTACAATGCAATTAAATCTTCAACTGCATCTCCAAAGCTCCCAACCTCCAACACATAGAAAGACCAAGGTAACAGGTGTACCTGAACATCATCTCTAATTTTAACTCCAAGTCACACAATCTCCTGACTTGTCTGAAATCAAGTACCGAGGAAACAGACATTGTCTCCAGTTAAAAATTGGAAACACTGAAGGCATTGCCTTCAATCCCCGTCACAAACTCGACTCAGTAGACTCTGACTCCAAACCTCTCCCTGATAACAGTCTGAAGCTAAACTATACAGTTTACTACTTTGGTGTCGCACTTGACCACAAGATGAGTTTCCAACCACATTTCCACATCATCACCAAGATGGCCTATTTCTACCTCAGTAATATCATCCGATTCCACTCTAATCTCAGCTTATCTGCTGCTGAAACTCCCATCCATTTCTTTGTTACCTCGAGACTTAACTATCCGAACGCACTCTTGGCTAGCCCTTCACATTTAATCTCCCTGTAATCTTTAACTCATCCATTTGCTTACTTGCAACAAGTCTTCATACAAAGAACTGTACAGCACAAAAAAGGCTCTGTGGCCCACCGAGCCTGCACTAGCACATGACACCTTTCTACACTGAAGACCGGTTGCCTCTACGCGGTCCAAATCCACCTATTCCTTGCCGATTCATATGTCTGCCAAGATGCCTCTTAAATGTTGCTATTGTATCTTTTTCTACTACCTCCTCTGACAGCACATTCCAGGCACTTGCCACCCTCTATGTAAAAAAAAACTTGCCTTGCACATCTCCTCTAAACTTTTCCCCTTTTACTTTAAACCTATATCCCTTTGTAACTGACATTTCTATTCTGAGGAAAAAGACTCAGATTATTGATTCGATACATGCCTCACATAATTTTGTGAACTTCTATAAGGTCGCCCCTCAGCCTCCAATGTTCAAGTGAAAACACATCAAGTTTGCCCAATCTCTCCTCATAGTTAATAGACTTCAAGCAACATCCTGGTAAATCTTTTCTGTACCCTCTTCAAACCCTCCACACCCTTCTAGTAGAATGCTGACCAGAACTGTACACAATATTCCAAATGTGGCCAAAACCAAGTTCTAGATAGCTGCAAAGAACTTGCCAATTTTTATTCTCTTTGCCCCAATCAATGAAAGCAAGCATGCCATATGCCTTCTTGACCACCTTACGCATTTATGTAGTCACTTTCACACATCATCCTGTGCTCACTGATCTATAAAGACCCCTGGTGAAAAAAACATTCAAATTTTCATCCTTATTTTCTTCATGTTTGTGACCATCCCTATTTCTGTAATCTCCTCCAACAACACCCTCTGAGATCTCTACACATCTAATTCTGGCCTCTTGAATATTCCTGATTTTAATCAGTCTGAATCATAGAATCCTACAGTGCGGAAGGAGGCCATTCAGCCCATTGGGTTTGCACCAACCACAATCCCAACTAAGTCTTATCCTTATGTATTTACTTTAGCTAGTCCCTCCGACACTAAGACGCAATGTAGCATGGCCAATCCACCACAAATGACTGTTCTTCCATTTAACTGGGCCACAAGCTCTGGAATTTCCTCCTTAAACCTCTCCATGTCACTTTCCACCTTTACGATTCAGTTTAAAACCTCCCTCTTTGACCAAGCTTTTGTTCAACTGCCATACTGTTTATGTGGCTCAGTTTCAAATGTTACTTTGTAACATTTTGACAAAATGACTCAGAATCATAGAGTTGTATTATGCAGAAAAAGCCATGTGGCCTATCGAGTCTGCACCGATAATAACTACCATGAAGTTGTCCCACATTCCAGCATTTGTCCCACATCCTTCAACATTATATTTCCAGTGCTTTCAAGTTCTCATCCAAATAGTTTTAAAGACTGTAAGGTCTTCGGCCTCCATTAATTTCCCAGGCAATGCATTCCAAATTCCCACCACCCTCCGAGTGAACAGGCTTTTTCTCAAATCCCCTCCGAATATCCTGCTCCATACCCTAAAACTATGCCCCCACGTGGCTAACCGCTCAAAGAGAACAGCTGCTTCCTATTCACCCTATCCAAACCCCTCATAATCATGTACACTGCCCCCTCAGCCTTTTCTACTCAAAAGAAAACAATCCCAGCCTATCCAGTCTCTCCTTATAGCTCAAATGCTCCAAACCAGGCAACATCCTGTTGAATCTCTTCTGTACCCACTCTTGTGCTATCACACCCTCCCAATAGTAAGGCAACCAGGACAGCACAAAATATTCCAGCAGTGACCTAATCAACATTTGTATAGCTCCAACATAATCTCCTTGCTCTTATACTCTTTGCCATGACTGATAAAGGCAAATGTCCCATAGGCTTTCTTAAATACTCCCGTCAACTGCTCTGCTGCCTTTAGGAATCTGTGAACAACTGCCCCAAGATACATCTGTTCTTCTGAGCTTCTTAGTGTACTGCCATTCATTAAATACTGGCTCATCTTGTTATTTCTACCTAAGTGCATCATCTTGCAATTATTAGGGTTAAATGCCATCTCTGCCCACCCGACCAACCCATCTATATCTTCCCGTAACCCACAACCTCTCTCTTCACTATTAATCACCCAACCAAACTTGCTGTTATCTGCAAATCTACTTATTTTTCCCTGCACATTCTCATGAACCTCCTTCTACCTTTGTGTCTTATTGCTAAGTCAGTTTTGGATCCATGTCACCAGGTTTCCCTGAATTCCTTGAGTACAACTTTCTAAATCAGTCTTCCACGTGTGACCTGTCAAAGGCTGTGCTAAAATCCATATATCTACATCAACTGTACTTCCATCAGCCATAGAATTGGTCACTTTTTCAAAAAATTGTATCATATTTGTTCGGCATGTCCTCCCTCTGATAAAGCTTTCAAAATGCAGCACCTCAGACTTATCAGGGTAAAATACCATCTGCCACTGCTCTGCACATTTGAGCAACCCACTTATATGTTGTCATGTGTCTTTCTGTAATCTATGACCTTCTTCATTATTAACTCTAACGTACCAATTTTGGTGTCATCTGCAAACCTACTAATTATTCCTCCTACATTCTCTTCCATGTCGTTAACAAACAATAAGGGATCCTTGTGGTGTATTGCTGGACACCAGTCTCCAGTCACTCATCAGCCTTCTACCACCACTCTCTGTCTTCTATTATTAAGCCAAACTTGGATGCATCTTGCCAAGTTTCCTTGAACTATTTGCGGTAGAACTTTTGCAATCAGTCTCCCATCTGGGACATGATCAGTGTCTTTGCTAAATTACACATATTTAAATCAACTTCCCTCATCCACACACTTGATCATTCCTTCGAAAAATTCTATCAGATTCGTTAGCCATGTCATCCCTCTGAAAAAGCTATGCTAACTATCCCTAATTAACCCAAGTGGAGATTAATTCTGTCCTCCAGAATTTTCTCTGTTTCCCTTGTGATATGATTCACCAGTCTGCAATTTCCTGATTCAGCTTTACTTCCCTTCTTGAGGAATGCAATCACATTAGCCATCCTTCAGTCATCTGTCACCACCCCTCCTTCCCGAAGGCCAGAGAGGAATTAAATATTTGTGACAGTTGGAATTTCCTGCTTCATCTCCCACAGCAGGCTGAGATGCAATTCATCTCGGCCTGGGGATTTGTTGAAGCCTCCAATACCTCCTCACTTCCTGTGTCAAATTGCCTAAGGTTCTCACAGTTCCTTTTCTTGAATTCTGTACCTATGTCCTCCTTTTCTTGAGTGAAGGCAGATGAGAAATATTTATTTAACACCTTTTTTAAATTTCCTACAGCTTCAAACACCGCTTGTTCCTTTGGTTTCTAATGGGCCCTACGCGTTCCCTGATTAACCTCTTTCTGGTAATGTACTTATAGAATATTTTAGGATTCTCCCTAATCTTGTTCCCAACTCCTTTTTTTCAAGATCCCTTTTTTGCTCTTCGAATTGGAAAGTTTTATGATGTTAAAGTCACAATATAAATGCAGATATAGTCACTGCCTTGGGCATACAGGGTTGTTCTGCCTCATCAGACATTCTGAGTGTGACACAGTTTGACGGACAAGTTGTTCCCACATTGCCCTCTCCAAAGATGATAGCCATGCACACACCTTGCCCCCAATGAAGATGATGTGGAAGATATCAGTGTTGGACTGGGGTGACAACAATGAGAAGTCTCACAACACCATGTTAAACTCAAAAAGGTTTATTTGGAATCGCACGCTTTGGGAGCACTGCTCCTTCATCAACCAAGTGAAAAGACTGGTTTCACAAATATGTCATACATAAACAAAGACACAAGTGGAAGACAGTGATTGGAATGTGAATCTTTACAAGTAATCAAGTCTGTATTGATTTATTATTGTTCCATGTATTAGTATAGATATTGTTCCTTGCGCGCTATACAGACAAAGCAGACCCATTCATAGAGAAAGAAAGAAGACAGTGCAGAATGTAGTGTTACAGTCATAGTTAGGGTGTAGAGAAAGATCATCTTAATGTGAGATAGGTCCAAAAGTCTGATGGCAGTGTGGAAGAAACTGTGCCAGTTGGTACATGGCCTCAGACTTTTCTATCTTTTTCCTGACGGAAGAAGGTGGAAGAGAACGTTGGGCGTGCATGGGGTCCTTAATTATGCTGGCTGTAGACAGAGTCGATGGACGAGAGGCTGGTTTGCATAATTAATTGGCTTACATTCACAACCTTTTGTAGTTTCTTACGGTTTTGGCAAGATCAGACACCATACCAAGCTTGATACAATCAAAGAAAATATTTTCTATGGTGCGTCTGTAAAAGTTACTGAGAGTTGTAGCTGACATGCCAAATTTCTTTAGTCTGAGAAAGTAGAGGCATTGGTGGGCTTTCTTAACTATAGCAGTGGCATGGGGTGGGGGGAGACCAGGGCAGATTGTTGGTAATCCTGACACCTAAAAACTTGAAACTCTCAATCATTACAGGTAGAGACAATGTGAGCGGACAGAGGGATAATCACAGGTTCAAGAGGTGTGAATTGTCTCGTGCCAGGGCAGTTTGTAGGACTTTGCAAGCCCAGGCCAAACAGTGGGGGGTTACATGTAGTGTGACATGAACCCAAAATGTCAGGTGGGGGGCCATCCTCACATTGCAGAACCTGACGATCAGTTTCTGCTCGGTGAAAAAAATCCACACCTCTTTAACCTGTGATTATCCGTCTCTCCACTTGCACTGTCTGTACCTTGCATTCCAACCATTATTCACACTCCAATCTTTAATTATGTTGCAATTGTGTCTTTATGTGCTCTGTTTGCGAACCTAACTCCTCACTCACCTGAAGGAGCAGCGCTCCGTAAGCTTGTGCTACCAAATCAATCTGTTGGACTTTGACCTGGTGTTGTGAGATTTCTCACTGTGTCCAATAAAGATGGCGGCTCTCAACCCGGGTCTGAAATTGGGAATAATCTGAGGTCGCGCTCGACGTAACAGAGAACTGACAACCGGCAAGTTATCTTTCGGGGTTTACGGCTCACGTAACATATTTACGAAACCTCTCCGCCGACCGGCCGAATCCACCTCAGTCTGGTGTTTTAATGCCACTCGGAAACCTTCGGCATCTAACGCCATTACTTACACTGCGCATGCTCCACTCCCAGCCCCGCCCCTCTGTCACTCCGATTTGTCGGAGGACCACCCGCTCCCGCTCGGTCCTCCAGCCCCGCCCGGTCCTCCAGCCCCGCCCCTCTCTTCCTATTGGTCTGCAATTGCAGTCAGTCAGCCGGGCATTGTGACGGTTTCAGACGGTGGGCGGGGCCACAGTCTCAGGCTGAGTTGCTGATTATTGGCTGCATTTTCTGTTTGGGAATTAGAGAGGGATGGTCAGTTCCCCTGGGACTGGGGGATTCATACTCATTTCCCCAGGACACTCATTATCAATGCAACTTTACAGGGGAAAGTACCCAGTTCAATCTCCACTGCAAATCTGGTGTTTCAAATTTATCCAAACTGGAAGAAGTTACAGATTAAATGGGAGATTACAAATACAATTAAACACAGAAAAATTAAATAATGCATTTTATCTGTTAAAAATGTTACTCAATACTTTAAGTTGCAGAGGAAAAGACGACGACGGAAAACTCTAGCTAACATCTTGTCTTATTAATCAGCAGGTATAAAGCTCCAGTCTCAGCAACTTTATTATGAAATATAAACTGAACAGGGAGGATAGTTACCAAGCACTGCAGTGCTGTCAGTAAGCAGTGTCATTCAGCCCACTGGTCTTCTCTCTGTCCCTTTAGAGGTGGAAAACTGGGACATCCTATCTCCAAACACATCCCACCCTGTTCACACTAAGAATGTCAGAAAGATTGCATCTTGAACAGTGTGGAAAGAACCTGAGTGTAAAGATTGGGAAGGGGTTTGCAAGAATTATGAGTCAATGTTTAATTTTGAGAAGGCGATGTTGAATCCATTCTTGAGTGAGGAGCAGTAGCTGAAGAGAGAGAAGTGTTCACAGTTCAAGTGGGGAAATTGGGAGATCAGTAATATGATTCAATGGAAGAGATGGTGAGCATTGACAACATGAGTGGAGATCAATTCGAGAAAGCTGTGATTTCAGCATTCAGACAAGGGGGGAGCTTCAGAGAGTTTGTCTCAGTGGGCTAGTGTAAAGAAGGGAAACAGCAGAGGCAGATGATGGGATTGTCTAAATCTCTGACAACGAAGCTCCATTTGCTCCTCAGACTTGTCGGAGGTGAGGATGGAGGAGACAGGGGAGAGGGAGAGACCTTCAAAAGAAATTAACTTGTATTTAAGATATTAAAGATATTCAACACTTTTTAATAAAAAAATCAAATTTATTTGAATTCTATTCAGAGTATTAACCACTCTAAATGGGTTGGCATTTATTAGCATCAGCAGAAACAAACCCTAATGAACATGGTTCAGTCCCAAGTCTGATTGACAGCAAAATCCAATCAATGCTCTCACTTGTGAACGCGCTGGTGTTTCAGCAAGTTGGACGACTGACTGAATCCCTTCCCACACTGGGAGCAGGTGAACGGTTTCACCCCAGTGTGAATTTCCTGGTGTGCACTGAGTTGAGATGACCACCTGAACCCAGTCCCACAGTGTAAGCACTCGAACGGTCTCTTGTCAGTGTGAACACGTTGATGGGACATCAGGTTCCCAGAAATTTTAAAGCACTTCCCACAGTCTGGACATTTAAAAGGTCTCTCATCAGTGTGAACTTGCTGATGTTTCAGTAGGTGGGCTGACTGGGTGAATCCCTTCCCACACTGAGGGCAGGTGAACGGTCTCTCCCCAGTGTGACTTCGCTGATGCACAGTAAGTTGAGATGATGTCTTGAACCCTGACCTGCAGTGAGAACACCTGAACGGTTTCTCATCAGTGTGAACACGTTGATGGGTCATCAGATTCCCAGAACTTTTATAGCACTTCCCACATTCTGAGCATCGAAAAGGTCTCTTGTCAGCATGAACTAGCTGGTGTTTAAGCAGGTTGGATGACTGAGTGAATCCCATCCCACACTGAGTGCAGGTAAACGGCCTCTTCCCAGTGTGAATTTCCTGGTGTGCAGTGAGTTGAGATGACCATCTGAACCCCATCCCACACTGAGAGCACCTGAATGGTCTCTCATCAGTGTGAACACGTTGATGGGATATCAGTTCCCCGGAACTTTTAAAGCACCTCTCACACTTTGGGCATTTAAAAGGCTTCTCCACAGTGTGAACTTCCTGGTGTCTCAGTAGGTGGGATGAACGAGTGAATCCCTTCCCACACTCGGTGCAGATGAACGGTCGCTCCCCAGTGTGAGTGCGCCGATGGGTTTCCAACACTGATGGATAATCAAATCCCTTCCCACAGTCTCCACATTTCCACAGTTTCTCCCCGTTGGGATCAGTGCTCTTTCTGTCCATTTCCAAAGGCTGATGATCCTCGGAACCTGATAAGCCGAGAAATTCTGTCAGCTCCTGATGTGATATTTGGTTTCAGTTTCCTGATTGAAAATCCTCCTCTTTTAAACAGCCTGCTAAAATAATTCAATAGAGAATAAAGGGAGTGAGAGAGAACCCACAAAGGCAGTTTGTGAAATTGAGCTGATGAATCAGGTAACTTGTGGGGCCAGCGCAAGAAAACGTTACCATGAAATGACGTGACATGAACAGGATAGTTAAGCCAGATGGGACACTTGTTTTTATTAGTTATGCATAGAATTTAAGAACAAGGAGGTAATGTTGGAATGATATTGAGTGTTGGTTAAGCCACAACTGGAGTAGTGTGTGCAATTCTGTTCACCTTAGCACAGTGGGTGTACAGAGAAGATCCAGCAGGATATTTTCTGAGATGGAACATTTGAACTGAAAGGAGAGACTGGGTAGGCTTGGATTGTTGTCTTTATAGCACACAAGGCTGAGAAGGGCATGGTTGAGGTGTTTAAAATCATAAGGGGTATGGACACATGAGTAGGGAGCAACTATTACCCTTAGTTGAAAGGTCAATTGCGAGGAGGGTAGAGCTTTGCAGTGAGGGACAGGAGATTCAGATGAGATTTGAGAAAAAAAAGTGGTGGGAAACTGAAATGTACTACTTGGGAAGGTAGTAGAGGCCAGAATCTTTAAGAACAAAAAAAAATTGGATGAGCACTTGAAATATCTTAACTAGGAGCAGGAGTAGCCCCTCGAGCCTGCTCTGCCATTCAATAAGATCATAGCTGATCTTTTTGTGGACTCAGCTCCCACCCGCTTACTATAACCCTTAATTCCTTTACTGTTCAAAAATTTGTCCATCCATGCCTTAAAAACATTCAATGAGGTAGCCTCGACTGGGCAGGGAATTCCAGGCGTTCACTACCCTTTGTGTGAAAAAGTTCTCCTCAATTCCGTTCTAAATCCACTCCGAGGCACATCACTCATTACTGATCACCAACCGACCAGAAAAACACCCATTTACCCCCACTCTTTGCTTTCTTATTATTAGAGATTAACCAATCCTCTATCTATGCTAATACATTACCTGTAACACTGTGCACCTTTGTCTTTTGTAACAGTTTTTGGTGCGGCACCTTGTCAAATGCCTTTGGAAATCCAGATATACCACATCCACAGGTTCCTCACTGTCCACTGTGCATGTAATGTTCTCAAAGAATTCCACCAAATTACTCAAACATGACCTGCCCTTCATGAACCCATGCTGCGTCGTCCCAATGGGACAAATTTCTATTGGTTTCAGTTTCCTGACTGCAAATCCTCCTCTTCTAACATCCTGTGAAATTGATTTAAAACAGTGACAGAACCCACAAAGGCAGGTTGTGAACTTGAGCTGAATAAATCTGGTAACTTGTGGGTCCAGCATGAGAGAAAAGTTACCATGAAACAGTGTGACCGGAATAGGATAGTTAAGAAGCCATATGGGACACTTGTTTGTATTAGTCTTGGCAGAGTATAAGAGGAAGGAAGTAATGTTGGAGTTGTACTGAGCGTTGATTAGGCAACAACTGGAGTATTGTGTGCAGTTTTGGTCACCTCACTATAGGAAGAATATGTCAGGGCAAGCGGGGGCACAGTGAAAATCCAGCAGATATTGTCTGGGATGGAGCTTTTGAGCTTTAAGCAGAGACTGGATAGGCTTGGATTATTTGCTTTACAGCAGAGAAGGCTGAGGGGGACATGATGAGGAGTCTAAGATAATGAGAGGTATGGACATGGTAAGCAGCTTATTTGAGGGGTCAATCGTGAGGGATTAAAATTTTAGAGTGAGAAATTTAGAGAGGATTTGAGAAATTAAAACACACAGTGGTGGGAATCTGGAATGCTCTGCCTGGGAAGATTGGAAAACCTTAAAACTTTTAAAAACATATTTGGATGAGCACTTGAAATATCATAACATTCAAGGGTGTGGGACAAGTACAGGAAAATGGTGCACTTTCCTGCTCGCTCTAATGCAACTATATCATACCCCTTTACGTCTCTGTGCAACTAATTCAGCCATTTGTTTCCAATGCTCCAAGCATTCGGGTACAAATGCTTAAGATGGGCACCTTTAACATTTCTTTTCTCTTTTCTGTTACGTTTTACTCTCCTTATCGAGCTCTGACCCTTGATTTCTCTGCCTTACACTTATTCTCTTTACTTTCTTTTCCTCTTGTTCTTAATTCCCCCTGCTCTGAATCCTTGCAACAGTTCCCACCCCTCCCAGCTATATTAGTTTGAACCCTTCCCAACCACACTAGCAATTACCCTCTTCCTCCCCAAAGGACATCAGTCATGATCCTGCCCAGGTGTAACACCTCCAGTTTATACAGGCCACACCTCCTCCAGAAATGGTCCCAAAACCCTCTCCTCACAGCATCTTTTCAGCCACGTGTTCATCCTACACATGCTGCTGTTTGTACTCTGACTAGCACCTGGCACAGGAAGTAATCCTGAAATCACTACCTTGGAGGTCCAGATTGCTTCCCAGCTCCCTATATTTTACTTTTAGCACCTCATTTTTTTTTAACCTAAGTCATTTGTATCAATGACCACTGGCTGTTGGCCCTCCCCCTTCAGAATGTCCTGCAACTATTCCGAGCACCAGGGAGGTAACATATCATCCTGGTGTCTCATTTACAGCCACAGAAATGCCTATCTATTCCCCCTTAGAATTGATTTGGAACATGGTCTTACATGAAAAGTATTATATAAACACACATTATTTGATTAGGACACGTCACTGTTTCTTCATCATTGCTGGGTGAATAACCGGTAAGTCCGTACCTAATAGCATTGTGGGAGCTCCTTAACCACACAGAGGGTCAAGAAGGACAACCGACATCTTCTCCACAGGCGACTGGGGATTGAGAATATAGTGAGAGTATCTGTGGAGAGAAAAGAAACAAGAGTCAAAATTACACGCTGTTCAATAAAAAGCCCAGGGAACAAAAATGATGCAGAGCTTGATGCTCAATTTAAGCTCAGAAGAGGCGGAGAAATGGAACAGTCAGGAACTGTTTTTCCTGCACTATGAAAAATATTGGGGGAAAATAAAGCTGGGAAGTCAGCAGCATATGGTCAGGGGACGGGTAGTGGTGCAAACCTCATTTAGACAGTCATCGGAATTCTCAGGAATATACAAAAGAGAGTAAATACACCTATTATTCAAACGGGGAGTTAGAGAATGGTAGAGACATGATCAGGGAGGGGCACAGAGGAAACAGAGCAAGGGTTGCAAATGGGTTCAGATCTCTGGTAAAGGAGTCACATCAGCTCCAGACTCATGGAACCTCTCACAGGTCATGAAAAGTTCTAAAGTAGATGAGTGGTCAAGAATACACATCTCTGAAAGAGGGTCTCCTTTTTCAAGGTTAAGATCTCTTATTGGAGACTGCAGCTGGAAAGATGCCAAAAGTACTCACAGTTGAAGAAATCCCCGGTGAGCTGCGGTGATGTCAGTGTGTGATGATGTTACGGACATGGACATAGCACATCTGGATCTGTGCAAACCAGAGATTATCAAACATTATGGAGGATGGGAGGATGCAGAGGACATTTCCAGAATGATTTCAGTTGCCAGGTTATGCTGGAGATACTGGGGTTGCTCTCTCTCTCTCGAGCAAAGGAGATTGAGGAGAGATCTAATAAAATACATACAAACTGATGGCAGTTTTAGATAAGATAGATAAAAAAAGGTGTTCGCATCAGCTGATCATAAAAAGGAATAAAGAAATAGATTTATAATTCAAGATAAGATCTGCAGCAGGACATAGGGAAGACATTTTACACAGTGAATGTTAATAGACTAAACTCATAATTTACACTCGTAATAATAATACTCTGGTCCTGATGAATTGAGTAAACTCTGTCAGATGTGATGTTTGATGAGGTTCCTATCTGCAAATCCTCCACACGTAATATCCCATAAAACAATTACAAAAAGTCATAGAATCACAGAGTTTTTACAATACAGAGGAAGAAATTTGGCCCATGGAGCTTAGCCTCTGTGACAGAGCAGAGACTGATAGCCAAGTTCCGCACGTGAAGATGGCCTCAACCAGGATTCTGGGTTCATATCACACTATCTGTAACCCCCATGACTTGGAAAATCTCACAAACCATCCTGGCTGGAAACAATACACATCTCTAACTTGTGCTTAACCCTCTCCCCCCTCACATTGTCTGTACCTTTAAGACTTGATTACCTGAAAAGACTCACATTCCAACTGCTATTTTGTAAACTGAGTTTGTGTCTTTACATGTCCTGTTTGTGAACTGAAATCCTGCTCACCTGATGAAGGGGCAGCGCTCTGAAAACGAGTGGCTTTTGCTACCAAATAAACCTGTTGGACTTTAACCTGGTGCTGTGAGACTTCTTACAGAGCAATTTACCCAGGCCCTATCCCTATAATCCCACTCATCTCCTATAGTCCAGGACAGAAACTCACAACATTCTCTCCTCCTGCTGCCCGGACTGGCGCGCATGCGCCCTGCTACCCCGCCGCTCCCCGGGCCATCGCCGGTCTGTTGGTAACAAACGCGAGTTTCCGATACCGGCTTTACGGCCTGCACCGAGTGCTTATTGAACCTTTTCTACCCATTCCGCCCGCTCCATTCATCCCGCTCAGCCGCTAACTGTTATTCCGCTGCAGTCACCATCTTTTCTCACCTGCTCACCGCGGCTCCGCTCGCAGAGCAACCCTGCGCATGCTCAGGGGGGAAGGACGGCACGACGCATGCGCCAATCGCTCTCCACAATGCGCATGCGACTCATTGGGCGGCAACTTCGGGCGTGGATCACGCCGAAGTGGTAAAATCCCGCCCTCCCATCTCCCAGTTCACACTTGGATCTCTAATCCTTCTGGTGGTCAGTTCTACATTAGCCAAAGAAAAGGCAAAATTGCAGACGGGTCAATGGGAAATACAAACAGAACGTGCTGCTCTGGAAACGTATGTGGAAAGGGACTTGTACATTTTTAATCTCAGTTTGCAGCAGCACTGAATCAGTAATACTTCACTCAATCCACAGAAATTCCCAGATATACCAGGGAGAGGGGCGGGTGGGGAGAGGGAAAAAGAAACATATTGGAGTTTGCACATTCTCCTCGTATCTGCGTGGGTTTCCTCCGGGTGCTCCGGTTTCCTCCCACGGTCCGAAGGTGTGCGGGTTAGGTGCATTTGCCGTGCTAAGAAATTGCCCCTTAGTGTCTATGGTAGCTGAGATTAGAGGGATTAGTGGGTATAGTATGTAGGGATATAGAGCCTGGGTGGGATTGTGTTGGGTGCAGACTCGATGGGTTGGATCGGTTAGGACTTTATTCCCTGGAGCGTAGAAAAATGAGGGGAGATTTGATAGAGGTGTATCAGATTTTGATGGGTATAGATAGACTGAACACAAGCGGGCTTTTTCCACTGAGGCTAGGGGAGAAAAAAAACCTAGAGGACATGGGTTAAGGGTGAAGTTTAAAAGGAATATTAGGGAGAGGTGTTCACGCAGAGAGTGGTGAGAGTGTGGAATGAGCTGCCGGATAAATGCGGGTCACTTTTAACATTTAAGAAAAACTTGGATGGGTTCATGGATGAGAGGGGTGTGGAGGGATATGGTTCAAGTGCAGGTCAGTGGCACTCAGCAAAAAATGGTTCAGCACAGACAAGAAGGGCCAAAATGCCTGTTTCTGAGCTGCAATTTCCTATGGTTCTAACTGCACATAATATTCCAAATGTGGTCTCACTAACCTCCAGTATAATTGCAGCATAATCCCACGGCTCTTAAACTCAAACCCACCTAATTCTCTTTTATCCTACAGGTGCTTCGGTCTGCTTTGTTATCCAACAAGGGGCATACACACCATGGGTCAAGAGAGGGCTGCTCTTGGATTTCTCAAGAGTAGCCTAGTGCTTCACGTCGTTAGTGTACGCTTGACCTGGACCATTTGATGGGCAACACGACAGCTCAGTGACTATTGCTGTGCTGTGCAGATACATGGATTCGGGCCTGTGTGTGTGGGAGTTTGCGCATTCTCCCCGTGCTTGCGTGGGTTTTCTCCGCGTGCTCCGGTTTCCTCCCACACCCCAAAGAAGTGCTCTTAGGCTAATTGGCAAAACAAATTCTCCCTAAATTGTCTCGCTAATTTGGTTCCAATGCAGATTTCTATAAACATAGACAGGGGTCACGGGTGGAAGTGGGAACGTCGAGGTGGCGGCGCGGGCTCGTTGGGCTGAAGGGCCTGTTTCCCGTGCTGTGTTGTTCTTTGTTCTTTGTATCAGTTTTCTCTGTCTGAACTTCAGCTGCCTTCGTAGGTAAAGGACGGAGATTTTAAATACAAAGACGCCAGGATGTGTCACCCTGTTCGACAAGAAATCAAACAAAATGTGAATTAGGGTTTTGTCGCTATTCATTTGTTCAAGGGACGTGGGTGTTGCTGGCCTGGCCAGCATTTGTAGCTAATTGCCAGTCAACTCAGTGGCTTTGCAGCACTTTCAGAGGGCAGGTAAGAATCAAGAACATTGCTGAAGATTCATAGTCACGTAGGCCAGACCAGGTAAGGACGGCGGATTCCCCAGTCTATCCAATCTCACTTCACAACTACAATTCTGCAACGCAGGTAAGCATCCTGGTACATCTCCTCTGCAGCTTTTCCAACCTTCATATAACGTGAATTTCAGAACTGCGTACAATACACCAGCTATTGACCGACCAAAGGAGTTATAGCATCAACTCTCTGCTCTCTTAAATTCCTCGGCTAAAAAAGACAAGTATACCATATGCCTTAATTACCACTTTATGCAAGTGTCTTTTCACATTAAAAGACCACTGCATATGCACACCAAGGTCCCTCGGAGCCTCCCAGGATCTTGCCAGGCATGATGTATTAAATTGTCTTGTTTGTCCTGGCTGAACGCTTTCCCTCTTGCTAGAATATAGAACATTACAGCGCAGTACAGGCCCTTCGGCCCTCGACGTTGCGCCGACCAGTGGAACCAATCTAATGACCCTCTAAATAAGAACGTAAGAAACAGGAGCAGGAGTAGGTCATCCAGCTCCTCGAGCCTGCCCCGCCATTCAATAAGATCATGGCTGATCTGTAGTGGTTCAGTACCACTTTCTCCCCATAACCCTTAATTCCCTTGTCAATTAAAAACCTATCCACTCTTGACTTGAACATATTCAGTGAGGAAGCCTCTAACCTAAACTATTCCAATATTATCTATATGCCTATCCAATGACCATTTGAATGCCCTTAAAGTTAGCGAGTCCACAACTGCAGGCAGGGCATTCCACGCCCTCACCACCCTCTGTGTGAAGAACCTGCCTCTGACATCCGTCCTATAACTATCACCCCTTAATTTAAAGTTATGTCCCCTCGTGTTAGCCATCACCATCCGAGGAAAAAGACTCTCGCTGTCCACCCTATCTAATCTCCTGATCATCTTGTATGCCTCAATTAGGTCACCACTTAACCTTCTTCTCTCTAATGAAAATAACCTCAAGTCCCTCAGCCTTTCCTCATAAGACCTACCCACCGTACCAGGCAACATCCTGGTAAACCTCCTCTGCACCCTTTCCAATGCCTCCACATCTTTCTTATAATGCGGCGACCAGAACTGTACACAATACTCCAAGTGCGGCCGCACCAGAGTTTTGTACAGTTGCAACATAACCTCACTGCTCCAAAATTCAATCTCTCTACCAATAAAAGTTAACACACCGTGTGCCTTCTTAACAACCTTATCAACCTGTAACGCTAATCGGATCAAATTTCATTTGCCACTAACCAGCGTGTCTATATCTTCCTGTGAACGAAGGCAATTCTCCTCCTTATCTGCCGTCTCTGCAATATTTGTATCATCCGCAAAACTACTGTTCAAGCCTTCTACATTCAAATCTAAATGATTGAAATAAAGGACAGATGCAAGGTTCTCGACACAGGCCCCTTTGGCACTCCACTGGACATAGACTTCCAGTCTGAAAATCAGCCTTCAACTATCACCCTCTGCTCCCTCCCATTCAGACAATCCTGGATTCAGTTTGCCAATTTTCCCTGGATCCCATCCATGGTGACGCTTAACCACACACTTGCCATTTCTGCTGCATTAATGAAAGAAGTCAAATGCTTTAAGTGACCATTGGGCAGCTGCTGGTGGGTTCTGTGGTGTAATGGTGAGCACTCTGGACTTTGAATCCAGCGATCCGAGTTCGAATCTCGGCAGGACCTGGAGTAATTTTTGCCAACGCTGGTGATTGGCTTGCTGAAGGACATTTCGTTTAAATTCCTCACAAAGTGCAAATCGAATGGACAATTTGTCAGCCAGTTCAGCTACGATTACAATTGTAATAGCTCCAGATGCCTACAACATTGCTGTTTTCCCATCTTTTTGTGACTCTTTAACTCATCTGTTGAAAGAAAGCAGTAGTTGATGTCACACAACAACCTTCGACTGGAGTCTGGCAATTCTTGAGCAATGTGTGAGTGTGTGTCTTTTGAGGGAAAGGTCTTGTGCTGGTCCCATGATCTAACGGTGAGCATTCTGGACTTTACAGCACTTGGTCATAGCCTTGAACGCTACCGCATTTCAAATGATCATCTAAATACCTGTCGTATGTTGTGAGAATTCCCGCATCCATCAGTCCTTCATAGAGTGCGTTCGAGATTTCCACCACCCTCTGGGTGAAAATGGTTTTGCTCGTATCTCCTCTGAAGGTTCACTAGGCTGATGAGGGGGTTAGTGAGGAGAGATTAAATAGACTGGACCTGTACTCGTTGGAGTTTAGAAGGCTGAGGGGTGATCTTATAGAGACTTACAAGATAATGAAGGGGTTAGACAGGAGAGAGGCAGAGAGATTCTTCCCGCTTAGGAAGGAAAACAGAACTAGGGGGCACAGCCTCAAAATAAAGGGGAGGGGCAGTTTAGATCGGAGTTGAGGAGGAACTTCTTCACTCAAAGGATGGTGAGTCTCTGGAATTCTCTGCCCATTGAAGTGGTGGAGGCTACCGCTCTTAAAATATATTTAAGTCGCGGGTAGATAGGTTTCTGATTAACAAGGGAATTAAGAGTTATAGGAGAAGGTTGGAAAGTAGAATTGATCCACTTCAGATCAGCCATGATCTTATTGAATGGCAGGGCAGGCTCGAGGGGCTGGATGGCCGACTCCTGCTCCTATTTCTCATGTTCTCATTCCACACTCCCACCACTCTCCATGTGAAGAAGCCCCTCCCAATATTCTCTTTAAATTTTTCCCCTTTCACCCTTAACCCATTCCCTCTGATTTTTTTCTCCCCTAGCCTCAGTGGGAAAAGCCTGCTTGCATTCACTCTATCTATACCCACCAAAATCTTATACATCTCTATCAAATCTCCCCTCATTCTTCTACACTCCAGGGAATAAAGTCCTAACCTATTCAATCTCTCTCTGTAACTCAGCTTCTCAAGTCCCAGCAACATCCTTGTGAACCTTCTCTGCACTCTTTCAACCTTATTTACATCCTTCTTGCAACTCGGTGACCAAAACTGCACGCAATATTCTAAATTCAGCCTCACCAATGTCTTATACAACCTCACCATAACATTCCAACTCTTATACTCAATACTTTGATTTATAAAGGCCAATGTACCAAAAGCACTCTTTATGGCTCTATCTACCTGTGATGCCATTTTTCGGGAATTATGCATCTGTATTCCCAGATCCCTCTATTCTACTGCACCCTTCAGTGTCCTACCTTGTATGTTCTACCTTGGTTTGTAGGGGCAATATCTCACACTTGTCTGCATTAAACTCCATCTGCCATTTTTCAAATTCATTGATTCACCGGGAATCAATATAGTGAACATTGTACAGAGACAGAGGGAGAAAAGAACAAAGAAGAAGAAAGAAATGGAGAAACAGGCAGAGACTGAGAGAGCGAAAGAGTCTGAGACAGATAAATAAGAGGCAAAGAGAGACAGAGAGCGGGGTAAAGGCACACAACTCCTCAACAAATAACAAAAAACACACACCCAGCTGTCTGAAGCCACTGAATGGGGGTCAAAGAACAGAGAACAAAAACAGCACGGGAAACAGGCCCTTTGGCCCAATGAGCCCATGCCGCCACCCCGATGTTCCCACCTCTACCCGCGATCCCTGTCCATGTTTATAGATCTATGGATTAAAAACCAAATTTGAGACAATTTAGGGAGAATTTGTTTTGCCAATTAGCCTAAGAGCACATCTTTGGGATGTGGGAGGAAACCGGAGCGCCCGGAGAAAACCCACGCAAGCACGGGGAGAATGCGCAAACTCCCACAGACACAGGCCCAAATCCATGTATCTGCACAGCACAGCGATAGTCACTGAGCTGTCGTGTTGCCCATCAAATGGTCCAGGTCAAGCGTACACTAACGACGTGAAGCACTAGGATACTCTCGAAAAAGATCCAAGAGCAGCCCTCTCACGACCCATCGCGTGTTTGCCCCTCGTTAGACAACAAGGTGGACCAAAGCACCTGTAGGATAAAAATCCTCTGAACTGGGGTTAGTTGAACATCCGCAAACATTTTAAAGATTAATTTAATTGTGAGTGTGTTGTGCTGAAAGATTCCCTATATTGTGTGCTAAGGTTCTCAAACCAAATCCCATGTAAACTAATTTTGCTACATACACGGTAAAGAAGTGAACATACATATAGCGTGCCCAATAAGAAACAACAGCAATGAGCTCATTCATGATTTGAATCCGGGACATCTTGCAAATTCTCTAATTATTGCAGCCCTAAGACAGAATCGTACCCCTACTACAAATTGGTTGCTGCTGGAACCAGTTTACTTGCTTTTGTGTCACAGCACTGCTTCTGTAGTGTAGTGGCTATCACGTTTGCTTTACACGCGAAAGGTCCCTGGTTCAAAACCAGGCAGAAGCATTTTAAACAGAAAATCTCTTCAGACCCAGCAGCTTCCGTGGAGAGAGGATAAAGGTAAAATTTCAAACTCGCCATTCGAAACTTTGGTTCCATTCTGTCTCCACGGATGCCGTCAGACCTGCTGTGATTTTCCAACACTTTCTCTTCTTTGGTTTAGATTCCAGCATCATCAGTTTCCTTTACACAAAAATATCTCCGAATGGTTTTAACTTCAGAGCGTTTGAGAATAATTTGCGTGTTTGTCACTGAACATCAATTAACCTGCTAAGGATTTTCTGATTGTATAGCCGGGAATTACTCCCTGTAGCAAACAAAACGGGAAGCCTGTGATACAGAACAGTGCAGACTGACACAAGGAATGATGGACAAGGTAACATTAAGCAGGTGATAGTGGAGCCTGGATGGGATAATGGTGAAGAGTCAATGCTTTAACATTCAGGATAAACTGTTAACCAAATAGACCATTTCCTCAGCAAGTACTCAATTTCTGGAGGTCGAAGTATCTGAGCAAAATATCTCCACCTCGCAGGTGGAGGATGTGGTTAAGAAGGCGTATGGTGTACTGGCCTTCCTTAATCGAGGGATTGAGTTTAGGAGTCGGGAGGTAATGCTGCAAATTTATAAGACCCTTGTCAGACCCCACTTGGAGTATTGTGTGCAGTTCTGATCACCTCATTACAGGAAGGATGTGGAAGCGATTGAGAGAGTGCAGAGGAGATTTACAAGGATGGATTGGGAGGCATGCCTTATGAGGATAGGTTGAGGGAGCTCGGTCTTTTCTCCCTGGAGAGACGAAGGTTGAGAGGCGACCTGATAGACGTTTATAAGATGTTGAGAGGAATAGATAGAGTGGATTCTCAGAAACTATTTCCCAGGGCTGAAATGGTCGCTATGAGAGGACACAGATTTAAGGTGCTGGGGGAGCAAGTACAGAGGGAGATGTTAGAGGTAAGTTTTTCACTCAGAGGGTTGTGAGTGAATGGAATCGGCTGCCGTCAGTGGTGATAGAGGCGAACTCGCTGGGGTTTTTTAAGAGACTTCTGGATGAGTACATGGGATTTAATAGGATTGAGTGTTATAGATAGGCCTGGTAGGTATAGATATGATCAGCGCAACTTGTAGGCCGAAGGGCCTGTTTGTGCTGTAGTGTTCTATATTCTGTAATAGAGACAGGTATAATTTGCTGAAATTGGTTACAAGATGGTAGACTGACTGCGTGACTATGCAGCGGAAGTGACATGGGATGAAACAGCCATCAAGGAATGACAAGTCTTCGATGTTAGCTTTCCTGAGCGTCTTGGGGGGTGGGGGGGGGGGGGGGGGGGAATGGCCCAGGTTTGGGTTGAAACCACGGAGCGAATAACTTCTTTAAAATTATTCATTAAATGAAAACACGCCTCACAGCATCTGTGAAGGGAGAAACAAGATTAATCTCCCAGTTGGATGACCTTGTATCAGAGCTGAAAAAGTCAGAGATGTGACACCAGTAATAAGCTCTGAGAAGAATCTCACAGCAGATATTTATCACAAAACGAACTGACGCACACATCAATTTCTTCCCCTTCCAAGTCCCACTGATTAACCCGTTCTTCTCCATCTCACACACATTTCCTCATCCGCCAAACATCACCCAGCTGAAAATTCTACAAACTCCAGGCTGGGCACAGCAATTGGCCCCATCGCACAGTGGTTCGAGCAAACCAGGGTAACGCTGGAAAATGAGGAGATATTTCCTTGTTCAAGAAAAAGCAGAAAATGTTTGAAACCGTTGATTTTCAAAAAGACTTGAACAAAAAAAAATCAAAGAACAGCACAGCACGGGAAACAGGCCCTTCAGCCCAACGAGCCCGTGTCGCCGCTTTAACATTGTGAGTGCTCTCCTCTACCTTTGCCTACGCCTATTGGGGAAGATTGAGGGAAGACAAACCTAGGGACAATTTGTTAACACCTAAGAGCACGTTTTTGGGGAGGAAAGCGGAGCACCCGGAGAAAACCCACGCAAGCACGGGGAGAACGCGCAAACTCCCACAGACACGGGCCCAAATCCATGTATCTGCACAGCACAGCGATAGTCACTGAGCTGTCGTGTTGCCCGTCAGTTGGTCCAGTTTAAGCATACACTAACGACGTGAAGCACTAGGCAACTCTTGAAACAACATCCAAGAGCAGCCCTCGCACGACCCACCGCGTGTATGCCTAGGGCAACAAGGCAGACCGAATCACATGTGGATGTAAAATAAGTGACATCAATAAACATACACAACTTACACAGACATTCACGGAATCCCCAGAAGCTCAGGAGTAAGACAAGTGAGCCATGAAATATGTTGAAAGGTCCATAGAAATCAATTGATTCCCAGGAACGTCCCAAGGCTCTTGATCCTTATTTAGAACGGTCTCCTGTATCCCCCCATCTCTATTCCGCTCATGTGCCTATCTAAGTAAACCTTAAACAATCCTAGCGTGCCTACCTCCACCACCTTACTTGGCAGTGCATTCCATACCCCCACCATCCCCTGTGTGAAAAAACCTCCCTCTAACATCCGAATTATATACCTCGCCCCCCTGCCCCTCACCCTAAGCCCGTGGCCCCTCGTAATTTTTGTATCCAACCTAGGAAAAAGCTTACCACTGTTCACTGTATTATAGTCTGAATGACATTGTGGTCTTTATTCGAAGCGGATCGGAGTGCAAGAATGAAATATCTTTATTGCAGGGGTTTTTTTTCGGACTATATGTGGAATATTCTGCGCGGTTTCGATAGCCACAATTTTTAAAAAGGATATCTTTGCAATGGAAACGGCACAGTAAAGATTCACTTGATAAGTCCTTGGGATGAAAGAGTTCTCTTGGAATAAGAATCTGTGTAAATTGGTCTGAAATTACCAGGAGTTGTAAAGACAGAAGGGAGATCCCATTGCAACTCACAGAATACTGAGATGTCATTTCCATTTGTCACACGCTGACAAATAAAGACGTTTTCAAAAGGAGGATTCTTGTGGATATTTACTTTATCCCTGTTCACCAATTCAGAGAACCCTTGGGTTCAGAGAAGTAGTTGTCTGTATATTGTTACTGAT
Source organism: Sphyrna mokarran (assembly GCA_024679065.1). Taxonomy (NCBI): domain Eukaryota; kingdom Metazoa; phylum Chordata; class Chondrichthyes; order Carcharhiniformes; family Carcharhinidae; genus Sphyrna; species Sphyrna mokarran. The sequence goes on along the minus strand of JAGIQG010000038.1, from coordinate 12,774,904 downwards.
GGGTGTCCGCCCCACACTTTATCTGTAGCTGTATATCTGTCTCAGGCTCTTCACTCTCTCAGTCTGTGCATCGATCGCTGTTCCCTCTTTCCCTCTTTGTTCTCTGTATTCCCTCACTATCTGTGTTTAATCAAGGATAACTGGACTGATTCCTGTGACAAGGCGCTTATCCTGGGAGGAGGGATTCAGCAAGATGAATCTTTTTTCTTTATGGTTCCGAAGAATGATTGAAACATCTGATATTGGGATAGGATTTGACAGTGTACACACTGTCAGACTTCAGTATTAAGAAGAAAAATATTCGGGTGAAAGATGTAAGAAGAGAATGAAGAGAAGTACATGATGTTATTGGTGATTGACAGGAATGCATTCTAACCTTGGAGTTTCTGTCGATACACAGGTTGAAAGTATTTAAATCAGAGCAAGTTGAGACGACAGATTGAAAAAGAATATTTCTCTTCACGTATTTTAGTATATGAAGTAGCATTGCTCTCTGGACCTGGCGAGATGACATTTTCAACCTCAGAGTCATGGGTTCGAACCCATGTGAAATGGCGTATCATTTTTCTCACCTTTGCTGGGTGAACCCCGACTCTCAATTCCTTCAGCACACCACTCAAACTGAGCATTTCTCCATCGCGCTTCGCTAATATCACATTACTGGTTTCGGAGTTAAAGCTTTCTCTGTTTAACTGGAGACTGGTTTCTGAGTTAAAGCTTTCTCTGTTTAACTGGAGACTGGTTTCTGAGTTAAAGCTTTCTCTGTTTCACTGGAGACTGGTTTCTGAGTTAAAGCTTTCTCTGTCTCACTGGAGACTGGTTTCTGAGTTAAAGCTTTCTCTGTCTCACTGGAGACTGGTTTCTGAGTTAAAGCTTTCTCTGTTTAACTGGAGACTGGTTTCTGAGTTAAAGCTTTCTCTGTCTCACTGGAGACTGGTTTCTGAGTTAAAGCTTTCTCTGTTTAACTGGAGACTGGTTTCTGAGTTAAAGCTTTCTCTGTTTAACTGGAGACTGGTTTCTGAGTTAAAGCTTTCTCTGTTCACTGGAGACTGGTTTCTAGTTAAAGCTTTCTCTGTTTCACTGGAGACTGGTTTCTGAGTTAAAGCTTTCTCTGTCTCACTGGAGACTGGTTTCTGAGTTAAAGCTTTCTCTGTTTAACTGGAGACTGGTTTCTGAGTTAAAGCTTTCTCTGTTTCACTGGAGACTGGTTTCTGAGTTAAAGCTTTCTCTGTCTCACTGGAGACTGGTTTCTGAGTTAAAGCTTTCTCTGTCTCACTGGAGACTGGTTTCTGAGTTAAAGCTTTCTCTGTCTCACTGGAGACTGTTTTCTGAGTTAAAGCTTTCTCTGTCTCACTGGAGACTGGTTTCTGAGTTAAAGCTTTCTCTGTCTCACTGGAGACTGGTTTCTGAGTTGAAGCTTTCTCTGTTTAACTGGAGACTGGTTTCTGAGTTAAAGCTTTCTCTGTTTAACTGGAGACTGGTTTCTGAGTTAAAGCTTTTTCTGTTTAACTGGAGACTGGTTTCTCAGTTAAAGCTTTCTCTGTTTAAAAGGAGACTGGTTTCTCAGTTAAAGCTTTCTCTGTTTAACTGGAGACTGGTTTCTGAGTTAAAGCTTTCTCTGTTTAACTGGAGACTGGTTTCTGAGTTAAAGCTTTTTCTGTTTAACTGGAGACTGGTTTCTCAGTTAAAGCTTTCTCTGTTTAAAAGGAGACTGGTTTCTCAGTTAAAGCTTTCTCTGTTTAACTGGAGACTGGTTTCTGAGTTAAAGCTTTCTCTGTTTCACTGGAGACTGGTTTCTGAGTTAAAGCTTTCTCTGTTTCACTGGAGACTGGTTTCTGAGTTAAAGCTTTCTCTGTTTAACTGGAGACTGGTTTCTGAGTTAAAGCTTTTTCTGTTTAACTGGAGACTGGTTTCTCAGTTAAAGCTTTCTCTGTTTAAAAGGAGACTGGTTTCTCAGTTAAAGCTTTCTCTGTTTAACTGGAGACTGGTTTCTGAGTTAAAGCTTTCTCTGTTTAACTGGAGACTGGTTTCTGAGTTGAAGCTTTCTCTGTTTAACTGGAGACTGGTTTCTGAGTTAAAGCTTTCTCTGTTTAACTGGAGACTGGTTTCTGAGTTAAAGCTTTTTCTGTTTAACTGGAGACTGGTTTCTGAGTTAAAGCTTTCTCTGTTTAACTGGAGACTGCTTTCTGAGTTAAAGCTTTCTCTGTTTAACTGGAGACTGGTTTCTGAGATAAATCTTTCTCTGTTTAACTGGAGTTTCGTGCTTCATTTGGTCAAAATTTTCTTCTCATTTCTCGCGAAATTTCCATCCAGATCTTGGAGATTGTGTCAGTGAAACCAATAATCACCCCCAATATCATTTAATCACTCCAGCCTTACATCCTAACACAAGACTGCGTGTTCCTTCGTGATCAGGGTCTCTATTATCCTTTACCATTCAATCTCTAATTTCTTCCAGATTGCTCAGAGCCCTGAACCGTTCAGTCTGCTCTCTCTCGCTGCAGACGTTGTTTGATCTGCTGTGTGTTTCCAAGTTGTTCTGTTTTGCCGCAATTGGGGATTGTATCTTATCTTGTGTTAATAGCTAAAGGGCTGAGTTTGTAACTAACAAGACACCAGAATTTCATCACTCTGTTTGGCATGAATTGAAATCAAATAAGAATACATCATTTCATTTAATATTAGTAATTTAATATATGTTTATTTGTCAAGGCCAGCATTTGTTGGACATCCTTATTTCCCCTTGAATTGAGAATTCTGCTGGGCCATTTCAGATGGTAGTTCAGAGTCACTATCATTGTTGTGGGTCTAAAAACGCATATAGACCAGACAGGGGTAGGATGCATATTTCCTCCTATAATGGTCCAGATCAGTTGTCTTGATGACGACAGAAAAAGCTTCACCGCTGAGATTAGCTTTTACTATTTCTCTTTTATCCTACAGGTACTTTGGTCCACCTTGTTGTCTAACGAGGGGCATACACGCGATGGGTCGTGAGAGGGCTGCTCTTGGATTTTTTTCGAGAGTATCCTAGCGCTTCATGTCGTTAGTGTACGCTTGACCTGGACCATCTGATGGGCAACACGACAGCTCAGTGACTATCACTGTGCTGTGCAGATACATGGATTGTGTCTGTGGGAGTTTGCACATTCTCCCCGTGCTTGCGTGGGTTTTCTCCGGGTGCTCCGGTTTCCTCCCACACCCCAAAGATGTGCTCTTAGGCTGATTGGTGAAAAAAATTGTCCCTAAATTAGTCTCCCCAGTTTGGTTCCAATACAAATTTCCGTAAACATAGACAAGGATAATGGGTGGAAGTGAGAATGTTAAAATGGTGGCGTGGGCTTGTTGGGTCGAAGGGCCTGTTTCCCAGGCTGTTTTGTTCTTTGTTCTTCAATTTCCATTTATTGAAATTAATCAAACAGTGATCCGATATTGAGTCAAATGTGTCTTGAACAAAACCTCATCTCCGTCTGCCCCACACACAGTGAGGTCGGTTTTGCTGGATGCATCCCAGTAAAGATTGGAATACTGCGCCCAGTTCTGGTCTCCGTACTATCGGAAGGATGTGGAGTCCTTGGAGAGAGTGCAGAGGAGGTTTACCAGGATGCTGCCTGGTATGGAAGGACTGTCCTATGAGGAACGATTAGATAGACTGGGGTTGTTTTCCCTTGAAAGACGTCGGCTTAGAGGGGATCTCATAGAGGTGTATAAGATTATAAGGGGTATAGATAGAGTAAATGGAGGTAAACTTTTTCCGCCTTTAGAAATGGATAGGACGAGGGGTCATGGCCATAGGGTGAGGGGGGCTATGTATAGGACGAATATTAGAGGGCAGTTTTTCACACAAAGGGTAGTGGGGGTGTGGAATGCACTGCCGAGTAAGGTGGTGGGAGCAGGCACGCTGGGGCTGTTTAAGGGTCTCTTGGACAGCCACATGAGCGGTATGCAGATAGAGGGATATATTAGGACTGTTTAACTACGGCTTTTTTCCACAGGTAATTCGGTCCATAATTTGAGCACGCATTCGGCAGGTGGTGCGGGTACAGCTCTTGGATGTTGATTCATGGGTTGCCTGGTACCTCATGTCGTATATGAGTGCTTTATGTGGACCATCTGAAGGGCACCATGACAGCTCAGAGACTATCGATGTGGCTGTGCAGACACTTGGAATTAGGCCGGTGTCTGCGGGAGTTTGCGCGTTCTCCCCGTGGTTGCGTGGGTTTTCTCCGGGCGCTCCGGTTTCCTCCCACAACCCAAAAATTCGCTCTTAGGCTGATTGGGTAACAAATTGTCCCTATGGTGAAAATTTTCCAAATTAGGATTAATATATATATTATATAGGAATATTAAAATAGGATAATGTATTTGGTATTACGGTGGCGCGGGCTCGTTGGGCCGAAGGGCCTGTTTCCCGTGCTGTGTTGCTTAATAAAAAAAAAGGCATGAAGAGCAAGACAAACACAAAATTCGTTCACTTACGAAGAACTCTGGATTTGAACAAGCTAAATAATTTGGTTCAACATGGACTACGCACGTTGAGTCCCAGAATGGAGTGTCCCCATGTCAAATTGGGAGGGGGATGAGTTGCTGTAACATTTCCCTCAGTGGCAACACACACTTCCCCATCCCCATTGCATCCCAATCTCCGCTCCCACCCCTCCCATTAGTGAATATTTACTACTGAATCTGGTGATAGTGAACTGATCGAGTGGATAAGATGTCAATGAATGATGCTGATGATGGAGTGGGTGTATGTGCGGGCGGCGGGTGGTGGTGGGGCGGTGTAAGGCTACGGTAAAATCCTGCGCATGAAATAGTAGTCCAATAGTTCTATGGATTTGGAATCAGACAGATTGCGGCTGGGGACAGAATATTGGATTTGCCGTGACTACTTTCAATAAAGACCCCTCTGACTCTTGAGGTTGGTGCAATTGGCTAAGAATTGAAACAGTGCACAGCAAATCACTCCATGTCGCTATATACCAAACACCTGTGAACACACACCCAGAAACACAGACTCATACACAGAGGGACAGACACTGGGGAAACCATAGATACATTGAACATTACAGCACAGTACAGGCCCTTCAGCCAAGCTATGTCTAAACCCAAGATCAAGCTATCCCACTCCCTCTCATTCTGGAGTGCTCCATGTGCCTATCCAATAACCGCTTGAAAGTTCCTAAAGTGTCCAACCCCACTATCACAGCAGGCAGTCCATTCCACACCCCAACCACTCTCTGAGTAAAGAATCTACCTTGGACATCCCTCCTATATCTCCCACCATGAACCTTATAGTTATGTCCCCTAGTAACAGCTCTATCCACGCAAGGACATAATCTCTGAACGTCCACTCTATCTATCCCCTTATCTATCCACTCATCATCTTATAAGCCTCTATTAAGTCGCCTACACAAACACATCCCCGCACAGATTTCATTGCTTCTCGAATCCCCATTATATCCCGGAAGACTGTGGCTGGTGGGGTTAAAACAGGAACTCCTGGATAGTCAGGAATCACCAATTAGCAGCTGAACACGCTGAGCGATTGCAGCGTAGACACTGACTGGGAACAGCATGTCCAAGAACGTAAAAATCTCGAATGTTGAAGAGGGCTCCTTGGTGCTACACTGGGTGAATTGCTGCCTTGTTATCAAGAGCAGTCATTCTCAGCTCACCTATGGAGATTTTGTCCTTGTTTTAACTCAGTCTGGAATGGATTCAGCAGGTTACTGTTCAGTAAGGGCCGCTTGATCACACTGTTAATGACCCCTCAAGGCACTAAGGGCCGTGGGCAGAGAATTCCAGAGAAGAAGTTTCTCCTCAGCTCTGCTCTAAACTAACCCCCCCTTATTTTGAGGCTGTGTCCTCTAGTTCTTCTTTCCTTTCGAAGTGGAAACAATCTATCCATCCCCTTCATTATCTTATATATCTGTATAAGATGCCCCCTCAGCCTTCTAAACTCCAATGAGTACAGACCCAATCTTTCCTCATAAGCTAACCCCCTCATCTCTGATATCAACTCTCTCAGCATCCATTCAAGCAGTCTGCACCGAGAGAGCATCTTAACCAAGCTCCTATTCCGTTAATCCCACACATTGACCCCCAACATCTTGGCACTGAGTGTCAATTAAGGGCCAATCTACTGAACCTACCCATCTCTGGGAGGAAACCTGAGTGTGCAAATTGTGCAAACTCCAGACTGTCGAATGCGGGAACAGAACTCGTGCCGTACCTGGCGCTGCCAGGTAGCAGTATTATTTTCCCAGGGCTGAAATGGTCGCTACGCGAGGACACAGGTTTAAGGTGCTGGGGGGCAAGTACAGAGGAGATGTTAGGGGTAAGTTTTTCACTCAGAGGGTGGTGAGTGAATGGAATCGGTTGCCGTCAGTGGTGGTAGAGGCGAACTCGCTGGGGTCTTTTAAGAGACTTCTGGATGAGTACATGGGATTTAATGGGATTGGGAGTTACAGATAGTTCTATGGCCTGGTAGGTATAGATATGATCGGCACAACTTGTGGGCCGAAGGGCCTGTTTGTGCTGTTCTATGTTCTATTAGCCATTGCACCACAGTATTTGGCCCCCCCTCTGTTCTCTCGCTGTCTGCGCACAGCCATAGATCATTGGATTGATCACTGAGATGAGGCGGTTGTCACAGGAGGAGTGTCGAACCCTTCCGAAACCGCACACCTCCCCACCTACCCCTCACTGCTTGGCTGGCGGGAATGTCACATGAAATGATGGTGGGAATGTGTGCGATGATAGGACTGGGAAGGTAGTGGGGGGTGCACAGCTCCCAATTTTGAGGAAATTAATTGGATGAGCAATTGAACAAGAAAGATTCAGTGATATTGGGGTGGCACAGTAGCACAGTGGGTTAGCACTGCTGCTTCACAGCTCCTGGGGGTGGGGGGGTTTGATTACTGGCTCGGGTCACTGTCTGTGTGGAGGTTGCACATTCTCCTCATGTCTGCCTGGGTTTCCTCCAGGTGCTCTGGTTTCCTCCCACAATCCAGAAATGTGCGGGTTAGGTTGATTAGCTATGCTGAAAAAAAAATTGCCCCTTAGTGTCCTGAGGTGTATAGATTAGTGGGTAAATACATAGAAATATGGGGGCAGGGTCTAGGTGGGATTGTGGTCTGTCCAGGCTCGATGAGCTGAATGGCCTCTTTCTGTACTGTAGGGATTCTAAGAGATGGGACAAGTGAAGGAAAATAGGAGTATGCGATTTTCCTGGCAGTTATTGTTGAAGCATTAATCCCGAAGCATTGGAGAGACCATGCAGACGCTACGGCAATGGATGAACGAACATTGCTTGACAATCACCAGCCAAGACTGTTCTCTTCCTGTTGGCGAACACTTCAGCGGTCACGGGCATTCGGCCTCTGACCTTCGGGTAAATGTTCTCCAAGGCGGCCTTCACGACACACGACAGCGCAGAGCAGCTGAGCAGAGACTGATAGCCAAGTTCCGCACACGTGAGGACGGTATTAACCAGGATCTTGGGTTCACGTTGCACTATCTGTAACCCCCATGACTTGCCTGGGTTTGCAAAAAAACCTCACTGTCTGGAGACAATACACATCTCTCTAACCTGTGCTCAGTGCTCCTTCCACTCACATTGTTAGCCACTTTAAGACTTTATAGCAGGTTAGGTGTAAAGATTTGCATTCTAATCAGCAATCTGCAAACTGTCTGTGCTGTTATATGCTCTGTCTGAGGCCAGAACTCTCCATTCGCCTGACAAAGAGGAGAACCTCGCAAGCTTGTGAATTTACTATCAAATAAATCGGTTGGACTTCAACCTGGTGTTGTCAGACTTCTTATTCTTGTTCTTGTTGATGCGGACTCGATTAATCAAAGGGCCTTTTCTGCGCTGTATGACTGATTGACTACGGTGCTGAGTGCCTCTTAATAAAAAGAATAGATGATTGCTGATACTGGAATGAGTTTCCAACCATGGATTCAATGACTTTTTGAGTTTTTTTCTCATTGCATTAAACCATGCCGCATAACTTTGATTTAATTTGATTTGATTTATTATTGTCACATATATTAACATACAGTGAAAAATATTGTTTTTTGCGAGCTATATGAAGCATACCGTTCATAGAGGAGGAAAGGAGAGGGTGCAGAATGCAGTGTTACAGTCAGAGCTAGGGGTGTAGAGAAAGATCAACTTAATGTAAGGTAAGTCCATTCAAAAGTCTGACAGCAGCAGGGAAGAAGCTGTTCTTGAGTCGGTCGGTACGGGACCTCAGACTTTTGTATCTTTTTCCCGACGGAAGAAGGTGGAAGAGAGAATGTCCGGGGTGTGTGGGGGTCCTTGATTATTCCGGCTGCTTTGCCGAGGCAGCGGGAAGCGTAGACAGAGTCAGTGGATGGGAGGCTGGTTTGTGTGATGAGATTGGGCTACATTCACAACCTTTTGTTCCTTGTGGTCTTGGGCGGAGCAGGAGCCCAGACCAAGCTGTGATACAACCAGAAAGAATGCTTTCTATGGGGCATCAGTAAAAGTTGGTGAGAGTCGTAGCGGACATGGCAAATTTCCTTAGTCTTCTGAGAAAGTAGAGGCATTGGTGGGGCTTTCTTAATTATAGCATCAGTGTTGGGGGGGGACTAGGACAGGTTGTTGGTGATCTGGACAGCTAAAAGCCTGAAACTCCAGACCCTTTCTAGTTCGTCCCCATAGATGTCGACAGGGGCACGTTCTCCTTTGCTCTTCCTGAAATCAATGACAATCTCCTTTGTTTTGTTGACATCGAGGGAGAAATTATTGTCACTGCACCAGTTCACCAGATTCTCGATTGTCTATAACATCTGTGAAGAGGATCATCTTCCATCCGGATGGAAATTTCATTTTTCCTATTTTTAACTGTGTATCTACAGAGCGAATTAATTCAAATCCATCCAAACACTCGGGAGTTCTCCCATTTCCATTCATTCACAAGAATGTTCACGGAGTTTGCTGCAGGAAATGAAACAGAGTGCGGGGTTTGTTTTGCGGTGTGGTTTGTCTCTCCTTGTCAGTCTGGGTTTGAGTGTCGGTGTGGGTTTCCCTGCGTGTTTTCACTGTGGTTCGTTTTCCTCCCTTCCTCGGAAATGATCAACTCTTCACAAAGGTTTTCACATGAGTTCAAGAGTCTACTCATGATTTGGTACAGGGAAAAATCAGAGTGAAACATTCAGGGGAGTTTGCAAGCAGGCGCAGCTAAGAAGTGGAATATGTGGATAACGTTATTGACAATTGAGAGCAATACACTGCCGCCTTGGGACTCTGCACCTTGGTAAATTGTTAACTTTGGAATCAGACCATGCTGAAACATGAGATGGAAAACACACTTAGTTTCAAATGTATTAAAAATGAAGCAAGCAGCTTTTGCATGGGAGCCTGGCTAGCTCAGTTGGTAGAGCATGAGACTCTTAATCTCAGGCGTTCAAGCCCCACGCTGAGCGCGGTTGTTTTTCTTGGTTAACTCCACTCTCTATTCCTCTGGCAGTATCACTGCTCAAACGGAGTCCTTCTCCATCCCACTTTGTTCATCTCACAGTTGCTGGTTTCTGTTTCCAATCATCGGAAGACAAAGAATTTCGTGTTTAATTCAGTGAGAAGTTGTCTTGTCATTTAGCCTGAGATTTGGATCCAGATCTGCCTGATATTTCCGTCGGTTTTAAATCTGATGAGTGCCACCCAGATTTTGATTTGTTTCACCATCTCCATCAGCAGCGTTTTGCAGCCTATCGCTGTCCTTCAGTACCTGTGTGTGTGCTCTTCACTGCTTGCACTTGTGACATTTCCAACTGGGAAACGCAGCTACAAATCTGTTTCACTGATTCTGCTTTCAATCAGAATGGATTTTAAACAGGTTTGGTAAACAGATTATCAAAAACGTGGAATCTTATGGCATCGAAATTAGCCTGTGACCCTGAAAGCACTGAACCCTAACCTCGAGACCATCACCTTCCTTATTCTCACTGATTATCGGAATGAGCACAGTGCCATTTATCCACAGTCACATTCTCCTCCCAGCCTGGTGCACCTTGTTAAGATTTGACATTGTTCAGATTTTCACACTCCTTTTCCAGTGTGACAAAAGCAGAGCTGTGACAACATGGTGTTTTTCAGCAGATTTACCACAGTGAGGTTTATAATAGGTTAATGCTAACATTTGCTTTCTGAATGTGGTGAGTTACAATAACATTTAATGCAGGCGAAGGTAGCTCACTCATTTTGACAGGAGGAATCAGCAATATGAATATGATTTGCTGGGGGTAATTGACGGCACTGTGGCACAGGACTGATTTATCTCTCTGCTGTTCAAACTGGCACACGTATTGAGCGATCAGTTGCAGTGACCAGTGGGGTTCTGTGGTGTAATGGTGAGCACTCTGGACTTTGAATCCAGCGATCTGAGTTCGAATCTCGGCAGGACCTCATTTCTCTTTGTCAAAGCTGATTATTGATTTGCTAAAGGACACCTTTTTTTCAGCTTCCTCGCCGATTTTATGAATCAGCAATTCCGATGCACGTTGCTGAACCTCTGGAGGCAGATGCCTGTAATATTAGTGATTTTTTTCCCCCGTCTTTTCACTACCTTTTAACTCCTCTGTTGAATGAAAGGAGTAATTGGTTTCACACAACAAAAACCATTCAACTGGAGTCTGGCAATTATTGTGTGTGTGTGTGTGCCAGGGCACACATGTGTGGTTGTGTCTGTGTGAACATAGAACATTACAGCGCAGTACAGGCCCTTCGGCCCTCGATGTTGTGCCGACCAGTGGAACCAATCTAATGCCCCTCGAACCTAAAGTATTCCAATGTTATCCACATGCCTATCCACTGACCATTTCAACGCCCTTAAAGTCCACAGCTGCTGCAGGCAGGGCATTCCACGCCCCTTACTACCCTCTGAGTGTGGGTGTATTTTGGGAGAAAGTCTTCGGGCCCTAGGCCAGGTCCTATCCGTTCCAACGCGTAAAGGTTAGCACTTTGAATCCAGAGTCTGTATCTGGGTGGAACCACTATTCTCATCGCTCCCCCTCTTAAATGTGAAGAGGTAAGTAAGTGAATGATACCTTGCCTCTGAGCACTTTGTATTATTAAGCAGCCATCCCCTGGGTCTGATGCAGAGAGTCATTCGCTGCACCGTCTGCACTGTGATTGTGGTGGGCCTTTGCTGAAATTTCCGCAGTGCTTCAAATTCCATTTTCTGGGAATTTAAAATAAAATGCACTTCATCCGCCTAGCAAAGAACAGCAAGGCTTCACTGAGTAAAATTTGATCTCCAGCTGATAGAGTCCAGAGTGCTAACTGTTACACCTCAGAATGGTTCGCCACAGATAAGGAGGGCCAAAAGGCCTATTTCTGTAATTTTCTACGGTTCTCGAACCCAAAACACAGGTGCCAGTTGCAAACGGTCACCCAAAGCGTTCGGCCTCTTTCATTCCACGTGGCAACAACAGCAAGTACAACAACAAGGTGTCGCTAAGCGTCATGATGTGGAGATGCCGCCGTTGGACTGGGGTAAACACAGTAAGAAGTCTGACAACACCAGGTTTAAATCCAACCGATTTATTTGATAATAAACTCGTAAGCTTTCGGCTTTACGGCCTTCGTCAGGTGAATGAGGTGTTCTGGTCTCCAAAAGCACACATATCAGCACAGTTTACAGATTACTGATTAGAATGCGAATCTTTACACCTAACCTGCTATTTGAGTCTTAAAGTGGCTAACAATATGAGTGAAGGGAACCCTGAGCACAGGTTAGCGAGATGTGTATTGTCTCCAGACAGTACAGTAAGTGAGGTTTTTTGCTAACCCAGGCAAGTCCTGGGGGTTACAGATAGTGTGACATGAAGCCAAGATCCCTGTTAAGACTGTCCTCATGTGTACGGAACTTGGCTATCAGTCTCTGCTCAGCGGCTGTGCTGTCGTGAAGGCCCCCTTGGGGAACGTTTACCCGAAGGTCGGGGGCCGAATGCCCATGACCGCTGAAGTGTTCACCCACAGGAAGTGTTCAGCGGTCACGGGCATTCGGCCTCCGACCTTCGGGTAAACGTTCCCCAAGGGGGCCTTCACGACAGCACAGAGCCGCTGAGCAGAGACTGATAGCCAAGTTCCGTACACATGAGGACGGTCTTAACAGGGATCATGGCTTCATGTCACACTATCTGTAACCCCCAGGACTTGCCTGGGTTAGCAAAAAACCTCACTTACTGTGCTATCTGGAGACAATACACATCTCTTTAACCTGTGCTCAGTGCTCCTTCCACTCACATTGTTAGCCACTTTAAGACTCAAATAGCAGGTTAGATGTAAAGATTCGCATTCTAATCAGTAATCTGTAAACTGTCTGTGCTAATATGTGTGCTTTTGGAGACCAGAACACCTCATTCGCCTGACGAAGGCCGTAAAGCCAAAAGCTTACGAGTTCACTATCAAATAAATCGGTTGGATTCGCCATGCGTCATCAGTGAAATGTGAGCAGCTCACATAACCCAGCCAAATAATACAGCAAACCATTTTATCCCAAGCCGCATCTGGAGGTATTGGCAGAAGGAGAAAATATTGGAAAATCTCAGCAGGCCTGGCAGCTTCTGTAAGGAGAGAAAAGAGCTGACTGTTTCGAGTTTAGGCTAGGTTCGAGGCTGGGTTTGTACTTTTTGGAGTTTAGAAGGCTGAGAGGGGATCTTATAGAGACGTATAAGATAATGAAGGGGATGGATAGGGTAGAGGTTGAGAGACTCTTCCCGCTTAACAAAGATAGCAGGACTAGAGCGCACAGCCTCAAGATTGAGGAGGGGGTTCAGATTGGAGTTGCGGAGGGGTTTCTTCACACAGAGGGTGGTGAATCTTTGGAATTCTCTGCCTGATGAGGTGGTGGAGGCTTCCTCACTGAATATGTTCAAGTTAAGAGTGGATAGGCTTTTTATTGACAGGAGAATTAAGAGTTACGGGGAAAAAGCGGGAAAGTGGTACTGAACCACTACAGATCAGCCATGATCTTATTGAATGGCGGGGCAGGCTCGAGGGGCTGGATGGCCGACTCCTGCTCCTAGTTCTTATGTTCTTATGAATCCAGGTGACCATCACACACCTATGACTGTGCGGCCAAATTCCCCTCCAATTCGATTTTTAAGTTTGCTGATGACACCACCGTAGTGGGTCGGATCTCAAACAACGACACAGTACAGGGATACAAACAAAGAACAACAGAGCACAGGAAACAGGCCCTTCAGCCCTACAAGCCCGCGCCGCCCATTTTAACACTCAATGAGTGGCTCATTCCAATCCTTCTTCTACCTACGACTTTTGTCTATGCTTCTTGGACTCCACGATAAAGGGGGTGCAAATTTAGAGAATGATATGTGCACCAGATTAAGGGAGGTCTAATTTAGGGACAATTTGTTGACACCAATCGGCCTAAAAGCACATTTTGGGGGTGTGGGAGGAAACCAGAGCACCCGGAGAAAACCCATGCGAGCACGGGGAGAATGTGCAAACTCCCACAGATACCAACCCAAGTCGGAGATCAGACCCGGGTCCCTGTATCTGCACAGCAAACAGTGATAGTCACTGAGCTGTCGTGTTGCCCGTCAGTTGGTCCAGTTTAAGCGTACACTAACGCCGCATGAAGCACTAGGCAACTCTCGGAGCAAGGATGGGATAGAGACTCTGGTGAACTGGTGCGGCAACAATAATCTCTCCCTCAATGTCAACAAAACGAAGGAGATTGTCATCGACTTCAGGAAGCGTAAAGGAGAACACGCCCCTGTCCACATCAATGGGGACGGAGTAGAAAGGGTCAAGAGCTTCAAGTTTTTAGGTGTCCAGGTCACCAACAACCTGTCCTGGTTCCCCCCCCCCATGCCGACACTATAGTTAAGAAAGCCCCACGCCTCTACTTTCTCAGAAGACTAAGGAAATTTGGCACGTCAGCTACGACTCTCACCAACTTTTACAGATGCCCCATAGAAAACATTTCTTCTGGTTGTATCACAACTTGGTCTGGGCTCAGAGAGTCACAGACATTTACAGCATGGAAACAGGCCCTCAGCCCAACTTGTCCATGCCGCCCTTTTTTTAAAACCCCCTAAGCTCTGCCCAAGACTGCAAAGAACTGAAAAGGACACAAATCCATCACGCAAAGCAGCCTCCCAACCATTGACTCTGTCTGCACTTCCCGCTGCCTCGGGAAAAAGCAGCCGGCATCATCAAGGACCCCGAACACCCCGGACATTCTCTCTTCCACCTTCTTCCATCAGGAAAAAGATACAAAAGTCTGAGGTCACGTACCGACCGACTCAAGAACAGCTTCTTCCCTGCTGAGTTTTGAATGGACTGATCTCGCATGAAGTCTTTTTCTAGCTACAACTGTCACACCACATTCTGCACAACTCATTTCCTTCTCTTTGAACGGTATATTTAGTCTGCAGAGTGCGCCAGAAACTTTTCATTGTACGCTAATAGTTCAAATAACGTGATCTTACAGTCAGTGTGTTCTTGTCAAGACATGTTTTAAATGTACCATCCCAGGAGGAAAAAAACTAATCGTTTGTTCATGACACCAGCTGAGATTTGAGTTCATGTTACCCTGCAGGGGTTTGTTCTGCTGTTAATTAAACCCAGGAGAAAACTAAGATGCCCGTGCAGTTTAGCTGCTGCCTTAGGCATTTTGATCATTTCATAATTGTTCCGATGGCTTCAAAACATATCCTTATAATCGACAACAGCATCCTGGGGTAAATATCTTCCCCAGCATTCCACTCAATCAGAGGGAACAGGTAAGGTTTACAATGTCTGCAAAATAACATTCACATTTGACTATCTGTCTTTATGGAAATGAAAGTTAAAGAATGAAAAATATGAACAAGGAAGGAAAAACATGAATTAAATAATTTATATTGAAGCCAGGAGCAGTAGAAGCTTGAGGAGCTCAGCCATGAGGAAGGGTTATGTTTGTGATATATGCCAGGTACAAAATGCATTAAATTCATTAACCTTTTCGCTACTTCAAACAGCCAGTGGAGAACACAAAACCCAAATCCTAAAAGCTTGGTGCTGCGTGGGGTCCCAGGCATGCATCCTCTTCCTGCTCCAGACAGCAGGAGGAGAGAATATTGCTGCATAGGGACAAAGAGCAAAGAAAATTACAGCACAGACTCTTTGGCCCTTTAAGCCTGTACCTACCATGCTGCCGGACTAAACTGGCCATAACCCTCAATTCCGAGGGTCATATCCCTCTATTCCCACCCTATTCATATATTTGTCAAAACGCTCTTTAAGAGTAGCTATCGTTTCTGCTTCCCCTAGGCAGCGAATTCCAGGCACCCATCACCCTCCGTATGAATAACATGCCTCGTACATCTCCTTTAAACCTCGCACCTTAAACCTGTGCCCCTGTCTCTTCCACCCTGGGAAAAAGCTTCTGACTCTCCACTCTGTCCATACCTCTCAATCTTGTAGACTTCTATCAGGTCTCCCCTCAACCTCCGCCGTTCCAGTGAGAACAAACCAAGTTTCTCCAAGCTCTCCTCATAGCTAATACCCTCCATACCAGGGCAACATCCTGGTAAATCTTTTCTGTAACCCTCTCCAAAGCCTCCACATCCTTCTGGGAGTGTGGCGACCAGAATTGAACACTATATTCCAAGTGCGGCTTAACTAAGGTTCTATACAGCTGCAGCATGACTTGCCAATTTTTAAACTCAACATCCCGACTGATGAAGGGAAGCATGCCATGTGTCTTCTTGACTATCTTCTCTACTGGTATTGCTGCTTTCAGTGACCTGTGTACCTGTACACCCAGATCCCTCTGCCTATCAATACTCCAAAGGGTTCTGCCATTTACTGTACATGTGCCATCTGTATTAGACCTTCCAAAATGCATTATTTCATATTTAGAACATAGAACATAGAACAATACAGCACAGAACAGGCCCTTCGGCCTTCGATGTTGTGCCGACCAAAATAAAAAGCAATGCCCCTCCTAACTAAACCATTCCCTTCTCATCCATATACTTATCAACTAACCTCTTAAACGCCACCAAACTTGGCGCATCTACAACAGCTGCAGGCAGGGCATTCCACTCCCGAACCACCCTTTGGGTAAAGAACCTACCTCTGATATCCGTCCTATAACTATCACCCCTTAATTTAAAGCTGTGTCCCCTCGTGCTAGCTTTCTCCATCTAGGAAAAAGGCTATCACTGTCCACCCTATCTAAACCTCTAATCATCTTATATGCTTCAATAAGATCCCCTCTTAGCCGCCTCCTTTCTAACGAAAACAACCTCAAATCCTTCAACCTCTCTTCATAGGACCTGCCCTCCATACCAGGCAACATCCTAGTAAACCTCCTCTGTACCCTCTCCAATGCCTCCACATCTTTCTTATAATGTGGCGACCAGAACTGCACACAATACTCCAAGTGCGGCCGCACTAGAGTTGTGTACAGCTGCAACATGATGCTGCGGCTCCTAAATTCAATCCCCCTACCAATAAAAGCTAAGACTCCATATGCCTTCTTAACAACTTTATCCACTTGACTGCCTACTTTCAGGGATCTATTGACACATACACCAAGATCCTTCTGTTCCTCAACACTATTAAGAGCCCTACCATTAGCCCTATACTCTACACATTTATTGTTCCTGCCAAAGTGCATTACCTCACACTTTTCCACATTAAACTCCATTTGCCACCTCTCGGCCCAGCTCTGCAACTTGTCCAAGTCACTCTGTAAACTAAAACACCCCTCTTCACTATCTACCACACCACCAACTTTAGTATCATCTGCAAATTTACTGATCCATCCCTCAATACCCTCATCCAGATCATTTATAAAAATTACAAACAGCAGGGGCCCCAAAACAGACCCCTGAGGCACACCACTCGTCACCGAACTCCACGATGAATATCTCCCATCAACCACCACCCTCTGTCTTCTATCTGCCAGCCAATTTCTAATCCAATTAGCTAAATCACCCTCTATTCCACACATCTGCATTTGTCCAGATTAAACTCCATCTGCCATCACTCCACCTAAGTCTCCAACTGATCTATATCCTGCTGCATTCTCTGATGGTCCTCATTGCTATCTGCAAATCCACCAAACTCTGTGTCATCCACAAACGTATTGCAAAAACCAGTTACATTTCCTCCAAATCATTTCTATATATATTACAAACAGCGAAGATTCCAGCACTGATCCCTGAGGAATGCCACTCCTCACAGCCCTTCATTCAGATATAACCTTTCCACTGCTACCCTTTGTCTTCTATGACCAAGCCAGTTCTGTATCCATCTTGATGTCTGATCCCGTGTGATTTGCACCTTCTGTACCAGTCTGCCATGCGAGATCGTGGCAAAGGCCTTACTGAAGTCCATATACACAGCATCCACCACCCTACCCTCATCAATCACTTCCTTGAAGAACCCAAACAAGTTAGTGAGACACAGCCTCCCCTTCACAAAACCGTGTTGCCACTTGCAAACACATTCACTTATTTCCAAGTCCGGTCTCGAAGAATCCACTTCAGTAATTCCCCTCCCACTGATCTAAGGCTCGCTGGTTTGTAATTATCTGGATTTTCCTCGCTGCCCTTCTTAAATTATGGAAAAACATTGCCTATTCTCCAATCCCCTGGGACCTCCCTTATAATGTAAAGATGCCGGCGTTGGATTGGGGTGGTAAGAACTCAGTAAGAATTTAGCAACACCAATTATTAATCCAACCGATTTATTTGATAGTAAAAAAGCGAGCTTTGAACACTCTTGTGTCTTCCTCAGGCAAGTGCAGTGTTCTGGTCTGAACACTGCAGAACACTGCACTTGCCTGAGGAAGACACAAGAGTGTTCAAAGCTCGCTTTTTTACTATCAAATAAATCGGTTGGATTAATAATTGGTGTTGCTAAATTCTTACTGAGTTCTTACCTCCCTTATAGCCAGTGAGCATACAAAGTTTTTTCTCAAGGCCCCAGTAATTTCCTCCCTTGCCTCCCTCAGTATTCTAGGGGAGATCCCATCGGGAACTGGGGACTTGCCTACATTAATGTTATTTCAAGAACCCCAATACCTCCTGCTTTTTGATCTCAGCATGACCCAAGCTATCTATACATGCTTCCCCAGACTCATCCTCCACACGACTGACACAAAGTCCCCATTTAATACCATTTCATCAGGCTCCACGCATAGATTCTCTCCCCTGATCTCGAGTGGGCTAAGCCTCTTGCTCTTTAGAAATGTATGAAAAGCCCTGGGATTTCCTGACCCCCTTTTAGCCCTCTTTATCCCTTGCTTAAATTTCATTTGACTGCCCTTGTATTCTATACTTGCTTTGCTATTCTCTTTGATTACCCTGCCTGCCCGTTCTCTGAGTCTCACTGGCCCTACTCTCTAACTCCCCTTCAGTTAATTCACCTTTGCTTTGGTTTCAAACGAGTTTCAGTCCTCTTGAGAGACACTAGCAAACCTGGCAGACTATTTATGCCCTCTACACTTGCTGTTTAGCCACGTGTTTTAAATATCCCAATTTTAATGCAGCATAGGAACAGGCTCTTTGCCCAACCACACTTGTGGGACACAGATGCCTCTCTAATCTAATATTTACTTGCCTCTATGTGATCCGTATTCTCCTATTCACTGCTTATTCATGTATCTATCCAGGTGTCTCTTGAACATTATTGAATTTCAATCTTGGACTCACACATGTAGTGCTGGTTCTCTTGAAGGAGTGAAAGTCTCGTTCCCAATACTGGTGTCAGTTGGAATTGTTTGTTGCTTTGATATCTGGCAACAGGCCAGCAATCTTCACGAAGCAGAATCAAAGCCACCCCTGGTCCTCCATAAATTCCTCCTCCTGGGCCTCTCTTTCATTCCGGTCACTGGATTAAATTTTAGCAATCACATCTTCAGCTAAAGGTTGAAGAAAAGGCAGTCGGTGATATCAATCTGGGAGAGGTGGAATGTAATCCAACTTCTCCACAAAAGCTGCCACCGATAAGTTAACGTCTTACAACACTCACCAACATCGCAGCAAAAAGCAGCTGGTGTCATATCTGGTATTCATAGAGCATAGAAAAACTACAGCACAAACAGGCCCTTCAGCCCACAAGTTGCTCCGATGACATCCATACCTATTGGGCTTACCCTCAATTCTATTATGTCCCATGTACTCATCCAGGAGTCTCTTGAAAGACCCATGTTAGTTTGTTGTTTTATTTTATCATTGTGAATTATTTCTAACACCCCAAAAGGCAAAAATCCAGAAGACAAAACGTTGATATTGGCATTGAACAGGGTCAATGAAGTAGGATTGGGTAAAAGGTCTCATTGAGCCTCCACCACTACTGACTAACATCATGGCGGATCCACAGCCTCAACACCAATCCCTCATCCCATCCCAATATTATCTTAGAGTCCAAAAATCTCTCCACCTCGGCTTTCAATATTCTTATCAAGTGGGGATTCCGGGATTGGGAAGTCTGAAGTCTGGGATACAGAATCCCAAAGAGTCTTTGTGTGAAGAAATATCTCCTCACCTCAGTCCTAAACAGCTGACACATTGTGAGCCCAGTTCTAACCTGTCCAGCCAGAACTGGGTGGGGGAAGGCGAGCAGGAGTCAGGGCGCAGTTGGCAGTGGAAACGATCTCTCAGTATATGTACACTGTCAAACTGTCTCCTAGTTTCTGATTCTTCAACAGGAGCACCCCTCATTATTCTAAACTGCAGAGAGAACAGACTCATCCAACTGAATCACTCCTCCCAGAACAAATGCCTGGTCTCAGGAATCAATCCACTGAACCTTGGTTACAAACAGCGGGAGAATTCACTTGCTGAAAAATTACAACATGCAATTGTACAGAGGGATCTGGGCGTCCTTGTGCATGAATCGCAAAAACTCAGTCTGCAGGTGCAGCAGGTAATCAAGAAGGCGAATGGAAATGTTGGCCTTTATAGCGAGGGGGATAGAGTATAAAAGCAGGGAGGTCTTGTTGCAACTGTACAGGGCACTGGTGAGGCCGCAACTGGAGTATTGTGTGCGGTTTTGGTCGCCGCATTTGTACAAGGATATATTGGCCTTGGAGGGAGTACAGAGAAGGTTCACCAGGCTGGTACAGGAGATGAGATACCCGTGCTTGCGTGGGTTTTCTCCGGGTGCTCCAGTTTCCTCCCACATCCCAAAAACGTGCTCTTAGGCTGATTGGTGTAACAAATTGTCCCTAAATTAGTCTTCCCTCAATCTTCCCCAATAGGTATAGACAAAGGTCATAGGTAGAGGAGGGCACTCATAATGTTAAAATGGTGGTGCAGGCTCGTTGGGCTGAAGGGCCTATTTCCCATGCTATGTTGTTCCTTGTTCTTTGAGAGGGGGTTAGCTTATAAGAGATTGAGTAGATTGGGCCTGTACTCTTTGGAGTTTGGAAGGCTGAGGGGGGATCTTATTGGGACATATAAGATAATGAAGGGGCTAGATAGGGTAGAGGTAGAGAGATTTTTTTCCATTTACAAAGGAAACAAGAACTAGAGAGCACAGCCTCAAAATAAAGGGGAGTCAGTTTAGAACAGAGTTGAGGAGGAACTTCTTCTCTCAAAGGGTGGTGAGTCTCTGGAATTCTCTGCCCATTGAAGTGGTGGAGGTTTCCTCGCTGAATATATTTAAGTCAGGGGTAGAGAGATTTCTGATAGACAAGGGAATTAAGGGTTATGGGGAGCAGGTGGGTAAGTGAACCACTTTCAGATCAGCAATGATCTTATTGAATGGCAGGGTAGGCTCGAGGGGCTGGATGGCCGACTCCTGCTCCTATTTCTTATTTTCTTATGAATAGAGGAAACAAAGAGCAAAAGAGAAAGAAAAGATTCAGAATGGCCTCACTTTGGTGTAATCATTCTGTGGTTTTCTGTTTCCCTCACGCTGGGGCCATGGATCGCAAAATATTTTTTCATTTAACTTGTTCTGTCCTCGACCCGATGAGAGCCCTCTCTTGTTAGAATATTTCCTCTCCCCTGGATATCACTTGTTTAAAGCCTTCTACATTTCTATCAATAATGCAGTCAAACCTATCACTGCAGATGTCTGATTAGATTTGGAAGACAATGATATATATTTTGGTTGATTTCACTACCCAATGCTCATTCATCTAAGGTTATGATTTTTGCTTTGGATGCTGTATTGAAGAATGTGTGAGAGATTCTGGATTCAAATTCCAGAGGAGCTCTTTTCTGTTGTTTCTTATTGGCCAATTCATGGTTTTGTTCATTTCTATGCCATGCACCTGGGATTGGTATGGAGACAAAATGGTTAATGTTGCTGTCTCACATGTCCAAGGATTGGGATACAATTGTAGCCTCGGGTGTGGAGTTTGCACATTCTCCCCTGTCTGCGTGGGTTTCCTCTGGGTGCTCTAGCTTCTTCTCACAGTCCAAAGATGTGCAAGTTAGGTGGTTTGGCCATGGTAAAATGCCCCTTAGTGTCTCAAGACGTCTAGGTTTGATGGATTAGCCACAATAATTGCATGGGGCAACAGGGATTGGTGAGGAAGAGGGCTTGGTTAAGATACGTTTTCCTGCACTGTGGGGATTCTCTGATTCTGTGAATGAAGGGCTATCTGGATTGGATGGGAGATTGGACCTTTCTAATTAGTGCTGTTAAGACAATGGTCACAGTGATGTGAATCTGATAGTGTGGCTGGACGAGTTAGGTATTATTTCAGATTCTAATGTCTGTGGTGGATTGGGCTCAGTTCCCACCTTCAAGTTTTTAGGTGTCCAGGTCACCAACAACATGTCCTGGTCTCCCCACACTGACACTATAGTTAAGAAAGCCCCACCAATGCCTCTACTTTCTCAGAAGACTAAGGAAATTTGGCATGTCCGCTACGACTCTCACCAACTTTTACAGATGCCCCATAGAAAACATTTTTTCTGGTTGTATCACAGCTTGTTCTGGGCTCCTGCTCTGCCGAAGGCCGCAAGGAACTACAAAGGGTCATGAATGTAACCCAATCCATCACACAAACCAGCCTCCCATCCATTGACTCTGTCTACACTTCCCGCTGTCTCGGAAAATCAAGGATCTCACGCACCCTGGATGTTCTCTCTTCAACCTTCTTCTGTCGGGAAAAAGATACAAAAGTCTGAGGTCATGTGTCAACAGATTCAAGAACAGTTTCTTCCCTGCTGCTTTTAGGCTTTTGAATGGACTTATCTTGCATTTTGTTGATCTTCCTAGCTATCACTGTAACAGAAGGCATTTGACAAGGTGCTGCACCAAAGACTGTTACATAAGATAAAGATGCATGGGGTATTACAGGTAATGTGTTAGCATGGAGAGAGAATTGGTTAACTAACAGAAAGCAAAGAATGGGGGTAAATGTGTGTTTTTCTGGTTGGCGATCAGTGACTAGTGGTGTGCCTCAGGGATCAGTGTTGGGACTGCAATTGTTTACGATTTATATAGATGATTTGGAGTTGTGGACCAAGTGTAGTGTGTCAAAATTTGCAGATGACACTAAGATGGGTCAGAGCAAAGTGTGCAGAGGACGCTGAAAGTCTGCAAAGGGATATAGATAGTCTGTGAATGGGTGAGGATCTGGCAGATGGAGTACAATGTTGGTAAATGTGAGGTCATCGATTTTGGTAGAAATAATAGCAAAATGGTCTATTATTTAAATGGTAAAAAATTGCAGCATGCTGCTGTGCAGAGAGACCTGGGTGTCCTTGTGCAGGAATCTCAAGGAGTTGGTTTGCAGGTACGGCAGGTAGTTAAGAAAGCAAATGGAATTTTGTCCTTCGTTGCTAGAGGGATGGAGTTTAAAAACAGTGAGGTTATGTTACAGCTGTATAAGGTGCTGGTGAGGCCACATCTGGAGTTACAGTGTACAGTTTTGATCTCCTTACTTGAGAAAGGATATACTGGCACTTGAGGGGGTGCAGAGGAGATTCACGAGGTTGATTCCAGAGTTGAGAGGGTTGGCTTATGAGGAGAGACTGAGTAGACTGGGGCTATACTCACTGGAATTTATAAGAATGAGGGGAGATCTTATAGAAATATATAAGGTTATGAAGGAAATAGATAAGATAGAAACAGGGAAGTTGTTTCCACCGGCAAGTGAAACTAGAACTAGGGGGCATGACATCAAAATAAGGGGAAGCAGATTTAAGGAATTGAGGAAGAATTGAGGAAGAACTTTTTCACACAAAGGGTTGTGAATCTGTGAAATTCCCTACCCTGTGAAGCAGTTGAGTCTACTTCATTGAATGTTTTTAAAGCAAGAATAGATAAATTTTTGAACAGTAAAGGAATTTAGGGTTATGGTGAGGAGATGAGTAAGTGGAGCTGAGTCCACAAAAAAATCAGCCATGATCTTAATGAATGGAGCAGGCTCAAGGTGGCCTACTCCTGTTCCTAGTTGTTATGCTCTTTTGTAACACTAAATTCTGCACTCTCTTGTTTCCTTCTCTATGAAAAGTGTGCTTTGTATAGCGTGCAAGAAACAATACTTTTCACTTTATGGTAATACATATTGCACTAGTAAATCAAATCAAATCAAATCACTTCAGTCAAGCTTCCTGCTGGTTTGGGCTTTGGGGTGTGTGTGTGTGTTTCTCCGAGACCTCTGTCATTCTGACTGTGTCTGTGTCAATGTGATTCAGCTCACCGATTGGAACAAGCTCATTTTCACCATCACAAACTTTTCCCACATTTATTTAGAAATTAGTGTCAAACATGTCAGCTAAAAATATCAAGATTTTTAAAAAAGAGAATTTTTTAATGTTCAGAAGGAGTGGTGGTTAAGAAGTGGAAGATGTGAATGAAGTTACTGATGATTGAGAGGAATGCATTGTAACCTTGGAAATTGGTCAATTTACTGTAAAGTTAGACATCAGAAAAGCTGAGACGCCCAATGGAAAAACAGCATCTACCCCTTAGGAATGTTGTATGTTTCAATGTGGTCAATTCTTAATTTTCTAAGATCCATTGAATTGAGTCCTAGTCTACACAATGTCTGCTCATAAAATAACACCCTCAGCCCAGGAACCTATGATCCTATCCTGCAGTCCCTCTCTGGCAGGTATACTCTTTCTTGGGTAAACGAACCAGAAATACACATAGTACTCCAGCTGAGGACTCCCTGATGTTCTGTTTTATTGTAGCACGACTGATTCAGGTTTTCACTCTTGAGGCTGAGGGCAACCTGATTGAGATATACAGGATTACGAAGGGTCCAGACAGGGACACACTGTTCCTCCGAGCTCAATTACCAAGAGTGCAGATTTAAGGTGATTAGGAGATGGATCAGAGGGGACATGAGGACGATTATTTTCACCCTGAGGATGGTTGGTGTTTGGAATATTCTGCCTGGTTTCATTTAAAACATACTTGGATCAACTAAACTGCTGGTTATGGGCTGGGTGCCAGAAAGCGGAATTGGAAAGCTAGCTTTTTTTATGACTTACTTTTCAGACAGCACAGACACGATGGGCAGAATGACCTATTTCTGTGCCATAACCTTTCTCCATGTGTGATCTACCCTGAGCTTCATATAGCTGTCGCAAACATTTCCCGCTGTTCTCCAACACCATATGCAACAGGTTGTATAGCAATGGAAATTAGATATATCTTCATCAATGGAGAAAATTTAGAATGTTTTTGATCAGAATACTAGAACTAACTGGACAGCTCTTTAAAAAAAGCTGGCATAAGAATGATCGACTGGAAGGCCTCTTTAACTGCCGCGTGGGAGAATGAGTGCAGTGGGCATATCATAAAATTCTTATAGTGCAGAAGATCATGCTTGCACTGACAATGCCACCCAAGCCCTATCCTGTAACTCCGACATACTTACCCTGCTATTTCCCCTGACATGAAGGGTCACTTTTCCATGGCCAATCAATGAAATCCACTCATCTTTGGAAGGTGGAAGGAAACCAGAACACTCAGAAAATCATTCATCAGCTGAATCTGGAAATGGATTCACTTGATCATCTGATTGATTGACGCAGCAGCAGTCCCATTCGACAGAGGAAATTCAGATAGTTCATATGTGCAAAGGGATTTACAAAATTTGACCATTAATTAACAATGTAATATTAAATGTTTAGCGTATACCGTCCACAATAATTCTTTTTGACAAGGCGGAGTTGAAATGTTTGATGCATCCAGACCTGCTGAGCATTCCCAGCACCTTCTGTTTTTATGAATTGTTTATTGTACAGAAGATCAACTGCTTTAATACTTTCATTATTGTATGAAGTAAAGTCATCTGGACTCCAAACATTAATTTGGTTTCTCTCTCTCTCCACTGATGCTGCCAGAATTCCTGAGACTTCCCAGTATTTTTTATTTCAAGCATTTGCAAAGTTTTGTTTGTATAATAATGTCATATCTTGATATTTTGATTTCAATCTTCATCGGATCACAAAACATGAGATTATAGCAAAAATATCAAGTTCCAATGGCGGGGCTCTCACCCAGCATTCACAGCGGCTCAGAAAGCGCTATATTGTCTTTGCTGGGATTGTGCACATGCGCATTATGAGAATGATTTGAGCATGCGCTTTGCGAACTTTCCCCTGAGCGTGCGTGGTGCTGCACTGTGAGGAGATCTGCGGAGAGCGGGTGAGAAAATGGCGAATGGACCATAATAATAGTTAGTAGGTCGGCGGGATGAATGGAGCGGGCGGAATGGGTAGAAAAGGTTCAATAAGCACTCGGTGCAGGCCGTAAAGCCGGTATCGGAAACTCGCGTTTGTTACCAACAGACCGGCGATGGCCCGGGGAGCGGCGGGGTAGCAGGGCGCATGCGCGCCAGTCCGGGCAGCAGGAGGAGAGAATGTTGTGAGTTTCTGTCCTGGACTCAAAGAACAAAGAACAACACAGCACGGGAAACAGGCCATTCAGCCCAAGCCGCCGTCCTAATGACATATCCCTGTCTTTAGGCTACGCCTATTGTTGAAGATTCCCATATAGGGACCAATATCGGGACAATTTGTTACCCAATCAGCCTAAGAGCACATCTTTGGGATGTGGGAGGAAACCGGAGCACCCGGAGAAAACCCACGCAACCACGGGAAGAACGCGCAAACTCCCGCAGACACAGGCCCAAATCCATGTGTCTGCACAGCAACAGCGATAGTCCCTGAGCTGTCATGTTGCCCATCAGATGGTCCAGTTTAAGCATACACTAATGACTTGAAGCACTAGGCCACTCCTGAAGCAACATCCAAGAGCAGCCCTCGCACGACCTGCCGAATGCATGCCCCTTGTTGGTCAACAAGGTGGACCGAATTGCCTGTGGAAACAAATAAGACTTAATTAAACATGCTAAAAAAAAAAACTAAGACATTCCCGAGACGAAACTAAAAGATAGTCTACTACTATTTGGTCCTCCCGATATTCAAACAGTCCTGCTATATCCCTCTATCTGCAGACCGCTCATGTGGCTGTCCAAGAGACCCTTAAACAACCCTAGCGTGCCTGCTCCCAGCACCTTACTCGGCAGTGCATTCCACACCCCCACTACCCTTTGTGTGAAAAACTGGCCTCTAATATTCATCTTATACAAACCCCCCCTCACCCTGAGCCCGTGACCCCTCGTTCTATTCATTTCTAATGGTGGAAAAAGCTTACCACCATTTACTCTATCTATACCCCTCATAATCTTATATACCTCTAAAGGATCCCCTCTCAGCCGACGTCTTTCAAGGGAAAACAACCCCAGTGTTTTCAATCTTTCTTCGTAAGACAGCTCTTCCATACTAGGCAGCATCCTGGTAAATCTCCTCTGCACTCTCTCCAGGGCCTCTACAACCTTCCTGTAGTACGGCGACCAGAACTGGACGCAGTACTCCAGATGAGGCCTAACCAACGTTCTATACACCTGCAACATCAGACTCCTACTCTTGTATTCTATACCCCTTCCTATGAAGGCTAACATACTATACGCTTTTCTTACCACATTCTCCACCTGTACTGACACCTTCAGAGACCTGTGAACTTGCACCCCCAGGTCTCTCTGCATCTCTATACTCTGGATAGTTTTACCTTTTATCCTATAACTCCCCTCAGTGAGGGGAGTTTCCGTCCCGGACTCGGGGAGGGGAGTTTCCGTCCCGGACTCGGGGAGGGGAGTTTCCGTCCCGGACTCGGGGAGGGGTTTTGGAAATTCCTTTTACAGGGAATTAGAAGGGGAGCATTTGCACACAGAAAACTCAAAGCAACAGAACTGTTTGTCTCTTCTCAGTTTATATCCTTGACTGACAGTGCTAGATTTTTTGTAACTTTTTATTTGACAGAATGGGAAGGACGTGCAGACTGGGAACGCAACCCAAGCGTCACATCAAATTTTGACAAAGTCGCTCAATTCATTGGAACCTGCATATTACCAGCATATTATTGCGCGTCGTCACAGTGTTTCTGTGATGTAGTTGTTACCACGTTTGCCTCACGTACAAAAGGTCCTCCGAACACAGGCAGAATCATTTTATGGGTGGCACAGTGGTTAGCACTGCTGTCTCACAATGTTAGGGACCTGTGGCTTGGGTCACTATTTGTGTGGAATCTGCTGCCCACCCCCTGACCATATGCTGCTGTCTTAACAGCTTTATCTTTCCACAGAATCTTCCATAATCTGGGATTGTTTCTCCTGCTCTATTGTCCATTTCTGACCACCAAATTCTGTGTCATTTTCATCTCCGTAATTCATTTTGAATGGTGTAACGTGGACTCTGTTTCTCTCTTGACAGATTCTGGCGATGTATTGTCAATCCCCAGCTGCCTGTGGGGAAGATGAAGTTTGACGTTGTTGAACCTCGGCAGTCTGTCTGGTCAAGGTGTTACCACAATGCTGTTAGTTAAGGAGTTACCAGGGGTTATTCACCCAGTGATGATGAAGGAATGGTGATGCATCTTCACAACAACAATTATGTAGCACTTTTCATTTAGTCAGTATTCCAAATCATTTCACACTGAGCTACGTCGAGATATTGGAGAAGGTGACGAAAAGCTTGGTCAAAGAGGTCATTTTTAAGGCGAATCTTAGGGAAAGTGATGGAGAGCAGGGGAGCAGAGCAGGGAGCAGAGGGATCTTGGTGTGTATGTGCATAGATCCCTGAAAGTAGGCAGTCAAGTCGAGAAGGTTGTTAGGAAGGCATATGGAGTCTTAGCTTTTATTGGTAGGGGGATTGAATTTTGGAGCCGCAACGTCATGTTGCAAATGTACAAAACTCTAGTGCGGCCGCACTTGGAGTATTGTGTGCAGTTCTGGTCCCCGCATTATAAGAAAGATGTGGAGGCTTTGGAGAGGGTACAGAGGAGGTTTACCAGGATGTTTGCCTGGTATGGAGGGCATGTCTTATGAGGAGAGGCTGAGGGATTTGAGGTTGTTTTCGTTAGAAAGGAGGAGGCTAAGAGGGGACCTGATCGAAACATATAAGATTATTAGAGGTTTAGATAGGGTGGACAGTGATAGCCTTTTTCCTAGGATGGAAAAAGCTAGCACGAGGGACACAGCTTTAAATTAAGGGGTGATAGTTATAGGACGGATATCAGAGGTAGGTTCTTTACCCAAAGGGTGGTTCGGGAGTGGAATGCCCTGCCTGCAGCAGTTGTAGATGCGCCAAGTTTGGTGGCGTTTAAGAGGTTAGTTGATAAGTATATGAAGAGAAGGGAATGGTTTAGTTTGGAGGGGCATTGCTTTTTATATTGGTCGGCGCAACATCGAAGGCCGAAGGGCCTGTTCTGTGCTGTAATGTTCTATGTTCTAAGGAAGGGAATTCCAGAGTTTGGAGATGTGGAATCTGACAGAATAGCCACCAGTCATGGAGCAATTAAAGTACAAAATATTAAAGAATCCAGAATTAGGGGATCAGCAACATTTGGGAGGATTGTGAGGCTGAAGGAGATTACAGAGATAGGGAGGGGTGAGACCATGGAGGGCTTTGAAAACAAGGATGAGAATTTTAAAATGTATTTCCTCCTTAACCGGGAATCTTTATAGGTCTGTTTTCCCTCTTCTGCTCCTGTATCTGAGCTTTCTGGGTTTGTTGAACTAGCACCCCCAAATCCCATTGTATTACTGCTTTCTCTCTCCACTTAAATAATACTCTGCACTCTCATTCTTCTGTCTAAAATGAACAATTTCACATTTGAGAAGTCCATCCATCCTGGATGGTTGTGAGGCTGGAGGAGATTATAAGGATAGGGAGGGGTGAGACCTATGAAAGGATATAAAATTTGGAATGTGTTTCTTAACCTTTGTGTTGCTTCTTAACCTTGACTTTGTAGGTCAGTGAGCACAGAGGCGATGGGTGAACACGACCCGGTGTGAGTAAGCGCAGTATGGATAACTTCGATTACAGCAAGGTTGAATGTGTGAGCCGGAAGTGCGTCAGGAGAGTTAAAACTAGGGTTAACAAAGAAATTGAGAAGAGTTTCAGCAGCAGATGAGCTGAAACTGAGTTGAGTGATTTTACTGAGGTGGAAAGGGGCAGTTTTGATGATGATGTGGATTTGTGGTTGGAAATCCATCTTAGGGTGAAATATTTCACCGTGATCGTGAACGGTCTGATTCAGTGTCAGACAGTTGCCAGGGAGAGGGATGGAGTCATTCGTTAGGGAGTGAAATTTATAGCAGGGACTGAAGACAATGGCCTCTCAGTATTTAAATAGAAGAAATTTCTGTTCATCCAGTACTGGGTCAGGGTGGTGGGTGTCTTGGGACGTGGGAAGTGATAGTGTTCACATACACCTGCTGATCTTCTCCTTGAGGAGAGTTGAGATCAAGGCTTTGGATATGTCTGTCAAATTTTGGATCAAGATACATAGAAACACACAAGATAGGTGCAGGAGTAGGCCATTCGGCCCTCTGAGCCTGTACCATCATTCAATGGCCAATCATGCTCTTTCAGTAGCCCATTCCCGCTTTCTCTCCATACCCCTTGATCACTTTAGCACCCCTTTGAACATATGTAACAAACTGGCCCCAATAGCTTTCTGTGGTAGAGAATTCCACAGATTAACAACTCTGAGTGAAGAAGATATTCTCAGTCCTGACTGGCTTACTCTTTATTCTTAGACTGTGACCCCTAGCTCTGGACTTCCCCAACATTGGGAACATTTTTCCCACATCTAGCCTGTCCAGCCTATCAGGATTTTATGTTTCATTCTTCTAAATCCCAGTGAGTGTAAGCCCAGTCGATGCAGTCTTTCTTCATATCAGTCCTGCTATTCTGGGAATTGGTCTGGTGAACCTTTGCTGGACTCAGGATAGGAGGCTAAAACTGCACGTTCTCAAGGTACGAACAAAAACTCATTTCTCCCCCTCTTTCCCCTCCCACAGAGTCCTGAGTGAGCCCAGTCTGGATGGCAGGTTCCCTTCCCTGAAGGACATTAGTGAACCAGTTGTGTTTTTACAACAATCCTGCAGCTTTCATGGTCATTTTTTTCCTCGTGCCGGTCCCACAAATTATCTGATTCATTCAGCTCAATTTCACAACCCGCCTTTGTGTTTTTGTGGGTTCTCTCTCACTCCCTTTTTCTAAATCAATTTCACAGGGTATTAGGAGGAGTGAATTTGCAGTGGAGAAATTGAAGCATAACATGAACAACGTGACACGTTTTCAATATTCATCCCAACCTGAATATCGCCAGATGTTTAACGCCGAAGGAGAAAGCACCATTCACAATGGGGAGAAACCGTACACGTGTTGTGTGTGTGGACAGGGCTTCAAACAATCATCTGGCCTGTCGAGACACAAGCGTAGTCACACCGGGGAGAAATCCTGTAAGTGTAGGGACTGCGGGAAGGGATTCTATTTCCCGTTTCAGCTGGAAATTCATCAGCGCAGTCACACGGGGGAGAAGCCGTTCACCTGCTTCCTGTGTGGGAAGGGGTTCGCTCAGTCATCCACCATGCTGAGACACCAGCGGGTTCACGCAGGGGAGAGGCAGTTCACTTGTTCCCAGTGTGGGAAGGGATTCAATCAGTCATCCACCCTGCTGAGACACCAGCAAATCCACACCGGGGAGAGACCGTTCACCTGTTCCGAGTGTGGGAAAAGATTCACTCGGTTATCCCACCTGCTGAGACACCAGCGCGTTCACACTGGGGAGAGGTCGTTCGTCTGCTCGGAGTGTGGGAAGAGATTCGCTCAGTCGTCCCACCTGCTGAGACACCAGCAGGTTCACACCGGGGAGAGGTCGTTCATCTGCCCTGAATGTGGGAAGAGATTCACTGAGTCATCTCACGTGCTGAGACACCAGCGGGTTCACAAACAGTGATGGGATTTTCCTGCTGATCACATTCCAGGACTGAATTATGTCTGTTGGGGTCTGTGTTTGCTGACGTTAATATATCCGACCGTACAAAGCAGGAGATGGCCACTGATCTGCTATTGTCATCCGATAAGATCGCAACTAATCTGATTGTAAAATTCAACCCATATTCCTGCCTACCCCTGATAACCTTTCATCCCCTTATCAATCAAGGATCGATCTACCTCTGCCTTAAAAATGTACAGTCTCTGCTTTCACTATCTTTTGAGAAAGAGGTATCCAGAGAGTCTTAGTCGTCTGTCAGAAAATGTTATACAGGTTTAAACACCTTCCAAGCACTCCAGTTTAATAAGACAAACAGTGACTTCAGGAAGCGTAAAGGAGAACATGCCCCTGTCTACATCAACGAAGTAGAAAGGGTCGAGAGCTTCAAGTTTTTAGGTGTCCAGGTCACCAACAACCTGTCCTGGTCCCTCCACACTGACACTATAAGAAAGTCCACCAACGCCTCTACTTTCTCAGAAGACTAAGGAAATTTGGCACGTCAGCTACAACTCTCATCAACTTTTACAGATGTACCATAGAAAACATTCTTTCTGGGTGTATCACAGCTTGGTCTGGGCTCCTGCTCTGCCCAAGACTGCAAGGAATTACAAAAGATCATGAATGTAGCCCAGTCCATCACACAAACCAGCCTCCCATCCATTGACTCTGTCTACACTTCTCATGTCTTGGCAAAGCAGCCGGCATAATTAAGGACTTTCACATACCCTGGACATTCTCTCTTCCACGTTCTTCCACCGGGAAAATGATACAAAATTGTGAGGTCACGTACCAACCGACTCAAGAACAGCTTCTTCCCTGCTGCTGTCAGACTTCTGAATGGACCTACCTTGCATTAAGTTGATCTTTCTCTACATTCTAACTATGACTGTAATACTACATTCTGCACTCTCTTGTTTCCTTCTCTATGAACAGTATAAAGTGTGCAAGAAACAATAGTTTTCACTGTATGTTAATACATGCGACAATAATAAATCAGTAGTTCAATTATTTCAATGTTTAACACTTCTAGTACCAACTCAAACTTAAAACAGTTGCAACTCATTAACTCTACTGAACTTTAACTCAAACTGAACATTAACCATTTAACTCTTAAACTGCGCTTTAACTGAACAGCAATTTTAATTAGCTAACTGAAAATAGACACTACTGGCCAAGAAATATCCTCGCTGTAGTTTCAATCTTCTCTCTGAAGCATTCTTCAGGGTACAAGCTTTCTTGCGATGGTTGGTTTCTTCCGTGTTAGTGCTACCAAACAAAGAATTCGCATGTCTTTGATCCACAATTCTCCTCTTGTTTCCAGAAGTTTCTCTATCATCCAGCCATCAGAAACTGATCACATGGCTTGAACATCCAGAGAAATTACTTTTGAACGACACCATGATGCTTAGCTCATTTTACATACCCCACACGTGGCA
Organism: Sphyrna mokarran; assembly: GCA_024679065.1. Classification (NCBI taxonomy): domain Eukaryota; kingdom Metazoa; phylum Chordata; class Chondrichthyes; order Carcharhiniformes; family Carcharhinidae; genus Sphyrna; species Sphyrna mokarran. The sequence continues at coordinate 12,742,144 of JAGIQG010000038.1, read as the reverse complement.
GCCATATAAATCGGAGCCACGCTGTCTCAGTTAACGTAAACAACTTCCCTGATCTGATCAACACAGAAAGCTTCAGATCACTCTACCACCTGCATCTGCTTTTAATCTGTAAGTTGACCAAAATTCCCAGCATGCTTAGCTCTCAGCCAGAATAGCTATTTTAAAGCCACTATTGCCATTTTTGTTGTTGAATCGTTATTGTAGCTATTCGTTCTCCATCCACAGAAAAGGTATTCTCCTCATCTCTTAAATGGGAATGCCTTATTTTTAAAAAAAGGTGACCCCCTAGTTCTAGATTCCCCAACAAGAGGAAACATCTCCATATTCGCTCTGTCGAGACTGCTTGGATCCTAGAAGTTTCAATCAAGTTGTCTCTTAATCTTCCAAACTCTGGTCAATCTAGCATAATCTTTCTTCGTAAGGCAATCAATCTGTTCCTGGTATTAGTCTGGTAAACCTTCTCTGAATTGCTTCTAATGCATTTACAGCTTTCTATAAAGAAAATGAACTTTAGCCCAGTTTTAGGATTTAATATCGTGGACAAAATGCTAATAAATGAGATCTGAGTAAAATGCAATGTGTTGAATCTTTTTAGTACCTCGATAATTTATTCTGAAATTAGTCCTTCTCCCTGTTTCTCCTCCATTCTCGAGTGTGAGGAGTAAATAGAACAATGGCAAGAGGGTCGGAACTCAGGGGAAATTAAATAAGAAAGATATCACGGACACAAGTCAAACTGAGTTGTAATGCTGCTATTAAAGATTAAAGCAGTTTTTCAATTATTTAATTGGGGTGGCACAGTGGTTAGCACTGCCGTCTCAGCATCTGGGTTCAATTCCAGTAAATTTTTCTGACAATTGACAATGGTTTCATGGTCAGCAGTAGATTCTTAATTCCAGACATTTTTTATTGAATTTATTGGATTCGAACCTGGGTTCCCCAGAACGTTAACTTACTTTCTGGATTCATAGTCTAGTGAGAATACAACTAGGCCATTGCCTCCCCATTCTGAATTTTTATCCCATATTGACAGAGATTACTTTTCCAAATTCTGTTATAAAGCAACGTGAGGATTTGTGGATAGAAAACTGAAACCAAACATCAGATCAGGACTCCAGTCATCAAGACCTGAATATCATTGGATTTGATCATGCAAGGGAAAAATATTTGTTTGTTCCACCTGCAAGAGAAGATTTCAGACATCAGTCTGATGAAGAAGCACCAAGACGCATACACAGCTATTCCAGTGAACTGACTGTGGAAAGAGTTTTACACAATAAGAAGTCTCAAATTAAAGTCCAACAGGTTTATTTGGTAGCGAAAGCCACTAGCTTTCGGAGCACTGCCCCTTCGTAAGTGGAAAGAGTTCTAACCAGTTACACAGCCTGAAATCGCATTGCAGCATTCACAGCGGGGAGAAAAAAAACGGACAAGTGTTCCGTGTATGGAAGAGGCTTTGACTGATTACCTAACGTGGAGTGAAATAAACCCACCGGCACAATGGAGAAACCCTGAAAATGTGCAGAGTGTGAGAAGGGAATTCAAATTCCCCTTCCCAGATGGGAACTCATCAACGGAATCACACCACAGAGAGAAAATGCAGAAACTGTGGGAAGGGATTCAATTATCCTTCTAGGCCGGAAATCCATCAGTGCAGTCACTTTGGAAAGAGGTCCTTCACCTGCTGTGTGTGGGGGGGGGTTCGATTCAGTCAGTCTTCCAACCTGCTGATGTACAAACTGAAGAGAGACTCTTCATCTACACCGACTGCAGAAGGAAGTTTAGACAATCATCTAACCTCATCGCACACCAACGCATTTGCACTGGGGAGAAGCCATTTGCCTGTTTTGTGGGCAGGAAGGGATTTATTCAGTCAGCTGTGGTGCACGCCAGCAAGTTCACAGTGAGAAGAGGCCGTTCAGCTGCACCGACTGTTGAAAGGGGTTGAGGCATTTAGGGCACCTCATTGTATACCAGCAAATTCACATCGGAGAGAGACCGTTCATCTACTGCAAGCGTGGGAAGGGATTCACTGATTCATCCGGACTTCTGATACACTAGCGAGTTCACAGCGGAGAGAAGCCATTCACTGGCACCAAGTGTGGCAAGGGATTCGCTCATCCCATCTGCACTAAGTGTTTGATTCTGCTGTTACTGCAGCTGTTAACTACATGCAGGACTGAACTGTCTATTTAACTTCCACATGAGCTATGTGTCTTAGTGAGCATGCCTTGCTTCTCTAGTTGTTGAATAACTGGGAGGACACCAGCGATAAATGTTGGGCTGATACAGTACTGTCTGGTATAGGGTGGTGGTGTTCCAGCGAATGAGGCTCGTTCCACTTGGAGTCGAAAATAAGAACATAAGAAATAGGAGCAGGAGTCGGCCATCCGGCCCCTCGAGCCTGCCCCGCCATTCAATAAGACCATGGGCCACAACCATTCTTATCTCGGACCCATCTCAGGTGGTTCATCCAGCCTTCCTTTTGCAAAGCATTGATAAACCCTGTTACCTTCCCCTCTTTAAAATCCAGAGAGGAATTTCACTGAATCGGGGCTGGTCCCACCCAAATCTGAGTGGTCACTTCATGAGGACCGGAGTGAGTTCTAGTGGGTTTAGTCTGCTGGGAGTTTTAACATAGAACACTACAGGACAAACAGGCCCTTCGGCCCACAAGTTGCGCCGATCACATCTATACCTACCAAGCCATAGACCCATCTATAACCCCCTATCCCATTAAATCCCATATACTCATCCAGAAGTCTTTTAAAAGACCCCAGCGAGTTCGCCTCTACCACCACCAACGGCAGCCGATTCCATTCACTCACCACCCTCTGAGTGAAAAACTTACCCCTGACATCCCCTCTGTACTTGCCCCCCCAGCACCTTAAATCTGTGTCCTCTCGTAGCGACCATTTCAGCTCGGGGAAATAGCCTCTGAGAATCCAGCCTATATCTATTCCTCTCAACGTTTTATAAACCTCTATCAGTTTTACTTCACCTCCACTTGCCCCTTGTGCTGTTAAAAATCGGTCGTCAATGGAGTCTTTTATATTTCAGTGGTAGACAGGTTAATTCTGCTCTGGTGTCTAGAAGACAGTCTATGTATTGATCGCCCACCCTCATCGTCGCGTATATCCCATTTCCCCTCTGCTCCACTAGTGTTAGAAGGGAGTCTGTGAGGGTAAGGGCAGGCTCTTGTCACTTTTTGCTACTGTGGCTAGCAACACATCTTGTTGCTCTGTGGTGAGCTGCTTACTTTGTCAAGTGTTCTTCATCTCAAACCGAGGCTGAGACCAATGGTGTTCTTGACCTCCTTTAGCCCGCTGCTTGGCTCGGCATGTTTTCGCCCAGTGACCTTCTCTTCTGCAACTGTGGCATTTTCCCAGGAACCTCATTTTGTGGAGCCCGTCTGAATCCTTGAGTTTCCTCCTGTTTGCAGAGCGTAAATTTTAGCTCCCGTTTCTCAATCTATTTGGTTTCGCCACTCTGCCAACACCCCAAATGTTGTTCCAACTTTGTCCCGTTCTGCCAAGTGTAGCGTTACCATCTTCGCCAATTCTGACTTTAGGGATGGTGACAAATGCAGCTTTCGTGAATCCAAAAGTAGTGGCATCCATTTAATCGTAGAATCATAGAACCTTACAGTGCAGGAAGAGGCCCTTCGAGTCTGCACTCAACACAGTCCCACCCAGGCCCTACCCCCATATCCCTACATATTATACCCACTAATCCCTCTAACCTAAGCATGCCTGGACACTAAGGGGCAATTTTTTAGCATGACCGAACCCGCACATCTTTGGACTGTGGGAGGAAACCGGAGCACACGGAGGAAACCCACGCAGACACGAGGAGAATGTGCAAACTCCACTCACGCAATAATCTGAGCTGGGAATTGAACCCAGGACCCTGGAGCTGTGAAGCAGCAGTGCTAACCCGCTGTGAAGCAGCAGTGCTAACCCACTGTGCTACTGTGCTGCCCACAGGTCCATCGATTTCTACTCCCAAATGTTCCATCCACACCGCTGTAAACTGTTCGTCGTATTCTGAGACCTCTTCAGTATCTTCCTGTTCACAGGCCAGTATTTTTTCTCAGTCCTCTTTGGAGCAGCTGAATATCTGTAGCCAGCGCTTAGTGGCGTCCCTTCCTGCAACTAGCTTTGTTTGTCTGCACCCAAAGCCATTTCTGCTTCATATTGTAGTCTCTTTGCCACTCCTCCTGGCACCATTGCGGTTATAATCTGAACTCCATCCCACAGATGGAGTTGGAAGATAGCTTTGAGATGGCTTTATTGATCCCAGGTCTCCTTAGGATGTGGCAGCTGTTTAGCACATTTACCCTGGGTCTGCCAGCTCATGCCTTGTCTAATGGTTTTGCCATCTGCCAAAGTTGCCTCAGCCTTGATATTGACCCATTTTGGTCTTTAACAGTGCGGGGTCTTACGTCAGCAGTCCCTTCTGCAGTATCGTTGCCCTGTACATCACACTTCCTTTCCTGTCTGCTGCATGCTAGGGTAACCTGGCCTGCACTCAAAAGGACAAAGAACAGTACAGCACAGGAAACAGGTTCTTCGGCCCCTCCAAACCTGCGCCGCTCATTGGTCCAACTAGACCATTCTTTTGTACCCCTCCATTCCCAGTCTGTTCATGTGCCTATCTAGATAAGTCTTAAATGATCTCAGCCTCCACCTACCCTGCTTGGCAGCACGTTCCAGGCCCCCACCACCCTCTGTGTAAAACACGTCCCTCTGATATCGGAGTTATACCTCGCACCCCCCCCCCCTCACCTTGAACCTGTGACCCTTCGTGACCGTCACTTTTGACCTGGGAAAAAGCTTCCCACTATTCACCCTATCCATACCCTTCATAATTTTAAACACCGCTATTAGGTCTCCCCTCATTCTCTGTCTTTCCAGGGGGAACAACTCTAGTTTACCCAATCTCTCCTCATAGCTAAATGTATAGCTATAAATATATCAACATGTATATTCCTTTAAACGTTGGCTCTTTGTAAGATGGGGTCCTTTTAAACTCGGTTCTCAGCTTTAAGGGTCTTATTATCTCTTAAATTCCACTTGTAATTTTTCTAACTCCTTTTTATTTTCCAACTGTTTATATACTGTCAAAATGTGGTCATGTTGGGAACTCTTTATAATATCATTTCTGTTGTCAGATGATGGCAAGGGGCCATCCTTATCCTTCATGTGGGTAATCTTCCCCCAGACACTCTTTATCTCATCCAAAGGCCACTGTCTTTTGGAGGTGCCATACTTCTATTCAATCTCAGTACAGGGCAAGACAAATTGCTGCTCTATGTACTCTTTTACTTGCTGCAGAATTTCATCCGCTGACACATTACGTGGGCCTGCCCTCCTTTCACTGTGGTCAGCAACTGATTCTGTGGAGTTTTGGTCTGACTTTTCGCTTCTGTCATGGCTACAAAGGGTTAACAGGTCTTGAGCCATTGGCTTTCTAGCTGGGTCGGAGTCAATGATCACAGATGCCGCCAAAATGAGATATCCTCAAGCGGGGCCTCAACCCGTAGTATGCCAGTTTGTTAGGGTCAATGCAAAAGGAAAGACAACTTGGACAAACGACCAAGGACTCTTAAACAATAGGAGTCCTTACCACTGGGTCGCGATGTGGGCTTGATGCCCTGGATCGGTCCAAAAGGCCTTTTGCTACCCTGCTCGCAACACCAAAACTGTAGGGTCTGTTCTCTTCTTAGAATAGATGTAGGCAAAACTGGTCTGAAGTGAAACTTTTTTTTATTGAGCATCATTTAAAATTAAAAACTGCAAAAGTGAAAAGAGAATGGGCAGGCGGTTGGGGACTGGCTTCATGGTCAGGCCTTGTACAGCTTGATTTTGTATAGGATTCAATTAAATGCACATAGCTGTGTAGAACATTATAACATCTCAGTTATCTGAGTTATGGAATTAATAGGTACAAAAATTCTCTAACCAACACATCCCAGGATGCCAAGGGGCAATTTAGCATGACCCATCTACATGGTTGGAATGCAGGAGGAAACCCCAGAGCATCTGGAGGAAAGCTACGGGGAGAATGTGCAAACTCCACACAGACAGTGACCCAAGCCGGGAATCGAACCTGGGTCCCTGACGCTGTGAGGCAGCAGTGCTAACCCACTGTGCCCCCGCTCGGCAGCAATAGCCTGTCCCAAAATACACCTTGGCAGGCCTATTGCCATCCGGTGGTGGAAGTGCCCAGTGGGAATCTATGCAGGGATCCTCCTCCACTATCTTGGGGACCTGGGGTGCGGGGTGATGCATGTCTTTAAAAATTCATTCATGGGATGAATGCTTCCAGCCAGTGGGCAATGTGCGGTTATCCGCCTGCACCATCTCATTCAGCAGTGCCGTACAACCAAAGGTTACACCAGTTCACGGGCTCCCAAGAGACCTGCCCTTTTTGCAATCTTGTGGAGTCCGTGAACCATGTCCGTGTTTCATGTTGCACAACTTTTTCTGTTTCCTCAAAAACCTTTTACTTATGCTTTGTTTACACTTCAGTCCCATGCTCCCGATCTATGGACATCCGGTGCAGAGGGAGGGCAGGGAAGGCAGAAGGCCCCCTCGTGAACCTGCTCCCGGGCCTGGCAATACTTGCCATCTACAGGTCCAGGCAGCGGGTGACCGAGGGGGTTGTCCGCCCGAAATGTCTGTCGCTCTATCGAGGCCTGGAGTGGGACACTAGGAGAGGGAGTGGGGGCACGCAAGTGTCCAAAGGCACCATTAATGCCTTCTGTGCCTGTTGGGCTACCACGTGGGTTTGGGTGCATTATTGACCCCTTCAATCACATTTTGATTTGATGTTTTAAGTTTCCGTTCTACTTTGTCCTTTGTTTTGGGTGGTTCCCCTCCTTTTGGGAGCTGTCCATTTTAATTTGTCCCTGAATTCATCCGATTCAGTTTATTTAATTGACCAAAAAGAGCAGCGATGAAACTTTTCATGCTGGAATTTTATCCCTCAGTTTTTAGCTCAGAGGGATTGAAGTGGGGACTTTCTCCTGTAAAGTTGCAGTGATAATGAGTATCCTGGGGAAATGAGTGTGAATCCCCCAGTCCCAGGGGAACTGACCATCCCTCTCTAATTCCCAAACAGAAAATGCTGCCAATAATCAGCAACTCAGCCTGAGACTGTGGCCCCGCCCACCATCTGAAACCGTCACAATGCCCGGCTGACTGACAGCAGCCCCGGACCAATAGGAAGAGAGGGGGCGGGGCTGGAGGACCGAGCTGGCGCGGCTGGTCCTCCAACTAATCGGAGTGAATAACGGGCAGGGCTGGGAGTGGAGCATGCGTAACATTGGTAAGTTAACATCGATGAGTCGAGTCATCTTTTGTCTAAACGGTACGTGGGTGGAATGGTGGCTCCGAAGGAGAGATGGAAAGAGAGGTTTTGTAAATAGGTTGTGTAAACATCGAACCCCGAAAAAGAATTTCCCGGTTCCCCGCTTGCACTGAGCGGAGCTGAGTTTCTTTCCCCGTTTCCGACCGGACTTCACAGCCGCCATCTTTCCAGCCGGCAATGTGCGGTTATGCGCCTGCGCCATAGCCATCTTTCTGAGGGGCACTGTAAAGACAGCGCATGCCTAGTCCCCATTTTTGTTGGGGGCGATATGAGAACAGCTCATGCCCAGTCCCCATGTTGGGACACTTCTTCAATGTTGGGAACAACTGGACAGTCTGGCTTTGTTTCCCACAGAGGAGAGGAGGCTGAGGGGAGTATCTGACAGAGGTGGACAAAATGGATAGGGTAGATCGTAAGAATATTTGCCCCACAGCAGACACGCAGCATAGGTTTATGGTGGTGTGTTTTAGAGGAATGTGAGGGGGAAAAAAATCACCCAGGGGATTATGGAAATATGGAATGCACTGCCTGAATGGGTGGTGGAGGCAGGAACTCTCGCAACAGTTACAAAGCATTTTGGCAAACACTTAAATTGCCAAGGTATAGAAGGCATAGTCCAAATCTAGGTAAATGGGATTAGTATAGGTTGATATTTGATGATTGGCATAGATATGCTGGGCTTGTTTCTGTGCTGTACAATTCTATGAATCAGCAGATATGAGGAGGACAAAACTTGGTGCAAGACTAGAAGGGGGAATGGAGCTCTATGGATGTATGATTAAATGTTAAAGTTAAAGTCACAAATAAAGTTTACATTTAACATTGCAATTAAGTTACTATGAAAATTCCCTAGTCGCAACACACTTGCGCCTATTCGGGTCAATGCACCTAACCAGCACGTCTTTCAGACTGTGGGAGGAAACCAGAGCACCTGAAGGAAACCTGCACAGATACGGGGAGACTCCACACAGACAGTGACCCAAACTGGGAGTAACATTTGACACTGGGCCAAGGAAGGAGATATTTGGGCAGGTGACTAAAAGCTTGGTCAAAATAGGAGGTTTCAAGGAGAATCTTTAAGGGGGAAGGCGAGGCGGAGAGGGTTAAAGAGGAAATTCCAGAGCTGATAGTCCAGGCAAATAAAAGAATGGTCACCAATCATGGAGTAATTAAAATCAGGAATGTTTAAGAGACTGGAATTAGATGAGCCTAGAGATTTCGGAGGGTGTGTATCTGGAAGAGATTACAGAGAAAGGGATGGTCACAACCATGGAGAAAAACATGGATGAGAATTTTAAAATTTTGATGCTTCTTCACCAGGAATTATTGTAGTTCAGTGAGCACAGGGTGATGGGGAAACAAGACTTGGTGCAAAGTAAACACCCAAGCAATAGAATTTTAGATGAGCTCAAGATTACTGGGAGGTTAAATTTGGGAGTCTGGCCGGGAGTGCGTTAGGATAACATAGAACATTACAGCGCAGAACAGGCCCTTCGGCCTTCGATGTTGTGCCGACCAATTAAGAAAAAGCAATGACCCTCTAACCTAAACCATTCCCTTTTCATCCATAAACTTATCTACTAACCTCTTAAACGCTCCCAAACTTGGCGCATCTACAACTGCAGCAGGCAGGGCATTCCATACCCTTACCACCCTCTGGGTAAAGAACCTACCTCTGACATCCGTCCTATAACTACCACCCCTTAATTTAAAGCTATTAAAATTATTAATAATTTTAATAATTACATCTAGAGATAACAAATGACTGAAAAAGAGTTTCAGCAGCAGAGCTGAGACTGAGGTGGAACGGGGCGATCTTGGTAAAGTTGTGAACAGTCTGATTCAGTCCCAGACAGTTGTCAGCGAGTTGAATGGAGTCAGAATCCAGGAAGTGGATTTTATAGTGAGACTGAAAACAATGACTTCAGTTTTCCCAATTTTTAAATGTAGGAACCTTCTTCTTCAGTACTTGACTTCAGACAAGTCAGAACAATGAGGGACTCAGAAGGGAAATTAGAGGTGATGATGTTCACCTATACCTCCTATCCTGGCCCTTCTAGGCGGTGGAGCTTTGAATATTCTGTCAATTATTTGACAGATATAAGAAATCTTTATCCTTTACTGCTGTTTGTCTGACTTCAGTGTCTTGGTGTATCTCTACCTATCTCATTCTCTCTCTTGTTATATCTCTCTCTTTCTCCTGTGACAGAGATTAAAGTCTTGTATAGATCCAGGGTGCATTCTATGTCTCCTTCCATAAATCAATTTCACAGGAGTGAAAAGTTCAAAGCAAACATCACATCAGGATCTGAATTGCCCAATCGCCCAACTTACCATAAACTGAATATCATAGGATTTTGAACATGGAAGAAAAAAGCACCATTGACAGTGGGGAGAAAGTGTACACGTGTTCTGTGTGTAAACGAGGATTCAGCCAAGCATCAGACCTGTCAGAACACAAATGCAGCCACATTGTGGGCAAACCGTGGAAATGTGGGGATTGTGGGAAGAGATTCAGTTACCCATCCCGACTGGAAACTCATCGACGCATCCACACTGGGGAGAGACCATTCAGTTGCTCTCGTTGTGGGAAGGGATTCACTCAGTCATCCAACCTGCTTAAACACCAGGGAGTTCATACCGATGAGAGACCTTTTAAATGTCCAGACTGTGGGAAGTGTTATAAAAGTTCCAGGGAGCTGATGTCCCATCAACGTGTTCACACTGATGAGAGACCGTTCAGATGCTCAAACTGCGGGACTGGATTCAAATGGCCATCTCAACTCACTGAACACCAGCGAGTTCACACTGGGGAGAGGCCATTCACATGTTCTCAATGTGGGAAGGGGTTTAATCATTCATCCAACTTGCTGACACATCAACGGGTTCATAGTGATAAGAGACCTTTTAAATGCCCAGATTGTGAGAAATGCTTTAAAAGTTCTGTGGAACTAAAGTCCCATCAACGTGTTCACACTGACGAGAGACCATTCAGGTGTTCTCACTGTGGGTCTGGATTCAGGCACTCATCTCAACTCACTGCACACCAGCGAGTTCACCTGGGGAGAGACCGTTCATCTGCTCCTCGTGCGGAAAGAGATTCACTCAGTCATCCCACTGGCTGAGACACCAGCAGATTCACATATAATGATACTGACTGAATTATTCTGATCGTCACATCCAGGACTAAATGTCTATTTTTGCTGATGTTAATAAAGATAGGCTACATTTATGTAAGAATATAATAAGAGAAATATATCAAGCTTGGTGATACATATGGCGTGTTGATTCTTTTGAGAAAAAAATGTGAACACAAAGTAATTGAATGAATGGCTCTCTTCCTTTGTCTCTTCCTTCCAACTACAGTGAAGGTCTCATAGAGCTTCTTTATCTTTTGTATGCAGTATTGACTGTTGTCCCCTGGTATCACAATGAAATGGAGCTATTATTTGTCTTAATCCATCAATTATTACAATCAGTAATAAAAACAAAGTACTGCAGATGCTGGAGATCTGAAATAAGAACAGAAAATGCTGGATTTAATATTACATAAGAACTAGGAGCAGGAGTAGGCTGTCTGTCCCCTCGAGCCTGCTCCGCCATTCAATAAGATCATGGCTAATGTACTTACACACCCATTCACCATAACCCTGAATTCCTTTACTGTTCAAAATTTTATCTATCCTTGCCTTAAAAGGATTCAATGAAGTAGCCTCAACTGCTTCACTGGGCAGGGAATTCCACAGATTCACAACCCTTTGTGTGAAAAAGTTCCTCCTCAACTCAATCCTAAATCTGCTTCCCCTTATTTTGAGGTCATGCCCTCTAGTTCTAGTTTCATCTGCCAGTGGAAACAATTTCTCTGCTTCTATCTTATCTATTCCCTTCATGATCTTATATGTTTCTATAAGATTTCCCCTCATTCTTCTGAATTCCAATGAGTATAGCCCCAGTCTACTCAGTCTCTCCTCATAAGCCAACCCTCTCAACTCTAGAATCAATCAAGTGAATCTCATCTGCACCTCCTCCAGTGCCAGTATATCCTTTCTCAAGTAAGGAGACCAAAACTACAAAGTACTGCCTCACGAGCTCCTTAAACAGTTGCAACATAACTTCCCTGTTTTTAAACTCCATCCCTCTAACAATGAAGGACAAAATTTCATTTGCCCTCTTAGTTACCTGCTGCACCTGCAAACCAACTTTTTGATTCCTGCACAAGGACACCCAGGTGTCTTCACGCTGCAGTTTTTTAGTTTTTAAATAAAAGTCCATTTTGCTGTTTTTCCCACCAAAACGGATGACCTCACATTTACCATCTGCATCCATCTGCCAAACCCTTACCCACTCACTCAGACTATGTATATCCCTTTGCAGACTTTCAGCACCCTCTGCACACTTTGCTCTGCCATCCATTTTAGTGTCATCTGAAAATTTTGTTGCATTACACTTGACCCCCAATTCCAAATCATCAGTGTAAATCATTAAACAATTGCGGTCCCAACACTGATCCCTGAGGCATACCACTACTCACTGATCGCCAACCAGAAAAACAACCATTTAGCTCCCACTCTTTGCTTTCTGTTCATTAACCAATCCTCTATCCATGCTAATATATTGCCCATAACACCATGCACCTTTAACTTATGCATCTGCCTTAGGTGCAGCATCTTGTCAAATGCCTTATGGAAATCCAGATACACAATATCCAAAGGTTCCCTATTGCCAACTATGCACGTAATGTTCCCAAAGAATTCCACCAAATCAGTCAAACATGATCTGCCCTTCATGAACCCGTGCTGCATCTTCCCAATGGGATAATTTATATTCAGATGTCTAGCTATTTCTTCCTTGATGATTCAAGCATTTTCCCCACTACAGAAATTAAGCTAACCAGCCTATAGTTACCCACCTGTAATCTATCTCCTTTTTTTAAGTGGTGTCACATTGTGTATTTGCTGCTCACGATGTGGTGTGCTGTTCACAACGGGATGTCTTCGATACTACAGAAGTTCAGTCTAGATTAGGTGATTGTTTTCTGGAATATCTTAATCCTTACTGCAGGAGTGTTCTTCAGCTTCCGGCAGTTTCCTATTTGAATTCTCCACTGCAGTCGTGATCTGATCTCGTGGTCCTCAGCATCCTGCTCTATTTCAGTGAAATTCAAGGAAACAACCTAATTTTTGATTAGACACTTCAGACTCAATATTATTTCAACAATTCCAGACCCACTCCCTTTTATCAGATAGTCAGTGCTGCTAATGATATTGCTGTTACTATTTAACCCTCCTCCTTACATGTATTTTGTTCCTTCACTTCTCCTATGAGTTTATTTACCCCTCTCATTCTCACACAATGCTGTCTTGCCCTTGCTCATCTTCCCCTTTTTTAATTCAATCACTCCAGCCTTCCATCCTATCACAAGACTCTGTTTTTCTTCTGCTCCCCTTCCCCTTTCCCTGACTCCCTGTACCCGTTTGTAAATCTCTGAATTCTTCCAATTTGGATAAAAGGTCAGCGACCTGAAATATTCTGTTTCCCTCTCCGTAGAAGCTGTTCAACCTGATGAGTTTTTCCAACATTTTCTGTTTTCATTTTGAATTCCAGCACCTGCTGTGTTGTGTTCTTTGTGCCACAGTCACAGAGGGAACTAGGGGGTGAGTGTGGCGTTGATGTGTCTAGAGGCTGACAGAGGGGAGAATAAATACAAAAAAAAGTTTGCAGATTGTAGTATATAAGAAATAAACAGTCTAAACTGCTGATGCTTCAGGGACAAAAGTGGGTAGAAATGGAACAGATTTTTCTTCTTGCTCTTCAAACTGACAGAAACACAGGCTGAATGGCCTCTTTTCTGCGCTGTAACTTAAAAAAATGTTCACAGGGATATAGGCATTGCTGGCATGCTGGAGTCAACCACATTGTTGTAGATGCAGAGTCACATGCAGGTAGACCAGGTAAGGGCAACAGATTTTGTTCCCTCAAAGACAATAGTGAACCAAATGGGGTGTACTTTACTTCTATAATTGTTTCATTTTCGTCTGCATTGCTGCTGCCTTCCTAACCATTCTATCATAAGCAACACCAGAAACACAGTGCCATGTTTGGGTGGAAAGCAAATCACTTCTTCAGTTAATTGCTGTTTGCTGGAACATGGAATTCAGACTTTGTGAAATTTTCCGACAAGTTGCTCAGGTATAACTTTCAATTTCCAAATCCCACCAACGGAATCATTGGCTTCTGAGAAACTTACAAGATAACACATAGGGGTAACACTGTGGTTAGCACTGCTGCCTCACAGCTCCAGGGACCCAGGTTCGATTCCTGGCTTGGGTCACTGTCAGTGTGGAGTTTGCACATTCGCCCCATGGGTTTCCTTCCAAAGACATGCTGTTTAGGTGCATTGGCCATGCTAAATTCTCCCTCGGTGTACCCGAACAGGAGCTGGATTGTGGCAACTTGGGGAATTTCACAGTAACTTCATTGCAGTGTTAATATAAGCCTTACTTGTGACTAATAAATAAACTATAACTTTACAGCAGACGTTCATCACTGAAAGCAAGTGACACACGTCAAATTCTAAACACTTGTTTGTCACACCTCTTTCTGCTTCTGCCCCTGCCTCCCCTCCAGCTCTGTTTACCCGTCCAACTCCCTGCCACTTCTTGATGCAAACACGGTTTGTGAACCCAAATCTTCCCTGGAAAGGAGGGGAAGGGAATTGCACTGAGAAGAGATGGATTTGCATCGTCAGTATCAATTCTTTATGTCAATGTATTGGGGAAACCTTGTTAATATAGAAAAATTGTACACAGAATCTGCAAAAACAGCTTCAAGGACAATTAAATTAGAGGGGGAATATCAGATTTATGTAAAAGGTGAAGGAAATTGAAAGAAATTTGTATGCTCTTGAAAAAACTGGCATTGTCATGGAGGGTGAATGGCCACCTCTTCTGCTGTGCCATTGTCGATCAGTCTGATGAGAACAGCCAAATTCAATTTCTTCAATAAAATACCCATGTTTCTGCATGAGGGTACTGAGGAGCAGTGCCTGGCAATACAACATGACATAGATAGGCTGGTAGATTGGGCAGATAGATGGCAAATGGAATTTAATCCGCATAAATGCGAGGTGATGCATTTTGGCCGGAATAATGTAGAGGGGAGTTATAGGATAAAAGGTAAAACTATCCGGAGTATAGAGATGCAGAGAGACCTGGGGGTGCAAGTTCACAAGTCTCTGAAGGTGTCAGTACAGGTGGAGAATGTGGTAAAAAAAAGCGTATGGTATGTTAGCCTTCATAGGAAGGGGTATAGAATACAAGAGTAGGAGTCTGATGTTGCAGGTGTATAGAATGTTGGTTAGGCCTCATCTGGAGTACTGCGTCCAGTTCTGGTCGCCGTACTACAGGAAGGATGTAGAGGCCCTGGAGAGAGTGCAGAGGAGATTTACCAGGATGCTGCCTGGTATGGAAGGGCTGTCTTACGAGGAAAGATTGAAAACACTGGGGTTGTTTTCCCTTGAAAGACGTCGGCTGAGAGGGGATCTTTTAGAGGTATATAAGATTATGAGGGGTATAGATAGAGTAAATGGTGGTAAGCTTTTTCCACCATTAGAAATGAATAGAACGAGGGGTCACGGGCTCAGGGTGAGGGGGGGTTTGTATAAGATGAATATTAGAGGCCAGTTTTTCACACAAAGGGTAGTGGGGGTGTGGAATGCACTGCCGAGTAAGGTGATGGGAGCAGGCACGCTAGGGTTGTTTAAGGGTCTCTTGGACAGCCACATGAGCGGTCTGCAGATAGAGGGATATAGCAGGACTGTTTGAATATCGGGAGGACCAAATAGTAGTAGACTATCTTTTAGTTTCGTCTCGGGAATGTCTTAGTTTTTTTTAGCATGTTTAATTAAGTCTTATTTGTTTTCGCAGGCAATTCGGTCCACCTTGTTGACCAACAAGGGGCATGCATGCGGCATGTCATGCAAGAGCTGCTCTTGGAGGTTGCTTCAGGAGTTGCCTGGTGCTTCACGTCGTCAGTGTATGCTTAAACTGGACCATCTGATGGGCAACATGACAGCTCAGAGACTATCGCTGTTGCTGTGCAGACACATGGATTTGGGCCTGTGTCTGCGGGAGTTTGCGCGTTCTCCCCGTGGTTGCGTGGGTTTTCTCCGGGTGCTCCGGTTTCCTCCCACATCCCAAAAATGTGCTCTTAGGCTGATTGGGTAACAAATTGTCCCTATATTGGTCCCTATATGGGAATCTTCAACAATAGGCATAGCCTAAAGTCAAGGATATGTCATTAAGACGTTAGGGCGGCGGCGTGGGCTCGTTGGGCCGTGCTGTGCTGTTTCCTGTGCTGTGTTGCTCTTTGTTCTTTGACCTGAAACCAGATAGCAACATTATCAAAACCCACTCATATAAGCGAGAGGGAGTTTCATAATGTTTGTTTGATGTGTAAAAACACAACCTTAACAGACATGTGGTATTTTATTTCTTTTGAGTTTTGCAATGATCTGCAAAATGCAGGAATAACTAATGAATTGCAGAAAGGTAGATTGTCCCATTAGAATCATAAAGTAACACAGATGATTAATGTTAAATCAATTTCTCTGCCACATTGTTAACACTGTCAGCAGAACTGTGCTTCCACAAAACAAATTTCTGACGTGCAATCAGACTGCATGGTTTGAGATTTTAGACCAGTTCCTGAGCCAGTGAGTATGGTTTCTGCAGTGTAGTGGTCATCACGTTTGCTGTGGGTAGAAACATGATTAAATCTCACTCATCTAAATGTGAAGGTAATCTCCTTAATTCACTTTTGCTGTTAAATATTAACTGAATATAGTACCTCACTCAAAATTACTTTTTCGTAGTCTTTATGATGGTAGAGGAGATAAAACTACTCGAGAGAGATGTGGGAACTGCAACTCTGTGCAGATCGGATGGAATGTCTCTTTCTGACACAGAGACAGAATTTTTCAAAATATTCCAGCTTGCTTCATCCACTATATTGACCCTTTCAGATCGCTTTCACCAGAGATAAGTCTCTCCTCCAAAGTGACTTCTAGAACAAATGACTTGTTCAGCCAATAGAAAGAGCTGTTAGCTAGAACATGAAATCGAGAGTGAGGTGAGATAGCTCCACAAGCTGACAAACAATCTTAGCCATTGCCAGAGCCTTTGTGTAGTCATCTTATTTTAAAATCACACAATACTCCGTGTGGATCAATACTCTCCTCACTCTCGTTACTTTTAGAACATCAAGGATGCATTAATATTAATAAATCTAAGAGACCCCAGATTTGTTAAGAACCCCATTGATGTTCAATGTGAGGATATTCCAAAACCTCAGAAGGTAAACCCAGAACACCGGTTCTTGACTGTTTTGCCGTTTGCTATGAGGAAAGAGATGAAACCCAGTGAAAAATGGTCTAGTCTTGTCGTAATTGATCAAATGAAGAAGAATGTTTATTTAACTATGAAACACACAAGAAAGGCATCCATACTGCATTAAAAAAATGCCGAACTACAACAATGTCTACACACAGTATATTAAATTAATCCATTTGTAAATCTCTCCCCTAAACTCTGAGAATATACCACCCCAAAACAACATTCCTTAGATTTCACTATATTAAGCCAAATGTAGCAATAATCACTACATGGTATCTTTATTTTGGAGTAATTTTCTTCAGCTTTAGATTAGCAAACATCTACGGTTTAAATCACAGTGGATAGTCAAAAGCTTATTTTGAAGAGAATTCAGCTTCCAGTTGGGTGTGGCTGTGATCTTCTTGACCCATCCGCTCTTCTCACTACAGGACCAATCATGCCACTGAAATATGTTTATTCTTTTGATCTTGTCTTTTCTGAACAACTTATCTGCGACGTCCCTGTTAAGAACATTTCATTCATAACCTTCCCCTTTTTAGTAAGTACCACATCCATTCTTATTTCTCCTTTTGAACTATGATACACTGTATCTTTAACTCCTGCAAATCAATGCCCAATTGTTCTCCACTTCACCTAGGTAAATATCTGTTCATCCTGTTACAAGGAAAATGTTTTTTTAAAAAATCCCATTCTTCAATCAGCATTTTATTCTCACTTCTTGACAAGATGTTGATGGGTAATCCCTTCCCAGACTCAGAGCAAGTGAGCGGTCACTAGATAGTGTGAATTCAGTGATGTTGAGTGAATGTGGATGACCACCTGAAACTTGTCCCATAGTGAGAGCACTTGAATGGTCTCTCATCAGTGTGAGCATGTTGGAGGATCATGAGGTTCCCAGGGCTTTTAAAGCATTTCCCACAGTCTGAGCATTTCAAAGGTCTGTCATCAATGTGAACACATTGATGAGACATTAGCTCACTGGAACGTTTAATACACTTCCCAAAGTCTGAGCATTTCAGGGTCTGTTGTCAGCGTGAACATGTTGATGAGCCCCTCAGCTCAGTGGAACTTTTGAAACACCTCCCACAATATGGACAGTACGCCTGGCTGCACCCTTTCTGCTAGTTTTGCTGCAGCGTATGTTCTCATTGATTTTATCCTTCTGCAGTGTGAATAGCTTGGTGAGACATCAGCCCCTGGAAATATTTATAGCACTTCCCACATTCTGAGCATATATAAGGTCCCACGTCAGTGTGAGCACGTTGATGGGACTTCAGCTCGCTGGAACGTTTGAAGCATATCCCACAATATGAACATTTAAAAGGTCTTTCGTTCGAGTGAACATTTTGATGGGACATCAGATCCCCAGAGGTTTTAAAGCACTTCTCACAGTTGGAACATTTAAAAGGTCTCTGATCGGTGTGAACACGTTGATGGAACTTCAGTTCCCTTGAACTTTTGAAGCACTTCTTACAGTGTGGACAGTTAAAAGGTCTCTCATCTCTGTGAATTAGTTTATGGGTCATCAGTTTTGCAGAACTCTTAAAACCCTTCCCACATTGCGGGCAGCTGAAAGGTCTCTCCTCCGTGTGAACTAGTTGATGGGAAATCAGATTCCCAGGACGTTTAAAACACTTGTCACAGTCTGGGCATTTAAAAGGTTTCTCATCAGTGTGAATCCGTTGGTGTGATCGTAAGTTGGATGACTGAGTAAATCCTTTCCCACATTTGGAGCAGGTGTATGGTCTCTCCCCAGTGTGAACGTACCTGTGCTTCAATAGGTTAGGCAACCGACCAAATATCTTCCCACAGTCAGTGCAGGTGAACTGTCTTTCCCCACTGTGACTGTACTGATTAGTTTGAAGGTCAAGTGGGGAGTCGGATTCCTTCCCACAATCCTCAGGCTCCAACAGCTTCTTCCTGTTGTGACTGCATTTATGTTCTGACAGGTCTGATGCTTGGCTGAATCCTCGTTCACACACAGAACATGTGTACACTTTCTCCCCACTGTCAATGGTGCTTTTCTCTTCCATGCTCAAAATCCTATGTATTCAGATTACTATGAACTGGGCAGCTCTGTCAAATCCTGGTGAATCCTGGCTTCATTTCCCAGACCGCAATCTGGAAAAACAAGATGTCAGAACCCACAAAAACACAAAGACAAGTTGGGAAATTGAACTGAATGAATGTTAATTTGTCAGGCCAGCATGCAGAAAATGTGAGAATAAAAACTGCTCAATTGTTATAAACACCAAACTGGTTCACAAATGCCCTCAGGAAATGACCCACCTGAACCTACCCAAACATATGGCACCTATGAGAGTTGAGAGAGAGTGAGCTAGCAGTGACAGGTAGAAAGGAGACAGATTGCATAATTCTACAGCACAACCAGAAATTTGACAGAACCTCCTCAACCTTCACCATCTAGAAGGTTTAAATGAACACCATCATCTCCAAGTTCCCCTCCAAAGCACACACCATGCTTGTCTGACATTGAGTACGGGGTCAACACAAAACTCCTCCACTTAAATACTGAGAAGACTGAAGCCACTGTCACAGCTACAAACTCCACTCCTGACACCTGGTGATCCTGGTGTCTCTAACATGAAATCCGACTATTCAAAACTTTGATATCATATCTGATCCCAAGATTTGCTTCATCCACATATCAGCATTGTCACCAAGACTGCTGATTTCCACCTGAGTAACGTTAACCAAATTCACCCCAGTCTCAACTCATCTGCTGCTAAAATGCTCACATATTGCTTTGTTACCTCCATGTCACTATCCTCGCCAGTTTCCCACATTCAACCTCCTTGTAATCTTGAGGTTATCCAAAACTATACTGATGATGTGTTTACTCACACCAAGTCTTGTTCATCCCTGTGCACACTGACCTGCAATTTCTTCTGTTAATAACCACCAAACTCTTAATATCCTTCTTTTCAAATCTCTCTGTAGTCTTGCTCTTCTCCACCCATGCCAGCCACACATCCTCCAAGATCTCTATAGTTATCTAATTCCGGTGTCTTGAACATTACTGATTTTAATCAATCCACCAGTGGATCTTTCATTTATGTTATTCACAAGCTCTGGAAGTTCCTTAAACTTCTCCACCTCATTGTCCTTTAAGATTCTCCTTAAAACCTCACTCATTGTCTAAGCTTTACTCACCTGTTCTAATATCTCCTATGTGTCTCAGTGTCAAATGGTATTTCTCAGATTTCTATGAAATGATTTGTGAAGCTTTATGATGTTAAAGACACAACATAAATACAAATTATAGTCACTACCTTGGACATACAGAGGCTGTTCAGACCCATCAGTCACGACATTCTAACTCAGAGTGTGAATCAGTTTGAACAAGTTGATCCCATTCGGTCACTGAAAAGATTGCCCCAAATAAACATGGCGGCTGCGTATGCGTACTACTACACAATGCCCCTCACAAAGAGGGCAGTCGCGCATGCGCCCTTCCGCCTGTTGCCGGCGACCGGCATGGCAACCGTTAACAGACAGATCTGAAACTAAGAAACTAAATCCGCGGCCGCGCTCGGTGCAAACGAGAGACTGGAAAAATCTGTTTCGGGGTTTTCCTTTTACATAAAACAGTTACGAAGCGTCTCCACCCACCCGATGGATTGATTGCTCCCTCCGAGTTCACTATTCTCCATTTACCCCTTCCATCGCCAGACACCAACTTCTCTCCGTCGCCATTACACTGACGGCGCACGCTCCATTCTCAGCCCCGCCCCTCATTCACTCCAATTGGTTGGAGGACCAGCCGCTCTCGCTCGGTCCTCCCGCCCCGCCCCATTTCCCCCTATTGGTCCAGAGCCGCCGTCAATCATTCGGGCGTAGAGAATGGGGGGCTGAGTTCCAGGCCCATTGTGAACTAATGAAGATTCTGCAGCCTGCACTTTTTCCCGCCGTTTCGACGTGGATTTCCTCCGGCTGTTCTGTTTTCCTCTCAGAGTCTAAAAAATGTGCAGGTGGATTGGCCATGCTGAATTGTTCCTTCGTGTCCGGAGATGTGTAGATCAGGGGATTTGTGGGATGACGGAGACAGAGTTTGGGCATATTGCTTTGTTATGATGTGGAGATGCCGGCGTTGAACTGGGGTTAAACACAGAAAGAAGTCTCACAACACCAGTCTCTGAACAAGTGGATAGAGCCGTGAAGAAAGCTTATAGTGTGTTTATTAACACAGGGGGTTTGAGTTTAAGAGCCATGGGGTTATGTGCAACTATACAGGACTTTGGTGAGACCACATTTGGAATATTGTGTTCAGTTCTGGTCACCTCACTATAAGAAGTGTGAGAAACGCCGCTCACAATCAAATAATTTTAGTCAAGTCAAGTTCCGAAGGAGCAAGATATTTTATTTAACGTTCTTGCAAGACCGGGTGTCCGAAAGACAGGCACACCCTAGTACATGTATTACGGTTATTTATACAATCAGTTTACAGATTTCATCCCTCCACCACCTTGTGGTTGGTTCGAGTGCTTCTCTTGCTCCTCCGAACCCATTCTCTCTCCTAAGCTCCTCCTCTGTTTACATTTCCCCTTAATCTTTCTGTCGGGGACCCTCTCTCCCTATTTATTTTTCCCTTATTTGGCCATTCTTGTGTCTCTGATTCTTTCAGGTTGTAAATTGCTTTGGATTTTTGGTTCCTTGTTTTCTTGCTCTATTGTTCTATGATTAGATATAGCATCCTGTGAGGGTTAGTCATCTGCTGAGCTACGCATATATTAGTTCAAAAATATGTTTTTGGCATCTTAACGTTTTAGGTACCTTCCTTCTTTGGGAGCAACAAATTGTTCTTCCTCTCATATGTGTTAACAGCATTTTTACATGTTGTGCTCACAGAATGTGGAAGCATTGGAGAGAGTGGCAGAGGAGATTTACCAGGATGCTGCCTGGTTTGGAGGGTAGGTCTTATGAGGAAAGGTTAAGGGAGCAAGGGTTTTTCTCTTCAGAGCGGAGGAAGATGAAAGGCAACTTAATAGAGGTTTATAAGATAATAAGGGGGATGAACATCTCTGAACATCCTCTATTTTCTCAGGTGAATGTAGCTGTTACAAAGGGGCATAACTATATGGTTCATAGTGGGAGATATAGGAGGGATGTCCGAGGTAGATTCTTTACTCAGAGACTGGTTGGGGTGTGGAATGCTGTGATAGTGGAGTCGGACACTTTAGGAACTTTCAAGCGGTTATTGGATAGGCACATGGAGCACTCCAGAATGAGAGGGAGTGGGATAGCTTGATCTTGGTTTTGGACAAAGCTCAGCACAACATCAAGTGTCGAAGGCCTGTACTGTGCTAACACCAGGTTAAAGTCTAACAGGTTTAATTAGTAGCAAAAGCCACTAGCTTTTGGAGCGCTTGCTGCCCCTTTGTCAGGTGAGTGGGAGTTCTAGTCAGAAACAGGGTATGTAAAGACACAAACTCAATTTACAAAATAATGGTTGGAACGCGAGTCTTTACAGGTAATCGAGTCTTAAAGGTGCAGACAATGTGAGTGGAGACAACGTTAAGCACAGGTTAAAGAGATGTGTATTGTCTCCTTTTAGGACAATTAGTGAGATTTTGCAAGTCCAGGCAAGTTGTGGGGATTGCAGATAGTGTGACGCGAACCCAGGATCCCTGTTGAGACCGTCCTCATGTGTGCGGAACTTGGCTACCAGTCTCTGCTCAGCGACTCTGCGCTGTCGTGTATCGTGAAGGCTGCCTTGTAGAACGCTTACCCGAAAATCAGAGGCCGAATGCCCGTAACCACTGAAGTGTTCATTAAAAGGAAGAGAACAGTCTTGCCTGGTGATTGTCGAGCGGTGTTCATTCATCCATTGTCATAGCATCTGCATGGTCTCCCCAATGTACCATGCTTTGGAACATCCTTTCCTGCAGTGTATCAGGTAGACAACATTGGCCAAGTCGCAAGAGTATGTACCTGGGGGATGGTGTTCTCACATGAGATGATAGCATCTGTGTCGATGATCTGGCATGTCTTGCAGAGGTTGCTGTGGCAGAGTTGTGTGATCACTTCTTCTGAAGGCTGGGTAGTTTGCTGCGGATAATGATCTGTTTGAGGTTGTGTGGTTGTTTAAAGGCAAGAAGTGGGAGTGTGAGGATGGCCCTGGCAAGATGTCTGTCTTCACCTCACCTGAAGGATGAACACTCCAACAGCTTGTGCTACCAAATAAACCTATTGGACTTTAACCTGGTGTTGCAAATCTTGTGTTTCAAATTGTTACTGAAGAGGAATTAACTTTGAGTTTATTTTCATGTTAACTGGGGGGGGAATCATTGTCACATTCTTTAAAAACTTATTCTTCACCTTTAAATAGGGAACAATTAGAGAAAACTGATCCACTGTGACCCAAAAATAAGATACTACAGATGCTGAAAATCCCACATCAAAACACAAAATGTTGGAAACACTCAGCAGGTCAGAGTAACCGGAATTGCCCCAGATGGATTTTCCGGGATATGATTTTTTTTAGTTATCTTGGTCTCTGCCACACAGAGACTTTTACAGATCTCAACCTTTACAGATGCCCCATAGAAAGCATTTTTTCTGGTTGTATCAAGCTTAGTACGGGCTCTTTCTCTGCCCAAGACCGCAAGGAGCTATAAAAGGTCATGAATGTAGCCCGACATGCAAACCATCCATTGACTATCTACATTTCCTGCTGCTTGGGAAAAGCAGCCAGCATAATTAAGGACCCCATGCACCCTGGGCATTCTCTCTTCCACCTTCTTCCGTTGGGAAAAAGATACACAAGTCTGAGGTCACGTACCAACCGACTCAAGAACAGCTTCTTCCCTGCTGCTGTCAGACTTCTGAATGGACCTACCTCGCATTAAGCTGATCTTTCTTGACACCCTAGCTATGACTATCACACTACATTCTGCACTCTCTCCTTTCCTTCTCTATGAACAGTATGGTTTGACTGTATAATGCACAAACAACAATACTTTTATGTTAATACATGTGATAATAATAAATCAAATCAAATCAGAGATCAGGAAATTCCTGGAAACTCACTGCAGGCCTGTCTTTATCTGGAAACCAAATGCCCATTGTATAATTGTCCCAGGCTCCAAGAAACTCATCAATCTGCTATTTTGATGCTAAACTTGAAGTGATATATTTAAACTTTTTTTTTAAATGTGTTAACACCTGTATTAAAACTCAGGACTGTCCCACAGACATTTTAAAGCTTCACACAATAAATACTAATGTCATTTTCAGAGTGGGAACTTAAAGCTGCTGTTTCACATTAGTCAGGAAGGGATCCCTATTGTTCTTCCTGACTCTGAACAGGGCAACACGGTGGCACAGCGGTTAGCACTGCTGCCTCACAGCTCCAGGGACCCGGGATCGATTCTGGCCTTGACTGACACAGCCTTGTGGGGCACTGATGTTGAGGATGATCATGGAGATGGTGTTGCTGCCTCTTACTGATTGTGGACTGTGGGATAGGAATTTCAGGATCCGGCCACAGAGGGAAGAGACAAGGCTCAGGCTATAGAGTTTGGAGATGAGTTTTGTATGAATAATGGTGTTGAAGGTTAAATAGGAATTTGACATTGGTGCCTTTGCTGTCTAGGTGTTCGAGGGTTGGGTGCAGGGCCAGGGAGATGGCATCTGCTGTGGACCTGTTGCAGTGGTCCGTGAACTGTAGTGGATCCAGGTATTCCGGGAGGCTGGAATTGAGTTGTGCCATGCCGAAGCACTTGATCATGATGGATGTCAGAGTCACCAGCCAATAGTCATTAAAGCACATTGCCTGGGTTTTCTTTGGTACTGGGAAGATGGTCATCTTCTTAAAGCAGATAGGGACCTCATGAAGAGATGTTGAAAATGTCTGCGGATACCCCCGCCAACTGCTCTGTGCAGGATCTGAGTGCTCATCCGGGTACGCACGTGTGGAAGCCATCTTTATAAAGGCAGATTGCTCCAGGGAACATGTGTGGCCGCAAACCCAGGTGAATAACCCACAGAGGGGAAAATGAATCAGAGACAGAGTCTAGAATTGTTGTAAAAACATGAGTTATAGTCAAAAAGAACAACTATTTCTATTAACATCATCAATTATGTCTGTGAACTTCACAGGGTAATTATCAAACAAAGTCTCCATTCAGACACATAAGGAGATTAGAACATAGAACATTACAGCGCAGAACAGGCCCTTCGGCCCTCGATGTTGCGCCGACCAATTAAGAAAAAGCAATGACCCTCTATCCTAAACCATTCCCTTTTCATCCATAAACCTATCCACTAACCTCTTAAATGCCCCCAAACTTGGCGCATCTACAACTGCAGCAGGCAGGGCATTCCATACCCTTACCATCCTCTGGGTAAAGAACCTACCTCTGACATCTGTCATATAACTACCGCCCCTTAATTTAAAGCTATGTCCCCTCATGCTAACTTCCTTCATCCGAGGAAAAAGGCTATCACTGTCCCCCCTGTCTAATCCTCTGATCATCTTATATGCCTCAATAAGGTCACCTCTCAGCCGCCTTCTCTCTAATGAAAACAACCTCAAATCCCTCAGCCTCTCATAAGACCTTCCCTCCATACCAGGCAACATCCTGGTAAACCTCCTCTGTACCCTCTCCAATGCCTCCACATCTTTCTTATAATGTGGCAACCAGAACTGTACACAATACTCCAAGTGCGGCCGCACCAGAATTTTGTACAGTTGCAACATGACGTTGCGGCTCCGAAATTCAATCCCCCTACCAATAAAAGCTAAGACTCCATATGCCTTCTTAACAACCTTCTCGACTTGACTGCCTACTTTCAGGGATCTATGCACATATACACCAAGATCCCTCTGTTCATCAAAACTATTAAGAGTCCTACCATTAGCCCTATACTCTACACATTTGTTATTCCTGCCAAAGTGAATTACCTCACACTTTTCCACATTAAACTCCATTTGCCACCTCTCGGCCCAGCTCTGCAACTTGTCTAAGTCTCTCTGCAAACTATAACACCCCTCTTCACTACCTACCACTCCTCCGACTTTGGTGTCGCCAGCAAATTTAGTAATCCATTAGGGCAACTAATGAAAAACTCTCAACAAAGAATCTAAGGAGAGTCTGAAATAATTGCTCACTTGAGTGTTACTAAATAAAGAGAAAAGCTGCCAAAGCTTTTCAATTCACACTCATCAGGACAGGCATAAACACAGGATCTGAGAGAAGACAAAGCGATGAGATGAGAAACTTAATTTTGGATCAGATTTTGACAGATTGTCAACAGACTGGCTGGATCCACTACAGTTCACCTACTGCAAACTATTCAGACTCCGAATCATAGATTACAGCTCAGTCTTTAACACCATTATTCCGAGGAGACTCATTTTCAAACTCCGTGGGCTGGGCCTCGGCTCCTTCCTCTGTGACTGGATCCTGAACTTCCTAACTCACAGATCATAATCAGTAAGGATAGGCAACAACATCTCCTCCCTGATCACTCTCAACACCGGTGTCCCACAAGGCTGTGTTCTCAGCCCCCTACTATACTCCTGATACACCTCTCACTGTGTGGCCAAATTCCCCTCCAACTCGATTTTCAAGTTTGCTGACAACACCACCATAGTGGGTCGGATCTCAAACAATGACAGAGTACAGGAATGAGGTAGAGAATCTAGTGAACTGGTGCAGTGACAATAATCTCTCCCTCAATGTCAACAAAACGAAGGAGATTGTTATCGACTTCAGGAAGTGTAGTGGAGGACATGCTGCTGTCTACATCAATGGGGACAAAGTAGAAATGGTCACAAGCTTCAAGTTTTTCGGTGTCCAGATCACCAACAACCTGTCCTGGTCATTCCATGCGGGCACTGTAGTTAAGAAAGCCCCACCAATGCCTCTACTTTCTCAGGAGGCTAAGGAAATTTGGCACAGCCACTACAACTCTCACCAACGTCTACAAATACGCTATAGAAAGCAGCATTCTTTCTGGTTGTATCACAGCTTGGTCTGGGCTCCTGCTCTGTCCAAGACTGCAAGAAACTGCAAAAGGTTGTGAATGAAGCCCACTCCATCACTCAAGTTAGCCTCCCATCCACTGACTCTGTCTACACTTCCCACTGCCTCAGAAAAGCAGCCAGCGTAATCAACGACCCCATGCACCCCGGACATTCTCTCTTCCACCTTCTTCCATCGGGACAAAGATACAAAATTCTGACATCATGTGCCAACTGTCTCAAAAGCAGTTTCTTCCCTCCTGCCTTCAGACTTTTGAATGGACCTACCCTGCACTAAGTTGATCTTTCTCTGCACCATAGCTATAACACTACATTCTGTACTCTCTCCTTTTCTTCCCTATGTACGGTATGCTTTGTCTGTATAGTGTGCAAGAAACAATGCTAATACATGTGATAATAATAAATCAAATCAAAAGCTTCTGCATCATATTTAAACTGTTGCTTCTTAACAAACTAATTTAATATCATTCCTGAGCTCAACCCTCTTTTCAAATAATCTGTGACTCTTGGATCTAAATCTTATAAATGGTGTTAGGAGCAGGATCATAGTGGTTAAGATCATAGACTTGAGAAGCAACAGTCTCAGTTAAATGTGAATGGGTATGTTCCTAAGTGAAGACAGGAGCTTATAATGGCGTTGAAATATTACAGGATAGTCTAGCAGAGAAAACAGGCTAACTGGGGGTGACAGATATCCTGGGGATTGGAGAAGAGGGTGACAGGGATTACGAGTCAGTCCTCAACAGGATTTCTAAAGAGGTTCAGAAAGGACAAATTAAGTTGAAGAAGGCCTGTTCTCTCTGTCAAGGACATGTCTCAGGCACAGGCTCTGAAACAAGACATTTCTAACCCTGATACAATTGGATCTCCTAACCGACATGTAATCCAACTGTCTGTATAAAGATTAAAACAGGCTGTAGAGAGTAAAGAGATTTTGAAGTGATCCATATTGGCTTCAGCCCAATACCCACACTCTAGTCACACTAGTTAACCGTTCAGAAGAGACTGCTGCCACCGGCTACAGAGACAGAACTCCTTCTCCATCATCCTACCGTTTGTCCTCTGGTTCCCATTCCCACCTGTCGTGGGTTGTATGTTTTTCCTGTCTGTTTAGCTTTTGCATCATATTTAAACTGTTGCTTCTCAATAAACTAATTTAAAACCACTTCTGAGCTCAACGCCTTTTTATGTAAACTGTGACTCCAGGACCTGAGTTTACCAGCTAGAATGAAGAAGGCTGTAATTGACCAAAGATCCTGAGGGAGCATCTTCTAAACACAGACCACTTCCATCCAGAAGGACAGGGCAGCAGATACATGGGAACACCACCATCTGCAAGTCCCCATCCCCAAGCCACTCACCATCCTGACTTGGTAATATATTTGCAGTCACTGGGTCAAAATCCTGGAACTCCCTCCCTAACAGCGTTGCGGGTCAATGCACAGAACATAGACTGTAGCGATTCAAGGAGGCAGCTCACCCCCACCTTCTCAAGGGCAACTAGGGACGGGCAATAAATGCTGGCCCAGCCAGCAACGCCCATGTCCCACGCATTAATAAAAAAAAAGTTCTAGTCACCAAATAACAGAAAAAGATATAGAGATACTGGATAGGACGCAGAGTAGATTTATAATGATGATAAAGGAAGCGTACAGGTAAACATATCACAAAAGGATTGACAGACTTGGTCTCTCTTCTGAGAAAATAAGGCTGAGGCTAATTGAGCTCTTTAAAGTGGTGAAAAACGGAGTAGATAGACAATGTTTCCTCTTGTAGGGAAGAGCAAAACTACAGACCAGCAATAATAGGACAGTGCAGCGGCACAGTGGTTAGCACTGCTGCCTCACATCGTCAGGGACCCGGGTTCAATTCCGGCCTCAGATCACTGTCTGTGTGGAGTTTGCATATTCTCCCAGTGGGTTTTCTCTGGGTGCTCTGGTTTCTTCCCATGGTCCAAATATGTACGGGCCACGTTGATTGACCATGCTAAATTGCCCCTTAGTGTCAGGGGATTTGCAGAGTGGGGTTATGGGGATAGGGTCTTGTGGTCAATGGGCTGAATGGCCTCCTTCTGCACTTTAGGAATTGTATGAATATAAGATACTCACCGAGAAATCCAATTGAGAATTCAGGAGGAACCTCCTCGCCCAAAGATCAATGAGAAATTGGAACTTGCTACCAGTGGCAATGATTAAAGTGAATCGTATCTCTTTTAGAACATAGAACATTACAGCGCAGTACAGGCCCTTCGGCCCTCGATGTTGCGCCGGCCAGTGGACCCTCTAGCCTAAACTATTCCAATATCATCCATACGCCTATTCACCGACCATTTGAATGCCCCCAAAGTAGGTGAGTCCACAACTGCTGCAGGCAGGGCATTCCACGCTCTCACCACCCTCTGTGTAAAGAACCTGCCTCTGACATCCGTCCTATAACTACCACCTCTTAATTTAAAGTTATGTCCCCTCGTGTTGGTCATCACCATCCGAGGAAAAAGGCTCTCACTATCCACCCTATCCAATCCCTTGATCATCTTATACGCCTCAATTAGGTCACCGCGTAACCTTCTTCTCTCTAATGAAAATAACCTCAGGTCCCTCAGCCTTTCCTCATAAGGCCTTCCCACCATACCAGGCAACATCCTGGTAAACCTCCTCTGCACCCTTTCCAATGCTTCCACATCTTTCTTATAATGCGGCGACCAGAACTGTACGCAATACTCCAAGTGCGGCCGCACCAGAGTTTTGTACAGTTGTAACATAACCTCACGGCTCCTAAATTCAATCCCTCTACCAATAAAAGCTAACACACCGTACGCCTTCTTAACAACTTTATCAACCTGGGTGCCAACTTTCAAAGAGCTATGTACTTGTACCCCAAGATCCCTCTGCTCGACAACACTATTAAGGGTCCTTCCATTAGCCCTATATTTCATATGCCTGTTATTCCTACCAAAGTGAATCACCTCACACTTATCCGTATTGAATTCCATTTGCCACCTCACGGCCCAGCTCTGCAACCTATCTATGTCCCTCTGCAAACTGTAACATCCATCCTCGCTGTCTACAACTCCCCCCACTTTGGTATCGTCAGCAAATTTACTAATCCAACCCTCTACACCCTCATCTAGGTCATTTATAAAAATGACAAACAGCAGTGGCCCCAAAACAGATCCTTGAGGTACACCACTTGTAACTGCACTCCAGGTTGAATATTTCCCATCAACCACCACCCTCTGTCTTCTATCAGCTAGCCAATTCCTAATCCAAACTGCTAAATCACCTTCAATCCCATGCATCTGCACTTTCTGCAGTAGCCTACCATGAGGAACCTTATCAAACGCTTTGCTAAAATCCATATACACTACATCAACTGCCTTACCCTTATCTACCTCTTTGGTCACCTCCTCAAAAAACTCAATAAGGTTTGTGAGGCACGACCTACCCTTCACAAAACCGTGCTGACTATCCCTAATCAATTTATTTCTCTCTAGATGCTTATAAATCCTATCCCTTATAATTCTTTCCAAGACTTTGCCCACAACAGAAGTCAGGCTCACCGGTCTATAATTTCCAGGATGGTCCCTACTCCCCTTTTTGAACAAAGGGACAACATTTGCCATCCTCCAGTCTTCCGGCACTATACCTGTAGCCAACGACGACATGAAGATCAAAGCCAAAGGCTCTGCAATCTCCTCTCTAGCCTCCCAGAGAATCCTAGGGTAAATCCCATCTGGCCCAGGGGACTTATCAATTTTCATACCCTCAAGATTCGCTAACACCTCCTCCTTATGAACCTCAATCCTGCCCAGTCTACAACCTGGTATCGCAGTATTCTCCCCGACAACATTGTCTTTCTCCTGCGTGAATACTGACGAAAAATACTCATTCAGTATCTCTCCTATCTCCTCAGGCTCCACGCACAACTTCCCACTGCTATCTCTGACTGGCCTAATCTTGCCCTAACCAATCTTTTATTATTTATATACCTGTAAAAAGCTTTAGGATTCTCCTTAATCCTATCCGCCAAAGTCTTCTCGTGTCCTCTTCTAGCTCTTCTCAACTCCCTCTTTAGCTCCTTCCTGGCTGATTTATAGCTCTCCATTGCCCTAACTGAGCCTTCACGTCTCATCATTATATAAGCCTCCTTCTTCCTCTTCACCAGAGATTCAACTTCCCTAGTACACCATGGTTCCCTCACTCGACCACTTCCTCCCTGCCTGGCAGGTACATATTCATTAAGGACATGCAGAAGCTGTTCCTTAAATATGCTCCACATTTCAGATGTCCCCAGCCCCTGCAATTTCCTGCTCCACCCTATGCATCCTAAATCTCTCCTAATAGCCTCATAATTACCTTTCCCCCAGCTATAACTACTGTTATTCGGTACGTGCCCATCCCTTTCCATCACTTTTGTTTCGTTAAAAAAGACACCAGGCATTGTTTTTGTTTTATTCTTGGAAAGAAACAGGGAATTGCATGGGATCCTTGTGCACGAATCGCAAAAACTCAGTCTGCAGGTGTAGCAGTTGATCAAGAAGGTGAATGGAATGTTGGCCTTTATAGCGAAGGGGATAGAATATGAAAGCAGGGAGGTCTTGCTGCAACTGTACAGGGCACTGGTGAGGCCACAACTGGAGTACTGTGTGCAGTTTTGGTCACCTTATTTGCGAAAGGATATATTGGCCTTGGAGGGAGTGCAGAGAAGGTTCACCAGGCTGATACCGGAGGTGAGGGGGTTAGCTTATAAAGAGATTGAATAGACTGGGCCTGTACTCGTTGGAGTTTAGAAGGCTGAGGCGGGATCTTATAGAGACTTACAAGATAATGAAGGGGATGGATAGGGTAGAGGTAGAGAGATTCTCTCTACTTAGAAAGGAAACCAGAACTAGAGGCACAGCCTCAAAATAAGGGTTGGGGAGGAGCAGTTTAGATCAGAGTTGAGGAGGAACTTCTTCACTCAAAGAGTGGTGAGTCTCTGGAATTCTCTGCCCGTTGAAGTGGTGGAGGCTCCCTCGCTGAATATATTTAAGTAGATGGATTTCTGATAGATAAGGGAATTAAGGGTTATGGGGAGAAAGCGGGAAAGTGGAACTGACCCACTTCAGATCAGCCATGATCTTATTGAATGGCGGGGCAGGCTCGAGGGGCTGGATGGCCGACTCCTGCTCCTATTTCTTATGTTCTTAAATAGATGAAACTTTCAGGATGTGTAAGTGAGCCACACTGCAAACCCGAGTGATCATATTAAATTGGTTGCCAGTGTACTTCTCAGCACAATCAGATTGTTCAGTAAGTGCTGCCTAATCCTGCAATCACATCTAATATTATTGAAGGGGAAGCTTGACAAGCACAAGGGGGAGAAGGGAATAGATGGTTATGGTGATAGATTGAGATGAGGAAAAATGAGTGGAGGGTCTTGTGGAGCAAACACCAACAAGGACTGGATGGGTTGAATGGCCGACAAGGGGCATACACGTGGTGGGTCGTGCGAGGGCTGCTCTTGGACATTGCTTCGAGAGTTGCCTAGTGCTTCACGTCGTTAGTGTACGCTTAAACTGGACCAATTGACGGGCAACACGACAGCTCAGTGACTATCACTGTTTGTTGTGCAGATACAGGGACCCGGATTGGATCTCCGGCTTGTATCAATGTCTGTGCGAGTTTGCACATTCTCCCCGTGCTCGCGTGGGTTTTCTCCGGGTGCTCCGGTTTCCTCCCACACCCAAAAAACGTGCTTTTAGGCTGACTGGTGTTAACAAATTGTCCCAAAAATTGGACCTCCCTTAATCTGGCGCACATATCATTCTCTAAATTTGCACCCCTTTATTGTGGAGTCCAAGAAATGTAGACAAAAGTCGTGGGTAGAAGTAGGATTGGAATGAGTGTTCCACTGAGGGTTAAAATGGGCGGCGCGGGCTTGTAGGGCCGAAGGGCCTGCTTCCTGTGCTGTGTTGTTCTTTGCTTTGTGATTTATTCTCGCTTGGGCATGTGATTACTTTATTATAATAAAATAAGTAAACTGTGAAGTGGATACCGAGCTATCGAGTGCTTTAATATGCAAGCAACATGTTATTAGGTGGATGTAAGGTGCCAATTTATTCATTTTATTGTGAGAGTAAAAATCAAATTTGTTGAAAGTTGATAGAAGTTGATAATGCGGAAAAGTGGAGAAGAGCACAGGAAGTCAGCATACACGTACAATAATCAGTTAGAAAAATGAATCCCATGTTTACCATCAACAGGTGAAGAAATGTCAACATAGTCCCAGATCAGGGAGGAAATTGTGGGTTCCCTAGCTGAGATATTTGAACCATCGATAGTCACGGGTGAGATGCCTGAAGATTGGAGAGTGGCAAATGTTGTGCCTTTGTTTAAAAAGGGCTGCAGGGAAAAGCCTGGGAACTACAGGCCAGTGAGCCTCACATCTGTGGTGGGTAAATTGTTGGAAGGTATTTTGAGAGACAGGATCTACAGGCATTTAGAGACGCAAGGGCTGATTAGGGACAGTCAGCATGGCTCTGTGAGTGGAAAATCATGTCTCACAATTTTTTTTTTTGAAGGGGGAACCAAGAAGGTAGATGAGGGCAGTGCAGTTGATGTTGTCGACATGGACTTTAGCAAGGCCATTGACAAGGTACTACGTGGTAGGTTGTTGCATAAGGTTAAATCTCAATGCCAACAAAATGAAGGAGATTGTCATCAACTTCAGGGAGCGTAAAAGAGAATATGCCATTGTCTACATCAATGGGGATGAAGCAGAAAGGGTCGAGAGCTTCAAGTTTTTAGGTGTCCAGGTCACCAACAATCTGTGCTGTAATCTTCTATGTTCAATGTTCTATATGTTCTAACCTGTCCTGGTCCCTCCACGCTGACACTATAGTTAAGAAAACCCCACCAATGCCTCTACTTTCTCAGAAGACTAAGGAAATTCAGTATGTCAGCTATAATTCTCACCAACTTTTACAGATGTGCCATAGAAAGCATTCTTACTGGTTGTATCACAGCTTGGTCTGGGCTCCTAGCTCTACCTAAGACAGCAAGGTCATGAATGTAACCCAATCCATCACGCAAACCATTGACTCTGTTCACACCTCCCGCTGCCTCGGCAAAGCAGGCAGCATTATTGAGGACCCCACACACCCCGGACATTCACTGTTTCAGCTTCTTCCATCGGGAAAAAGATACAAAAGTCTGAGGTTATGTACCAACTGACTCAAGAATAGCTTTTTCCGTGCTGTTGTCAGACTTTTGAATGGACCTATCTTGCACAAAGCTGCTCTTTCTCCACACCCTAGCTATGACTGTAACACTATATTCTGCATGCTTTTGTTTCCTTCTCTATAAACGGTATGCTTTGTCTGTATAGCACACAAGAAACAATACTTTTCCCTGTATGTTAGTATAGGTGACAATAATAAATCAAATCATCTGTGGGTGTGATTATAAGGGTGTCTATCTGCACGTTAGTGGTTCCCAAAATAACTGAGACAATGTTTAGCCTTTCTGAGTGTATATACTGTATTAGGGAACAGTCCAGGTATTTTATTGGAGATAACAGAGACACCTTCCATGGTAAAGATGTGTGAAATTTTGTTGAGGTCTTTAACTGACAGGATAAAAGGGGAGACAAGAGGGTAAGTAGAGAATTTGGACTCAAATTCAACTCTTTTCCCCAGATCACTGTAACCTGTAGCATATAAATCAAGAGCTGCAAAATGGGAATAGTTTATTTAACTCATCATTTCTAATCAAACACAAAGACAAAAGGACATTACAGCACAGAACAGGCCCTTTGGCCCTTGATGTTGCGCTGACCAATTAAGAAAAAGCAATGACCCTCTAACCTAAACCATAGAACATAGAACATAGAACATTACAGCACAGAACAGGCCCTTCGGCCTTCGATGTTGCGCCGACCAATATAAAAAGCAATGCCCCTCCAAACTAAACCATTCCCTTCTCTTCCATATACTTATCAACTAACCTCTTAAACGCCACCAAACTTGGCGCATCTACAACTGCTGCAGGCAGGGCATTCCACTCCCGAACCACCTTTGGGTAAAGAACCTGCCTCTGATATCCGTCCTATAACTATCACCCCTTAATTTAAAGCTGTGTCCCCTCGTGCTAGCTTTCTCCATCCTAGGAAAAAGGCTATCACTGTCCACCCTATCTAAACCTCTAATCATCTTATATGTTTCAATAAATCCCCTCTTAGCCGCCTCCTTTCTAACGAAAACAACCTCAAATCCCTCAGCCTCTCTTCATAAGACCTGCCCTCCATACCAGGCAACATCCTGGTAAACCTCCTCTGTACCCTCTCCAATGCCTCCACATCTTTCTTATAATGTGGGGACCAGAACTGCACACAATACTCCAAGTGCGGCCGCACTAGAGTTTTGTACAGTTGCAACATGACGTTGCGGCTCCGAAATTCAATCCCCCTACCAATAAAAGCTAAGACTCCATATGCCTTCTTAACAACCTTCTCGACTTGACTGCCTACTTTCAGGGATCTATGCACATACACACCAAGATCCCTCTGTTCATCAAGACTACTAAGAATCCTACCATTAGCCCTATACTCTACACATTTATTATTTCTGCCATAGTGCATTACCTCACACTTTTCCACATTAAACTCCATTTGCCACCTCTCGGCCCAGCTCTGCAACTTGTCCAAGTCCCTCTGCAAACTATAACACCCCTCTTCACTATCTACCACTCCACTGACTTTAGTGTCATCTGCAAATTTACTAATCCAAATTAGTAAATTTGTATTTACTAATGCACATAGTACAATGTGCATGAAGGCAGTGATAATGTCAAAAAAAGTGCTCAAATGCTTGTGTTTTTGAAACTCATTGTTTGAAACTGACACAATTATATTGGAAACATTACGATACTTCTAGCAGTACGCATTGTGTAAGATTAAGCATTGACAATGCCTGGCACAGGAATTACAGAGGGCAGCAAATTTTTTCCACTCCCATTTTGAATGTAAGATAAAAGCAAATGACTGCGGATGCTGGAATCTGAAACCAGAAGAGACAATGCTGGAAAATCTCAACAGGTCCGGCAGCATCCGTAAGGAGAGAAAAGAGCTGATGTTTCGAGTCTGGATGACCCTTTGTCAAAGTTAAAAGACACAGAAATTGGGAGATATTCATGCTGCAGGGGGAGGAAATGAAAGATAAATCATAGCTGCAGAAACCAGGGAGGGTCTGCTAATGGCAGCCCACAGAGAGAAGGTGTGAATGGCCAAACAGCAGAGAAGCTGAAATGAAGACATTGGGGAAGGGGGCGGGGGCAGGAAAATGGATGGGACAGGGGTAAGATTTAGAAAAGGAGAAGCAAAGAGGGAGAAAAAGTGAGGGAAGGAGATAAAGTAGGGGGAAAGGGTGAGGGGGGAAAGAAAAATGAAGAAAGACCATAAAGAAATAAAAGGTAGAGAATAGTAAAAGATTAAATCCAGAGGGATTAACATAGAAACCCTACAGCACAGAAAAAGGCTGAGGTCACATACCAATCAACTCAAGAACAGCTACTTCCCTGCAGCTATCAAACTTTTGAATGGATTTACCTTGCATTAAGTTGATCTTTCTCGATACCCAAGCTATGACTGTAACACTACAATCTGCACTCTTTTGTTTCCTTCTCTATGAATGGTATGCTTTGTCTGTATAGCACACAAGAAACAATACTTTTCACTGTATGTTAATACATGTGACAATAATAAATCAAATCAAATTAAAATTCAAAACCAGAGTCTATCTGGATTGAATTTGTTTTTTTTCGATTTTGACAAATCCTGTTCTCCTCTTACATGGATTGGTAATGCAACTCTCCTCGCTGTGCCTGTCGTATTGAGATGAGGTTTTGTGCAGAACACCAGATAAGCACCCCGTGATTATTGAAAATCTGTTCACTTATTAATGGCTTTCACAATTCCAGTAAATGGAAATTTCACCACATTCTTCAATTCCTCTCTGAATTGGGTCTGGGTCACTGCATAAATGCAAGTGTTGGTGCAGCAGCTCAGGAGTTGAAGCATAAATCCAAGTTCGTGCACACATACTGGACGATTGTAATTAATTAAATCTAAGTTGTACAACCGGTTGCAAATTGAACTGAACAGGAACATTGACCACAGCAGAATAAAATTCCCCGATAGAGCAAACAGTAAGATGATGGATTTCCTTCGCTTTTCTATCTCGGGGTCACTTGGCGTCTCCCCATTCTTGTGATTCAGAAGTTTCCTGCGGACCTTGCTGGACGCTAGAATGTGTTTAACAGTTAAAGCATTGAGCAGCAGAATCAACAAGAAAGGAATGAATGGGGTTAAAATATAGTGGAGACTTTCAGCTGTTGCCCAGGCGGATGAATAGATGACATCAACATCTATATCACAGAAATAAGAAATATTGGAAAGCCAATATCTATCTGAAAACATGAAGTACCAGAAAGTGTTCTTTAAACTGAACAACACACTCACTGTTCCGAGAACCACGGCTGCTGTTTTTTTAGTGCAGTATTTTATTTTCAGCTTCTGACAGGTAATAGCCACAACACGATCAAAGGTGAAAGTGACAGTGAACCAGACAGAACAGTCAGTGACTGCGTAAAGCAGGACGGCGTGGATATTACACACTTTAACGTGAGCAATGAAGAGAAATTGGTCAATGAAAGAGATGGGAATTTGCCTCAAGATGAGATCGATGATCACAACCAGTAGATCTGCCGCTGACATGGAAATGAGGTAACGTGTGACACATTTAGAAAGCCCGCACTTTCCTCGAGACAGGGTGAGAATCGTCAATAGGTTCACTGTAAGGAAGAGAGGTACGTTTAACACACATTTCAGGCTGAGAACAGGAATAGCAGCCTGTCGTGGTCTTCTGGAAGAAGTGTTGTTCTGGAACAACTGTAGCATTTCTGCTGAATCAAGGCTCTGAATAGAATGGCGTTGCCTGTTCTACTTCAGACAGGGTTAGGGAAGCACTGTGTAGCAGGGAACCACACACGTGTAGCACACACTCACACTCACACACACACACACTCACACTCACACACACACACTCACTCACACACACTCACACACACAACACCACACACCACACACACACTCACACACACACGCACTCACACACACTCACACACACACACTCATACACACACACGCACACACACACACACACACACACTCACACTCACACACACACCACCACTCACACACACATATTCACACACACGTACACTCACACACACGCTCACACACACACACACTCACACACACACACACACACACTCACACACACATGCACTCACACATACACACACACACACGCTCACACACACACTCATACTCACACACTCACCACACACACACACTCACATGCACACTCACACATGCTCACACACACTCACACACACCTTATACACACACACACACACACACACACACACTCACCACACACACACACACACACTCACACTCACACACACACTCACACTCACACACACTCACACACACACACACTCACACACACACACACACTCACACTCACACCACTCACACACCCACACACACTCACTCACACACACACTCACACTCACACACACTCACACACTCACACACACTCACACACACACACACACTCATATTCACACACACACGTACACTCACACACACGCTCACACACACACACACACTCATATCACCACACACACACACACACTCACACACACACACACACACACATGCACTCACACACTCACACACACAAACGCTCACACACACACACGCGCTCACACACCACACAGCGCTCACACACACACTCATACTCACACACTCACACACACACTCACATGCACACTCACACATGCTCACACACACACACACACTTATACACACACACTCACACACACACACTCATACTCACACACACACATCACCTCACACACACACACACACACACACACACACACACACACACACACTCACACTCACCACTCACACTCACACACACTCATACTCACACACACACACTCACTCACACACACACACACTCATATCACACACACACTCACACCACACACCACTCATACTCACACACACACACTCATATTCCACACACATGTACACTCACACACACGCTCACACACACACACACACTCTCTCACACACACACACACTCATACTCACACACACACACTCACACACACACACTCACACACACACTCACACACACACACATCCACGCTCACACACACACATTCACACACACACTCATACTCACCACACCCACACACACACACACACACACACTCATAGTCACACACACGTACACTCACAACACGCTCACACACCCACACTCATACTCACACACACTCATATTCACACACACACGTACACTCACACACACGCTCACACACACAACACACACACACAACACACGCATACTCACACACACACACTCATACTCACACTCACACATGCAACTCACACATGCTCACACACATTCACACACACACTCATACACACACACACACATGCTCACACATGCACTCACACATGCTCACACACACTCACACACACACTCATACACACACACACAGATCAGATCCCCCTGCGTTCTCCCGGTTTGCATTGGCAGACACAGTGGTGCCAATTCCTTCGGTCATCCTGCTGCAGACTGTCTAGAGGTTAGAGAAGCTGATTTAGA